>CM043704.1:82436163-83636163 GCA_023935145.1 Bretschneidera sinensis | reverse complement strand
ATACATATATATATACCTCAACTATGTGGTCCAACTTATACATCGAGAGCAACGTTCCGAAAAAAAAAAAATGGCTTCCAAGATATTTGTATCCTTTGTCTTCCTAGTTGTTTTTATCTCATGCATAGGTTGGTTTGTTATAATTGTTTTGGTTTCTTTTATGTGTTCAAATAAAGATTTGTATCCTTTGTCTTCTTAGTTGTCTTGATCTCATCCATAGGTTCATTGTTATAATTGATTATGTTTCTTTTACATTTTCACATAACGAAAAGTTTACATTCGACGATTTTTTTTTCATGACTACTTGTGTAAGCTAGAGATACTTGTTTTCTTCTTTTGGATGGGGCATGTATATAAATTATAGCATTTTCCGGAAATAAACATAAGAAGCATTATTTTCTTTTCTTTTTCTTAGACAGTCATTTTTTTTGAAAACATTATAGTTGTACTTTAACTAATTTTTATCAAATAATACGAGTGCAGATTGTCTAAAATGATTTAGAATTGAGTAATTTTATATATAAAATTATTTCAGTAAAATATCAATTGTTTCATTAATGCGCTCAACGTGATCATCTTTTGTTTTAATCTATTATAGTAATCATTGTGTTGTTTTATTTTTTTTTTTTTTAGCCCCCATTCTGTATTGTAACAAGGATTGATTGTTGCTTTCAGATATTGAGGAAACTCTCGCACAAGACTCTTTGTGCTGCAAAGACCACCCAGCTTTTGGAAAATGTCAGCCTGGCGTTGACGATGACCGATGCAATACATATTGTACAGGTCCTAATGGATTTTGTAGGGGCGGATTTTGTAAACCACTACGCCCAAATAGCCATTGCCATTGTTATTGTTGAATGAATTTTTGTACCCATCATCCGGGTAAATACCATTACTAAAATAATAAATAAATGAAAAAAAAAAATCAATCAATGCTCACTTCATTTCCTATCACTATCACGGGTTCTGTCATGCATGGATATATAAAAAGAAAAATGAATAAATCAACCAATTTTTTTAAAGAAAAATAATCAACAAAATCGTTTTCAACACGTGCATCTAAAAAAAAACAAAAAATACCTTACAAGGATATAACTTGTGGACAGCCATCCGTACTTTAGGTACTCCATATCAGGCCAGTCTGCCATTTTTCTGGCAATCAAATCCTCCGAGGAATGGACAGCTCAATGAATCATAAATTGGGTATGAATTATCATAAACCCAACTCCCTTGAAAAAGATTGCATTGAACTTTCTGTTTCTCTTCTTTTAGTCCATCAATTCTTAAAATCTCATGATCATCAAAGTAATCTCACTACACTTATGAAACCATTCAGGAAAAAAAAAACATCAAGTTGACCCAAGAAACCAATTCAAGGAGTCATTTTTTTTTTATATATTGAATGTAATGAAATTTAAGCAAAACTGAAGGTAAAAATGAATGTTATGTATTCAGGATGAAAATGTAATTATTAATTAACCAAATCTTGTTACGAAATTTTTACAAATTAATTAACAGATTCAGGCAGTCAGTAAATAACATAAATTTCATGCATAAAATTCGTATAAATTACATTGATTTTGCTAACTAGAATGGTTGTATGTGCCAAATTACTTTACTCATATGAGGTTGATTTTGGAATATACTAGTATTTATTGTGGACTAAGACTCCTTGAAAGCTAATTAAGCTTCAAATGGTCAGTAGGAACTAGGAATCCAAAAATGGACTGTTACTTACTTTTGTATCAAAATGGAGTGGCAATCTCATATCTTTTTTTTATTTTTTATTTTATATTTATATTTATCGTCTCATTTTTTCCCTTTTAATTTGTTTGTTCTTAGCATGCTGAAATATTCCATTTTTCTTGCCAAAATTGTAACGGTGTGGTTGAAATTTGCAAATTATATAGGTTTTCACCCAATAATTTGACATGAACCAACACGTTGGGGTATTCACTAAACGGTTAAAACTAACTAACCGATCATTTCGAACTGATTCAGTTTACACACCCTACCAACACGTGTTGGGATACTTATACATTACATGTTGATAAGGACATTACTTTTTCCTCTAAATACATGTTTTTTAATGGTAGCAATTGTATGTTCAAGCTGTCAAGAGTAACATTTTTCCCTTTAGTTTTTTTAGTTCCGATTATTTTCGTAATAAAGCGATCAATGCTTCGATAAATGATCAGTGTCACATCAACAGTGAAACTATCAATTTAACATAGGCTGATTTCTTGGTCAATTTTAATAGTTAATCGTCACAAATGATCATTTAAATTTTATTTTCTTGCATCGTTACCGGTGAGAAGAATTGCATAGAAGAGTTGATTCCATGTATCAGGAACACCAGCATGGCACCAGTGACAACAATCATTTCCTTTCTCACCAATCATTCCTTATATTGATGGATGTCCGTCTTTTCCCAACTGTGATAGAGTTGTTAGGTCGAGTAAAGCATCCGCCATCGACATATTCCTCAAAACTTCGTTTACAACAGTTGCAGCTGGTGGTGATCTTCAATGATGCGTCAAACTGTCCACGGGCTTGGTTTGTCCATATCAGGTGGTTGACTTCAGTTCGTTCCATTCCTTGTTACTGCTCATTTATAAAATAAAATAATGTGCGTTTAGTTATTGAAAACGTTGAGATCAGCCCTTTGGATTCTCTAGTGTAATTAGAGTTTGAGACTACAGCATGAAGCATGCATGTTAATGACACCCATATATTGTTACTAAGGGAGTCTCCAACAAACATGATCTTTTGGGCTCCATATCTCTTCAAGAAATCTTGACCATTGAACCTAAAATGTAATATACAAGATAATCAAGATTGCCAATTAATGGATATACTTAAATTTTATGTTTTGTCAAGTTTCTACATCTATTTATGTTATCAAGAAACATAAGTAAAACAGACACTTTAAAAAAAACTTTTCTGAGAAGAATCAATTTGTTTTAACTCCATACAAAATAGTTTTTAACTTTACAAATGTTTTATCGAAACTGTTTCCAAAAACATTTTAATAGTACCAAATCGTTGTAAAAGCTAACTCTTTAATGAGAAATTCTTGTGTAAGTCGAGCTTTATAAAGAACTCAAAATACCCTACTAAAACTGAGTCTTACAAGACCTGACCTACCCAAGAATTTCTCCAAGATAGACGGTATAAACACCTACTATGACCATGTTTGGTTTTCCATCAAGCCAACACCAACTTAAAGCAAGTTGACTTAAATGAAAAACCAAACATTTCCGGGCCATGACCAAGTATATATGAATGTATTATGTCCATGAAATCACATCTTACAACTACATCAATATCGATTTCTATATTTCGTTTTTTATACAAAGGATAAAAAATTAAACACAAAAACTAAACTCTACTGAAAGAGGTAAACACTGCATCACCAGCTAATAATAAAGCAATTTCTTTTTTTCATCCTAGCTATAGCAAAATCAAACAAGAACCTAGCTAGGTGTGCCCAATTTCTGAAATATTGCCACCTAATTACGACATAAAATGATTTTAGCATAGCAATATCAAACCAAAGTTTTTTTCTTACTTAAACTTTGTCTTTTAGAGTAGACCAGTTTCATATCTTAACATGTTAGAAAATTTGCGGAGTCCAGCAATGAGTTCAGAACTTAAAGCCTGTAATTTTTCTGACATGACAAAATATAATTGATTTTGTTTACAATTCATGAACTTTTTTCCTCATTGAGGTTTTTGAAAATCTTAATTGTTTAAATGAGGTTATTTTGATATTATTTCTTAGGACGGAGTATTTTTTTCCACATCATCAAATGAAAACTAAATAAATTACATCAATGGTTCTTATAGTTTAATATGAGACTCAAATTAATCCTCTAAAACACTTATGTGTCAAACCCCTAACTTCATCTACTTACTCTAGTCTGTAGCCATACCCCCATTCAAATTATTAAAAAAAAAAAACCTTAAAATCTGTAAGTTAAATAGAAAACTTAATTGATCTAAATTGTATTACCACTTGCAAGTAAAAACATCCAGTTAAGAGAAGGCATCCTCCAATCTGAAAAACCATTCGAATTGTATTACCACTTCCAACTGGGTCGCATGCTCATGACCCCTAAAAATTTACTATAGGCAAGATTATTTATTCGAAAATCGAGATATATGATTCTTGCAGATCTATAGACTTAGATTTTAATTTTTTTTTTCTGTTGATCGATGTACATCTTCCTAGACTTCTTCAAGTTTCAAGCTAAGATTCCTTCAAACTCTAACTAGTTCCATAAGCTGCAAAGAGCAATCCACATGAAAATGCAAAAATCAAATGCTCTCTGCCAGAAATTAAGAGATGAACCGAATAATGTTAGACGAAATAAGGCTGGCAAAACAAAGGAGATCAGTGCACATACTGTACTCCAAATAACTCATATAAAATACACCCAATATGGGAACAAATGAGACCAAGACTGCCAAACGAATTATCATTAACATCGTAAGTGGTGCTTTTGAAACCACATGCTCTTCCTTAGCTTCCTCTCCCCAATCTCGTGCAAAGGTTCTACCATAATTGCGAATGTGAACCATTAATCTCAAGCACAAATCAATCTTGACCATCAACAGAATCAAGATGTTCTTAATTCCTTTCATTTTTTTTGGATGAATAAAAATTCAAACAATTTTTCAATTTGTATATAAGATCCAAAACAAATGAAAATTTCTAGAGAGAAAAACAGAAGAGATTATAATTTATTTAAGTTTTTTTTACGGACAAAGTTGAGACAGTTTGAAGATGAAGATGAGGTTAAAAATGAGGGGTTGTAAAGATAGATTTTTAAGGGATTAATTTGGACCTCAAATCAACCAATAGGGACTATTGAGGTAAATTATTCATTTTTCATTTGACGATGTGACAAAACTTATTTTGTTTTAGGAAACAAGATCAACACAATGACATTTAGAGAATTAAGAATTTTAAAAAACCCAATCAACAAAAATATTTTAAAAACTAATTTATTCTTATATTTCTATTCATGACAGGGTTACTAAAAAAAAAAAAAAAAACTCAATTTTCCTTAAAAATGGGAAAACAATAATGGTGATCCCTCCCCATACATATATATATACCTCAACTATGTGGTCCAACTTATACATCGAGAGCAACGTTCCGAAAAAAAAAAAATGGCTTCCAAGAGATTTGTATCCTTTGTCTTCCTAGTTGTTTTTATCTCATGCATAGGTTGGTTTGTTATAATTTTTTTGGTTTCTTTTATGTGTTCAAATAAAGATTTGTATCCTTTGTCTTCTTAGTTGTCTTGATCTCATCCATAGGTTCATTGTTATAATTGATTATGTTTCTTTTACATTTTCACATAACGAAAAGTTTACATTCGACGATTTTTTTTTCATGACTACTTGTGTAAGCTAGAGATACTTGTATTCTTCTTTTGGATGGGGCATGTATATAAATTATAGCATTTTCCAGAAATAAACATAAGAAGCATTATTTTCTTTTCTTTTTCTTAGACAGTCATTTTTTTTGAAAACATTATAGTTGTACTTTAACTAATTTTTATCAAATAATACGAGTGCAGATTGTCTAAAATGATTTAGAATTGAGTAATTTTATTTATAAAATTATTTCAGTAAAATATCAATTGTTTCATTAATGCGCTCAACGTGATCATCTTTTGTTTTAATCTATTATAGTAATCATTGTGTTGTTTTAATTTTTTTTTTTAGCCCCCATTCTGTATTGTAACAAGGATTGATTGTTGCTTTCAGATATTGAGGAAACTCTCGCACAAGACTCTTTGTGCTGCAAAGACCACCCAGCTTTTGGAAAATGTCAGCCTGGCGTTGACGATGACCGATGCAATACATATTGTACAGGTCCTAATGGATTTTGTAGGGGCGGATTTTGTAAACCACTACGCCCAAATAGCCATTGCCATTGTTATTGTTGAATGAATTTTTGTACCCATCATCCGGGTAAATACCATTACTAAAATAATAAATAAATGAAAAAAAAAATCAATCAATGCTCACTTCATTTCCTATCACTATCACGGGTTCTGTCATGCATGGATATATAAAAAGAAAAATGAATAAATCAACCAATTTTTTTAAAGAAAAATAATCAACAAAATCGTTTTCAACACGTGCATCTAAAAAAAAACAAAAAATACCTTACAAGGATATAACTTGTGGACAGCCATCCGTACTTTAGGTACTCCATATCAGGCCAGTCTGCCATTTTTCTGGCAATCAAATCCTCCGAGGAATGGACAGCTCAATGAATCATAAATTGGGTATGAATTATCATAAACCCAACTCCCTTGAAAAAGATTGCATTGAACTTTCTGTTTCTCTTCTTTTAGTCCATCAATTCTTAAAATCTCATGATCATCAAAGTAATCTCACTACACTTATGAAACCATTCAGGAAAAAAAAAACATCAAGTTGACCCAAGAAACCAATTCAAGGAGTCATTTTTTTTTTTTATATATTGAATGTAATGAAATTTAAGCAAAACTGAAGGTAAAAATGAATGTTATGTATTCAGGATGAAAATGTAATTATTAATTAACCAAATCTTGTTACTTAATTTTTACAAATTAATTAACAGATTCAGGCAGTCAGTAAATAACATAAATTTCATGCATAAAATTCGTATAAATTACATTGATTTTGCTAACAAGAATGGTTGTATGTGCCAAATTACTTTACTCATATGAGGTTGATTTTGGAATATACTAGTATTTATTGTGGACTAAGACTCCTTGAAAGCTAATTAAGCTTCAAATGGTCAGTAGGAACTAGGAATCCAAAAATGGACTGTTACTTACTTTTGTATCAAAATGCAGTGGCAATCTCATATCTTTTTTTATTTTTTATTTTATATTTATATTTATCGTCTGATTTTTTCCCTTTTAATTTGTTTGTTCTTAGCATGCTGAAATATTCCATTTTTCTTGCCAAAATTGTAACGGTGTGGTTGAAATTTGCAAATTATATAGGTTTTCACCCAATAATTTGACATGAACCAACACGTTGGGGTATTCACTAAACGGTTAAAACTAACTAACCGATCATTTCGAACTGATTCAGTTTACACACCCTACCAACACGTGTTGGGATACTTATACATTACATGTTGATAAGGACATTACTTTTTCCTCTAAATATATGTTTTTTAATGGTAGCAATTGTATGTTCAAGCTGTCAAGAGTAACATTTTTTCCCTTTAGTTTTTTTAGTTCCGATTATTTTCGTAATAAAGCGATCAATGCTTCGATAAATGATCAGTGTCACATCAACAGTGAAACTATCAATTTAACATAGGCTGATTTCTTGGTCAATTTTAATAGTTAATCGTCACAAATGATCATTTAAATTTTATTTTCTTGCATCGTTACCGGTGAGAAGAATTGCATAGAAGAGTTGATTCCATGTATCAGGAACACCAGCATGGCACCAGTGACAACAATCATTTCCTTTCTCACCAATCATTCCTTATATTGATGGATGTCCGTCTTTTCCCAACTGTGATAGAGTTGTTAGGTCGAGTAAAGCATCCGCCATCGACATATTCCTCAAAACTTCGTTTACAACAGTTGCAGCTGGTGGTGATCTTCCATGATGCGTCAAACTGTCCACGGGCTTGGTTTGTCCATATCAGGTGGTTGACTTCAGTTCGTTCCATTCCTTGTTACTGCTCATTTATAAAATAAAATAATGTGCGTTTAGTTATTGAAAACGTTGAGATCAGCCCTTTGGATTCTCTAGTGTAATTAGAGTTTGAGACTACAGCATGAAGCATGCATGTTAATGACACCCATATATTGTTACTAAGGGAGTCTCCAACAAACATGATCTTTTGGGCTCCATATCTCTTCAAGAAATCTTGACCATTGAACCTAAAATGTAATATACAAGATAATCAAGATTGCCAATTAATGGATATACTTAAATTTTATGTTTTGTCAAGTTTCTACATCTATTTATGTTATCAAGAAACATAAGTAAAACAGACACTTTAAAAAAAGCTTTTCTGAGAAGAATCAATTTGTTTTAACTCCATACAAAATAGTTTTTAACTTTACAAATGTTTTATCGAAACTGTTTCCAAAAACATTTTAATAGTACCAAATCGTTGTAAAAGCTAACTCTTTAATGAGAAATTCTTGTGTAAGTCGAGCATTATAAAGAACTCAAAATACCCTACTAAAACTGAGTCTTACAAGACCTGACCTACCCAAGAATTTCTCCAAGATAGACGGTATAAACACCTACTATGACCATGTTTGGTTTTCCATCAAGCCAACACCAACTTAAAGCAAGTTGACTTAAATGAAAAACCAAACATTTCCGGGCCATGACCAAGTATATATGAATGTATTACGTCCATGAAATCACATCTTACAACTACATCAATATCAATTTCTATATTTCGTTTTTTATACAAAGGATAAAAAATTAAACACAAAAACTAAACTCTACTGAAAGAGGTACCCACTGCATCACCAGCTAATAATAAAGCAATTTCTTTTTTTCATCCTAGCTATAGCAAAATCAAACAAGAACCTAGCTAGGTGTGCCCAATTTCTGAAATATTGCCACCTAATTACGACATAAAATGATTTTAGCATAGCAATATCAAACCAAAGTTTTTTTCTTACTTAAACTTTGTCTTTTAGAGTAGACCAGTTTCATATCTTAACATGTTAGAAAATTTGCGGAGTCCAGCAATGAGTTCAGAACTTAAAGCCTGTAATTTTTCTGACATGACAAAATATAATTGATTTAGTTTACAATTCATGAACTTTTTTCCTCATTGAGGTTTTTGAAAATCTTAATTGTTTCAATGAGGTTATTTTGATATTATTTCTCAGGACGGAGTATTTTTTTCCACATCATCAAATGAAAACTAAATAAATTACATCAATGGTTCTTATAGTTTAATATGAGACTCAAATTAATCCTCTAAAACACTTATGTGTCAAACCCCTAACTTCATCTACTTACTCTAGTCTGTAGCCATACCCCCATTCAAATTATTAAAAAAAGAAACCTTAAAATCTGTAAGTTAAATAGAAAACTTAATTGATCTAAATTGTATTACCACTTGCAAGTAAAAACATCCAGTTAAGAGAAGGCATCCTTCAATCTGAAAAACCATTCGAATTGTATTACCACTTCCAACTGGGTCGCATGCTCATGACCCCTAAAAATTTACTATAGGCGAGACTCTTTATTCGAAAATCGAGATATATGATTCTTGCAGATCTATAGACTTAGATTTTAAATTTTTTTTTTCTGTTGATCGATGTACATCTTCCTAGACTTCTTCAAGTTTCAAGCTAAGATTCCTTCAAACTCTAACTAGTTCCATAAGCTGCAAAGAGCAATCCACATGAAAATGCAAAAATCAAATCCTCTCTGCCAGAAATTAAGAGATGAACCGAATAATGTTAGACGAAATAAGGCTGGCAAAACAAAGGAGATCAGTGCACATACTGTACTCCAAATAACTCATATAAAATACACCCAATATGGGAACAAATGAGACCAAGACTGCCAAACGAATTATCATTAACATCGCAGTGGTGCTTTTGAAACCACATGCTCTTCCTTAGCTTCCTCTCCCCAATCTCGTGCAAAGGTTCTACCATAATTGGGAATGTGAACCATTAATCTCAAGCACAAATCAATCTTGACCATCAACAGAATCAAGATGTTCTTAATTCCTTTCATTTTTTTTGGATGAATAAAAATTCAAACAATTTTTCAATTTGTATATAAGATCCAAAACAAATGAAAATTTCTAGAGAGAAAAACAGAAGAGATTATAATTTATTTAAGTTTTTTTTACGGACAAAGTTGAGACAGTTTGAAGATGAAGATGAGGTTAAAAATGAGGGGTTGTAAAGATAGATTTTTAAGGGATTAATTTGGACCTCAAATCAACCAATAGGGACTATTGAGGTAAATTATTCATTTTTCATTTGACGATGTGACAAAACTTATTTTGTTTTAGGAAACAAGATCAACACAATGACATTTAGAGAATTAAGAATTTTAAAAAACCCAATCAACAATAATATTTTAAAAACTAATTTATTCTTATATTTCTATTCATGACAGGGTTACCATAAAAAAAAAAAAAAAAACTCAATTTTCCTTAAAAATGGCAAAACAATAATGGTGATCCCTCCCCATACATATATATATACCTCAACTATGTGGTCCAACTTATACATCGAGAGCAACGTTCCGAAAAAAAAAAAATGGCTTCCAAGAGATTTGTATCCTTTGTCTTCCTAGTTGTTTTTATCTCATGCATAGGTTGGTTTGTTATAATTTTTTTGGTTTCTTTTATGTGTTCAAATAAAGATTTGTATCCTTTGTCTTCTTAGTTGTCTTGATCTCATCCATAGGTTCATTGTTATAATTGATTATGTTTCTTTTACATTTTCACATAACGAAAAGTTTACATTCGACGATTTTTTTTTCATGACTACTTGTGTAAGCTAGAGATACTTGTTTTCTTCTTTTGGATGGGGCATGTATATAAATTATAGCATTTTCCGGAAATAAACATAAGAAGCATTATTTTCTTTTCTTTTTCTTAGACAGTCATTTTTTTTGAAAACATTATAGTTGTACTTTAACTAATTTTTATCAAATAATACGAGTGCAGATTGTCTAAAATGATTTAGAATTGAGTAATTTTATATATAAAATTATTTCAGTAAAATATCAATTGTTTCATTAATGCGCTCAACGTGATCATCTTTTGTTTTAATCTATTATAGTAATCATTGTGTTGTTTTAATTTTTTTTTTTAGCCCCCATTCTGTATTGTAACAAGGATTGATTGTTGCTTTCAGATATTGAGGAAACTCTCGCACAAGACTCTTTGTGCTGCAAAGACCACCCAGCTTTTGGAAAATGTCAGCCTGGCGTTGACGATGACCGATGCAATACATATTGTACAGGTCCTAATGGATTTTGTAGGGGCAGATTTTGTAAACCACTACGCCCAAATAGCCATTGCCATTGTTATTGTTGAATGAATTTTTGTACCCATCATCCGGGTAAATACCATTACTAAAATAATAAATAAATGAAAAAAAAAATCAATCAATGCTCACTTCATTTCTTATCACTATCACGGGTTCTGTCATGCATGGATATATAAAAAGAAAAATGAATAAATCAACCAATTTTTTTAAAGAAAAATAATCAACAAAATCGTTTTCAACACGTGCATCTAAAAAAAAACAAAAAATACCTTACAAGGATATAACTTGTGGACAGCCATCCGTACTTTAGGTACTCCATATCAGGCCAGTCTGCCATTTTTCTGGCAATCAAATCCTCCGAGGAATGGACAGCTCAATGAATCATAAATTGGGTATGAATTATCATAAACCCAACTCCCTTGAAAAAGATTGCATTGAACTTTCTGTTTCTCTTCTTTTAGTCCATCAATTCTTAAAATCTCATGATCATCAAAGTAATCTCACTACACTTATGAAACCATTCAGGAAAAAAAAAACATCAAGTTGACCCAAGAAACCAATTCAAGGAGTCATTTTTTTTTTTATATATTGAATGTAATGAAATTTAAGCAAAACTGAAGGTAAAAATGAATGTTATGTATTCAGGATGAAAATGTAATTATTAATTAACCAAATCTTGTTACTTAATTTTTACAAATTAATTAACAGATTCAGGCAGTCAGTAAATAACATAAATTTCATGCATAAAATTCGTATAAATTACATTGATTTTGCTAACTAGAATGGTTGTATGTGCCAAATTACTTTACTCATATGAGGTTGATTTTGGAATATACTAGTATTTCTTGTGGACTAAGACTCCTTGAAAGCTAATTAAGCTTCAAATGGTCAGTAGGAACTAGGAATCCAAAAATGGACTGTTACTTACTTTTGTATCAAAATGGAGTGGCAATCTCATATCTTTTTTTATTTTTTATTTATATTTATCGTCTGATTTTTTCCCTTTTAATTTGTTTGTTCTTAGCATGCTGAAATATTCCATTTTTCTTGCCAAAATTGTAACGGTGTGGTTGAAATTTGCAAATTATATAGGTTTTCACCCAATAATTTGACATGAACCAACACGTTGGGGTATTCACTAAACGGTTAAAACTAACTAATCGATCATTTCGAACTGATTCAGTTTACACACCCTACCAACACGTGTTGGGATACTTATACATTACATGTTGATAAGGACATTACTTTTTCCTCTAAATATATGTTTTTTAATGGTAGCAATTGTATGTTCAAGCTGTCAAGAGTAACATTTTTTCCCTTTAGTTTTTTTAGTTCCGATTATTTTCGTAATAAAGCGATCAATGCTTCGATAAATGATCAGTGTCACATCACCAGTGAAACTATCAATTTAACATAGGCTGATTTCTTGGTCAATTTTAATAGTTAATCGTCACAAATGATCATTTAAATTTTATTTTCTTGCATCGTTACCGGTGAGAAGAATTGCATAGAAGAGTTGATTCCATGTATCAGGAACACCAGCATGGCACCAGTGACAACAATCATTTCCTTTCTCACCAATCATTCCTTATATTGATGGATGTCCGTCTTTTCCCAACTGTGATAGAGTTGTTAGGTCGAGTAAAGCATCCGCCATCGACATATTCCTCAAAACTTCGTTTACAACAGTTGCAGCTGGTGGTGATCTTCCATGATGCGTCAAACTGTCCACGGGCTTGGTTTGTCCATATCAGGTGGTTGACTTCAGTTCGTTCCATTCCTTGTTACTGCTCATTTATAAAATAAAATAATGTGCGTTTAGTTATTGAAAACGTTGAGATCAGCCCTTTGGATTCTCTAGTGTAATTAGAGTTTGAGACTACAGCATGAAGCATGCATGTTAATGACACCCATATATTGTTACTAAGGGAGTCTCCAACAAACATGATCTTTTGGGCTCCATATCTCTTCAAGAAATCTTGACCATTGAACCTAAAATGTAATATACAAGATAATCAAGATTGCCAATTAATGGATATACTTAAATTTTATGTTTTGTCAAGTTTCTACATCTATTTATGTTATCAAGAAACATAAGTAAAACCGACACTTTAAAAAAAGCTTTTCTGAGAAGAATCAATTTGTTTTAACTCCATACAAAATAGTTTTTAACTTTACAAATGTTTTATCGAAACTGTTTCCAAAAACATTTTAATAGTACCAAATCGTTGTAAAAGCTAACTCTTTAATGAGAAATTCTTGTGTAAGTCGAGCTTTATAAAGAACTCAAAATACCCTACTAAAACTGAGTCTTACAAGACCTGACCTACCCAAGAATTTCTCCAAGATAGACGGTATAAACACCTACTATGACCATGTTTGGTTTTCCATCAAGCCAACACCAACTTAAAGCAAGTTGACTTAAATGAAAAACCAAACATTTCCGGGCCATGACCAAGTATATATGAATGTATTACGTCCATGAAATCACATCTTACAACTACATCAATATCAATTTCTATATTTCGCTTTTTATACAAAGGATAAAAAATTAAACACAAAAACTAAACTCTACTGAAAGAGGTACCCACTGCATCACCTGCTAATAATAAAGCAATTTCTTTTTTTCATCCTAGCTATAGCAAAATCAAACAAGAACCTAGCTAGGTGTGCCCAATTTCTGAAATATTGCCACCTAATTACGACATAAAATGATTTTAGCATAGCAATATCAAACCAAAGTTTTTTTCTTACTTAAACTTTGTCTTTTAGAGTAGACCAGTTTCATATCTTAACATGTTAGAAAATTTGCGGAGTCCAGCAATGAGTTCAGAACTTAAAGCCTGTAATTTTTCTGACATGACAAAATATAATTGATTTAGTTTACAATTCATGAACTTTTTTCCTCATTGAGGTTTTTGAAAATCTTAATTGTTTCAATGAGGTTATTTTGATATTATTTCTCAGGACGGAGTATTTTTTTCCACATCATCAAATGAAAAGTAAATAAATTACATCAATGGTTCTTATAGTTTAATATGAGACTCAAATTAATCCTCTAAAACACTTATGTGTCAAACCCCTAACTTCATCTACTTACTCTAGTCTGTAGCCATACCCCCATTCAAATTATTAAAAAAAAAAAAACCTTAAAATCTGTAAGTTAAATAGAAAACTTAATTGATCTAAATTGTATTACCACTTGCAAATAAAAACATCCAGTTAAGAGAAGGCATCCTTCAATCTGAAAAACCATTCGAATTGTATTACCACTTCCAACTGGGTCGCATGCTCATGACCCCTAAAAATTTACTATAGGCGAGATTATTTATTCGAAAATCGAGATATATGATTCTTGCAGATCTATAGACTTAGATTTTAATTTTTTTTTTCTGTTGATCGATGTACATCTTCCTAGACTTCTTCAAGTTTCAAGCTAAGATTCCTTCAAACTCTAACTAGTTCCATAAGCTGCAAAGAGCAATCCACATGAAAATGCAAAAATCAAATGCTCTCTGCCAGAAATTAAGAGATGAACCGAATAATGTTAGACGAAATAAGGCTGGCAAAACAAAGGAGATCAGTGCACATACTGTACTCCAAATAACTCATATAAAATACACCCAATATGGGAACAAATGAGACCAAGACTGCCAAACGAATTATCATTAACATCGTAGTGGTGCTTTTGAAACCACATGCTCTTCCTTAACTTCCTCTCCCCAATCTCGTGCAAAGGTTCTACCATAATTGGGAATGTGAACCATTAATCTCAAGCACAAATCAATCTTGACCATCAACAGAATCAAGATGTTCTTAATTCCTTTCATTTTTTTTGGATGAATAAAAATTCAAACAATTTTTCAATTTGTATATAAGATCCAAAACAAATGAAAATTTCTAGAGAGAAAAACAGAAGAGATTATAATTTATTTAAGTTTTTTTTACGGACAAAGTTGAGACAGTTTGAAGATGAAGATGAGGTTAAAAATGAGGGGTTGTAAAGATAGATTTTTAAGGGATTAATTTGGACCTCAAATCAACCATTAGGGACTATTGAGGTAAATTATTCATTTTTCATTTGACGATGTGACAAAACTTATTTTGTTTTAGGAAACAAGATCAACACAATGACATTTAGAGAATTAAGAATTTTAAAAAACCCAATCAACAAAAATATTTTAAAAACTAATTTATTCTTATATTTCTATTCATGACAGGGTTACCATAAAAAAAAAAAAAAACTCAATTTTCCTTAAAAATGGCAAAACAATAATGGTGATCCCTCCCCATACATATATATATACCTCAACTATGTGGTCCAACTTATACATCGAGAGCAACGTTCCGAAAAAAAAAAAATGGCTTCCAAGAGATTTGTATCATTTGTCTTCCTAGTTGTTTTTATCTCATGCATAGGTTGGTTTGTTATAATTGTTTTGGTTTCTTTTATGTGTTCAAATAAAGATTTGTATCCTTTGTCTTCTTATTTGTCTTGATCTCATCCATAGGTTCATTGTTATAATTGATTATGTTTCTTTTACATTTTCACATAACGAAAAGTTTACATTCGACGATTTTTTTTTCATGACTACTTGTGTAAGCTAGAGATACTTGTTTTCTTCTTTTGGATGGGGCTTGTTGATAAATTATAGCATTTTCCGGAAATAAACATAAGAAGCATTATTTTCTTTTCTTTTTCTTAGACAGTCATTTTTTTTGAAAACATTATAGTTGTACTTTAACTAATTTTTATCAAATAATACGAGTGCAGATTGTCTAAAATGATTTAGAATTGAGTAATTTTATATATAAAATTATTTCAGTAAAATATCAATTGTTTCATTAATGCGCTCAACGTGATCATCTTTTGTTTTAATCTATTATAGTAATCATTGTGTTGTTTTATTTTTTTTTTTTAGCCCCCATTCTGTATTGTAACAAGGATTGATTGTTGCTTTCAGATATTGAGGAAACTCTCGCACAAGACTCTTTGTGCTGCAAAGACCACCCAGCTTTTGGAAAATGTCAGCCTGGCGTTGACGATGACCGATGCAATACATATTGTACAGGTCCTAATGGATTTTGTAGGGGCGGATTTTGTAAACCACTACGCCCAAATAGCCATTGCCATTGTTATTGTTGAATGAATTTTTGTACCCATCATCCGGGTAAATACCATTACTAAAATAATAAATTAATGAAAAAAAAAATCAATCAATGCACACTTCATTTCCTATCACTATCACGGGTTCTGTCATGCATGGATATATAAAAAGAAAAATGAATAAATCAACCAATTTTTTTAAAGAAAAATAATCAACAAAATCGTTTTCAACACGTGCATCTAAAAAAAAACAAAAAATACCTTACAAGGATATAACTTGTGGACAGCCATCCGTACTTTAGGTACTCCATATCAGGCCAGTCTGCCATTTTTCTGGCAATCAAATCCTCCGAGGAATGGACAGCTCAATGAATCATAAATTGGGTATGAATTATCATAAACCCAACTCCCTTGAAAAAGATTGCATTGAACTTTCTGTTTCTCTTCTTTTAGTCCATCAATTCTTAAAATCTCATGATCATCAAAGTAATCTCACTACACTTATGAAACCATTCAGGAAAAAAAAAACATCAAGTTGACCCAAGAAACCAATTCAAGGAGTCATTTTTTTTTTATATATTGAATGTAATGAAATTTAAGCAAAACTGAAGGTAAAAATGAATGTTATGTATTCAGGATGAAAATGTAATTATTAATTAACCAAATCTTGTTACTTGATTTTTACAAATTAATTAACAGATTCAGGCAGTCAGTAAATAACATAAATTTCATGCATAAAATTCGTATAAATTACATTGATTTTGCTAACTAGAATGGTTGTATGTGCCAAATTACTTTACTCATATGAGGTTGATTTTGGAATATACTAGTATTTCTTGTGGACTAAGACTCCTTGAAAGCTAATTAAGCTTCAAATGGTCAGTAGGAACTAGGAATCCAAAAATGGACTGTTACTTACTTTTGTATCAAAATGGAGTGGCAATCTCATATCTTTTTTTATTTTATATTTATATTTATCGTCTGATTTTTTCCCTTTTAATTTGTTTGTTCTTAGCATGCTGAAATATTCCATTTTTCTTGCCAAAATTGTAACGGTGTGGTTGAAATTTGCAAATTATATAGGTTTTCACCCAATAATTTGACATGAACCAACACGTTGGGGTATTCACTAAACGGTTAAAACTAACTAACCGATCATTTCGAACTGATTCAGTTTACACACCCTACCAACACGTGTTGGGATACTTATACATTACATGTTGATAAGGACATTACTTTTTCCTCTAAATATATGTTTTTTAATGGTAGCAATTGTATGTTCAAGCTGTCAAGAGTAACATTTTTTCCCTTTAGTTTTTTTAGTTCCGATTATTTTCGTAATAAAGCGATCAATGCTTCGATAAATGATCAGTGTCACATCACCAGTGAAACTATCAATTTAACATAGGCTGATTTCTTGGTCAATTTTAATAGTTAATCGTCACAAATGATCATTTAAATTTTATTTTCTTGCATCGTTACCGGTGAGAAGAATTGCATAGAAGAGTTGATTCCATGTATCAGGAACACCAGCATGGCACCAGTGACAACAATCATTTCCTTTCTCACCAATCATTCCTTATATTGATGGATGTCCGTCTTTTCCCAACTGTGATAGAGTTGTTAGGTCGAGTAAAGCATCCGCCATCGACATATTCCTCAAAACTTCGTTTACAACAGTTGCAGCTGGTGGTGATCTTCCATGATGCGTCAAACTGTCCACGGGCTTGGTTTGTCCATATCAGGTGGTTGACTTCAGTTCGTTCCATTCCTTGTTACTGCTCATTTATAAAATAAAATAATGTGCGTTTAGTTATTGAAAACGTTGAGATCAGCCCTTTGGATTCTCTAGTGTAATTAGAGTTTGAGACTACAGCATGAAGCATGCATGTTAATGACACCCATATATTGTTACTAAGGGAGTCTCCAACAAACATGATCTTTTGGGCTCCATATCTCTTCAAGAAATCTTGACCATTGAACCTAAAATGTAATATACAAGATAATCAAGATTGCCAATTAATGGATATACTTAAATTTTATGTTTTGTCAAGTTTCTACATCTATTTATGTTATCAAGAAACATAAGTAAAACAGACACTTTAAAAAAAGCTTTTCTGAGAAGAATCAATTTGTTTTAACTCCATACAAAATAGTTTTTAACTTTACAAATGTTTTATCGAAACTGTTTCCAAAAACATTTTAATAGTACCAAATCGTTGTAAAAGCTAACTCTTTAATGAGAAATTCTTGTGTAAGTCGAGCATTATAAAGAACTCAAAATACCCTACTAAAACTGAGTCTTACAAGACCTGACCTACCCAAGAATTTCTCCAAGATAGACGGTATAAACACCTACTATGACCATGTTTGGTTTTCCATCAAGCCAACACCAACTTAAAGCAAGTTGACTTAAATGAAAAACCAAACATTTCCGGGCCATGACCAAGTATATATGAATGTATTACGTCCATGAAATCACATCTTACAACTACATCAATATCAATTTCTATATTTCGTTTTTTATACAAAGGATAAAAAATTAAACACAAAAACTAAACTCTACTGAAAGAGGTACCCACTGCATCACCAGCTAATAATAAAGCAATTTCTTTTTTTCATCCTAGCTATAGCAAAATCAAACAAGAACCTAGCTAGGTGTGCCCAATTTCTGAAATATTGCCACCTAATTACGACATAAAATGATTTTAGCATAGCAATATCAAACCAAAGTTTTTTTCTTACTTAAACTTTGTCTTTTAGAGTAGACCAGTTTCATATCTTAACATGTTAGAAAATTTGCGGAGTCCAGCAATGAGTTCAGAACTTAAAGCCTGTAATTTTTCTGACATGACAAAATATAATTGATTTAGTTTACAATTCATGAACTTTTTTCCTCATTGAGGTTTTTGAAAATCTTAATTGTTTCAATGAGGTTATTTTGATATTATTTCTCAGGACGGAGTATTTTTTTCCACATCATCAAATGAAAACTAAATAAATTACATCAATGGTTCTTATAGTTTAATATGAGACTCAAATTAATCCTCTAAAACACTTATGTGTCAAACCCCTAACTTCATCTACTTACTCTAGTCTGTAGCCATACCCCCATTCAAATTATTAAAAAAAGAAACCTTAAAATCTGTAAGTTAAATAGAAAACTTAATTGATCTAAATTGTATTACCACTTGCAAGTAAAAACATCCAGTTAAGAGAAGGCATCCTTCAATCTGAAAAACCATTCGAATTGTATTACCACTTCCAACTGGGTCGCATGCTCATGACCCCTAAAAATTTACTATAGGCGAGACTCTTTATTCGAAAATCGAGATATATGATTCTTGCAGATCTATAGACTTAGATTTTAAATTTTTTTTTTCTGTTGATCGATGTACATCTTCCTAGACTTCTTCAAGTTTCAAGCTAAGATTCCTTCAAACTCTAACTAGTTCCATAAGCTGCAAAGAGCAATCCACATGAAAATGCAAAAATCAAATGCTCTCTGCCAGAAATTAAGAGATGAACCGAATAATGTTAGACGAAATAAGGCTGGCAAAACAAAGGAGATCAGTGCACATACTGTACTCCAAATAACTCATATAAAATACACCCAATATGGGAACAAATGAGACCAAGACTGCCAAACGAATTATCATTAACATCGCAGTGGTGCTTTTGAAACCACATGCTCTTCCTTAGCTTCCTCTCCCCAATCTCGTGCAAAGGTTCTACCATAATTGGGAATGTGAACCATTAATCTCAAGCACAAATCAATCTTGACCATCAACAGAATCAAGATGTTCTTAATTCCTTTCATTTTTTTTGGATGAATAAAAATTCAAACAATTTTTCAATTTGTATATAAGATCCAAAACAAATGAAAATTTCTAGAGAGAAAAACAGAAGAGATTATAATTTATTTAAGTTTTTTTTACGGACAAAGTTGAGACAGTTTGAAGATGAAGATGAGGTTAAAAATGAGGGGTTGTAAAGATAGATTTTTAAGGGATTAATTTGGACCTCAAATCAACCAATAGGGACTATTGAGGTAAATTATTCATTTTTCATTTGACGATGTGACAAAACTTATTTTGTTTTAGGAAACAAGATCAACACAATGACATTTAGAGAATTAAGAATTTTAAAAAACCCAATCAACAATAATATTTTAAAAACTAATTTATTCTTATATTTCTATTCATGACAGGGTTACCATAAAAAAAAAAAAAAAAACTCAATTTTCCTTAAAAATGGCAAAACAATAATGGTGATCCCTCCCCATACATATATATATACCTCAACTATGTGGTCCAACTTATACATCGAGAGCAACGTTCCGAAAAAAAAGAAATGGCTTCCAAGAGATTTGTATCCTTTGTCTTCCTAGTTGTTTTTATCTCATGCATAGGTTGGTTTGTTATAATTTTTTTGGTTTCTTTTATGTGTTCAAATAAAGATTTGTATCCTTTGTCTTCTTAGTTGTCTTGATCTCATCCATAGGTTCATTGTTATAATTGATTATGTTTCTTTTACATTTTCACATAACGAAAAGTTTACATTCGACGATTTTTTTTTCATGACTACTTGTGTAAGCTAGAGATACTTGTTTTCTTCTTTTGGATGGGGCATGTATATAAATTATAGCATTTTCCGGAAATAAACATAAGAAGCATTATTTTCTTTTCTTTTTCTTAGACAGTCATTTTTTTTGAAAACATTATAGTTGTACTTTAACTAATTTTTATCAAATAATACGAGTGCAGATTGTCTAAAATGATTTAGAATTGAGTAATTTTATATATAAAATTATTTCAGTAAAATATCAATTGTTTCATTAATGCGCTCAACGTGATCATCTTTTGTTTTAATCTATTATAGTAATCATTGTGTTGTTTTAATTTTTTTTTTTAGCCCCCATTCTGTATTGTAACAAGGATTGATTGTTGCTTTCAGATATTGAGGAAACTCTCGCACAAGACTCTTTGTGCTGCAAAGACCACCCAGCTTTTGGAAAATGTCAGCCTGGCGTTGACGATGACCGATGCAATACATATTGTACAGGTCCTAATGGATTTTGTAGGGGCGGATTTTGTAAACCACTACGCCCAAATAGCCATTGCCATTGTTATTGTTGAATGAATTTTTGTACCCATCATCCGGGTAAATACCATTACTAAAATAATAAATAAATGAAAAAAAAAATCAATCAATACTCACTTCATTTCCTATCACTATCACGGGTTCTGTCATGCATGGATATATAAAAAGAAAAATGAATAAATCAACCAATTTTTTTAAAGAAAAATAATCAACAAAATCGTTTTCAACACGTGCATCTAAAAAAAAACAAAAAACACCTTACAAGGATATAACTTGTGGACAGCCATCCGTACTTTAGGTACTCCATATCAGGCCAGTCTGCCATTTTTCTGGCAATCAAATCCCCCGAGGAATGGACAGCTCAATGAATCATAAATTGGGTATGAATTATCATAAACCCAACTCCCTTGAAAAAGATTGCATTGAACTTTCTGTTTCTCTTCTTTTAGTCCATCAATTCTTAAAATCTCATGATCATCAAAGTAATCTCACTACACTTATGAAACCATTCAGGAAAAAAAAAACATCAAGTTGACCCAAGAAACCAATTCAAGGAGTCATTTTTTTTTTTTTATATATTGAATGTAATGAAATTTAAGCAAAACTGAAGGTAAAAATGAATGTTATGTATTCAGGATGAAAATGTAATTATTAATTAACCAAATCTTGTTACTTAATTTTTACAAATTAATTAACAGATTCAGGCAGTCAGTAAATAACATAAATTTCATGCATAAAATTCGTATAAATTACATTGATTTTGCTAACTAGAATGGTTGTATGTGCCAAATTATTTTACTCATATGAGGTTGATTTTGGAATATACTAGTATTTATTGTGGACTAAGACTCCTTGAAAGCTAATTAAGCTTCAAATGGTCAGTAGGAACTAGGAATCCAAAAATGGACTGTTACTTACTTTTGTATCAAAATGGAGTGGCAATCTCATATCTTTTTTTATTTTTTATTTTATATTTATATTTATCGTCTGATTTTTTCCCTTTTAATTTGTTTGTTCTTAGCATGCTGAAATATTCCATTTTTCTTGCCAAAATTGTAACGGTGTGGTTGAAATTTGCAAATTATATAGGTTTTCACCCAATAATTTGACATGAACCAACACGTTGGGGTATTCACTAAACGGTTAAAACTAACAAACCGATCATTTCGAACTGATTCAGTTTACACACCCTACCAACACGTGTTGGGATACTTATACATTACATGTTGATAAGGACATTACTTTTTCCTCTAAATATATGTTTTTTAATGGTAGCAATTGTATGTTCAAGCTGTCAAGAGTAACATTTTTTCCCTTTAGTTTTTTTAGTTCCGATTATTTTCGTAATAAAGCGATCAATGCTTCGATAAATGATCAGTGTCACATCAACAGTGAAACTATCAATTTAACATAGGCTGATTTCTTGGTCAATTTTAATAGTTAATCGTCACAAATGATCATTTAAATTTTATTTTCTTGCATCGTTACCGGTGAGAAGAACTGCATAGAAGAGTTGATTCCATGTATCAGGAACACCAGCATGGCACCAGTGACAACAATCATTTCCTTTCTCACCAATCATTCCTTATATTGATGGATGTCCGTCTTTTCCCAACTGTGATAGAGTTGTTAGGTCGAGTAAAGCATCCGCCATCGACATATTCCTCAAAACTTCGTTTACAACAGTTGCAGCTGGTGGTGATCTTCCATGATGCGTCAAACTGTCCACGGGCTTGGTTTGTCCATATCAGGTGGTTGACTTCAGTTCGTTCCATTCCTTGTTACTGCTCATTTATAAAATAAAATAATGTGCGTTTAGTTATTGAAAACATTGAGATCAGCCCTTTGGATTCTCTAGTGTAATTAGAGTTTGAGACTACAGCATGAAGCATGCATGTTAATGACACCCATATATTGTTACTAAGGGAGTCTCCAACAAACATGATCTTTTGGGCTCCATATCTCTTCAAGAAATCTTGACCATTGAACCTAAAATGTAATATACAAGATAATCAAGATTGCCAATTAATGGATATACTTAAATTTTATGTTTTGTCAAGTTTCTACATCTATTTATGTTATCAAGAAACATAAGTAAAACAGACACTTTAAAAAAAGCTTTTCTGAGAAGAATCAATTTGTTTTAACTCCATACAAAATAGTTTTTAACTTTACAAATGTTTTATCGAAACTGTTTCCAAAAACATTTTAATAGTACCAAATCGTTGTAAAAGCTAACTCTTTAATGAGAAATTCTTGAGTAGGTCGAGCTTTATAAAGAACTCAAAATACCCTACTAAAACTGAGTCTTACAAGACCTGACCTACCCAAGAATTTCTCCAAGATAGACGGTATAAACACCTACTATGACCATGTTTGGTTTTCCATCAAGCCAACACCAACTTAAAGCAAGTTGACTTAAATGAAAAACCAAACATTTCCGGGCCATGACCAAGTATATAAGAATGTATTACGTCCATGAAATCACATCTTACAACTACATCAATATCAATATCAATTTCTATATTTCGTTTTTTATACAAAGGATAAAAAATTAAACACAAAAACTAAACTCTACTGAAAGAGGTACCCACTGCATCACCAGCTAATAATAAAGCAATTTCTTTTTTTCATCCTAGCTATAGCAAAATCAAACAAGAACCTAGCTAGGTGTGCCCAATTTCTGAAATATTGCCACCTAATTACGACATAAAATGATTTTAGCATAGCAATATCAAACCAAAGTTTTTTTTCTTACTTAAACTTTGTCTTTTAGAGTAGACCAGTTTCATATCTTAACATCTTAGAAAATTTGCGGAGTCCAGCAATGAGTTCCGAACTTAAAGCCTGTAATTTTTCTGACATGACAAAATATAATTGATTTAGTTTACAATTCATGAACTTTTTTCCTCATTGAGGTTTTTGAAAATCTTAATTGTTTAAATGAGGTTATTTTGATATTATTTCTTAGGACGGAGTATTTTTTTCCACATCATCAAATGAAAACTAAATAAATTACATCAATGGTTCTTATAGTTTAATATGAGACTCAAATTAATCCTCTAAAACACTTATGTGTCAAACCCCTAACTTCATCTACTTACTCTAGTCTGTAGCCATACCCCCATTCAAATTATTAAAAAAAAAAACCTTAAAATCTGTAAGTTAAATAGAAAACTTAATTGATCTAATTTGTATTACCACTTGCAAGTAAAAACATCCAGTTAAGAGAAGGCATCCTCCAATCTGAAAAACCATTCGAATTGTATTACCACTTCCAACTGGGTCGCATGCTAATGACCCCTAAAAATTTAATATAGGCGAGATTATTTATTCGAAAATCGAGATATATGATTCTTGCAGATCTATAGACTTAGATTTTAATTTTTTTTTTCTGTTGATCGATGTACATCTTCCTAGACTTCTTCAAGTTTCAAGCTAAGATTCCTTCAAACTCTAACTAGTTCCATAAGCTGCAAAGAGCAATCCACATGAAAATGCAAAAATCAAATGCTCTCTGCCAGAAATTAAGAGATGAACCGAATAATGTTAGACGAAATAAGGCTGGCAAAACAAAGGAGATCAGTGCACATACTGTACTCCAAATAACTCATATAAAATACACCCAATATGGGAACAAATGAGACCAAGACTGCCAAACGAATTATCATTAACATCGTAGTGGTGCTTTTGAAACCACATGCTCTTCCTTAACTTCCTCTCCCCAATCTCGTGCAAAGGTTCTACCATAATTGGGAATGTGAACCATTAATCTCAAGCACAAATCAATCTTGACCATCAACAGAATCAAGATGTTCTTAATTCCTTTCATTTTTTTTGGATGAATAAAAATTCAAACAATTTTTCAATTTGTATATAAGATCCAAAACAAATGAAAATTTCTAGAGAGAAAAACAGAAGAGATTATAATTTATTTAAGTTTTTTTTACGGGCAAAGTTGAGACAGTTTGAAGATGAAGATGAGGTTAAAAATGAGGGGTTGTAAAGATAGATTTTTAAGGGATTAATTTGGACCTCAAATCAACCAATAGGGACTATTGAGGTAAATTATTCATTTTTCATTTGACGATGTGACAACTTATTTTGTTTTAGGAAACAAGATCAACACAATGACATTTAGAGAATTAAGAATTTTAAAAAACCCAATCAACAATAATATTTTAAAAACTAATTTATTCTTATATTTCTATTCATGACAGGGTTACCATAAAAAAAAAAAAAAAAACTAAATTTTCCTTAAAAATGGCAAAACAATAATGGTGATCCCTCCCCATACATATATATATACCTCAACTATGTGGTCCAACTTATACATCGAGAGCAACGTTCCGAAAAAAAAAATGGCTTCCAAGAGATTTGTATCATTTGTCTTCCTAGTTGTTTTTATCTCATGCATAGGTTGGTTTGTTATAATTGTTTTGGTTTCTTTTATGTGTTCAGATAAAGATTTGTATCCTTTGTCTTCTTATTTGTCTTGATCTCATCCATAGGTTCATTGTTATAATTGATTATGTTTCTTTTACATTTTCACATAACGAAAAGTTTACATTCGACGATTTTTTTTTCATGACTACTTGTGTAAGCTAGAGATACTTGTTTTCTTCTTTTGGATGGGGCATGTATATAAATTATAGCATTTTCCGGAAATAAACATAAGAAGCATTATTTTCTTTTCTTTTTCTTAGACAGTCATTTTTTTTGAAAACATTATAGTTGTACTTTAACTAATTTTTATCAAATAATACGAGTGCAGATTGTCTAAAATGATTTAGAATTGAGTAATTTTATATATAAAATTATTTCAGTAAAATATCAATTGTTTCATTAATGCGCTCAACGTGATCATCTTTTGTTTTAATCTATTATAGTAATCATTGTGTTGTTTTATTTTTTTTTTTTAGCCCCCATTCTGTATTGTAACAAGGATTGATTGTTGCTTTCAGATATTGAGGAAACTCTCGCACAAGACTCTTTGTGCTGCAAAGACCACCCAGCTTTTGGAAAATGTCAGCCTGGCGTTGACGATGACCGATGCAATACATATTGTACAGGTCCTAATGGATTTTGTAGGGGCGGATTTTGTAAACCACTACGCCCAAATAGCCATTGCCATTGTTATTGTTGAATGAATTTTTGTACCCATCATCCGGGTAAATACCATTACTAAAATAATAAATAAATGAAAAAAAAAATCAATCAATGCTCACTTCATTTCCTATCACTATCACGGGTTCTGTCATGCATGGATATATAAAAAGAAAAATGAATAAATCAACCAATTTTTTTAAAGAAAAATAATCAACAAAATCGTTTTCAACACGTGCATCTAAAAAAAAACAAAAAATACCTTACAAGGATATAACTTGTGGACAGCCATCCGTACTTTAGGTACTCCATATCAGGCCAGTCTGCCATTTTTCTGGCAATCAAATCCTCCGAGGAATGGACAGCTCAATGAATCATAAATTGGGTATGAATTATCATAAACCCAACTCCCTTGAAAAAGATTGCATTGAACTTTCTGTTTCTCTTCTTTTAGTCCATCAATTCTTAAAATCTCATGATCATCAAAGTAATCTCACTACACTTATGAAACCATTCAGGAAAAAAAAAACATCAAGTTGACCCAAGAAACCAATTCAAGGAGTCATTTTTTTTTTTTATATATTGAATGTAATGAAATTTAAGCAAAACTGAAGGTAAAAATGAATGTTATGTATTCAGGATGAAAATGTAATTATTAATTAACCAAATCTTGTTACTTAATTTTTACAAATTAATTAACAGATTCAGGCAGTCAGTAAATAACATAAATTTCATGCATAAAATTCGTATAAATTACATTGATTTTGCTAACAAGAATGGTTGTATGTGCCAAATTACTTTACTCATATGAGGTTGATTTTGGAATATACTAGTATTTATTGTGGACTAAGACTCCTTGAAAGCTAATTAAGCTTCAAATGGTCAGTAGGAACTAGGAATCCAAAAATGGACTGTTACTTACTTTTGTATCAAAATGCAGTGGCAATCTCATATCTTTTTTTATTTTTTATTTTATATTTATATTTATCGTCTGATTTTTTCCCTTTTAATTTGTTTGTTCTTAGCATGCTGAAATATTCCATTTTTCTTGCCAAAATTGTAACGGTGTGGTTGAAATTTGCAAATTATATAGGTTTTCACCCAATAATTTGACATGAACCAACACGTTGGGGTATTCACTAAACGGTTAAAACTAACTAACCGATCATTTCGAACTGATTCAGTTTACACACCCTACCAACACGTGTTGGGATACTTATACATTACATGTTGATAAGGACATTACTTTTTCCTCTAAATATATGTTTTTTAATGGTAGCAATTGTATGTTCAAGCTGTCAAGAGTAACATTTTTTCCCTTTAGTTTTTTTAGTTCCGATTATTTTCGTAATAAAGCGATCAATGCTTCGATAAATGATCAGTGTCACATCAACAGTGAAACTATCAATTTAATATAGGCTGATTTCTTGGTCAATTTTAATAGTTAATCGTCACAAATGATCATTTAAATTTTATTTTCTTGCATCGTTACCGGTGAGAAGAATTGCATAGAAGAGTTGATTCCATGTATCAGGAACACCAGCATGGCACCAGTGACAACAATCATTTCCTTTCTCACCAATCATTCCTTATATTGATGGATGTCCGTCTTTTCCCAACTGTGATAGAGTTGTTAGGTCGAGTAAAGCATCCGCCATCGACATATTCCTCAAAACTTCGTTTACAACAGTTGCAGCTGGTGGTGATCTTCCATGATGCGTCAAACTGTCCACGGGCTTGGTTTGTCCATATCAGGTGGTTGACTTCAGTTCGTTCCATTCCTTGTTACTGCTCATTTATAAAATAAAATAATGTGCGTTTAGTTATTGAAAACGTTGAGATCAGCCCTTTGGATTCTCTAGTGTAATTAGAGTTTGAGACTACAGCATGAAGCATGCATGTTAATGACACCCATATATTGTTACTAAGGGAGTCTCCAACAAACATGATCTTTTGGGCTCCATATCTCTTCAAGAAATCTTGACCATTGAACCTAAAATGTAATATACAAGATAATCAAGATTGCCAATTAATGGATATACTTAAATTTTATGTTTTGTCAAGTTTCTACATCTATTTATGTTATCAAGAAACATAAGTAAAACAGACACTTTAAAAAAAGCTTTTCTGAGAAGAATCAATTTGTTTTAACTCCATACAAAATAGTTTTTAACTTTACAAATGTTTTATCGAAACTGTTTCCAAAAACATTTTAATATTACCAAATCGTTGTAAAAGCTAACTCTTTAATGAGAAATTCTTGTGTAGGTCGAGCTTTATAAAGAACTCAAAATACCCTACTAAAACTGAGTCTTACAAGACCTGACCTACCCAAGAATTTCTCCAAGATAGACGGTATAAACACCTACTATGACCATGTTTGGTTTTCCATCAAGCCAACACCAACTTAAAGCAAGTTGACTTAAATGAAAAACCAAACATTTCCGGGCCATGACCAAGTATATATGAATGTATTACGTCCATGAAATCACATCTTACAACTACATCAATATCAATTTCTATATTTCGTTTTTTATACAAAGGATAAAAAATTAAACACAAAAACTAAACTCTACTGAAAGAGGTACCCACTGCATCACCAGCTAATAATAAAGCAATTTCTTTTTTTCATCCTAGCTATAGCAAAATCAAACAAGAACCTAGCTAGGTGTGCCCAATTTCTGAAATATTGCCACCTAATTACGACATAAAATGATTTTAGCATAGCAATATCAAACCAAAGTTTTTTTCTTACTTAAACTTTGTCTTTTAGAGTAGACCAGTTTCATATCTTAACATGTTAGAAAATTTGCGGAGTCCAGCAATGAGTTCAGAACTTAAAGCCTGTAATTTTTCTGACATGACAAAATATAATTGATTTAGTTTACAATTCATGAACTTTTTTCCTCATTGAGGTTTTTGAAAATCTTAATTGTTTCAATGAGGTTATTTTGATATTATTTCTTAGGACGGAGTATTTTTTTCCACATCATCAAATGAAAACTAAATAAATTACATCAATGGTTCTTATAGTTTAATATGAGACTCAAATTAATCCTCTAAAACACTTATGTGTCAAACCCCTAACTTCATCTACTTACTCTAGTCTGTAGCCATACCCCCATTCAAATTATTAAAAAAAAAAACCTTAAAATCTGTAAGTTAAATAGAAAACTTAATTGATCTAAATTGTATTACCACTTGCAAGTAAAAACATCCAGTTAAGAGAAGGCATCCTCCAATCTGAAAAACCATTCGAATTGTATTACCACTTCCAACTGGGTCGCATGCTCATGACCCCTAAAAATTTACTATAGGCGAGATTATTTATTCGAAAATCGAGATATATGATTCTTGCAGATCTATAGACTTAGATTTTAATTTTTTTTTTCTGTTGATCGATGTACATCTTCCTAGACTTCTTCAAGTTTCAAGCTAAGATTCCTTCAAACTCTAACTAGTTCCATAAGCTGCAAAGAGCAATCCACATGAAAATGCAAAAATCAAATGCTCTCTGCCAGAAATTAAGAGATGAACCGAATAATGTTAGACGAAATAAGGCTGGCAAAACAAAGGAGATCAGTGCACATACTGTACTCCAAATAACTCATATAAAATACACCCAATATGGGAACAAATGAGACCAAGACTGCCAAACGAATTATCATTAACATCGTAGTGGTGCTTTTGAAACCACATGCTCTTCCTTAACTTCCTCTCCCCAATCTCGTGCAAAGGTTCTACCATAATTGGGAATGTGAACCATTAATCTCAAGCACAAATCAATCTTGACCATCAACAGAATCAAGATGTTCTTAATTCCTTTCATTTTTTTTGGATGAATAAAAATTCAAACAATTTTTCAATTTGTATATAAGATCCAAAACAAACGAAAATTTCTAGAGAGAAAAACAGAAGAGATTATAATTTATTTTAGTTTTTTTTACGGACAAAGTTGAGACAGTTTGAAGATGAAGATGAGGTTAAAAATGAGGGGTTGTAAAGATAGATTTTTAAGGGATTAATTTGGACCTCAAATCAACCAATAGGGACTATTGAGGTAAATTATTCATTTTTCATTTGACGATGTGACAAAACTTATTTTGTTTTAGGAAACAAGATCAACACAATGACATTTAGAGAATTAAGAATTTTAAAAAACCCAATCAACAATAATATTTTAAAAACTAATTTATTCTTATATTTCTATTCATGACAGGGTTACCATAAAAAAAAAAAAAAAAACTCAATTTTCCTTAAAAAAGGCAAAACAATAATGGTGATCCCTCCCCATACATATATATATACCTCAACTATGTGGTCCAACTTATACATCGAGAGCAACGTTCAGAAAAAAAAAAATGGCTTCCAAGATATTTGTATCCTTTGTCTTCCTAGTTGTTTTTATCTCATGCATAGGTTGGTTTGTTATAATTGTTTTGGTTTCTTTTATGTGTTCAAATAAAGATTTGTATCCTTTGTCTTCTTAGTTGTCTTGATCTCATCCATAGGTTCATTGTTATAATTGATTATGTTTCTTTTACATTTTCACATAACGAAAAGTTTACATTCGACGATTTTTTTTTCTTGACTACTTGTGTAAGCTAGAGATACTTGTTTTCTTCTTTTGGATGGGGCATGTATATAAATTATAGCATTTTCCGGAAATAAACATAAGAAGCATTATTTTCTTTTCTTTTTCTTAGACAGTCATTTTTTTTGAAAACATTATAGTTGTACTTTAACTAATTTTTATCAAATAATACGAGTGCAGATTGTCTAAAATGATTTAGAATTGAGTAATTTTATATATAAAATTATTTCAGTAAAATATCAATTGTTTCATTAATGCGCTCAACGTGATCATCTTTTGTTTTAATCTATTATAGTAATCATTGTGTTGTTTTATTTTTTTTTTTTAGCCCCCATTCTGTATTGTAACAAGGATTGATTGTTGCTTTCAGATATTGAGGAAACTCTCGCACAAGACTCTTTGTGCTGCAAAGACCACCCAGCTTTTGGAAAATGTCAGCCTGGCGTTGACGATGACCGATGCAATACATATTGTACAGGTCCTAATGGATTTTGTAGGGGCGGATTTTGTAAACCACTACGCCCAAATAGCCATTGCCATTGTTATTGTTGAATGAATTTTTGTACCCATCATCCGGGTAAATACCATTACTAAAATAATAAATAAATGAAAAAAAAATCAATCAATGCTCACTTCATTTCCTATCACTATCACGGGTTCTGTCATGCATGGATATATAAAAAGAAAAATGAATAAATCAACCAATTTTTTTAAAGAAAAATAATCAACAAAATCGTTTTCAACACGTGCATCTAAAAAAAAACAAAAAATACCTTACAAGGATATAACTTGTGGACAGCCATCCGTACTTTAGGTACTCCATATCAGGCCAGTCTGCCATTTTTCTGGCAATCAAATCCTCCGAGGAATGGACAGCTCAATGAATCATAAATTGGGTATGAATTATCATAAACCCAGGAGGAAGATCCTCTGGTATCAAGTCAGAAAACTCTGCTAACAGCAGCAAATCCACTCTGAAACCGAAATCTCCATAATGATCCTCCAGACCACAGTGTTCCCTGAATCGAGCAGGATTGTAACATAGGTTTTTGAAACTAGAATCGGAATCGTGATCTTTCATCTCACGATCACCGAAATTCTGCGCCATTAGACGCTGGGTTAACTTTGCAACCTGCCGCTGTAAATTCTCAATCATTGCATCATGAACGTTTCAATCACGGTGTGGGGCTTCCTCATTCGGAACCTGCCCGTGACATCCACGACCGCGGTGTGGGGCTTCCTCGTTCGGAACCTGCCCGCGACGACCACGACCACCATCATTAGCCATGGAAACTGATGAAATCTCACCCTAGGAAGATGCTGAAGGTCTGATACCAACTGATGCCGGCTAGAATAGCGATTATTCTGCAGGCTAGTCGAACAGATAGTTCACAGGGAGTTACACAAGAAAAACCCTAAAACAATACAGAGAAACTACTCTGATGCTTTATTTAATTTATTCCAAAAATACAATAATAATATTACCAAACCCTAAGACCTTATTTATAAGGCCGAAGCTAAAATAAGAAAATTAAATTAAGGCCGAATTTAAATTAAATAAAATAAAAGAATTCCTAAAAACTAAAAACAGCCAATTTGAAGGTCTAAACTTCATTTTTTGGCTTAAAAAGGATAAGGCTTAGTGTAAAAGACTAAGTTTTTCCCGAAAGCTCGTTTCCAATTAGACTAGGGTCTTCGGTTCCCAATCTGAACCTATGGCCCGCTAAACGATGTAAACCGGTTTAGGTAGCCCACTTGCCATCTGGCAACTCAGCATCATCTGACTCGGATCCTCCTGCATCAGTCGCCCCAAGTTGGAAAGAACTCATCCTCGAGTTCACAATAGCCATATCGGAATCCCCAAAACAAAGACTCAAGTATTTCACATTAAAGACCTCAGGTGGCAACCCAAGAGGAAGATTCTCTGGTATCAAGTCAGAAAACTCTGCTAACAACAGCAAATCCACTCTTAAACCAAAATCTCCATAACGATCCTCCCAACCACGGTGTTCCCTGAATCGAGCAGGATTGTAATATGGGTTTTTGAAACTGGAATCGAAATCGTGATTTTTCATCTCACGATCACCGAAATTCTGCGTCGTTAGACGCTGGGTTAACTTTGCAACCTGCGTCTGTAAATCCTCAATCATCGCATCCTGAATGTTTCGATCACGGTATGGGGCTTCCTCATTCGGAACCTGCCAGCGACAACCACGACCATGGCCTGGGGCTTCCTCATTCGGAACCTGCCCGCGACAACCACGACCACGGCGTGGGGCTTCCTCGTTCGGAACCTGCCCGCGACGACCACGACCATGACCACGATCATTAACCATGGAAACTGATGAAATCTCACCCCAAGAAGATGCTGAAGCTCTGATACCAACTGATGCCGGCCAGAATAGCGATTATTCTACAGGCTAGTCGAACAGATAGTTCACAGGGAGTAACACAAGAAAAACCCTAAAACAAACCAGAGAAACTACTCTGATGCTTTATTTTAATTTATTCCAAAAATACAATAAAAATATTACCAAACCCTAAGACCTTATTTATAAGGTCGAAGCTAAAATAATAAAATTAAATTAAGGCCGAATTTAAATTAAACAAAATAAAAGGTTTCCTAAAAACTAAAAACTGCAAATTTGAAGGTCAAAACTTCGTTTTTTGTCTTAAAAACGATAAGGCTTAGTATTTACTAAGTTTTTCCCAAAAGCTCGTTTCCAATCAGACTATGGTCTTCGGGGCCCAATCCGAGCCTATGGCCCGCTAAACGATGTAAACCGGTTTAGGTAGCCCACTTGCCATCTGACAACTCAGCTTCATCTGACTCAGATCCTCCTGCATCAGTCGCCCTAGGTTGGAAAGAACTCGTCCTCGAGTTCACAATAGCCACATCAGAATCCCCAAAACAAAGACTCAAGTGGTTCACATTAAAGACCTCAGGCGGCAACCCAGGAGGAAGATCCTCTGGTATCAGGTCAGAAAACTCTGCTAACAGCAGCAAATCCACTGTGAAACTGAAATCTCCATAACGATCCTCCTGACCACGGTGTTCCCTAAATCGAGCAGGATTGTAATACGGGTTTTCAAAACTGGAATCCAAATCGTGATCTTTCATCTCACGATCACCGAAATTCTGCGCCCTTAGATGCTGGGTTAACTTTGCAACCTGCCGCTGTAAATCCTCAATCATCGCATCCTGAATGTTTCGAACACGGTGTGGGGCTTCCTCGTTCAGAACCTGCCCGCGACGACCACGACCACGATCACTAGCCATGGAAACTGATGAAATCTCACCCCAGGAAGATGCTGAAGCTCTGATACCAACTGATGCCGGCCAGAATAGTGATTATTCTGCAGGCTAGTCGAACTTAGTTCATAGGGAGTAACACAAGAAAAATCCTAAAATAATACAGAGAAACTACTCTGATGCTTGATTTTAATTTATTTCAAAAATACAATAATAATATTACCAAAGCTTAAGACCTTATTTATAAGGTCGAAGCTAAAATAAGAAAATTAAATTAAGGCCGAATTTAAATTAAATAAAGTAAGAGGTTTCCTAAAAACTAAAAACAGCCAATTTGAAGGTCTAAACTTCGTTTTTTGGCTTAAAAAGGATAAGGCTTAGTATATTAAACTAAGTTTTTCCCGAAAGCTCGTTTCTAGTCAGACTAGGGTCTTCGGGGCCCAATCCGAACCTATGGCCCGCTAAACGATGTAAACCGGTTTAGGTAGCCCACTTGCCATCTGACAACTCACCATCATCTGACTCGGATCCTCCTGCATCAGTCGCCCCAGGTTGGAAAGAACTCGTCCTCGAGTTCACAATAGCCACATCGGAATCCCCAAAACAAGGACTCAAGTGGTTCACATTAAAGACCTCAGGCGGCAACCCAGGAGGAAGATCCTCTAGTATCAAGTCAGAAAACTCTGCTAACAGCAGCAAATCCACTCTGAAACCGAAATCTCCATAATGATCCTCCTGACCACGGTGTTCCCTAAATCGAGCAGGATTGTAACATGGGTTTTTGAAACTGGAATCAAAATCATGATTTTTCATCTCACGATCACCGAAATTCTACGCCGTTAGATGCTAGGTTAACTTTGCAACCTGCTGCTGTAAATCCTCAATCATCGCGTCCTGAACGTTTCGATCACGGTATGGGGCTTCCTCATTCGGAACCTGCCCGCGACAACCACGACCATGGCGTGGGGCTTCCTCATTCGGAACCTGCCCGCGACAACCACGACCACGGCGTGGGGCTTCCTCGTTCGGAACCTGCCTACGACGACCACGACCACGATCATTAGCCATGGAAACTGATGAAATCTCACCCTAGGAAGATGCTGAAGCTCTGATACCAACTGATTCCGGCCAGAATAGCGATTATTCTACATGCTAGTCGAACAGATAGTTCATAGGGAGTACATAAGAAAAATCCTAAAACAATACAGAGAAACTACTTTGATGCTTTATTTTAATTTATTCCAAAAATACAATAAAAATATTACCAAACCCTAAGACCTTATTTATAAGGTCGAAGCTAAAATAATAAAATTAAATTAAGGCCGAATTTAAATTAAACAAAATAAAAGGTTTCCTAAAAACTAAAAACTGCAAATTTGAAGGTCAAAACTTCGTTTTTTGTCTTAAAAACGATAAGGCTTAGTATTTACTAAGTTTTTCCCAAAAGCTCGTTTCCAATCAGACTATGGTCTTCGGGGCCCAATCCGAGCCTATGGCCCGCTAAACGATGTAAACCGGTTTAGGTAGCCCACTTGCCATCTGACAACTCAACTTCATCTGACTCGGATCCTCCTGCATCAGTCGCCCTAGGTTGGAAAGAACTCGTCCTCGAGTTCACAATAGCCACATCAGAATCCCCAAAACAAAGACTCAAGTGGTTCACATTAAAGACCTCAGGCGGCAACCCAGGAGGAAGATCCTCTGGTATCAGGTCAGAAAACTCTGCTAATAGCAGCAAATCCACTCTGAAACTGAAATCTCCATAACGATCCTCCTGACCACGGTGTTCCCTAAATCGAGCAGGATTGTAATATGGGTTTTCAAAACTGGAATCCAAATCGTGATCTTTCATCTCACGATCACCGAAATTCTACGCCGTTAGACGCTGGGTTAACTTTGAAACCTGCCGCTATAAATCCTCAATCATCGCATACTGAACGTTTCGAGCATGGTGTGGGGCTTCCTCGTTCGGAACCTGCCCGCGACGACCACGACCACGATCACCAGCCATGGAAACTGATGAAATCTCACCCCAGGAAGATGCTGAAGCTCTGATACCAACTGATGCCGGCCAGAATAGTGATTATTCTGCAGGCTAGTCGAACAGATAGTTCACAGGGAGTAACACAAGAAAAACCCTAAAACAATACAGAGAAACTACTCTGATGCTTTATTTTAAATTATTTCAAAAATACAATAATAATATTACCAAACCTTAAGACCTTATTTATAAGGTCGAAGCTAAAATAGGAAAATTAAATTAATGCCGAATTTAAATAAAATAAAATAAAAGGTTTCCTAAAAACGACGTTAAGACCTTCAAATTGGCAGTTTTAAGTTTTTAGGAAACTTTTTATTTTATTTCATTTAAATTCGGCCTTAATTTAATTTTCTTATTTTAGCTTCGACCTTACAAATAAGGTCTTAGGGTTTCATAAAATTATTATTGTATTTTTGGAATAAATTAAAATAAAGCATCAGAGTAGTTTCTCTGTATTGTTTTAAGGTTTTTCTTGTGTTACTCCCTGTGAACAATCTGTTCGACTAGCCGGCAGAATAATCACTATTCTGCCCGGCTTCAATTTCCTATCACTATCACGGGTTCTGTCATGCATGGATATATAAAAAGAAAAATGAATAAATCAACCAATTTTTTTTAAAGAAAAATAATCAACAAAATCGTTTTCAACACGTACATCTAAAAAAAAAACAAAAAATACCTTACAAGGATGTAACTTGTGGACAGCCATCCATACTTTAGGTACTCCATATCAGGCCAGTCTGCCATTTTTCTGGCAATCAAATCCTCCGAGGAATGGACAGCTCAATGAATCATAAATTGGGTATATCATAAACCCAACTCCCTTGAAAAAGATTGCATTGAACTTTCTGTTTCTCTTCTTTTAGTCCATCAATTCTTACAATCTCATGATCATCAAAGTAATCTCACTACACTTATGAAACCATTTAGGAAAAAAAAAACATCAAGTTAACCCAAGAAACCAATTCAAGGAGTCATTTTTTTTTTAATATATTGAATGTAATGAAATTTAAGCAAAACTGAAGGTAAAAATGAATGTTATATATACAGGATGAAAATGTAATTATTAATTAACCAAATCTTATTACTTAATTTTTACAAATTAATTAACAGATTCAGGCAGTCAGTAAATAACATAAATTTTATCGTCTGATTTTTTCCCTTTTAATTTGTTTGTTCTTAGCATGCTAAAATATTCCATTTTTCTTGCCAAAATTGTAACGGTGTGGTTGAAATTTGCAAATTATATAGGTTTTCACCCAATAATTTGACATGAACCAACACGTTGGGGTATTCACTAAACGGTTAAAACTAACTAACCGATCATTTCGAACTGATTCAGTTTACACACCCTGCCAACACGTGTTGGGATACTTATACATTACATGTTGATAAGGACATTACTTTTTCCTCTAAATATATGTTTTTTAATGGTAGCAATTGTATGTTCAAGCTGTCAAGAGTAACAGTTTTTCCCTTTAGTTTTTTTAGTTCCGATTATTTTCGTAATAAAGCGATCAATGCTTCGATAAATGATCAGTGTCACATCAACAGTGAAACTATCAATTTAATATAGGCTGATTTCTTGGTCAATTTTAATAGTTAATCGTCACAAATGATCATTTAAATTTTATTTTCTTGCATCGTTACCGGTGAGAAGAATTGCATAGAAGAGTTGATTCCATGTATCAGGAACACCAGCATGGCACCAGTAACAACAATCATTTCCTTTCTCACCAATCATTCCTTATATTGAAGGATGTCCGTCTTTTCCCAACTGTGATAGAGTTGTTAGGTCGAGTAAAGCATCCGCCATCGACATATTCCTCAAAACTTCGTTTACAACAGTTGCAGCTGGTGGTGATCTTCCATGATGCGTCAAACTGTCCACGGGTTTGGTTTGTCCATATCAGGTGGTTGACTTCAGTTCGTTCCATTCCTTGTTACTGCTCATTTATAAAATAAAATAATGTGCGTTTAGTTATTGAAAACGTTGAGATCAGCCCTTTGGATTCTCTAGTGTAATTAGAGTTTGAGACTACAGCATGAAGCATGCATGTTAATGACACCCATATATTGTTACTAAGGGAGTCTCCAACAAGCATGATCTTTTGGTCTCCATATCTCTTCAAGAAATCTTGACCATTGAACCTAAAATGTAATATACAAGATAATCAAGATTGCCAATTAATGGATATACTTAAATTTTATGTTTTGTCAAGTTTCTACATCTATTTATGTTATCAAGAAACATAAGTAAAACAGACACATTAAAAAAAGCTTTTCTGAGAAGCATCAATTTGTTTTAACTCCATACAAAATAGTTTTTAACTTTACAAATGTTTTATCGAAACTGTTTCCAAAAACATTTTAATAGTACCAAATCGTTGTAAAAGCTAACTCTTTAATGAGAAATTCTTGTGTAAGTCGAGCTTCATAAAGAACTCAAAATACCCTACTAAAACTGAGTCTTACAAGACCTGACCTACCCAAGAATTTCTCCAAGATAGACGGTATAAACACCTACTATGACCATGTTTGGTTTTCCATCAAGCCAACACCAACTTAAAGCAAGTTGACTTAAATGAAAAACCAAACATTTCCGGGCCATGACCAAGTATATATGAATGTATTACGTCCATGAAATCACATCTTACAACTACATCAATATCAATTTCTATATTTCGTTTTTTATACAAAGGATAAAAAATTAAACACAAAAACTAAACTCTACTGAAAGAGGTACCCACTGCATCACCAGCTAATAATAAAGCAATTTCTTTTTTTCATCCTAGCTATAGCAAAATCAAACAAGAACCTAGCTAGGTGTGCCCAATTTCTGAAATATTGCCACCTAATTACGACATAAAATGATTTTAGCATAGCAATATCAAACCAAAGTTTTTTTCTTACTTAAACTTTGTCTTTTAGAGTAGACCAGTTTCATATCTTAACATGTTAGAAAATTTGCGGAGTCCAGCAATGAGTTCAGAACTTAAAGCCTGTAATTTTTCTGACATGACAAAATATAATTGATTTAGTTTACAATTCATGAACTGTTTTCCTCATTGAGGTTATTGAAAATCTTAATTGTTTAAATGAGGTTATTTTGATATTATTTCTTAGGACGGAGTATTTTTTTCCACATCATCAAATGAAAACTAAATAAATTACATCAATGGTTCTTATAGTTTAATATGAGACTCAAATTAATCCTCTAAAACACTTATGTGTCAAACCCCTAACTTCATCTACTTACTCTAGTCTGTAGCCATACCCCCATTCAAATTATTAAAAAAAAAAAAAACCTTAAAATCTGTAAGTTAAATAGAAAACTTAATTGATCTAAATTGTATTACCACTTGCAAGTAAAAACATCCAGTTAAGAGAAGGCATCCTCCAATCTTAAAAACCATTCGAATTGTATTACCATTTCCAACTGGGTCGCATGCTCATGACCCCTAAAAATTTACTATAGGCGAGACTCTTTATTCGAAAATCGAGATATATGATTCTTGCAGATCTATAGACTTAGATTTTAATTTTTTTTTCTGTTGATCGATGTACATCTTCCTAGACTTCTTCAAGTTTCAAGCTAAGATTCCTTCAAACTCTAACTAGTTCCATAAGCTGCAAAGAGCAATCCACATGAAAATGCAAAAATCAAATGCTCTCTGCCAGAAATTAAGAGATGAACCGAATAATGTTAGACGAAATAAGGCTGGCAAAACAAAGGAGATCAGCGCACATACTGTACTCCAAAGAACTCATATAAAATACACCCAATATGGGAACAAATGAGACCAAGACTGCCAAACGAATTATCATTAACATCGTAGTGGTGCTTTTGAAACCACATGCTCTTCCTTAACTTCCTCTCCCCAATCTTGTGCAAAGGTTCTACCATAATTGGGAATGTGAACCTTTAATCTCAAGCACAAATCAATCTTGACCATCAACAGAATCAAGATGTTCTTAATTCCTTTCATTTTTTTGGATGAATAAAAATTCAAACAATTTTTCAATTTGTATATAAGATCCAAAACAAATGAAAATTTCTAGAGAGAAAAACAGAAGAGATTATAATTTATTTAAGTTTTTTTTACGGACAAAGTTGAGACAGTTTGAAGATGAAGATGAGGTTAAAAATGAGGGGTTGTAAAGATAGATTTTTAAGGGATTAATTTGGACCTCAAATCAAGCAATAGGGACTATTGAGGTAAATTATTCATTTTTCATTTGACGATGTGACAAAACTTATTTTGTTTTAGGAAACAAGATCAACACATTGACATTTAGAGAATTAAGAATTTTAAAAAACCCAATCAACAATAATATTTTAAAAACTAATTTATTCTTATATTTCTATTCATGACAGGGTTACCATAAAAAAAAAAAAAAACTCAATTTTCCTTAAAAATGGCAAAACAAAAATGGTGATCCCTCCCCATACATATATATATACCTCAACTATGTGGTCCAACTTATACATCGAGAGCAACGTTCCGAAAAAAAAAATGGCTTCCAAGAGATTTGTATCCTTTGTCTTCCTAGTTGTTTTTATCTCATGCATAGGTTGGTTTGTTATAATTTTTTTGGTTTCTTTTATGTGTTCAAATAAAGATTTGTATCCTTTGTCTTCTTAGTTGTCTTGATCTCATCCATAGGTTCATTGTTATAATTGATTATGTTTCTTTTACATTTTCACATAAGGAAAAGTTTACATTCGACGATTTTTTTTTCATGACTACTTGTGTAAGCTAGAGATACTTGCTTTCTTCTTTTGGATGGGGCATGTATATAAATTATAGCATTTTCCGGAAACAAACATAAGAAGCATTATTTTCTTTTCTTTTGCTTAGACAGTCATTTTTATTTAAAACATTATAGTTGTACTTTAACTAATTTTTATCAAATAATACGAGTGCAGATTGTCTAAAATGATTTAGAATTGAGTAATTTTATATATAAAATTATTTCAGTAAAATATCAATTGTTTCATTAATGCGCTCAACGTGATCATCTTTTGTTTTAATCTATTATAGCAATCATTGTGTTGTTTTTTTTTTTTTTAGCCCCCATTCTGTATTGTAACAAGGATTGATTGTTGCTTTCAGATTTTGAGGAAACTCTCGCACAAGACTCTTTGTGCTGCAAAGTCCACCCAGCTTTTGGAAAATGTCAGCCTGGCGTTGACGATGACCGATGCAATACATATTGTACAGGTCCTAATGGATTTTGTAGGGGCGGATTTTGTAAACCACTACGCCCAAATAGCCATTGCCATTGTTATTGTTGAATGAATTTTTGTACCCATCATCCGGGTAAATATCATTACTAAAATAATAAATAAATGAAAAAAAAAAATCAATCAATGCTCACTTCATTTCCTATCACTATCACGGGTTCTGTCATGCATGGATATATAAAAAGAAAAATGAATGAATCAACCAATTTTTTTAAAGAAAAATAATCAACAAAATCGTTTTCAACACGTGCATCTAAAAAAAAACAAAAAATACCTTACAAGGATATAACTTGTGGACAGCCCTCCGTACTTTAGGTACTCCATATCAGGCCAGTCTGCCATTTTTCTGGCAATCAAATCCTCCGAGGAATGGACAGCTCAATGAATCATAAATTGGGTATGAATTATCATAAACCCAACTCCCTTGAAAAAGATTGCATTGAACTTTCTGTTTCTCTTCTTTTAGTCCATCAATTCTTAAAATCTCATGATCATCAAAGTAATCTCACTACACTTATGAAACCATTCAGGAAAAAAAAAACATCAAGTTGACCCAAGAAACCAATTCAAGGAGTCATTTTTTTTTTTTATATATTGAATGTAATGAAATTTAAGCAAAACTGAAGGTAAAAATGAATGTTATATATACAGGATGAAAATGTAATTATTAATTAACCAAATCTTGTTACTTGATTTTTACAAATTAATTAACAGATTCAGGCAGTCAGTAAATAACATAAATTTCATGCATAAAATTCGTATAAATTACATTGATTTTGCTAACTAGAATGGTTGTATGTGCCAAATTACTTTACTCATATGAGGTTGATTTTGGAATATACTAGTATTTATTGTGGACTAAGACTCCTTGAAATCTAATTAAGCTTCAAATGGTCAGTAGGAACTACTAGGAATCCAAAAATGGACTGTTATTTACTTTTGAATCAAAATGGAGTGGCAATCTCATATCTTTTTTTATTTTTTATTTTATATTTATATTTATCGTCTAATTTTTTCCCTTTTAATTTGTTTGTTCTTAGCATGCTGAAATATTCCATTTTTCTTGCCAAAATTGTAACGGTGTGGTTGAAATTTGCAAATTATATAGGTTTTCACCCAATAATTTGACATGAACCAACACGTTGGGGTATTCACTAAACGGTTAAAACTAACTAACTGATCATTTCGAACTGATTCAGTTTACACACCCTACCAACACGTGTTGGGATACTTATACATTACATGTTGATAAGGACATTACTTTTTCCTCTAAATATATGTTTTTTAATGGTAGCAATTGTATGTTCAAGCTGTCAAGAGTAACATTTTTTCCCTTTAGTTTTTTTAGTTCCTATTATTTTCGTAATAAAGCGATCAATGCTTCGATAAATGATCAGTGTCACATCAACAGTGAAACTATCAATTTAATATAGGCTGATTTCTTGGTCAATTTTAATAGTTAATCGTCACAAATGATCATTTAAATTTTATTTTCTTGCATCGTTACCGGTGAGAAGAATTGCATAGAAGAGTTGATGACATGTATCAGGAACACCAGCATGGCACCAGTGACAACAATCATTTCCTTTCTCACCAATCATTCCTTATATTGATGGATGTCTGTCTTTTCCCAACTGTGATAGAGTTGTTAGGTCGAGTAAAGCATCCGCCATCGACATATTCCTCAAAACTTCGTTTACAACAGTTGCTGCTGGTGGTGATCTTCCATGATGCGTCAAACTGTCCACGGGTTTGGTTTGTCCATATCAGGTGGTTAACTTCAGTTCGTTCCATTCCTTGTTACTGCTCATTTATAAAATAAAATAATGTGCGTTTGGTTATTGAAAACGTTGAGATCAGCCCTTTGGATTCTCTAGTGTAATTAGAGTTTGAGACTACAGCATGAAGCATGCATGTTAATGACACCCATATATTGTTACTAAGGGAGTCTCCAACAAACATGATCTTTTGGGTTCCATATCTCTTCAAGAAATCTTGACCATTGAACCTAAAATGTAATATACAAGATAATCAAGATTGCCAATTAATGGATATACTTAAATTTTATGTTTTGTCAAGTTTCTACATCTATTTATGTTATCAAGAAACATAAGTAAAACAGACACTTTAAAAAAATCTTTTATGAGAAGAATCAGTTTGTTTTAACTCCATACAAAATAGTTTTTAACTTTACAAATGTTTTATCGAAACTGTTTCCAAAAACATTTTAATAGTACCAAATCGTTGTAAAAGCTAACTCTTTAATGAGAAATTCTTGTGTAAGTCGAGCTTCATAAAGAACTCAAAATACCCTACTAAAACTGAGTCTTACAAGACCTGACCTACCCAAGAATTTCTCCAAGATAGACGGTATAAACACCTACTATGACCATGTTTGGTTTTCCATCAAGCCAACACCAACTTAAAGCAAGTTGACTTAAATGAAAAACCAAACATTTCCGGGCCATGACCAAGTATATATGAATGTATTATGTCCATGAAATCACATCTTACAACTACATCAATATCAATTTCTATATTTCGTTTTTTATACAAAGGATAAAAAATTAAACACAAAAACTAAACTCTACTGAAAGAGGTACCCACTGCATCACCAGCTAATAATAAAGCAATTTCTTTTTTTCATCCTAGCTATAGCAAAATCAAACAAGAACCTAGCTAGGTGTGCCCAATTTCTGAAATATTGCCACCTAATTACGACATAAAATGATTTTAGCATAGCAATATCAAACCAAAGTTTTTTTCTTACTTAAACTTTGTCTTTTAGAGTAGACCAGTTTCATATCTTAACATGTTAGAAAATTTGCGGAGTCCAGCAATGAGTTCAGAACTTAAAGCCTGTAATTTTTCTGACATGACAAAATATAATTGATTTAGTTTACAATTCATGAACTTTTTTCCTCATTGAGGTTTTTGAAAATCTTAATTGTTTAAATGAGGTTATTTTGATATTATTTCTTAGGACGGAGTATTTTTTTCCACATCATCAAATGAAAACTAAATAAATTACATCAATGGTTCTTATAGTTTAATATGAGACTCAAATTAATCCTCTAAAACACTTATGTGTCAAACCCCTAACTTCATCTACTTACTCTAGTCTGTAGCCATACCCCCATTCAAATTATTAAAAAAAAAAACCTTAAAATCTGTAAGTTAAATAGAAAACTTAATTGATCTAAATTGTATTACCACTTGCAAGTAAAAACATCCAGTTACGAGAAGGCATCCTCCAATCTGAAAAACCATTCGAATTGTATTACCACTTCCGACTCGGTCGCATGCTCATGACCCCTAAATATTTACTATAGGCGAGACTCTTTATTCGAAAATCGAGATATATGATTCTTGCAGATCTATAGACTTAGATTTTAATTTTTTTTTCTGTTGATCGATGTACATCTTCCTAGACTTCTTCAAGTTTCAAGCTAAGATTCCTTCAAACTCTAACTAGTTCCATAAGCTGCAAAGAGCAATCCACATGAAAATGCAAAAATCAAATGCTCTCTGCCAGAAATTAAGAGATGAACCGAATAATGTTAGACGAAATAAGGCTGGCAAAACAAAGGAGATCAGTGCACATACTGTACTCCAAATAACTCATATAAAATACACCCAATATGGGAACAAATGAGACCAAGACTGCCAAACGAATTATCATTAACATCGTAGTGGTGCTTTTGAAACCACATGCTCTTCCTTAACTTCCTCTCCCCAATCTCGTGCAAAGGTTCTACCATAATTGGGAATGTGAACCATTAATCTCAAGCACAAATCAATCTTGACCATCAACAGAATCAAGATGTTCTTAATTCCTTTCATTTTTTTTGGATGAATAAAAATTCAAACAATTTTTCAATTTGTATATAAGATCCAAAACAAACGAAAATTTCTAGAGAGAAAAACAGAAGAGATTATAATTTATTTTAGTTTTTTTTACGGACAAAGTTGAGACAGTTTGAAGATGAAGATGAGGTTAAAAATGAGGGGTTGTAAAGATAGATTTTTAAGGGATTAATTTGGACCTCAATTCAACCAATAGGGACTATTGAGGTAAATTATTCATTTTTCATTTGACGATGTGACAAAACTTATTTTGTTTTAGGAAACAAGATCAACACAATGACATTTAGAGAATTAAGAATTTTAAAAAACCCAATCAACAATAATATTTTAAAAACTAATTTATTCTTATATTTCTATTCATGACAGGGTTACCATAAAAAAAAAAAAAAAAACTCAATTTTCCTTAAAAAAGGCAAAACAATAATGGTGATCCCTCCCCATACATATATATATACCTCAACTATGTGGTCCAACTTATACATCGAGAGCAACGTTCAGAAAAAAAAAATGGCTTCCAAGATATTTGTATCCTTTGTCTTCCTAGTTGTTTTTATCTCATGCATAGGTTGGTTTGTTATAATTGTTTTGGTTTCTTTTATGTGTTCAAATAAAGATTTGTATCCTTTGTCTTCTTAGTTGTCTTGATCTCATCCATAGGTTCATTGTTATAATTGATTATGTTTCTTTTACATTTTCACATAACGAAAAGTTTACATTCGACGATTTTTTTTTCTTGACTACTTGTGTAAGCTAGAGATACTTGTTTTCTTCTTTTGGATGGGGCATGTATATAAATTATAGCATTTTCCGGAAATAAACATAAGAAGCATTATTTTCTTTTCTTTTTCTTAGACAGTCATTTTTTTTGAAAACATTATAGTTGTACTTTAACTAATTTTTATCAAATAATACGAGTGCAGATTGTCTAAAATGATTTAGAATTGAGTAATTTTATATATAAAATTATTTCAGTAAAATATCAATTGTTTCATTAATGCGCTCAACGTGATCATCTTTTGTTTTAATCTATTATAGTAATCATTGTGTTGTTTTATTTTTTTTTTTTAGCCCCCATTCTGTATTGTAACAAGGATTGATTGTTGCTTTCAGATATTGAGGAAACTCTCGCACAAGACTCTTTGTGCTGCAAAGACCACCCAGCTTTTGGAAAATGTCAGCCTGGCGTTGACGATGACCGATGCAATACATATTGTACAGGTCCTAATGGATTTTGTAGGGGCGGATTTTGTAAACCACTACGCCCAAATAGCCATTGCCATTGTTATTGTTGAATGAATTTTTGTACCCATCATCCGGGTAAATACCATTACTAAAATAATAAATAAATGAAAAAAAAATCAATCAATGCTGACTTCATTTCCTATCACTATCACGGGTTCTGTCATGCATGGATATATAAAAAGAAAAATGAATAAATCAACCAATTTTTTTAAAGAAAAATAATCAACAAAATCGTTTTCAACACGTGCATCTAAAAAAAAACAAAAAATACCTTACAAGGATATAACTTGTGGACAGCCATCCGTACTTTAGGTACTCCATATCAGGCCAGTCTGCCATTTTTCTGGCAATCAAATCCTCCGAGGAATGGACAGCTCAATGAATCATAAATTGGGTATGAATTATCATAAACCCAGGAGGAAGATCCTCTGGTATCAAGTCAGAAAACTCTGCTAACAGCAGCAAATCCACTCTGAAACCGAAATCTCCATAATGATCCTCCAGACCACAGTGTTCCCTGAATCGAGCAGGATTGTAACATAGGTTTTTGAAACTAGAATCGGAATCGTGATCTTTCATCTCACGATCACCGAAATTCTGCGCCATTAGACGCTGGGTTAACTTTGCAACCTGCCGCTGTAAATTCTCAATCATTGCATCATGAACGTTTCAATCACGGTGTGGGGCTTCCTCATTCGGAACCTGCCCGTGACATCCACGACCGCGGTGTGGGGCTTCCTCGTTCGGAACCTGCCCGCGACGACCACGACCACCATCATTAGCCATGGAAACTGATGAAATCTCACCCCAGGAAGATGCTGAAGGTCTGATACCAACTGATGCCGGCTAGAATAGCGATTATTCTGCAGGCTAGTCGAACAGATAGTTCACAGGGAGTAACACAAGAAAAACCCTAAAACAAACCAGAGAAACTACTCTGATGCTTTATTTAATTTATTCCAAAAATACAATAATAATATTACCAAACCCTAAGACCTTATTTATAAGGCCGAAGCTAAAATAAGAAAATTAAATTAAGGCCGAATTTAAATTAAATAAAATAAAAGAATTCCTAAAAACTAAAAACAGCCAATTTGAAGGTCTAAACTTCATTTTTTGGCTTAAAAAGGATAAGGCTTAGTGTAAAAGACTAAGTTTTTCCCGAAAGCTCGTTTCCAATTAGACTAGGGTCTTCGGTTCCCAATCTGAACCTGTGGCCCGCTAAACGATGTAAACCGGTTTAGGTAGCCCACTTGCCATCTGGCAACTCAGCATCATCTGACTCGGATCCTCCTGCATCAGTCGCCCCAAGTTGGAAAGAACTCATCCTCGAGTTCACAATAGCCATATCGGAATCCCCAAAACAAAGACTCAAGTATTTCACATTAAAGACCTCAGGTGGCAACCCAAGAGGAAGATTCTCTGGTATCAAGTCAGAAAACTCTGCTAACAACAGCAAATCCACTCTTAAACCAAAATCTCCATAACGATCCTCCCAACCACGGTGTTCCCTGAATCGAGCAGGATTGTAATATGGGTTTTTGAAACTGGAATCGAAATCGTGATTTTTCATCTCACGATCACCGAAATTCTGCGTCGTTAGACGCTGGGTTAACTTTGCAACCTGCGTCTGTAAATCCTCAATCATCGCATCCTGAATGTTTCGATCACGGTATGGGGCTTCCTCATTCGGAACCTGCCAGCGACAACCACGACCATGGCCTGGGGCTTCCTCATTCGGAACCTGCCCGCGACAACCACGACCACGGCGTGGGGCTTCCTCGTTCGGAACCTGCCCGCGACGACCACGACCACGACCACGATCATTAACCATGGAAACTGATGAAATCTCACCCCAAGAAGATGCTGAAGCTCTGATACCAACTGATGCCGGCCAGAATAGCGATTATTCTACAGGCTAGTCGAACAGATAGTTCACAGGGAGTAACACAAGAAAAACCCTAAAACAAACCAGAGAAACTACTCTGATGCTTTATTTTAATTTATTCCAAAAATACAATAATAATATTACCGAACCCTAAGACTTTATTTATAAGGTCGAAGCTAAAATAAGAAAATTAAATTAAGGCCGAATTTAAATTAAATAAAATAAAAGGTTTCCTAAAAACTAAAAACAGCCAATTTGAAGGTTTAAACTTCGTTTTTTGGTTTAAAAACGATAAGGCTTAGTATAAACGAAGTTTTTCCCGAAAGCTCGTTTCCAATCAGACTAGAGTCTTCGGGGCCCAATCCGAGCCTATGGCCCGCTAAACGATGTAAACCGGTTTAGGTAGCCCACTTGCCATCTGACAACTCAGCTTCATCTGACTCAGATCCTCCTGCATCAGTCGCCCTAGGTTGGAAAGAACTCGTCCTCGAGTTCACAATAGCCACATCAGAATCCCCAAAACAAAGACTCAAGTGGTTCACATTAAAGACCTCAGGCGGCAACCCAGGAGGAAGATCCTCTGGTATCAGGTCAGAAAACTCTGCTAACAGCAGCAAATCCACTGTGAAACTGAAATCTCCATAACGATCCTCCTGACCACGGTGTTCCCTAAATCGAGCAGGATTGTAATACGGGTTTTCAAAACTGGAATCCAAATCGTGATCTTTCATCTCACGATCACCGAAATTCTGCGCCCTTAGATGCTGGGTTAACTTTGCAACCTGCCGCTGTAAATCCTCAATCATCGCATCCTGAATGTTTCGAACACGGTGTGGGGCTTCCTCGTTCAGAACCTGCCCGCGACGACCACGACCACGATCACTAGCCATGGAAACTGATGAAATCTCACCCCAGGAAGATGCTGAAGCTCTGATACCAACTGATGCCGGCCAGAATAGTGATTATTCTGCAGGCTAGTCGAACTTAGTTCATAGGGAGTAACACAAGAAAAATCCTAAAATAATACAGAGAAACTACTCTGATGCTTGATTTTAATTTATTTCAAAAATACAATAATAATATTACCAAAGCTTAAGACCTTATTTATAAGGTCGAAGCTAAAATAAGAAAATTAAATTAAGGCCGAATTTAAATTAAATAAAGTAAGAGGTTTCCTAAAAACTAAAAACAGCCAATTTGAAGGTCTAAACTTCGTTTTTTTGGCTTAAAAAGGATAAGGCTTAGTATATTAAACTAAGTTTTTCCCGAAAGCTCGTTTCTAGTCAGACTAGGGTCTTCGGGGCCCAATCCGAACCTATGGCCCGCTAAACGATGTAAACCGGTTTAGGTAGCCCACTTGCCATCTGACAACTCACCATCATCTGACTCGGATCCTCCTGCATCAGTCGCCCCAGGTTGGAAAGAACTCGTCCTCGAGTTCACAATAGCCACATCGGAATCCCCAAAACAAGGACTCAAGTGGTTCACATTAAAGACCTCAGGCGGCAACCCAGGAGGAAGATCCTCTAGTATCAAGTCAGAAAACTCTGCTAACAGCAGCAAATCCACTCTGAAACCGAAATCTCCATAATGATCCTCCTGACCACGGTGTTCCCTAAATCGAGCAGGATTGTAACATGGGTTTTTGAAACTGGAATCAAAATCATGATTTTTCATCTCACGATCACCGAAATTCTACGCCGTTAGATGCTAGGTTAACTTTGCAACCTGCTGCTGTAAATCCTCAATCATCGCGTCCTGAACGTTTCGATCACGGTATGGGGCTTCCTCATTCGGAACCTGCCCGCGACAACCACGACCATGGCGTGGGGCTTCCTCATTCGGAACCTGCCCGCGACAACCACGACCACGGCGTGGGGCTTCCTCGTTCGGAACCTGCCTACGACGACCACGACCACGATCATTAGCCATGGAAACTGATGAAATCTCACCCTAGGAAGATGCTGAAGCTCTGATACCAACTGATTCCGGCCAGAATAGCGATTATTCTACATGCTAGTCGAACAGATAGTTCATAGGGAGTACACAAGAAAAATCCTAAAACAATACAGAGAAACTACTTTGATGCTTTATTTTAATTTATTCCAAAAATACAATAAAAATATTACCAAACCCTAAGACCTTATTTATAAGGTCGAAGCTAAAATAATAAAATTAAATTAAGGCCGAATTTAAATTAAACAAAATAAAAGGTTTCCTAAAAACTAAAAACTGCAAATTTGAAGGTCAAAACTTCGTTTTTTGTCTTAAAAACGATAAGGCTTAGTATTTACTAAGTTTTTCCCAAAAGCTCGTTTCCAATCAGACTATGGTCTTCGGGGCCCAATCCGAGCCTATGGCCCGCTAAACGATGTAAACCGGTTTAGGTAGCCCACTTGCCATCTGACAACTCAACTTCATCTGACTCGGATCCTCCTGCATCAGTCGCCCTAGGTTGGAAAGAACTCGTCCTCGAGTTCACAATAGCCACATCAGAATCCCCAAAACAAAGACTCAAGTGGTTCACATTAAAGACCTCAGGCGGCAACCCAGGAGGAAGATCCTCTGGTATCAGGTCAGAAAACTCTGCTAATAGCAGCAAATCCACTCTGAAACTGAAATCTCCATAACGATCCTCCTGACCACGGTGTTCCCTAAATCGAGCAGGATTGTAATATGGGTTTTCAAAACTGGAATCCAAATCGTGATCTTTCATCTCACGATCACCGAAATTCTACGCCGTTAGACGCTGGGTTAACTTTGAAACCTGCCGCTATAAATCCTCAATCATCGCATACTGAACGTTTCGAGCATGGTGTGGGGCTTCCTCGTTCGGAACCTGCCCGCGACGACCACGACCACGATCACCAGCCATGGAAACTGATGAAATCTCACCCCAGGAAGATGCTGAAGCTCTGATACCAACTGATGCCGGCCAGAATAGTGATTATTCTGCAGGCTAGTCGAACAGATAGTTCACAGGGAGTAACACAAGAAAAACCCTAAAACAATACAGAGAAACTACTCTGATGCTTTATTTTAAATTATTTCAAAAATACAATAATAATATTACCAAACCTTAAGACCTTATTTATAAGGTCGAAGCTAAAATAGGAAAATTAAATTAATGCCGAATTTAAATAAAATAAAATAAAAGGTTTCCTAAAAACGACGTTAAGACCTTCAAATTGGCAGTTTTAAGTTTTTAGGAAACTTTTTATTTTATTTCATTTAAATTCGGCCTTAATTTAATTTTCTTATTTTAGCTTCGACCTTACAAATAAGGTCTTAGGGTTTCATAAAATTATTATTGTATTTTTGGAATAAATTAAAATAAAGCATCAGAGTAGTTTCTCTGTATTGTTTTAAGGTTTTTCTTGTGTTACTCCCTGTGAACAATCTGTTCGACTAGCCGGCAGAATAATCACTATTCTGCCCGGCTTCAATTTCCTATCACTATCACGGGTTCTGTCATGCATGGATATATAAAAAGAAAAATGAATAAATCAACCAATTTTTTTTAAAGAAAAATAATCAACAAAATCGTTTTCAACACGTACATCTAAAAAAAAAACAAAAAATACCTTACAAGGATGTAACTTGTGGACAGCCATCCATACTTTAGGTACTCCATATCAGGCCAGTCTGCCATTTTTCTGGCAATCAAATCCTCCGAGGAATGGACAGCTCAATGAATCATAAATTGGGTATATCATAAACCCAACTCCCTTGAAAAAGATTGCATTGAACTTTCTGTTTCTCTTCTTTTAGTCCATCAATTCTTAAAATCTCATGATCATCAAAGTAATCTCACTACACTTATGAAACCATTTAGGAAAAAAAAAACATCAAGTTAACCCAAGAAACCAATTCAAGGAGTCATTTTTTTTTTAATATATTGAATGTAATGAAATTTAAGCAAAACTGAAGGTAAAAATGAATGTTATATATACAGGATGAAAATGTAATTATTAATTAACCAAATCTTATTACTTAATTTTTACAAATTAATTAACAGATTCAGGCAGTCAGTAAATAACATAAATTTTATCGTCTGATTTTTTCCCTTTTAATTTGTTTGTTCTTAGCATGCTAAAATATTCCATTTTTCTTGCCAAAATTGTAACGGTGTGGTTGAAATTTGCAAATTATATAGGTTTTCACCCAATAATTTGACATGAACCAACACGTTGGGGTATTCACTAAACGGTTAAAACTAACTAACCGATCATTTCGAACTGATTCAGTTTACACACCCTGCCAACACGTGTTGGGATACTTATACATTACATGTTGATAAGGACATTACTTTTTCCTCTAAATATATGTTTTTTAATGGTAGCAATTGTATGTTCAAGCTGTCAAGAGTAACATTTTTTCCCTTTAGTTTTTTTAGTTCCGATTATTTTCGTAATAAAGCGATCAATGCTTCGATAAATGATCAGTGTCACATCAACAGTGAAACTATCAATTTAATATAGGCTGATTTCTTGGTCAATTTTAATAGTTAATCGTCACAAATGATCATTTAAATTTTATTTTCTTGCATCGTTACCGGTGAGAAGAATTGCATAGAAGAGTTGATTCCATGTATCAGGAACACCAGCATGGCACCAGTAACAACAATCATTTCCTTTCTCACCAATCATTCCTTATATTGAAGGATGTCCGTCTTTTCCCAACTGTGATAGAGTTGTTAGGTCGAGTAAAGCATCCGCCATCGACATATTCCTCAAAACTTCGTTTACAACAGTTGCAGCTGGTGGTGATCTTCCATGATGCGTCAAACTGTCCACGGGTTTGGTTTGTCCATATCAGGTGGTTGACTTCAGTTCGTTCCATTCCTTGTTACTGCTCATTTATAAAATAAAATAATGTACGTTTAGTTATTGAAAACGTTGAGATCAGCCCTTTGGATTCTCTAGTGTAATTAGAGTTTGAGACTACAGCATGAAGCATGCATGTTAATGACACCCATATATTGTTACTAAGGGAGTCTCCAACAAGCATGATCTTTTGGTCTCCATATCTCTTCAAGAAATCTTGACCATTGAACCTAAAATGTAATATACAAGATAATCAAGATTGCCAATTAATGGATATACTTAAATTTTATGTTTTGTCAAGTTTCTACATCTATTTATGTTATCAAGAAACATAAGTAAAACAGACACATTAAAAAAAGCTTTTCTGAGAAGCATCAATTTGTTTTAACTCCATACAAAATAGTTTTTAACTTTACAAATGTTTTATCGAAACTGTTTCCAAAAACATTTTAATAGTACCAAATCGTTGTAAAAGCTAACTCTTTAATGAGAAATTCTTGTGTAAGTCGAGCTTCATAAAGAACTCAAAATACCCTACTAAAACTGAGTCTTACAAGACCTGACCTACCCAAGAATTTCTCCAAGATAGACGGTATAAACACCTACTATGACCATGTTTGGTTTTCCATCAAGCCAACACCAACTTAAAGCAAGTTGACTTAAATGAAAAACCAAACATTTCCGGGCCATGACCAAGTATATATGAATGTATTACGTCCATGAAATCACATCTTACAACTACATCAATATCAATTTCTATATTTCGTTTTTTATACAAAGGATAAAAAATTAAACACAAAAACTAAACTCTACTGAAAGAGGTACCCACTGCATCACCAGCTAATAATAAAGCAATTTCTTTTTTTCATCCTAGCTATAGCAAAATCAAACAAGAACCTAGCTAGGTGTGCCCAATTTCTGAAATATTGCCACCTAATTACGACATAAAACGATTTTAGCATAGCAATATCAAACCAAAGTTTTTTTCTTACTTAAACTTTGTCTTTTAGAGTAGACCAGTTTCATATCTTAACATGTTAGAAAATTTGCGGAGTCCAGCAATGAGTTCAGAACTTAAAGCCTGTAATTTTTCTGACATGACAAAATATAATTGATTTAGTTTACAATTCATGAACTGTTTTCCTCATTGAGGTTATTGAAAATCTTAATTGTTTAAATGAGGTTATTTTGATATTATTTCTTAGGACGGAGTATTTTTTTCCACATCATCAAATGAAAACTAAATAAATTACATCAATGGTTCTTATAGTTTAATATGAGACTCAAATTAATCCTCTAAAACACTTATGTGTCAAACCCCTAACTTCATCTACTTACTCTAGTCTGTAGCCATACCCCCATTCAAATTATTAAAAAAAAAAAAAAACCTTAAAATCTGTAAGTTAAATAGAAAACTTAATTGATCTAAATTGTATTACCACTTGCAAGTAAAAACATCCAGTTAAGAGAAGGCATCCTCCAATCTTAAAAACCATTCGAATTGTATTACCATTTCCAACTGGGTCGCATGCTCATGACCCCTAAAAATTTACTATAGGCGAGACTCTTTATTCGAAAATCGAGATATATGATTCTTGCAGATCTATAGACTTAGATTTTAATTTTTTTTTCTGTTGATCGATGTACATCTTCCTAGACTTCTTCAAGTTTCAAGCTAAGATTCCTTCAAACTCTAACTAGTTCCATAAGCTGCAAAGAGCAATCCACATGAAAATGCAAAAATCAAATGCTCTCTGCCAGAAATTAAGAGATGAACCGAATAATGTTAGACGAAATAAGGCTGGCAAAACAAAGGAGATCAGCGCACATACTGTACTCCAAAGAACTCATATAAAATACACCCAATATGGGAACAAATGAGACCAAGACTGCCAAACGAATTATCATTAACATCGTAGTGGTGCTTTTGAAACCACATGCTCTTCCTTAACTTCCTCTCCCCAATCTTGTGCAAAGGTTCTACCATAATTGGGAATGTGAACCTTTAATCTCAAGCACAAATCAATCTTGACCATCAACAGAATCAAGATGTTCTTAATTCCTTTCATTTTTTTGGATGAATAAAAATTCAAACAATTTTTCAATTTGTATATAAGATCCAAAACAAATGAAAATTTCTAGAGAGAAAAACAGAAGAGATTATAATTTATTTAAGTTTTTTTTACGGACAAAGTTGAGACAGTTTGAAGATGAAGATGAGGTTAAAAATGAGGGGTTGTAAAGATAGATTTTTAAGGGATTAATTTGGACCTCAAATCAAGCAATAGGGACTATTGAGGTAAATTATTCATTTTTCATTTGACGATGTGACAAAACTTATTTTGTTTTAGGAAACAAGATCAACACATTGACATTTAGAGAATTAAGAATTTTAAAAAACCCAATCAACAATAATATTTTAAAAACTAATTTATTCTTATATTTCTATTCATGACAGGGTTACCATAAAAAAAAAAAAAAAAAACTCAATTTTCCTTAAAAATGGCAAAACAAAAATGGTGATCCCTCCCCATACATATATATATACCTCAACTATGTGGTCCAACTTATACATCGAGAGCAACGTTCCGAAAAAAAAAATGGCTTCCAAGAGATTTGTATCCTTTGTCTTCCTAGTTGTTTTTATCTCATGCATAGGTTGGTTTGTTATAATTTTTTTGGTTTCTTTTATGTGTTCAAATAAAGATTTGTATCCTTTGTCTTCTTAGTTGTCTTGATCTCATCCATAGGTTCATTGTTATAATTGATTATGTTTCTTTTACATTTTCACATAAGGAAAAGTTTACATTCGACGATTTTTTTTTCATGACTACTTGTGTAAGCTAGAGATACTTGCTTTCTTCTTTTGGATGGGGCATGTATATAAATTATAGCATTTTCCGGAAACAAACATAAGAAGCATTATTTTCTTTTCTTTTGCTTAGACAGTCATTTTTATTTAAAACATTATAGTTGTACTTTAACTAATTTTTATCAAATAATACGAGTGCAGATTGTCTAAAATGATTTAGAATTGAGTAATTTTATATATAAAATTATTTCAGTAAAATATCAATTGTTTCATTAATGCGCTCAACGTGATCATCTTTTGTTTTAATCTATTATAGCAATCATTGTGTTGTTTTTTTTTTTTTTAGCCCCCATTCTGTATTGTAACAAGGATTGATTGTTGCTTTCAGATTTTGAGGAAACTCTCGCACAAGACTCTTTGTGCTGCAAAGTCCACCCAGCTTTTGGAAAATGTCAGCCTGGCGTTGACGATGACCGATGCAATACATATTGTACAGGTCCTAATGGATTTTGTAGGGGCGGATTTTGTAAACCACTACGCCCAAATAGCCATTGCCATTGTTATTGTTGAATGAATTTTTGTACCCATCATCCGGGTAAATATCATTACTAAAATAATAAATAAATGAAAAAAAAAAATCAATCAATGCTCACTTCATTTCCTATCACTATCACGGGTTCTGTCATGCATGGATATATAAAAAGAAAAATGAATGAATCAACCAATTTTTTTAAAGAAAAATAATCAACAAAATCGTTTTCAACACGTGCATCTAAAAAAAAACAAAAAATACCTTACAAGGATATAACTTGTGGACAGCCCTCCGTACTTTAGGTACTCCATATCAGGCCAGTCTGCCATTTTTCTGGCAATCAAATCCTCCGAGGAATGGACAGCTCAATGAATCATAAATTGGGTATGAATTATCATAAACCCAACTCCCTTGAAAAAGATTGCATTGAACTTTCTGTTTCTCTTCTTTTAGTCCATCAATTCTTAAAATCTCATGATCATCAAAGTAATCTCACTACACTTATGAAACCATTCAGGAAAAAAAAAACATCAAGTTGACCCAAGAAACCAATTCAAGGAGTCATTTTTTTTTTTATATATTGAATGTAATGAAATTTAAGCAAAACTGAAGGTAAAAATGAATGTTATATATACAGGATGAAAATGTAATTATTAATTAACCAAATCTTGTTACTTAATTTTTACAAATTAATTAACAGATTCAGGCAGTCAGTAAATAACATAAATTTCATGCATAAAATTCGTATAAATTACATTGATTTTGCTAACTAGAATGGTTGTATGTGCCAAATTACTTTACTCATATGAGGTTGATTTTGGAATATACTAGTATTTATTGTGGACTAAGACTCCTTGAAATCTAATTAAGCTTCAAATGGTCAGTAGGAACTACTAGGAATCCAAAAATGGACTGTTATTTACTTTTGAATCAAAATGGAGTGGCAATCTCATATCTTTTTTTATTTTTTATTTTATATTTATATTTATCGTCTAATTTTTTCCCTTTTAATTTGTTTGTTCTTAGCATGCTGAAATATTCCATTTTTCTTGCCAAAATTGTAACGGTGTGGTTGAAATTTGCAAATTATATAGGTTTTCACCCAATAATTTGACATGAACCAACACGTTGGGGTATTCACTAAACGGTTAAAACTAACTAACTGATCATTTCGAACTGATTCAGTTTACACACCCTACCAACACGTGTTGGGATACTTATACATTACATGTTGATAAGGACATTACTTTTTCCTCTAAATATATGTTTTTTAATGGTAGCAATTGTATGTTCAAGCTGTCAAGAGTAACATTTTTTCCCTTTAGTTTTTTTAGTTCCTATTATTTTCGTAATAAAGCGATCAATGCTTCGATAAATGATCAGTGTCACATCAACAGTGAAACTATCAATTTAATATAGGCTGATTTCTTGGTCAATTTTAATAGTTAATCGTCACAAATGATCATTTAAATTTTATTTTCTTGCATCGTTACCGGTGAGAAGAATTGCATAGAAGAGTTGATGACATGTATCAGGAACACCAGCATGGCACCAGTGACAACAATCATTTCCTTTCTCACCAATCATTCCTTATATTGATGGATGTCTGTCTTTTCCCAACTGTGATAGAGTTGTTAGGTCGAGTAAAGCATCCGCCATCGACATATTCCTCAAAACTTCGTTTACAACAGTTGCTGCTGGTGGTGATCTTCCATGATGCGTCAAACTGTCCACGGGTTTGGTTTGTCCATATCAGGTGGTTAACTTCAGTTCGTTCCATTCCTTGTTACTGCTCATTTATAAAATAAAATAATGTGCGTTTGGTTATTGAAAACGTTGAGATCAGCCCTTTGGATTCTCTAGTGTAATTAGAGTTTGAGACTACAGCATGAAGCATGCATGTTAATGACACCCATATATTGTTACTAAGGGAGTCTCCAACAAACATGATCTTTTGGGTTCCATATCTCTTCAAGAAATCTTGACCATTGAACCTAAAATGTAATATACAAGATAATCAAGATTGCCAATTAATGGATATACTTAAATTTTATGTTTTGTCAAGTTTCTACATCTATTTATGTTATCAAGAAACATAAGTAAAACAGACACTTTAAAAAAATCTTTTATGAGAAGAATCAGTTTGTTTTAACTCCATACAAAATAGTTTTTAACTTTACAAATGTTTTATCGAAACTGTTTCCAAAAACATTTTAATAGTACCAAATCGTTGTAAAAGCTAACTCTTTAATGAGAAATTCTTGTGTAAGTCGAGCTTCATAAAGAACTCAAAATACCCTACTAAAACTGAGTCTTACAAGACCTGACCTACCCAAGAATTTCTCCAAGATAGACGGTATAAACACCTACTATGACCATGTTTGGTTTTCCATCAAGCCAACACCAACTTAAAGCAAGTTGACTTAAATGAAAAACCAAACATTTCCGGGCCATGACCAAGTATATATGAATGTATTATGTCCATGAAATCACATCTTACAACTACATCAATATCAATTTCTATATTTCGTTTTTTATACAAAGGATAAAAAATTAAACACAAAAACTAAACTCTACTGAAAGAGGTACCCACTGCATCACCAGCTAATAATAAAGCAATTTCTTTTTTTCATCCTAGCTATAGCAAAATCAAACAAGAACCTAGCTAGGTGTGCCCAATTTCTGAAATATTGCCACCTAATTACGACATAAAATGATTTTAGCATAGCAATATCAAACCAAAGTTTTTTTCTTACTTAAACTTTGTCTTTTAGAGTAGACCAGTTTCATATCTTAACATGTTAGAAAATTTGCGGAGTCCAGCAATGAGTTCAGAACTTAAAGCCTGTAATTTTTCTGACATGACAAAATATAATTGATTTAGTTTACAATTCATGAACTTTTTTCCTCATTGAGGTTTTTGAAAATCTTAATTGTTTAAATGAGGTTATTTTGATATTATTTCTTAGGACGGAGTATTTTTTTCCACATCATCAAATGAAAACTAAATAAATTACATCAATGGTTCTTATAGTTTAATATGAGACTCAAATTAATCCTCTAAAACACTTATGTGTCAAACCCCTAACTTCATCTACTTACTCTAGTCTGTAGCCATACCCCCATTCAAATTATTAAAAAAAAAAACCTTAAAATCTGTAAGTTAAATAGAAAACTTAATTGATCTAAATTGTATTACCACTTGCAAGTAAAAACATCCAGTTACGAGAAGGCATCCTCCAATCTGAAAAACCATTCGAATTGTATTACCACTTCCGACTCGGTCGCATGCTCATGACCCCTAAATATTTACTATAGGCGAGACTCTTTATTCGAAAATCGAGATATATGATTCTTGCAGATCTATAGACTTAGATTTTAATTTTTTTTTCTGTTGATCGATGTACATCTTCCTAGACTTCTTCAAGTTTCAAGCTAAGATTCCTTCAAACTCTAACTAGTTCCATAAGCTGCAAAGAGCAATCCACATGAAAATGCAAAAATCAAATGCTCTCTGCCAGAAATTAAGAGATGAACCGAATAATGTTAGATGAAATAAGGCTGGCAAAACAAAGGAGATCAGTGCACATACTGTACTCCAAATAACTCATATAAAATACACCCAATATGGGAACAAATGAGACCAAGACTGCCAAACGAATTATCATTAACATCGTAGTGGTGCTTTTGAAACCACATGCTCTTCCTTAACTTCCTCTCCCCAATCTCGTGCAAAGGTTCTACCATAATTGGGAATGTGAACCATTAATCTCAAGCACAAATCAATCTTGACCATCAACAGAATCAAGATGTTCTTAATTCTTTTCATTTTTTTTGGATGAATAAAAATTCAAACAATTTTTCAATTTGTATATAAGATCCAAAACAAATGAAAATTTCTAGAGAGAAAAACAGAAGAGATTATAATTTATTTAAGTTTTTTTTACGGACAAAGTTGAGACAGTTTGAAGATGAAGATGAGGTTAAAAATGAGGGGTTGTAAAGATAGATTTTTAAGGGATTAATTTGGACCTCAAATCAAGCAATAGGGACTATTGAGGTAAATTATTCATTTTTCATTTGACGATGTGACAAAACTTATTTTGTTTTAGGAAACAAGATCAACACAATGACATTTAGAGAATTAAGAATTTTAAAAAACCCAATCAACAATAATATTTTAAAAACTAATTTATTCTTATATTTCTATTCATGACAGGGTTACCATAAAAAAAAAAAAAATATCAATTTTCCTTAAAAATGGCAAAACAATAATGGTGATCCCTCCCCATACATATATATATACCTCAACTATGTGGTCCAACTTATACATCGAGAGCAACGTTCCGAAAAAAAAAAATGGCTTCCAAGAGATTTGCATCGTTTGTCTTCCTAGTTGTTTTTATGTCATGCATAGGTTGGTTTGTTATAATTTTTTTGGTTTCTTTTATGTGTTCAAATAAAGATTTGTATCCTTTGTCTTCTTAGTTGTCTTGATCTCATCCATAGGTTCATTGTTATAATTGATTATGTTTCTTTTACATTTTCATATAACGAAAAGTTTACATTCGACGATTTTTTTTTCATGACTACTTGTGTAAGCTAGCGATACTTGCTTTCTTCTTTTGGATGGGGCATGTATATAAATTATAGCATTTTCCGGAAATAAACATAAGAAGCATTATTTTCTTTTCGTTTTCTTAGACAGTCATTTTTTTTTAAAACATTATAGTTGTACTTTAACTAATTTTTATCAAATAATACGAGTGCAGATTGTCTAAAATGATTTAGAATTGAGTAATTTTATATATAAAATTATTTCAGTAAAATATCAATTGTTTCATTAATGCACTCAACGTGATCATCTTTTGTTTTAATCTATTATAGTAATCATTGTGTTGTTTTATTTTTTTTTTTAGCCCCCATTCTGTATTGTAACAAGGATTGATTGTTGCTTTCAGATATTGAGGAAACTCTCGCACAAGACTCTTTGTGCTGCAAAGACCACCCAGCTTTTGGAAAATGTCAGCCTGGCGTTGACGATGACCGATGCAATACATATTGTACAGGTCCTAATGGATTTTGTAGGGGCGGATTTTGTAAACCACTACGCCCAAATAGCCATTGCCATTGTTATTGTTGAATGAATTTTTGTACCCATCATCCGGGTAAATATCGTTACTAAAATAATAAATAAATGAAAAAAAAAATCAATCAATGCTCACTTCATTTCCTATCACTATCACGGGTTCTGTCATGCATGGATATATAAAAAGAAAAATGAATAAATCAACCAATTTTTTTAAAGAAAAATAATCAACAAAATCGTTTTCAACACGTGCATCTAAAAAAAAACAAAAAATACTTTACAAGGATATAACTTGTGGACAGCCATCCGTACTTTAGGTACTCCATATCAGGCCAGTCTGCCATTTTTCTGGCAATCAAATCCTTTGAGGAATGGACAGCTCAATGAATCATAAATTGAGTATGAATTATCATAAACCCAACTCCCTTGAAAAAGATTGCATTGAACTTTCTGTTTCTCTTCTTTTAGTCCATCAATTCTTAAAATCTCATGATCATCAAAGTAATCTCACTACACTTATGAAACCATTCAGGAAAAAAAAAACATCAAGTTGACCCAAGAAACCAATTCAAGGAGTCATTTTTTTTTTTTTTTATATATTGAATGGAATGAAATTTAAGCAAAACTGAAGGTAAAAATGAATGTTATATATACAGGATGAAAATGTAATTATTAATTAACCAAATCTTGTTACTTAATTTTTACAAATTAATTAACAGATTCAGGCAGTCAGTAAATAACATAAATTTCATGCATAAAATTCGTATAAATTACATTGATTTTGCTAACTAGAATGGTTGTATGTGCCAAATTACTTTACTCATATGAGGTTGATTTTGGAATATACTAGTATTTATTGTGGACTAAGACTCCTTGAAAGCTAATTAAGCTTCAAATGGTCAGTAGGAACTAGGAATCCAAAAGTGGACTGTTACTTACTTTTGTATCAAAATGGAGTGGCAATCTCATATCTTTTTTTATTTTATATTTTATATTTATATTTATCGTCTTATTTTTTCCCTTTTAATTTGTTTGTTCTTAGCATGCTGAAATATTCCATTTTTCTTGCCAAAATTGTAACGGTGTGGTTGAAATTTGCAAATTATATAGGTTTTCACCCAATAATTTGACATGAACCAACACGTTGGGGTATTCACTAAACGGTTAAAACTAACTAACCGATCATTTCGAACTGATTCAGTTTACACACCCTACCAACACGTGTTGGGATACTTATATATTACTTGTTGATAAGAAAATTACTTTTTCCTCTAAATATACATTTTTTAATGGTAGCAATTGTATGTTCAAGCTGTCAAGAGTAACATTTTTTCCCTTTAGTTTTTTTAGTTCCGATTATTTTCGTAATAAAGTGATCAATGCTTCGATAAATGATCAGTGTCACATCAACAGTGAAACTATCAATTTAATATAGGCTGATTTCTTGGTCAATTTTAATTGTTAATCGTCACAAATGATCATTTAAATTTTATTTTCTTGCATCGTTACCGGTGAGAAGAATTGCATAGAAGAGTTGATTCCATGTATCAGGAACACCAGCATGGCACCAGTGACAACAATCATTTCCTTTCTCACCAATCATTCCTTATATTGATGGATGTCTGTCTTTTCCCAACTGTGATAGAGTTGTTAGGTCGAGTAAAGCATCCGCCATCGACATATTCCTCAAAACTTCGTTTACAACAGTTGCAGCTGGTGGTGATCTTCCATGATGCGTCAAACTGTCCACGGGTTTGGTTTGTCCATATCAGGTGGTTGACTTCAGTTCGTTCCATTCCTTGTTACTGCTCATTTATAAAATAAAATAATGTGCGTTTAGTTATTGAAAACGTTGGGATCAGCCCTTTGGATTCTCTAGTGTAATTAGAGTTTGAGACTACAGCATGAAGCATGCATGTTAATGACACCCATATATTGTTACTAAGGGAGTCTCCAACAAACATGATCTTTTGGGCTCCATATCTCTTCAAGAAATCTTGACCATTGAACCTAAAATGTAATATACAAGATAATCAAGATTGCCAATGAATGGATATACTTAAATTTTATGTTTTGTCAAGTTTCTACATCTATTTATGTTATCAAGAAACATAAGTAAAACAGACACTTTAAAAAAAGCTTTTCTGAGAAGAATCAATTTGTTTTAACTCCATACAAAATAGTTTTTAACTTTACAAATGTTTTATCGAAACTGTTTCCAAAAACATTTTAATAGTACCAAATCGTTGTAGAAGCTAACTCTTTAATGAGAAATTCTTGTGTAAGTCGAGCTTTATAAAGAACTCAAAATACCCTACTAAAACTGAGTCTTACAAGACCTGACCTACCCAAGAATTTCTCAAAGATAGACGGTATAAACACCTACTATGACCATGTTTGGTTTTCCATCAAGCCAACACCAACTTAAAGCAAGTTGACTTAAATGAAAAACCAAACATTTCCGGGCCCTGACCAAGTATATATGAATGTATTACGCCCATGAAATCACATCTTACAACTACATCAATATCAATTTCTATATTTCGTTTTTTATACAAAGGATAAAAAATTAAATACAAAAACTAAACTCTACTGAAAGAGGTACCCACTGCATCACCAGCTAATAATAAAGCAATTTCTTTTTTTCATCCTAGCTATAGCAAAATCAAACAAGAACCTAGCTAGGTGTGCCCAATTTCTGAAATATTGCCACCTAATTACGACATAAAATGATTTTAGCATAGCAATATCAAACCAAAGTTTTTTTCTTACTTAAACTTTGTCTTTTAGAGTAGACCAGTTTCATATCTTAACATGTTAGAAAATTTGCGGAGTCCAGCAATGAGTTCAGAACTTAAAGCCTGTAATTTTTCTGACATGACAAAATATAATTGATTTAGTTTACAATTCATGAATTTTTTTTTCTCATTGAGGTTTTTGAAAATCTTAATTGTTTAAATGAGGTTATTTTGATATTATTTCTTAGGACGGAGTATTTTTTTCCACATCATCAAATGAAAACTAAATAAATTACATCAATGGTTTTTATAGTTTAATATGAGACTCAAATTAATCCTCTAAAACACTTATGTGTCAAACCCCTAACTTCATCTACTTACTCTAGTCTGTAGCCATACCCCCATTCAAATTATTAAAAAAAAAAACCTTAAAATCTGTAAGTTAAATAGAAAACTTAATTGATCTAAATTGTATTACCACTTGCAAGTAAAAACATCCAGTTACGAGAAGGCATCCTCCAATCTGAAAAACCATTCGAATTGTATTACCACTTCCGACTGGGTCGCATGCTCATGACCCCTAAAAATTTACTATAGGCGAGACTCTTTATTCGAAAATCGAGATATATGATTCTTGCAGATCTATAGACTTAGATTTTAATTTTTTTTTCTGTTGATCGATGTACATCTTCCTAGACTTCTTCAAGTTTCAAGCTAAGATTCCTTCAAACTGTAACTAGTTCCATAAGCTGCAAAGAGCAATCCACATGAAAATACAAAAATCAAATGCTCTCTGCCAGAAATTAAGAGATGAACCGAATAATGTTAGACGAAATAAGGCTGGCAAAACAAAGGAGATCAGTGCACATACTGTACGCCAAATAACTCATATAAAATACACCCAATATGGGAACAAATGAGACGAAGACTGCCAAACGAATTATCATTAACATCGTAGTGGTGCTTTTGAAACCACATGCTCTTCCTTAACTTCCCCTCCCCAATCTCGTGCAAAGGTTCTACCATAATTGGGAATGTAAACCATTAATCTCAAGCACAAATCAATCTTGACCATCAACAGAATCAAGAGGTTCTTAATTCCTTTCATTTTTTTTGGATGAATAAAAATTCAGACAAGTTTTCAATTTGTATATAAGATCCAAAACAAATGAAAATTTCAAGAGAGAAAAACAGAAGAGATTATAATTTATTTAAGTTTTTTTTACGGACAAAGTTGAGACAGTTTGAAGATGAAGATGAGGTTAAAAATGAGGGGTTGTAAAGATAGATTTTTAAGGGATTAATTTGGACCTCAAATCAAGCAATAGGGACTATTGAGGTAAATTATTCATTTTTCATTTGACGATGTGACAAAACTTATTTTGTTTTAGGAAACAAGATCAACACAATGACATTTAGAGAATTACGAATTTTAAAAAACCCAATCAACAATAATATTTTAAAAACTAATTTATTCTTATATTTCTATTCATGACAGGGTTACCATAAAAAAAAAAAAATCAATTTTCCTTAAAAATGGCAAAACAATAATGGTGATCCCTCCCCATACATATATATATACCTCAACTATGTGGTCCAACTTATACATCGAGAGCAACGTTCCGAAAAAAAAAAATGGCTTCCAAGAGATTTGTATCCTTTGTCTTCCTAGTTGTTTTTATCTCATGCATAGGTTGGTTTGTTATAATTTTTTTGGTTTCTTTTATGTGTTCAAATAAAGATTTGTATCCTTTGTCTTCTTAGTTGTCTTGATCTCATCCATAGGTTCATTGTTATAATTGATTATGTTTCTTTTACATTTTCACATAACGAAAAGTTTACATTCGACGATTTTTTTTTCATGACTACTTGTGTAAGCTAGAGATACTTGTTTTCTTCTTTTGGATGGGGCATGTATATAAATTATAGCATTTTCCGGAAATAAACATAAGAAGCATTATTTTCTTTTCGTTTTCTTAGACAGTCATTTTTTTGAAAACATTATAGTTGTACTTTAACTAATTTTTATCAAATAATACGAGTGCAGATTGTCTAAAATGATTTAGAATTGAGTAATTTTATATATAAAATTATTTCAGTAAAATATCAATTGTTTCATTAATGCGCTCAACGTGATCATCTTTTGTTTTAATCTATTATAGTAATCATTGTGTTGTTTTATTTTTTTTTTTAGCCTCCATTCTGTATTGTAACAAGGATTGATTGTTGCTTTCAGATATTGAGGAAACTCTCGCACAAGACTCTTTGTGCTGCAAAGACCACCCAGCTTTTGGAAAATGTCAGCCTGGCGTTGACGATGACCGATGCAATACATATTGTACAGGTCCTAATGGATTTTGTAGGGGCGGATTTTGTAAACCACTACGCCCAAATAGCCATTGCCATTGTTATTGTTGAATGAATTTTTGTACCCATCATCCGGGTAAATATCATTATTAAAATAATAAATAAATGAAAAAAAAAATCAATCAATGCTCACTTCATTTCCTATCACTATTACGGGTTCTGTCATGCATGGATATATAAAAGAAAAATGAATAAATCAACCAATTTCTTTAAAGAAAAATAATCAACAAAATCGTTTTCAACACGTGCATCTAAAAAAAAACAAAAAATACCTTACAAGGATATAACTTGTGGACACCCATACGTACTTTAGGTACTCCTATCAGGCCAGTCTGCCATTTTTCTGGCAATCAAATCCTCCGAGGAATGGACAGCTCAATGAATCATAAATTGGGTATGAATTATCGTAAACCCAACTCCCTTGAAAAAGATTGCATTGAACTTTCTGTTTCTCTTCTTTTAGTACATCAATTCTTAAAATCTCATGATCATCAAAGTAATCTCACTACACTTATGAAACCATTCAGGAAAAAAAAAACATCAAGTTGACCCAAGAAACCAATTCAAGGAGTCATTTTTTTTTTATATATTGAATGTTATGAAATTTAAGCAAAACTGAAGGTAAAAATGAATGTTATATATACAGGATGAAAATGTAATTATTAATTAACCAAATCTTGTTACTTAATTTTTACAAATTAATTAACAGATTCAGGCAGTCAGTAAATAACATAAATTTCATGCATAAAATTCGTATAAATTACATTGATTTTGCTAACTAGAATGGTTGTATGTGCCAAATTACTTTACTCATATGAGGTTGATTTTGGAATATACTAGTATTTATTGTGGACTAAGACTCCTTGAAAGCTAATTAAGCTTCAAATGGTCAGTAGGAACTAGGAATCCAAAAATGGACTGTTACTTACTTTTGTATCAAAATGGAGTGGCAATCTCATATCTTTTTTTATTTTTTATTTTATATTTATAGTTATCGTCTGATTTTTTCCCTTTTAATTTGTTTGTTCTTAGCATGCTGAAATATTCCATTTTTCTTGCCAAAATTGTAACGGTGTGGTTGAAATTTGCAAATTATATAGGTTTTCACCCAATAATTTGACATGAACCAACACGTTGGGGTATTCACTAAACGGTTAAAACTAACTAACCGATCATTTCGAACTGATTCAGTTTACACACCCTACCAACACGTGTTGGGATACTTATACATTACATGTTGATAAGGACATTACTTTTTCCTCTAAATATATGTTTTTTAATGGTAGCAATTGTATGTTCAAGCTGTCAAGAGTAACATTTTTTCCCTTTAGTTTTTTTAGTTCCGATTATTTTCGTAATAAAGCGATCAATGCTTCGATAAATGATCAGTGTCACATCAACAGTGAAACTATCAATTTAATATAGGCTGATTTCTTGGTCAATTTTAATAGTTAATCGTCACAAATGATCATTTAAATTTTATTTTCTTGCATCGTTACCGGTGAGAAGAATTGCATACAAGAGTTGATGACATGTATCAGGAACACCAGCATGGCACCAGTGACAACAATCATTTCCTTTCTCACCAATCATTCCTTATATTGATGGATGTCCGTCTTTTCCCAACTGTGATAGAGTTGTTAGGTCGAGTAAAGCATCCGCCATCGAAATATTCCTCAAAACTTCGTTTACAACAGTTGCAGCTGGTGGTGATCTTCCATGATGCGTCAAACTGTCCACGGGTTTGGTTTGTCCATATCAGGTGGTTGACTTCAGTTCGTTCCATTCCTTGTTACTGCTCATTTATAAAATAAAATAATGTGCGTTTAGTTATTGAAAACGTTGAGATCAGCCCTTTGGATTCTCTAGTGTAATTAGAGTTTGAGACTACAGCATGAAGCATGCATGTTAATGACACCCATATATTGTTACTAAGGGAGTCTCCAACAAACATGATCTTTTGGGCTCCATATCTCTTCAAGAAATCTTGACCATTGAACCTAAAATGTAATATACAAGATAATCAAGATTGCCAATTAATGGATATACTTAAATTTTATGTTTTGTCAAGTTTCTACATCTATTTATGTTATCAAGAAACATAAGTAAAACAGACACTTTAAAAAAAGCTTTTCTGAGAAGAATCAATTTGTTTTAACTCCATACAAAATAGTTTTTAACTTTACAAATGTTTTATCGAAACTGTTTCCAAAAACATTTTAATAGTACCAAATCGTTGTAAAAGCTAACTCTTTAATGAGAAATTCTTGTGTAAGTCGAGCTTTATAAAGAACTCAAAATACCCTACTAAAACTGAGTCTTACAAGACCTGACCTACCCAAGAATTTCTCCAAGATAGACGGTATAAACACCTACTATGACCATGTTTGGTTTTCCATCAAGCCAACACCAACTTAAAGCAAGTTGACTTAAAGGAAAAACCAAACATTTCCGGGCCATGACCTAGTATATATGAATGTATTACGCCCATGAAATCACATCTTACAACTACATCAATATCAATTTCTATATTTCGTTTTTTATACAAAGGATAAAAAATTAAACACAAAAACTATACTCTACTGAAAGAGGTACCCACTCCATCACCAGCTAATAATAAAGCAATTTCTTTTTTTCATCCTAGCTATAGCAAAATCAAACAAGAACCTAGCTAGGTGTTCCCAATTTCTGAAATATTGCCACCTAATTACGACATAAAATGATTTTAGCATAGCAATATCAAACCAAAGTTTTTTTCTTACTTAAACTTTGTCTTTTAGAGTAGACCAGTTTCATATCTTAACATGTTAGAAAATTTGCGGAGTCCAGCAATGAGTTCAGAACTTAAAGCCTGTAATTTTTCTGACATGACAAAATATAATTGATTTAGTTTACAATTCATGAACTTTTTTCCTCATTGAGGTTTTTGAAAATCTTAATTGTTTAAATCAGGTTATTTTGATATTATTTCTTAGGACGGAGTATTTTTTTCCACATCATCAAATGAAAACTAAATAAATTACATCAATGGTTTTTATAGTTTAATATGAGACTCAAATTAATCCTCTAAAACACTTATGTGTCAAACCCCTAACTTCATCTACTTACTCTAGTCTGTAGCCATACCCCCATTCAAATTATTAAAAAAAAAAACCTTAAAATCTGTAAGTTAAATAGAAAACTTAATTGATCTAAATTGTATTACCACTTGCAAGTAAAAACATCCAGTTACGAGAAGGCATCCTCCAATCTGAAAAACCATTCGAATTGTATTACCACTTCCGACTGGGTCGCATGCTCATGACCCCTAAAAATTTACTATAGGCGAGACTCTTTATTCGAAAATCGAGATATATGATTCTTGCAGATCTATAGACTTAGATTTTAATTTTTTTTTCTGTTGATCGATGTACATCTTCCTAGACTTCTTCAAGTTTCAAGCTAAGATTCTTTCAAACTGTAACTAGTTCCATAAGCTGCAAAGAGCAATCCACATGAAAATACAAAAATCAAATGCTCTCTGCCAGAAATTAAGAGATGAACCGAATAATGTTAGACGAAATAAGGCTGGCAAAACAAAGGAGATCAGTGCACATACTGTACTCCAAATAACTCATATAAAATACACCCAATATGGGAACAAATGAGACGAAGACTGCCAAACAAATTATCATTAACATCGTAGTGGTGCTTTTGAAACCACATGCTCTTCCTTAACTTCCCCTCCCCAATCTCGTGCAAAGGTTCTACCATAATTGGGAATGTAAACCATTAATCTCAAGCACAAATCAATCTTGACCATCAACAGAATCAAGAGGTTCTTAATTCCTTTCATTTTTTTTGGATGAATAAAAATTCAGACAAGTTTTCAATTTGTATATAAGATCCAAAACAAATGAAAATTTCAAGAGAGAAAAACAGAAGAGATTATAATTTATTTAAGTTTTTTTTACGGACAAAGTTGAGACAGTTTGAAGATGAAGATGAGGTTAAAAATGAGGGGTTGTAAAGATAGATTTTTAAGGGATTAATTTGGACCTCAAATCAAGCAATAGGGACTATTGAGGTAAATTATTCATTTTTCATTTGATGATGTGACAAAACTTATTTTGTTTTAGGAAACAAGATCAACACAATGACATTTAGAGAATTACGAATTTTAAAAAACCCAATCAACAATAATATTTTAAAAACTAATTTATTCTTATATTTCTATTCATGACAGGGTTACCATAAAAAAAAAAAAAATCAATTTTCCTTAAAAATGGCAAAACAATAATGGTGATCCCTCCCCATACATATATATATACCTCAACTATGTGGTCCAACTTATACATCGAGAGCAATGTTCCGAAAAAAAAAAATGGCTTCCAAGAGATTTGTATCCTTTGTCTTCCTAGTTGTTTTTATCTCATGCATAGGTTGGTTTGTTATAATTTTTTTGGTTTCTTTTATGTGTTCAAATAAAGATTTGTATCCTTTGTCTTCTTAGTTGTCTTGATCTCATCCATAGGTTCATTGTTATAATTGATTATGTTTCTTTTACATTTTCACATAACGAAAAGTTTACATTCGACGATTTTTTTTTCATGACTACTTGTGTAAGCTAGAGATACTTGTTTTCTTCTTTTGGATGGGGCATGTATATAAATTATAGCATTTTCCGGAAATAAACATAAGAAGCATTATTTTCTTTTCTTTTTCTTAGACAGTCATTTTTTTGAAAACATTATAGTTGTACTTTAACTAATTTTTATCAAATAATACGAGTGCAGATTGTCTAAAATGATTTAGAATTGAGTAATTTTATATATAAAATTATTTCAGTAAAATATCAATTGTTTCATTAATGCGCTCAACGTGATCATCTTTTGTTTTAATCTATTATAGTAATCATTGTGTTGTTTTATTTTTTTTTTTAGCCCCCATTCTGTATTGTAACAAGGATTGATTGTTGCTTTCAGATATTGAGGAAACTCTCGCACAAGACTCTTTGTGCTGCAAAGACCACCCAGCTTTTGGAAAATGTCAGCCTGGCGTTGACGATGACCGATGCAATACATATTGTACAGGTCCTAATGGATTTTGTAGGGGCGGATTTTGTAAACCACTACGCCCAAATAGCCATTGCCATTGTTATTGTTGAATGAATTTTTGTACCCATCATCCGGGTAAATATCATTATTAAAATAATAAATAAATGAAAAAAAAAATCAATCAATGCTCACTTCATTTCCTATCACTATTACGGGTTCTGTCATGCATGGATATATAAAAGAAAAATGAATAAATCAACCAATTTCTTTAAAGAAAAATAATCAACAAAATCGTTTTCAACACGTGCATCTAAAAAAAAACAAAAAATACCTTACAAGGATATAACTTGTGGACACCCATACGTACTTTAGGTACTCCATATCAGGCCAGTCTGCCATTTTTCTGGCAATCAAATCCTCCGAGGAATGGACAGCTCAATGAATCATAAATTGGGTATGAATTATCGTAAACCCAACTCCCTTGAAAAAGATTGCATTGAACTTTCTGTTTCTCTTCTTTTAGTACATCAATTCTTAAAATCTCATGATCATCAAAGTAATCTCACTACACTTATGAAACCATTCAGGAAAAAAAAAACATCAAGTTGACCCAAGAAACCAATTCAAGGAGTCATTTTTTTTTTATATATTGAATGTTATGAAATTTAAGCAAAACTGAAGGTAAAAATGAATGTTATATATACAGGATGAAAATGTAATTATTAATTAACCAAATCTTGTTACTTAATTTTTACAAATTAATTAACAGATTCAGGCAGTCAGTAAATAACATAAATTTCATGCATAAAATTCGTATAAATTACATTGATTTTGCTAACTAGAATGGTTGTATGTGCCAAATTACTTTACTCATATGAGGTTGATTTTGGAATATACTAGTATTTATTGTGGACTAAGACTCCTTGAAAGCTAATTAAGCTTCAAATGGTCAGTAGGAACTAGGAATCCAAAAATGGACTGTTACTTACTTTTGTATCAAAATGGAGTGGCAATCTCATATCTTTTTTTATTTTTTATTTTATATTTATAGTTATCGTCTGATTTTTTCCCTTTTAATTTGTTTGTTCTTAGCATGCTGAAATATTCCATTTTTCTTGCCAAAATTGTAACGGTGTGGTTGAAATTTGCAAATTATATAGGTTTTCACCCAATAATTTGACATGAACCAACACGTTGGGGTATTCACTAAACGGTTAAAACTAACTAACCGATCATTTCGAACTGATTCAGTTTACACACCCTACCAACACGTGTTGGGATACTTATACATTACATGTTGATAAGGACATTACTTTTTCCTCTAAATATATGTTTTTTAATGGTAGCAATTGTATGTTCAAGCTGTCAAGAGTAACATTTTTTCCCTTTAGTTTTTTTAGTTCCGATTATTTTCGTAATAAAGCGATCAATGCTTCGATTAATGATCAGTGTCACATCAACAGTGAAACTATCAATTTAATATAGGCGGATTTCTTGGTCAATTTTAATAGTTAATCGTCACAAATGATCATTTAAATTTTATTTTCTTGCATCGTTACCGGTGAGAAGAATTGCATACAAGAGTTGATGACATGTATCAGGAACACCAGCATGGCACCAGTGACAACAATCATTTCCTTTCTCACCAATCATTCCTTATATTGATGGATGTCCGTCTTTTCCCAACTGTGATAGAGTTGTTAGGTCGAGTAAAGCATCCGCCATCGACATATTCCTCAAAACTTCGTTTACAACAGTTGCAGCTGGTGGTGATCTTCCATGATGCGTCAAACTGTCCACGGGTTTGGTTTGTCCATATCAGGTGGTTGACTTCAGTTCGTTCCATTCCTTGTTACTGCTCATTTATAAAATAAAATAATGTGCGTTTAGTTATTGAAAACGTTGAGATCAGCCCTTTGGATTCTCTAGTGTAATTAGAGTTTGAGACTACAGCATGAAGCATGCATGTTAATGACACCCATATATTGTTACTAAGGGAGTCTCCAACAAACATGTTCTTTTGGGCTCCATATCTCTTCAAGAAATCTTGACCATTGAACCTAAAATGTAATATACAAGATAATCAAGATTGCCAATTAATGGATATACTTAAATTTTATGTTTTGTCAAGTTTCTACATCTATTTATGTTATCAAGAAACATAAGTAAAACAGACACTTTAAAAAAAGCTTTTCTGAGAAGAATCAATTTGTTTTAACTCCATACAAAATAGTTTTTAACTATACAAATGTTTTATCGAAACTGTTTCCAAAAACATTTTAATAGTACCAAATCGTTGTAAAAGCTAACTCTTTAATGAGAAATTCTTGTGTAAGTCGAGCTTTATAAAGAACTCAAAATACCCTACTAAAACTGAGTCTTACAAGACCTGACCTACCCAAGAATTTCTCCAAGATAGACGGTATAAACACCTACTATGACCATGTTTGGTTTTCCATCAAGCCAACACCAACTTAAAGCAAGTTGACTTAAAGGAAAAACCAAACATTTCCGGGCCATGACCTAGTATATATGAATGTATTACGCCCATGAAATCACATCTTACAACTACATCAATATCAATTTCTATATTTCGTTTTTTATACAAAGGATAAAAAATTAAACACAAAAACTATACTCTACTGAAAGAGGTACCCACTCCATCACCAGCTAATAATAAAGCAATTTCTTTTTTTCATCCTAGCTATAGCAAAATCAAACAAGAACCTAGCTAGGTGTTCCCAATTTCTGAAATATTGCCACCTAATTACGACATAAAATGATTTTAGCATAGCAATATCAAACCAAAGTTTTTTTCTTACTTAAACTTTGTCTTTTAGAGTAGACCAGTTTCATATCTTAACATGTTAGAAAATTTGCGGAGTCCAGCAATGAGTTCAGAACTTAAAGCCTGTAATTTTTCTGACATGACAAAATATAATTGATTTAGTTTACAATTCATGAACTTTTTTCCTCATTGAGGTTTTTGAAAATCTTAATTGTTTAAATCAGGTTATTTTGATATTATTTCTTAGGACGGAGTATTTTTTTCCACATCATCAAATGAAAACTAAATAAATTACATCAATGGTTTTTATAGTTTAATATGAGACTCAAATTAATCCTCTAAAACACTTATGTGTCAAACCCCTAACTTCATCTACTTACTCTAGTCTGTAGCCATACCCCCATTCAAATTATTAAAAAAAAAAACCTTAAAATCTGTAAGTTAAATAGAAAACTTAATTGATCTAAATTGTATTACCACTTGCAAGTAAAAACATCCAGTTACGAGAAGGCATCCTCCAATCTGAAAAACCATTCGAATTGTATTACCACTTCCGACTGGGTCGCATGCTCATGACCCCTAAAAATTTACTATAGGCGAGACTCTTTATTCGAAAATCGAGATATATGATTCTTGCAGATCTATAGACTTAGATTTTAATTTTTTTTTCTGTTGATCGATGTACATCTTCCTAGACTTCTTCAAGTTTCAAGCTAAGATTCCTTCAAACTGTAACTAGTTCCATAAGCTGCAAAGAGCAATCCACATGAAAATACAAAAATCAAATGCTCTCTGCCAGAAATTAAGAGATGAACCGAATAATGTTAGACGAAATAAGGCTGGCAAAACAAAGGAGATCAGTGCACATACTGTACTCCAAATAACTCATATAAAATACACCCAATATGGGAACAAATGAGACGAAGACTGCCAAACAAATTATCATTAACATCGTAGTGGTGCTTTTGAAACCACATGCTCTTCCTTAACTTCCCCTCCCCAATCTCGTGCAAAGGTTCTACCATAATTGGGAATGTAAACCATTAATCTCAAGCACAAATCAATCTTGACCATCAACAGAATCAAGAGGTTCTTAATTCCTTTCATTTTTTTTGGATGAATAAAAATTCAGACAAGTTTTCAATTTGTATATAAGATCCAAAACAAATGAAAATTTCAAGAGAGAAAAACAGAAGAGATTATAATTTATTTAAGTTTTTTTTACGGACAAAGTTGAGACAGTTTGAAGATGAAGATGAGGTTAAAAATGAGGGGTTGTAAAGATAGATTTTTAAGGGATTAATTTGGACCTCAAATCAAGCAATAGGGACTATTGAGGTAAATTATTCATTTTTCATTTGACGATGTGACAAAACTTATTTTGTTTTAGGAAACAAGATCAACACAATGACATTTAGAGAATTACGAATTTTAAAAAACCCAATCAACAATAATATTTTAAAAACTAATTTATTCTTATATTTCTATTCATGACAGGGTTACCATAAGAAAAAAAAAAAAAAAAACTCAATTTTCCTTAAAAATGGCAAAACAATAATGGTGATCCCTCCCCATACATATATATATACCTCAACTATGTGGTCCAACTTATACATCGAGAGCAATGTTCCGAAAAAAAAAAATGGCTTCCAAGAGATTTGTATCCTTTGTCTTCCTAGTTGTTTTTATCTCATGCATAGGTTGGTTTGTTATAATTTTTTTGGTTTCTTTTATGTGTTCAAATAAAGATTTGTATCCTTTGTCTTCTTAGTTGTCTTGATCTCATCCATAGGTTCATTGTTATAATTGATTATGTTTCTTTTACATTTTCACATAACGAAAAGTTTACATTCGACGATTTTTTTTTCATGACTACTTGTGTAAGCTAGAGATACTTGTTTTCTTCTTTTGGATTGAGCATGTATATAAATTATAGCATTTTCCGGAAATAAACATAAGAAGCATTATTTTCTTTTCTTTTTCTTAGACAGTCATTTTTTTGAAAACATTATAGTTGTACTTTAACTAATTTTTATCAAATAATACGAGTGCAGATTGTCTAAAATGATTTAGAATTGAGCAATTTTATATATAAAATTATTTCAGTAAAATATCAATTGTTTCATTAATGCGCTCAACGTGATCATCTTTTGTTTTAATCTATTATAGTAATCATTGTGTTGTTTTATTTTTTTTTTTAGCCCCCATTCTGTATTGTAACAAGGATTGATTGTTGCTTTCAGATATTGAGGAAACTCTCGCACAAGACTCTTTGTGCTGCAAAGACCACCCAGCTTTTGGAAAATGTCAGCCTGGCGTTGACGATGACCGATGCAATACATATTGTACAGGTCCTAATGGATTTTGTAGGGGCGGATTTTGTAAACCACTACGCCCAAATAGCCATTGCCATTGTTATTGTTGAATGAATTTTTGTACCCATCATCTGGGTAAATATCATTATTAAAATAATAAATAAATGAAAAAAAAAATCAATCAATGCTCACTTCATTTCCTATCACTATTACGGGTTCTGTCATGCATGGATATATAAAAAGAAAAATGAATAAATCAACCAATTTTTTTAAAGAAAAATAATCAACAAAATCGTTTTCAACACGTGCATCTAACAAAAAACAAAAAATACCTTACAAGGATATAACTTGTGGACACCCATACGTACTTTAGGTACTCCATATCAGGCCAGTCTGCCATTTTTCTGGCAATCAAATCCTCTGAGGAATGGACAGCTCAATGAATCATAAATTGGGTATGAATTATCGTAAACCCAACTCCCTTGAAAAAGATTGCATTGAACTTTCTGTTTCTCTTCTTTTAGTCCATCAATTCTTAAAATCTCATGATCATCAAAGTAATCTCACTACACTTATGAAACCATTCAGGAAAAAAAAAACATCAAGTTGACCCAAGAAACCAATTCAAGGAGTCATTTTTTTTTTATATATGGAATGTAATGAAATTTAAGCAAAACTGAAGGTAAAAATGAATGTTATATATACAGGATGAAAATGTAATTATTAATTAACCAAATCTTGTTACTTAATTTTTACAAATTAATTAACAGATTCAGGCAGTCAGTAAATAACATAAATTTCATGCATAAAATTCGTATAAATTACATTGATTTTGCTAACTAGAATGGTTGTATGTGCCAAATTACTTTACTCATATGAGGTTGATTTTGGAATATACTAGTATTTATTGTGGACTAAGACTCCTTGAAAGCTAATTAAGCTTCAAATGGTCAGTAGGAACTAGGAATCCAAAAATGGACTGTTACTTACTTTTGTATCAAAATGGAGTGGCAATCTCATATCTTTTTTTATTTTTTATTTTATATTTATAGTTATCGTCTGATTTTTTCCCTTTTAATTTGTTTGTTCTTAGCATGCTGAAATATTCCATTTTTCTTGCCAAAATTGTAACGGTGTGGTTGAAATTTGCAAATTATATAGGTTTTCACCCAATAATTTGACATGAACCAACACGTTGGGGTATTCACTAAACGGTTAAAACTAACTAACCGATCATCTCGAACTGATTCAGTTTACACACCCTACCAACACGTGTTGGGATACTTATACATTACATGTTGATAAGGACATTACTTTTTCCTCTAAATATATGTTTTTTAATGGTAGCAATTGTATGTTCAAGCTGTCAAGAGTAACATTTTTTCCCTTTAGTTTTTTTAGTTCCGATTATTTTCGTAATAAAGCGATCAATGCTTCGATAAATGATCAGTGTCACATCAACAGTGAAACTATCAATTTAATATAGGCTGATTTCTTGGTCAATTTTAATAGTTAATCGTCACAAATGATCATTTAAATTTTATTTTCTTGCATCGTTACCGGTGAGAAGAATTGCATACAAGAGTTGATGACATGTATCAGGAACACCAGCATGGCACCAGTGACAACAATCATTTCCTTTCTCACCAATCATTCCTTATATTGATGGATGTCCGTCTTTTCCCAACTGTGATAGAGTTGTTAGGTCGAGTAAAGCATCCGCCATCGACATATTCCTCAAAACTTCGTTTACAACAGTTGCAGCTGGTGGTGATCTTCCATGATGCGTCAAACTGTCCACGGGTTTGGTTTGTCCATATCAGGTGGTTGACTTCAGTTCGTTCCATTCCTTGTTACTGCTCATTTATAAAATAAAATAATGTGCGTTTAGTTATTGAAAACGTTGAGATCAGCCCTTTGGATTCTCTAGTGTAATTAGAGTTTGAGACTACAGCATGAAGCATGCATGTTAATGACACCCATATATTGTTACTAAGGGAGTCTCCAACAAACATGATCTTTTGGGCTCCATATCTCTTCAAGAAATCTTGACCATTGAACCTAAAATGTAATATACAAGATAATCAAGATTGCCAATTAATGGATATACTTAAATTTTATGTTTTGTCAAGTTTCTACATCTATTTATGTTATCAAGAAACATAAGTAAAACAGACACTTTAAAAAAAGCTTTTCTGAGAAGAATCAATTTGTTTTAACTCCATACAAAATAGTTTTTAACTTTACAAATGTTTTATCGAAACTGTTTCCAAAAACATTTTAATAGTACCAAATCGTTGTAAAAGCTAACTCTTTAATGAGAAATTCTTGTGTAAGTCGAGCTTTATAAAGAACTCAAAATACCCTACTAAAACTGAGTCTTACAAGACCTGACCTACCCAAGAATTTCTCCAAGATAGACCGTATAAACACCTACTATGACCATGTTTGGTTTTCCATCAAGCCAACACCAACTTAAAGCAAGTTGACTTAAATGAAAAACCAAACATTTCCGGGCCATGACCAAGTATATATGAATGTATTACGTCCATGAAATCACATCTTACAACTACATCAATATCAATTTCTATATTTCGTTTTTTATACAAAGGATAAAAAATTAAACACAAAAACTAAACTCTACTGAAAGAGGTACCCACTGCATCACCAGCTAATAATAAAGCAATTTCTTTTTTTCATCCTAGCTATAGCAAAATCAAACAAGAACCTAGCTAGGTGTGCCCAATTTCTGAAATATTGCCTCCTAATTACGACATAAAATGATTTTAGCATAGCAATATCAAACCAAAGTTTTTTTCTTTCTTAAACTTTGTCTTTTAGAGTAGACCAGTTTCATATCTTAACATGTTAGAAAATTTGCGGAGTCCAGCAATGAGTTCAGAACTTAAAGCCTGTAATTTTTCTGACATGACAAAATATAATTGATTTAGTTTACAATTCATGAACTTTTTTCCTCACTGAGGTTTTTGAAAATCTTAATTGTTTAAATGAGGTTATTTTAATTTTATTTCTTAGGACGGAGTATTTTTTTCCACATCATCAAATGAAAACTAAATAAATTACATCAATGGTTCTTATAGTTTAATATGAGACTCAAATTAATCCTCTAAAACACTTATGTGTCAAACCCCTAACTTCATCTACTTACTCTAGTCTGTAGCCATACCCCCATTCAAATTATTAAAAAAAAAAAAACCTTAAAATCTGTAAGTTAAATAGAAAACTTAATTGATCTAAATTGTATTACCACTTGCAAGTAAAAACATCCAGTTAAGAGAAGGCATCCTCCAATCTGAAAAACCATTCGAATTGTATTACCACTTCCAACTGGGTCGCATGCTCATGACCCCTAAAAATTTACTATAGGCGAGACTCTTTATTCGAAAATCGAGATATATGATTCTTGCAGATCTATAGACTTAGATTTTAATTTTTTTTTCTGTTGATCGATGTACATCTTCCTAGACTTCTTCAAGTTTCAAGCTAAGATTCCTTCAAACTGTAACTAGTTCCATAAGCTGCAAAGAGCAATCCACATGAAAATGCAAAAATCAAATGCTCTCTGCCAGAAATTAAGAGATGAACCGAATAATGTTAGACGAAATAAGGCTGGCAAAACAAAGGAGATCAGTGCACATACTGTACTCCAAATAACTCATATAAAATACACCCAATATGGGAACAAATGAGACCAAGACTGCCAAAGGAATTATCATTAACATCGTAGTGGTGCTTTTGAAACCACATGCTCTTCCTTAACTTCCTCTCCCCAATCTCGTGCAAAGGTTCTACCATAATTGGGAATGTGAACCATTAATCTCAAGCACAAATCAATCTTGACCTCCAACAGAATCAAGAGGTTCTTAATTCCTTTCATTGTTTTTGGATGAATAAAAATTCAAACAAGTTTTCAATTTGTATATAAGATCCAAAACAAATGAAAATTTCAAGAGAGAAAAACAGAAGAGATTATAATTTATTTAAGTTTTTTTTACGGACAAAGTTGATACAGTTTGAAGATGAAGATGAGGTTAAAAATGAGGGGTTGTAAAGATAGATTTTTAAGGGATTAATTTGGACCTCAAATCAAGCAATAGGGACTATTGAGGTAAATTATTCATTTTTCATTTGACGATGTGACAAAACTTATTTTGTTTTAGGAAACAAGATCAACACAATGACATTTAGAGAATTAAGAATTTTAAAAAACCCAATCAACAATAATATTTTAAAAACTAATTTATTCTTATATTTCTATTCATGACAGGGTTACCATAAAAAAAAAAAAACACAATTTTCCTTAAAAATGGCAAAACAATAATGGTGATCCCTCCCCATACATATATATATACCTCAACTATGTGGTCCAACTTATAAATCGAGAGCAACGTTCCGAAAAAAAAAAATGGCTTCCAAGAGATTTGTATCCTTTGTCTTCCTAGTTGTTTTTATCTCATGCATAGGTTGGTTTGTTATAATTTTTTTGGTTTCTTTTATGTGTTCAAATAAAGATTTGTATCCTTTGTCTTCTTAGTTGTCTTGATCTCATCCATAGGTTCATTGTTATAATTGATTATGTTTCTTTTACATTTTCACATAACGAAATGTTTACATTCGACGATTTTTTTTTCATGACTACTTGTGTAAGCTAGAGATACTTGTTTTCTTCTTTTGTTTGGGGCATGTATATAAATTATAGCATTTTCCGGAAATAAACATAAGAAGCATTATTTTCTTTTCTTTTTCTTAGACAGTCATTTTTTTGAAAACATTATAGTTGTACTTTAACTAATTTTTATCAAATAATACGAGTGCAGATTGTCTAAAATGATTTAGAATTGAGCAATTTTATATATAAAATTATTTCAGTAAAATATCAATTGTTTCATTAATGCGCTCAACGTGATCATCTTTTGTTTTAATCTATTATAGTAATCATTGTGTTGTTTTATTTTTTTTTTTAGCCCCCATTCTGTATTGTAACAAGGATTGATTGTTGCTTTCAGATATTGAGGAAACTCTCGCACAAGACTCTTTGTGCTGCAAAGACCACCCAGCTTTTGGAAAATGTCAGCCTGGCGTTGACGATGACCGATGCAATACATATTGTACAGGTCCTAATGGATTTTGTAGGGGCAGATTTTGTAAACCACTACGCCCAAATAGCAATTGCCATTGTTATTGTTGAATGAATTTTTGTACCCATCATCCGGGTAAATATCATTACTAAAATAATAAATAAATGAAAAAAAAAATCAATCAATGCTCACTTCATTTCCTATCACTATTACGGGTTCTGTCATGCATGGATATATAAAAAGAAAAATGAATAAATCAACCAATTTTTTTAAAGAAAAATAATCAACAAAATTGTTTTCAACACGTGCATCTAACAAAAAACAAAAAATACCTTACAAGGATATAACTTGTGGACACCCATACGTACTTTAGGTACTCCATATCAGGCCAGTCTGCCATTTTTCTGGCAATCAAATCCTCTGAGGAATGGACAGCTCAATGAATCATAAATTGGGTATGAATTATCGTAAACCCAACTCCCTTGAAAAAGATTGCATTGAACTTTCTGTTTCTCTTCTTTTAGTCCATCAATTCTTAAAATCTCATGATCATCAAAGTAATCTCACTACACTTATGAAACCATTCAGGAAAAAAAAAACATCAAGTTGACCCAAGAAACCAATTCAAGGAGTCATTTTTTTTTTATATATGGAATGTAATGAAATTTAAGCAAAACTGAAGGTAAAAATGAATGTTATATATACAGGATGAAAATGTAATTATTAATTAACCAAATCTTGTTACTTAATTTTTACAAATTAATTAACAGATTCAGGCAGTCAGTAAATAACATAAATTTCATGCATAAAATTCGTATAAATTACATTGATTTTGCTAACTAGAATGGTTGTATGTGCCAAATTACTTTACTCATATGAGGTTGATTTTGGAATATACTAGTATTTATTGTGGACTAAGACTCCTTGAAAGCTAATTAAGCTTCAAATGGTCAGTAGGAACTAGGAATCCAAAAATGGACTGTTACTTACTTTTGTATCAAAATGGAGTGGCAATCTCATATCTTTTTTTATTTTTTATTTTATATTTATAGTTATCGTCTGATTTTTTCCCTTTTAATTTGTTTGTTCTTAGCATGCTGAAATATTCCATTTTTCTTGCCAAAATTGTAACGGTGTGGTTGAAATTTGCAAATTATATAGGTTTTCACCCAATAATTTGACATGAACCAACACGTTGGGGTATTCACTAAACGGTTAAAACTAACTAACCGATCATCTCGAACTGATTCAGTTTACACACCCTACCAACACGTGTTGGGATACTTATACATTACATGTTGATAAGGACATTACTTTTTCCTCTAAATATATGTTTTTTAATGGTAGCAATTGTATGTTCAAGCTGTCAAGAGTAACATTTTTTCCCTTTAGTTTTTTTAGTTCCGATTATTTTCGTAATAAAGCGATCAATGCTTCGATAAATGATCAGTGTCACATCAACAGTGAAACTATCAATTTAATATAGGCTGATTTCTTGGTCAATTTTAATAGTTAATCGTCACAAATGATCATTTAAATTTTATTTTCTTGCATCGTTACCGGTGAGAAGAATTGCATACAAGAGTTGATGACATGTATCAGGAACACCAGCATGGCACCAGTGACAACAATCATTTCCTTTCTCACCAATCATTCCTTATATTGATGGATGTCCGTCTTTTCCCAACTGTGATAGAGTTGTTAGGTCGAGTAAAGCATCCGCCATCGACATATTCCTCAAAACTTCGTTTACAACAGTTGCAGCTGGTGGTGATCTTCCATGATGCGTCAAACTGTCCACGGGTTTGGTTTGTCCATATCAGGTGGTTGACTTCAGTTCGTTCCATTCCTTGTTACTGCTCATTTATAAAATAAAATAATGTGCGTTTAGTTATTGAAAACGTTGAGATCAGCCCTTTGGATTCTCTAGTGTAATTAGAGTTTGAGACTACAGCATGAAGCATGCATGTTAATGACACCCATTTATTGTTACTAAGGGAGTCTCCAACAAACATGATCTTTTGGGCTCCATATCTCTTCAAGAAATCTTGACCATTGAACCTAAAATGTAATATACAAGATAATCAAGATTGCCAATTAATGGATATACTTAAATTTTATGTTTTGTCAAGTTTCTACATCTATTTATGTTATCAAGAAACATAAGTAAAACAGACACTTTAAAAAAAGCTTTTCTGAGAAGAATCAATTTGTTTTAACTCCATACAAAATAGTTTTTAACTTTACAAATGTTTTATCGAAACTGTTTCCAAAAACATTTTAATAGTACCAAATCGTTGTAAAAGCTAACTCTTTAATGAGAAATTCTTGTGTAAGTCGAGCTTTATAAAGAACTCAAAATACCCTACTAAAACTGAGTCTTACACGACCTGACCTACCCAAGAATTTCTCCAAGATAGACCGTATAAACACCTACTATGACCATGTTTGGTTTTCCATCAAGCCAACACCAACTTAAAGCAAGTTGACTTAAATGAAAAACCAAACATTTCCGGGCCATGACCAAGTATATATGAATGTATTACGTCCATGAAATCACATCTTACAACTACATCAATATCAATTTCTATATTTCGTTTTTTATACAAAGGATAAAAAATTAAACACAAAAACTAAACTCTACTGAAAGAGGTACCCACTGCATCACCAGCTAATAATAAAGCAATTTCTTTTTTTCATCCTAGCTATAGCAAAATCAAACAAGAACCTAGCTAGGTGTGCCCAATTTCTGAAATATTGCCTCCTAATTACGACATAAAATGATTTTAGCATAGCAATATCAAACCAAAGTTTTTTTCTTTCTTAAACTTTGTCTTTTAGAGTTGACCAGTTTCATATCTTAACATGTTAGAAAATTTGCGGAGTCCAGCAATGAGTTCAGAACTTAAAGCCTGTAATTTTTCTGACATGACAAAATATAATTGATTTAGTTTACAATTCATGAACTTTTTTCCTCACTGAGGTTTTTGAAAATCTTAATTGTTTAAATGAGGTTATTTTAATTTTATTTCTTAGGACGGAGTATTTTTTTCCACATCATCAAATGAAAACTAAATAAATTACATCAATGGTTCTTATAGTTTAATATGAGACTCAAATTAATCCTCTAAAACACTTATGTGTCAAACCCCTAACTTCATCTACTTACTCTAGTCTGTAGCCATACCCCCATTCAAATTATTAAAAAAAAAAAACCTTAAAATCTGTAAGTTAAATAGAAAACTTAATTGATCTAAATTGTATTACCACTTGCAAGTAAAAACATCCAGTTAAGAGAAGGCATCCTCCAATCTGAAAAACCATTCGAATTGTATTACCACTTCCAACTGGGTCGCATGCTCATGACCCCTAAAAATTTACTATAGGCGAGACTCTTTATTCGAAAATCGAGATATATGATTCTTGCAGATCTATAGACTTAGATTTTAATTTTTTTTTCTGTTGATCGATGTACATCTTCCTAGACTTCTTCAAGTTTCAAGCTAAGATTCCTTCAAACTGTAACTAGTTCCATAAGCTGCAAAGAGCAATCCACATGAAAATGCAAAAATCAAATGCTCTCTGCCAGAAATTAAGAGATGAACCGAATAATGTTAGACGAAATAAGGCTGGCAAAACAAAGGAGATCAGTGCACATACTGTACTCCAAATAACTCATATAAAATACACCCAATATGGGAACAAATGAGACCAAGACTGCCAAAGGAATTATCATTAACATCGTAGTGGTGCTTTTGAAACCACATGCTCTTCCTTAACTTCCTCTCCCCAATCTCGTGCAAAGGTTCTACCATAATTGGGAATGTGAACCATTAATCTCAAGCACAAATCAATCTTGACCTCCAACAGAATCAAGAGGTTCTTAATTCCTTTCATTGTTTTTGGATGAATAAAAATTCAAACAAGTTTTCAATTTGTATATAAGATCCAAAACAAATGAAAATTTCAAGAGAGAAAAACAGAAGAGATTATAATTTATTTAAGTTTTTTTTACGGACAAAGTTGATACAGTTTGAAGATGAAGATGAGGTTAAAAATGAGGGGTTGTAAAGATAGATTTTTAAGGGATTAATTTGGACCTCAAATCAAGCAATAGGGACTATTGAGGTAAATTATTCATTTTTCATTTGACGATGTGACAAAACTTATTTTGTTTTAGGAAACAAGATCAACACAATGACATTTAGAGAATTAAGAATTTTAAAAAACCCAATCAACAATAATATTTTAAAAACTAATTTATTCTTATATTTCTATTCATGACAGGGTTACCATAAAAAAAAAAAAACACAATTTTCCTTAAAAATGGCAAAACAATAATGGTGATCCCTCCCCATACATATATATATACCTCAACTATGTGGTCCAACTTATAAATCGAGAGCAACGTTCCGAAAAAAAAAATGGCTTCCAAGAGATTTGTATCCTTTGTCTTCCTAGTTGTTTTTATCTCATGCATAGGTTGGTTTGTTATAATTTTTTTGGTTTCTTTTATGTGTTCAAATAAAGATTTGTATCCTTTGTCTTCTTAGTTGTCTTGATCTCATCCATAGGTTCATTGTTATAATTGATTATGTTTCTTTTACATTTTCACATAACGAAATGTTTACATTCGACGATTTTTTTTTCATGACTACTTGTGTAAGCTAGAGATACTTGTTTTCTTCTTTTGTTTGGGGCATGTATATAAATTATAGCATTTTCCGGAAATAAACATAAGAAGCATTATTTTCTTTTCTTTTTCTTAGACAGTCATTTTTTTGAAAACATTATAGTTGTACTTTAACTAATTTTTATCAAATAATACGAGTGCAGATTGTCTAAAATGATTTAGAATTGAGCAATTTTATATATAAAATTATTTCAGTAAAATATCAATTGTTTCATTAATGCGCTCAACGTGATCATCTTTTGTTTTAATCTATTATAGTAATCATTGTGTTGTTTTATTTTTTTTTTAGCCCCCATTCTGTATTGTAACAAGGATTGATTGTTGCTTTCAGATATTGAGGAAACTCTCGCACAAGACTCTTTGTGCTGCAAAGACCACCCAGCTTTTGGAAAATGTCAGCCTGGCGTTGACGATGACCGATGCAATACATATTGTACAGGTCCTAATGGATTTTGTAGGGGCAGATTTTGTAAACCACTACGCCCAAATAGCAATTGCCATTGTTATTGTTGAATGAATTTTTGTACCCATCATCCGGGTAAATATCATTACTAAAATAATAAATAAATGAAAAAAAAAATCAATCAATGCTCACTTCATTTCCTATCACTATTACGGGTTCTGTCATGCATGGATATATAAAAAGAAAAATGAATAAATCAACCAATTTTTTTAAAGAAAAATAATCAACAAAATTGTTTTCAACACGTGCATCTAACAAAAAACAAAAAATACCTTACAAGGATATAACTTGTGGACACCCATACGTACTTTAGGTACTCCATATCAGGCCAGTCTGCCATTTTTCTGGCAATCAAATCCTCTGAGGAATGGACAGCTCAATGAATCATAAATTGGGTATGAATTATCGTAAACCCAACTCCCTTGAAAAAGATTGCATTGAACTTTCTGTTTCTCTTCTTTTAGTCCATCAATTCTTAAAATCTCATGATCATCAAAGTAATCTCACTACACTTATGAAACCATTCAGGAAAAAAAAAACATCAAGTTGACCCAAGAAACCAATTCAAGGAGTCATTTTTTTTTTATATATGGAATGTAATGAAATTTAAGCAAAACTGAAGGTAAAAATGAATGTTATATATACAGGATGAAAATGTAATTATTAATTAACCAAATCTTGTTACTTAATTTTTACAAATTAATTAACAGATTCAGGCAGTCAGTAAATAACATAAATTTCATGCATAAAATTCGTATAAATTACATTGATTTTGCTAACTAGAATGGTTGTATGTGCCAAATTACTTTACTCATATGAGGTTGATTTTGGAATATACTAGTATTTATTGTGGACTAAGACTCCTTGAAAGCTAATTAAGCTTCAAATGGTCAGTAGGAACTAGGAATCCAAAAATGGACTGTTACTTACTTTTGTATCAAAATGGAGTGGCAATCTCATATCTTTTTTTATTTTTTATTTTATATTTATAGTTATCGTCTGATTTTTTCCCTTTTAATTTGTTTGTTCTTAGCATGCTGAAATATTCCATTTTTCTTGCCAAAATTGTAACGGTGTGGTTGAAATTTGCAAATTATATAGGTTTTCACCCAATAATTTGACATGAACCAACACGTTGGGGTATTCACTAAACGGTTAAAACTAACTAACCGATCATCTCGAACTGATTCAGTTTACACACCCTACCAACACGTGTTGGGATACTTATACATTACATGTTGATAAGGACATTACTTTTTCCTCTAAATATATGTTTTTTAATGGTAGCAATTGTATGTTCAAGCTGTCAAGAGTAACATTTTTTCCCTTTAGTTTTTTTAGTTCCGATTATTTTCGTAATAAAGCGATCAATGCTTCGATAAATGATCAGTGTCACATCAACAGTGAAACTATCAATTTAATATAGGCTGATTTCTTGGTCAATTTTAATAGTTAATCGTCACAAATGATCATTTAAATTTTATTTTCTTGCATCGTTACCGGTGAGAAGAATTGCATACAAGAGTTGATGACATGTATCAGGAACACCAGCATGGCACCAGTGACAACAATCATTTCCTTTCTCACCAATCATTCCTTATATTGACGGATGTCCGTCTTTTCCCAACTGTGATAGAGTTGTTAGGTCGAGTAAAGCATCCGCCATCGACATATTCCTCAAAACTTCGTTTACAACAGTTGCAGCTGGTGGTGATCTTCCATGATGCGTCAAACTGTCCACGGGTTTGGTTTGTCCATATCAGGTGGTTGACTTCAGTTCGTTCCATTCCTTGTTACTGCTCATTTATAAAATAAAATAATGTGCGTTTAGTTATTGAAAACGTTGAGATCAGCCCTCTGGATTCTCTAGTGTAATTAGAGTTTGAGACTACAGCATGAAGCATGCATGTTAATGACACCCATATATTGTTACTAAGGGAGTCTCCAACAAACATGATCTTTTGGGCTCCATATCTCTTCAAGAAATCTTGACCATTGAACCTAAAATGTAATATACAAGATAATCAAGATTGCCAATTAATGGATATACTTAAATTTTATGTTTTGTCAAGTTTCTACATCTATTTATGTTATCAAGAAACATAAGTAAAACAGACACTTTAAAAAAAGCTTTTCTGAGAAGAATCAATTTGTTTTAACTCCATACAAAATAGTTTTTAACTTTACAAATGTTTTATTGAAACTGTTTCCAAAAACATTTTAATAGTACCAAATCGTTGTAAAAGCTAACTCTTTAATGAGAAATTCTTGTGTAAGTCGAGCTTTATAAAGAACTCAAAATACCCTACTAAAACTGAGTCTTACAAGACCTGACCTACCCAAGAATTTCTCCAAGATAGACCGTATAAACACCTACTATGACCATGTTTGGTTTTCCATCAAGCCAACACCAACTTAAAGCAAGTTGACTTAAATGAAAAACCAAACATTTCCGGGCCATGACCAAGTATATATGAATGTATTACGTCCATGAAATCACATCTTACAACTACATCAATATCAATTTCTATATTTCGTTTTTTATACAAAGGATAAAAAATTAAACACAAAAACTAAACTCTACTGAAAGAGGTACCCACTGCATCACCAGCTAATAATATAGCAATTTCTTTTTTTCATCCTAGCTATAGCAAAATCAAACAAGAACCTAGCTAGGTGTGCCCAATTTCTGAAATATTGCCACCTAATTACGACATAAAATGATTTTAGCATAGCAATATCAAACCAAAGTTTTTTTCTTACTTAAACTTTGTCTTTTAGAGTAGACCAGTTTCATATCTTAACATGTTAGAAAATTTGCGGAGTCCAGCAATGAGTTCAGAACTTAAAGCCTGTAATTTTTCTGACATGACAAAATATAATTGATTTAGTTTACAATTCATGAACTTTTTTCCTCATTGAGGTTTTTGAAAATCTTAATTGTTTAAATGAGGTTATTTTGATATTATTTCTTAGGACGGAGTATTTTTTTCCACATCATCAAATGAAAACTAAATAAATTACATCAATGGTTCTTATAGTTTAATATGAGACTCAAATTAATCCTCTAAAACACTTATGTGTCAAACCCCTAACTTCATCTACTTACTCTAGTCTGTAGCCATACCCCCATTCAAATTATTAAAAAAAAAACCTTAAAATCTGTAAGTTAAATAGAAAACTTAATTGATCTAAATTGTATTACCACTTGCAAGTAAAAACATCCAGTTAAGAGAAGGCATCCTCCAATCTGAAAAACCATTCGAATTGTATTACCACTTCCAACTGGGTCGCATGCTCATGACCCCTAAAAATTTACTATAGGCGAGACTCTTTATTCGAAAATCGAGATATATGATTCTTCCAGATCTATAGACTTAGATTTTAATTTTTTTTTCTGTTGATCGATGTACATCTTCCTAGACTTCTTCAAGTTTCAAGCTAAGATTCCTTCAAACTCTAACTAGTTCCATAAGCTGCAAAGAGCAATCCACATGAAAATGCAAAAATCAAATGCTCTCTGCCAGAAATTAAGAGATGAACCGAATAATGTTAGACGAAATAAGGCTGGCAAATCAAAGGAGATCAGTGCACATACTGTACTCCAAATAACTCATATAAAATACACCCAATATGGGAACAAATGAGACCAAGACTGCCAAACGAATTATCATTAACATCGTAGTGGTGCTTTTGAAACCTCATGCTCTTCCTTAACTTCCTCTCCCCAATCTCGTGCAAAGGTTCTACCATAATTGGGAAAGTGAACCATTAATCTCAAGCACAAATCAATCTTGACCATCAACAGAATCAAGATGTTCTTAATTCCTTTCATTTTTTTTGGATGAATAAAAATTCAAACAATTTTTCAATTTGTATATAAGATCCAAAACAAATGAAAATTTCTAGAGAGAAAAACAGAAGAGATTATAATTTATTTAAGTTTTTTTTACGGACAAAGTTGAGGCAGTTTGAAGATGAATATGAGGTTAAAAATGAGGGGTTGTAAAGATAGATTTTTAAGGGATTAATTTGGACCTCAAATCAAGCAATAGGGACTATTGAGGTAAATTATTCATTTTTCATTTGACGATGTGACAAAACTTATTTTGTTTTAGGAAACAAGATCAACACAATGACATTTAGAGAATTAAGAATTTTAAAAAACCCAATCAACAATAATATTTTAAAAACTAATTTATTCTTATATTTCTATTCATGACAGGGTTACCATAAAAAAAAAAAAAAAAACTCAATTTTCCTTAAAAATGGCAAAACAATAATGGTGATCCCTCCCCATACATATATATATACCCCAACTATGTGGTCCAACTTATACATCGAGAGCAACGTTCCGAAAAAAAAAATGGCTTCCAAGAGATTTGTATCGTTTGTCTTTCTAGTTGTTTTTATCTCATGCATGGGTTGGTTTGTTATAATTTTTTTGGTTTCTTTTATGTGTTCAAATAAAGATTTGTATCCTTTGTCTTCTTAGTTGTCTTGATCTCATCCATAGGTTCATTGTTATAATTGATTATGTTTCTTTTACATTTTCACATAACGAAAAGTTTACATTCGACGATTTTTTTTTCATGACTACTTGTGTAAGCTAGAGATACTTGCTTTCTTCTTTTGGATGGGGCATGTATATAAATTATAGCATTTTCCGGATATAAACATAAGAAGCATTATTTTCTTTTCTTTTGCTTAGACAGTCATTTTTATTTAAAACATTATAGTTGTACTTTAACTAATTTTTATCAAATAAGACGAGTGCAGATTGTCTAAAAAGATTTAGAATTGAGTAATTTTATATATAAAATTATTTCAGTAAAATATCAATTGTTTCATTAATGCGCTCAACGTGATCATCTTTTGTTTTAATCTATTATAGCAATCATTGTGTTGGTTTTTTTTTTTTTTTTAGCCCCCATTCTGTATTGTAACAAGGATTGATTGTTGCTTTCAGATATTGAGGAAACTCTCGCACAAGACTCTTTGTGCTGCAAAGACCACCCAGCTTTTGGAAAATGTCAGCCTGGCGTTGACGATGACCGATGCAATACATATTGTACAGGTCCTAATGGATTTTGTAGGGGCGGATTTTGTAAACCACTACGCCCAAATAGCCATTGCCATTGTTATTGTTGAATGAATTTTTGTACCCATCATCCGGGTAAATATCATTACTAAAATAATAAATAAATGAAAAAAAAAATCAATCAATGCTCACTTCATTTCCTATCACTATCACGGGTTCTGTCATGCATGGATATATAAAAAGAAAAATGAATAAATCAACCAATTTTTTTAAAGAAAAATAATCAACAAAATCGTTTTCAACACGTGCATCTAAAAAAAAAACAAAAAATACCTTACAAGGATATAACTTGTGGACAGCCATCCGTACTTTAGGTACTCCATATCAGGCCAGTCTGCCATTTTTCTGGCAATCAAATCCTCCGAGGAATGGACAGCTCAATGAATCATAAATTGGGTATGAATTATCATAAACCCAACTCCCTTGAAAAAGATTGCATTGAACTTTCTGTTTCTCTTCTTTTAGTCCATCAATTCTTAAAATCTCATGATCATCAAAGTAATCTCACTACACTTATGAAACCATTCAGGAAAAAAAAAACATCAAGTTGACCCAAGAAACCAATTCAAGGAGTCATTTTTTTTTTATATATTGAATGTAATGAAATTTAAGCAAAACTGAAGGTAAAAATGAATGTTATATATACAGGATGAAAATGTAATTATTAATTAACCAAATCTTGTTACTTAATTTTTACAAATTAATTAACAGATTCAGGCAGTCAGTAAATAACATAAATTTCATGCATAAAATTCGTATAAATTACATTGATTTTGCTAACTAGAATGGTTGTATGTGCCAAATTACTTTACTCATATGAGGTTGATTTTGGAATATACTAGTATTTAATGTGGACTAAGACTCCTTGAAAGCTAATTAGGCTTCAAATGGTCAGTAGGAACTAGGAATCCAAAAATGGACTGTTACTTACTTTTGTATCAAAATGGAGTGGCAATCTCATATCTTTTTTTATTTTTTATTTTATATTTATATTTATCGTCTGATTTTTTCCCTTTTAATTTGTTTGTTCTTAGCATGCTGAAATATTCCATTTTTCTTGCCAAAATTGTAACGGTGTGGTTGAAATTTGCAAATTATATAGGTTTTCACCCAATAATTTGACATGAACCAACACGTTGGGGTATTCACTAAACGGTTAAAACTAACTAACCGATCATTTCGAACTGATTCAGTTTACACACCCTACCCGCACGTGTTGGGATACTTATACATTACATGTTGATAAGGACATTACTTTTTCCTCTAAATATATGTTTTTTAATGGTAGCAATTGTATGTTCAAGCTGTCAAGAGTAACATTTTTTCCCTTTAGTTTTTTTAGTTCCGATTATTTTCGTAATAAAGCGATCAATGCTTCGATAAATGATCAGTGTCACATCAACAGTGAAACTATCAATTTAATATAGGCTGATTTCTTGGTCAATTTTAATAGTTAATCGTCACCAATGTTCATTTAAATTTTATTTTCTTGCATCATTACAGGTGAGAAGAATTGCATAGAAGATTTGATTCCATGTATCAGGAACACCAGCATGGCACCAGTGACAACAATCATTTCCTTTCTCACCAATCATTCCTTATATTGACGGATGTCCGTCTTTTCCCAACTGTGATAGAGTTGTTAGGTCGAGTAAAGCATCCGCCATCGACATATTCCTCAAAACTTCGTTTACAACAGTTGCAGCTGGTGGTGATCTTCCATGATGCGTCAAACTGTCCACGGGTTTGGTTTGTCCATATCAGGTGGTTGACTTCAGTTCGTTCCATTCCTTGTTACTGCTCATTTATAAAATAAAATAATGTGCGTTTAGTTATTGAAAACGTTGAGATCAGCCCTCTGGATTCTCTAGTGTAATTAGAGTTTGAGACTACAGCATGAAGCATGCATGTTAATGACACCCATATATTGTTACTAAGGGAGTCTCCAACAAACATGATCTTTTGGGCTCCATATCTCTTCAAGAAATCTTGACCATTGAACCTAAAATGTAATATACAAGATAATCAAGATTGCCAATTAATGGATATACTTAAATTTTATGTTTTGTCAAGTTTATACATCTATTTATGTTATCAAGAAACATAAGTAAAACAGACACTTTAAAAAAAGCTTTTCTGAGAAGAATCAATTTGTTTTAACTCCATACAAAATAGTTTTTAACTTTACAAATGTTTTATTGAAACTGTTTCCAAAAACATTTTAATAGTACCAAATCGTTGTAAAAGCTAACTCTTTAATGAGAAATTCTTGTGTAAGTCGAGCTTTATAAAGAACTCAAAATACTCTACTAAAACTGAGTCTTACAAGACCTGACCTACCCAAGAATTTCTCCAAGATAGACGGTATAAACACCTACTATGACCATGTTTGGTTTGCCATCAAGCCAACACCAACTTAAAGAAAGTTGACTTAAATGAAAAACCAAACATTTCCGGGCCATGACCAAGTATATATGAATGTATTACGTCCATGAAATCACATCTTACAACTACATCAATATCAATTTCTATATTTCGTTTTTTATACAAAGGATAAAAAATTAAACACAAAAACTAAACTCTACTGAAAGAGGTACCCACTGCATCACCAGCTAATAATATAGCAATTTCTTTTTTTCATCCTAGCTATAGCAAAATCAAACAAGAACCTAGCTAGGTGTGCCCAATTTCTGAAATATTGCCACCTAATTACGACATAAAATGATTTTAGCATAGCAATATCAAACCAAAGTTTTTTTCTTACTTAAACTTTGTCTTTTAGAGTAGACCAGTTTCATATCTTAACATGTTAGAAAATTTGCGGAGTCCAGCAATGAGTTCAGAACTTAAAGCCTGTAATTTTTCTGACATGACAAAATATAATTGATTTAGTTTACAATTCATGAACTTTTTTCCTCATTGAGGTTTTTGAAAATCTTAATTGTTTAAATGAGGTTATTTTGATATTATTTCTTAGGACGGAGTATTTTTTTCCACATCATCAAATGAAAACTAAATAAATTACATCAATGGTTCTTATAGTTTAATATGAGACTCAAATTAATCCTCTAAAACACTTATGTGTCAAACCCCTAACTTCATCTACTTACTCTAGTCTGTAGCCATACCCCCATTCAAATTATTAAAAAAAAAACCTTAAAATCTGTAAGTTAAATAGAAAACTTAATTGATCTAAATTGTATTACCACTTGCAAGTAAAAACATCCAGTTAAGAGAAGGCATCCTCCAATCTGAAAAACCATTCGAATTGTATTACCACTTCCAACTGGGTCGCATGCTCATGACCCCTAAAAATTTACTATAGGCGAGACTCTTTATTCGAAAATCGAGATATATGATTCTTCCAGATCTATAGACTTAGATTTTAATTTTTTTTTCTGTTGATCGATGTACATCTTCCTAGACTTCTTCAAGTTTCAAGCTAAGATTCCTTCAAACTCTAACTAGTTCCATAAGCTGCAAAGAGCAATCCACATGAAAATGCAAAAATCAAATGCTCTCTGCCAGAAATTAAGAGATGAACCGAATAATGTTAGACGAAATAAGGCTGGCAAATCAAAGGAGATCAGTGCACATACTGTACTCCAAATAACTCATATAAAATACACCCAATATGGGAACAAATGAGACCAAGACTGCCAAACGAATTATCATTAACATCGTAGTGGTGCTTTTGAAACCTCATGCTCTTCCTTAACTTCCTCTCCCCAATCTCGTGCAAAGGTTCTACCATAATTGGGAAAGTGAACCATTAATCTCAAGCACAAATCAATCTTGACCATCAACAGAATCAAGATGTTCTTAATTCCTTTCATTTTTTTTGGATGAATAAAAATTCAAACAATTTTTCAATTTGTATATAAGATCCAAAACAAATGAAAATTTCTAGAGAGAAAAACAGAAGAGATTATAATTTATTTAAGTTTTTTTTACGGACAAAGTTGAGGCAGTTTGAAGATGAATATGAGGTTAAAAATGAGGGGTTGTAAAGATAGATTTTTAAGGGATTAATTTGGACCTCAAATCAAGCAATAGGGACTATTGAGGTAAATTATTCATTTTTCATTTGACGATGTGACAAAACTTATTTTGTTTTAGGAAACAAGATCAACACAATGACATTTAGAGAATTAAGAATTTTAAAAAACCCAATCAACAATAATATTTTAAAAACTAATTTATTCTTATATTTCTATTCATGACAGGGTTACCATAAAAAAAAAAAAAAAAACTCAATTTTCCTTAAAAATGGCAAAACAATAATGGTGATCCCTCCCCATACATATATATATACCCCAACTATGTGGTCCAACTTATACATCGAGAGCAACGTTCCGAAAAAAAAAATGGCTTCCAAGAGATTTGTATCGTTTGTCTTTCTAGTTGTTTTTATCTCATGCATGGGTTGGTTTGTTATAATTTTTTTGGTTTCTTTTATGTGTTCAAATAAAGATTTGTATCCTTTGTCTTCTTAGTTGTCTTGATCTCATCCATAGGTTCATTGTTATAATTGATTATGTTTCTTTTACATTTTCACATAACGAAAAGTTTACATTCGACGATTTTTTTTTCATGACTACTTGTGTAAGCTAGAGATACTTGCTTTCTTCTTTTGGATGGGGCATGTATATAAATTATAGCATTTTCCGGATATAAACATAAGAAGCATTATTTTCTTTTCTTTTGCTTAGACAGTCATTTTTATTTAAAACATTATAGTTGTACTTTAACTAATTTTTATCAAATAAGACGAGTGCAGATTGTCTAAAAAGATTTAGAATTGAGTAATTTTATATATAAAATTATTTCAGTAAAATATCAATTGTTTCATTAATGCGCTCAACGTGATCATCTTTTGTTTTAATCTATTATAGCAATCATTGTGTTGGTTTTTTTTTTTTTTTTAGCCCCCATTCTGTATTGTAACAAGGATTGATTGTTGCTTTCAGATATTGAGGAAACTCTCGCACAAGACTCTTTGTGCTGCAAAGACCACCCAGCTTTTGGAAAATGTCAGCCTGGCGTTGACGATGACCGATGCAATACATATTGTACAGGTCCTAATGGATTTTGTAGGGGCGGATTTTGTAAACCACTACGCCCAAATAGCCATTGCCATTGTTATTGTTGAATGAATTTTTGTACCCATCATCCGGGTAAATATCATTACTAAAATAATAAATAAATGAAAAAAAAAATCAATCAATGCTCACTTCATTTCCTATCACTATCACGGGTTCTGTCATGCATGGATATATAAAAAGAAAAATGAATAAATCAACCAATTTTTTTAAAGAAAAATAATCAACAAAATCGTTTTCAACACGTGCATCTAAAAAAAAAACAAAAAATACCTTACAAGGATATAACTTGTGGACAGCCATCCGTACTTTAGGTACTCCATATCAGGCCAGTCTGCCATTTTTCTGGCAATCAAATCCTCCGAGGAATGGACAGCTCAATGAATCATAAATTGGGTATGAATTATCATAAACCCAACTCCCTTGAAAAAGATTGCATTGAACTTTCTGTTTCTCTTCTTTTAGTCCATCAATTCTTAAAATCTCATGATCATCAAAGTAATCTCACTACACTTATGAAACCATTCAGGAAAAAAAAAACATCAAGTTGACCCAAGAAACCAATTCAAGGAGTCATTTTTTTTTTATATATTGAATGTAATGAAATTTAAGCAAAACTGAAGGTAAAAATGAATGTTATATATACAGGATGAAAATGTAATTATTAATTAACCAAATCTTGTTACTTAATTTTTACAAATTAATTAACAGATTCAGGCAGTCAGTAAATAACATAAATTTCATGCATAAAATTCGTATAAATTACATTGATTTTGCTAACTAGAATGGTTGTATGTGCCAAATTACTTTACTCATATGAGGTTGATTTTGGAATATACTAGTATTTAATGTGGACTAAGACTCCTTGAAAGCTAATTAGGCTTCAAATGGTCAGTAGGAACTAGGAATCCAAAAATGGACTGTTACTTACTTTTGTATCAAAATGGAGTGGCAATCTCATATCTTTTTTTATTTTTTATTTTATATTTATATTTATCGTCTGATTTTTTCCCTTTTAATTTGTTTGTTCTTAGCATGCTGAAATATTCCATTTTTCTTGCCAAAATTGTAACGGTGTGGTTGAAATTTGCAAATTATATAGGTTTTCACCCAATAATTTGACATGAACCAACACGTTGGGGTATTCACTAAACGGTTAAAACTAACTAACCGATCATTTCGAACTGATTCAGTTTACACACCCTACCAACACGTGTTGGGATACTTATACATTACATGTTGATAAGGACATTACTTTTTCCTCTAAATATATGTTTTTTAATGGTAGCAATTGTATGTTCAAGCTGTCAAGAGTAACATTTTTTCCCTTTAGTTTTTTTAGTTCCGATTATTTTCGTAATAAAGCGATCAATGCTTCGATAAATGATCAGTGTCACATCAACAGTGAAACTATCAATTTAATATAGGCTGATTTCTTGGTCAATTTTAATAGTTAATCGTCACCAATGTTCATTTAAATTTTATTTTCTTGCATCATTACAGGTGAGAAGAATTGCATAGAAGATTTGATTCCATGTATCAGGAACACCAGCATGGCACCAGTGACAACAATCATTTCCTTTCTCACCAATCATTCCTTATATTGACGGATGTCCGTCTTTTCCCAACTGTGATAGAGTTGTTAGGTCGAGTAAAGCATCCGCCATCGACATATTCCTCAAAACTTCGTTTACAACAGTTGCAGCTGGTGGTGATCTTCCATGATGCGTCAAACTGTCCACGGGTTTGGTTTGTCCATATCAGGTGGTTGACTTCAGTTCGTTCCATTCCTTGTTACTGCTCATTTATAAAATAAAATAATGTGCGTTTAGTTATTGAAAACGTTGAGATCAGCCCTCTGGATTCTCTAGTGTAATTAGAGTTTGAGACTACAGCATGAAGCATGCATGTTAATGACACCCATATATTGTTACTAAGGGAGTCTCCAACAAACATGATCTTTTGGGCTCCATATCTCTTCAAGAAATCTTGACCATTGAACCTAAAATGTAATATACAAGATAATCAAGATTGCCAATTAATGGATATACTTAAATTTTATGTTTTGTCAAGTTTCTACATCTATTTATGTTATCAAGAAACATAAGTAAAACAGACACTTTAAAAAAAGCTTTTCTGAGAAGAATCAATTTGTTTTAACTCCATACAAAATAGTTTTTAACTTTACAAATGTTTTATTGAAACTGTTTCCAAAAACATTTTAATAGTACCAAATCGTTGTAAAAGCTAACTCTTTAATGAGAAATTCTTGTGTAAGTCGAGCTTTATAAAGAACTCAAAATACTCTACTAAAACTGAGTCTTACAAGACCTGACCTACCCAAGAATTTCTCCAAGATAGACGGTATAAACACCTACTATGACCATGTTTGGTTTGCCATCAAGCCAACACCAACTTAAAGAAAGTTGACTTAAATGAAAAACCAAACATTTCCGGGCCATGACCAAGTATATATGAATGTATTACGTCCATGAAATCACATCTTACAACTACATCAATATCAATTTCTATATTTCGTTTTTTATACAAAGGATAAAAAATTAAACACAAAAACTAAACTCTACTGAAAGAGGTACCCACTGCATCACCAGCTAATAATATAGCAATTTCTTTTTTTCATCCTAGCTATAGCAAAATCAAACAAGAACCTAGCTAGGTGTGCCCAATTTCTGAAATATTGCCACCTAATTACGACATAAAATGATTTTAGCATAGCAATATCAAACCAAAGTTTTTTTCTTACTTAAACTTTGTCTTTTAGAGTAGACCAGTTTCATATCTTAACATGTTAGAAAATTTGCGGAGTCCAGCAATGAGTTCAGAACTTAAAGCCTGTAATTTTTCTGACATGACAAAATATAATTGATTTAGTTTACAATTCATGAACTTTTTTCCTCATTGAGGTTTTTGAAAATCTTAATTGTTTAAATGAGGTTATTTTGATATTATTTCTTAGGACGGAGTATTTTTTTCCACATCATCAAATGAAAACTAAATAAATTACATCAATGGTTCTTATAGTTTAATATGAGACTCAAATTAATCCTCTAAAACACTTATGTGTCAAACCCCTAACTTCATCTACTTACTCTAGTCTGTAGCCATACCCCCATTCAAATTATTAAAAAAAAAACCTTAAAATCTGTAAGTTAAATAGAAAACTTAATTGATCTAAATTGTATTACCACTTGCAAGTAAAAACATCCAGTTAAGAGAAGGCATCCTCCAATCTGAAAAACCATTCGAATTGTATTACCACTTCCAACTGGGTCGCATGCTCATGACCCCTAAAAATTTACTATAGGCGAGACTCTTTATTCGAAAATCGAGATATATGATTCTTCCAGATCTATAGACTTAGATTTTAATTTTTTTTTCTGTTGATCGATGTACATCTTCCTAGACTTCTTCAAGTTTCAAGCTAAGATTCCTTCAAACTCTAACTAGTTCCATAAGCTGCAAAGAGCAATCCACATGAAAATGCAAAAATCAAATGCTCTCTGCCAGAAATTAAGAGATGAACCGAATAATGTTAGACGAAATAAGGCTGGCAAATCAAAGGAGATCAGTGCACATACTGTACTCCAAATAACTCATATAAAATACACCCAATATGGGAACAAATGAGACCAAGACTGCCAAACGAATTATCATTAACATCGTAGTGGTGCTTTTGAAACCTCATGCTCTTCCTTAACTTCCTCTCCCCAATCTCGTGCAAAGGTTCTACCATGATTGGGAAAGTGAACCATTAATCTCAAGCACAAATCAATCTTGACCATCAACAGAATCAAGATGTTCTTAATTCCTTTCATTTTTTTTGGATGAATAAAAATTCAAACAATTTTTTAATTTGTATATAAGATCCAAAACAAATGAAAATTTCTAGAGAGAAAAACAGAAGAGATTATAATTTATTTAAGTTTTTTTTACGGACAAAGTTGAGGCAGTTTGAAGATGAATATGAGGTTAAAAATGAGGGGTTGTAAAGATAGATTTTTAAGGGATTAATTTGGACCTCAAATCAAGCAATAGGGACTATTGAGGTAAATTATTCATTTTTCATTTGACGATGTGACAAAACTTATTTTGTTTTAGGAAACAAGATCAACACAATGACATTTAGAGAACTAAGAATTTTAAAAAACCCAATCAACAATAATATTTTAAAAACTAATTTATTCTTATATTTCTATTCATGACAGGGTTACCATAAAAAAAAAAAAAAAAAAACTCAATTTTCCTTTAAAATGTCAAAACAATAATGGTGATCCCTCCCCATACATATATATATACCCCAACTATGTGGTCCAACTTATACATCGAGAGCAACGTTCCGAAAAAAAAAATGGCTTCCAAGAGATTTGTATCGTTTGTCTTTCTAGTTGTTTTTATCTCATGCATGGGTTGGTTTGTTATAATTTTTTTGGTTTCTTTTATGTGTTCAAATAAAGATTTGTATCCTTTGTCTTCTTAGTTGTCTTGATCTCATCCATAGGTTCATTGTTATAATTGATTATGTTTCTTTTACATTTTCACATAACGAAAAGTTTACATTCGACGATTTTTTTTTCATGACTACTTGTGTAAGCTAGAGATACTTGCTTTCTTCTTTTGGATGGGGCATGTATATAAATTATAGCATTTTCCGGATATAAACATAAGAAGCATTATTTTCTTTTCTTTTGCTTAGACAGTCATTTTTATTTAAAACATTATAGTTGTACTTTAACTAATTTTTATCAAATAAGACGAGTGCAGATTGTCTAAAAAGATTTAGAATTGAGAAATTTTATATATAAAATTATTTCAGTAAAATATCAATTGTTTCATTAATGCGCTCAACGTGATCATCTTTTGTTTTAATCTATTATAGCAATCATTGTGTTGGTTTTTTTTTTTTTTTTAGCCCCCATTCTGTATTGTAACAAGGATTGATTGTTGCTTTCAGATATTGAGGAAACTCTCGCACAAGACTCTTTGTGCTGCAAAGACCACCCAGCTTTTGGAAAATGTCAGCCTGGCGTTGACGATGACCGATGCAATACATATTGTACAGGTCCTAATGGATTTTGTAGGGGCGGATTTTGTAAACCACTACGCCCAAATAGCCATTGCCATTGTTATTGTTGAATGAATTTTTGTACCCATCATCCGGGTAAATATCATTACTAAAATAATAAATAAATGAAAAAAAAAATCAATCAATGCTCACTTCTTTTCCTATCAGTATCACGGGTTCTGTCATGCATGGATATATAAAAAGAAAAATGAATAAATCAACCAATTTTTTTAAAGAAAAATAATCAACAAAATCGTTTTCAACACGTGCATCTAAAAAAAAACAAAAAATACCTTACAAGGATATAACTTGTGGACAGCCGTCCGTACTTTAGGTACTCCATATCAGGCCAGTCTGCCATTTTTCTGGCAATCAAATCCTCCGAGGAATGGACAGCTCAATGAATCATAAATTGGGTATGAATTATCATAAACCCAACTCCCTTGAAAAAGATTGCATTGAACTTTCTGTTTCTCTTCTTTTAGTCCATCAATTCTTAAAATCTCATGATCATCAAAGTAATCTCACTACACTTATGAAACCATTCAGGAAAAAAAAAGAATCAAGTTGACCCAAGAAACCAATTCAAGGAGTCATTTTTTTTTTATATATCGAATGTAATGAAATTTAAGCAAAACTGAAGGTAAAAATGAATGTTATATATACAGGATGAAAATGTAATTATTAATTAACCAAATCTTGTTACTTAATTTTTACAAATTAATTAACAGATTCAGGCAGTCAGTAAATAACATAAATTTCATGCATAAAATTCGTATAAATTACATTGATTTTGCTAACTAGAATGGTTGTATGTGCCAAATTACTTTACTCATATGAGGTTGATTTTGGAATATACTAGTATTTATTGTGGACTAAGACTCCTTGAAAGCTAATTAAGCTTCAAATGGTCAGTAGGAACTAGGAATCCAAAAATGGACTGTTACTTACTTTTGTATCAAAATGGAGTGGCAATCTCATATCTTTTTTTTATTTTTTATTTTATATTTATATTTATCGTCTGATTTTTTCCCTTTTAATTTGTTTGTTCTTAGCATGCTGAAATATTCCATTTTTCTTGCCAAAATTGTAACGGTGTGGTTGAAATTTGCAAATTATATAGGTTTTCACCCAATAATTTGACATGAACCAACACGTTGGGGTATTCACTAAACGGTTAAAACTAACTAACCGATCATTTCGAACTGATTCAGTTTACACACCCTACTAACACGTGTTGGGATACTTATACATTACATGTTGATAAGGACATTACTTTTTCCTCTAAATATATGTTTTTTAATGGTAGCAATTGTATGTTCAAGCTGTCAAGAGTAACATTTTTTCCCTTTAGTTTTTTTAGTTCCGATTATTTTCGTAATAAAGCGATCAATGCTTCGATAAATGATCAGTGTCACATCAACAGTGAAACTATCAATTTAATATAGGCTGATTTCTTGGTCAATTTTAATAGTTAATCGTCACAAATGATCATTTAAATTTTATTTTCTTGCATCGTTACCGGTGAGAAGAATTGCATAGAAGAGTTGATTCCATGTATCAGGAACACCAGCATGGCACCAGTGACAACAATCATTTCCTTTCTCACCAATCATTCCTTATATTGACGGATGTCCGTCTTTTCCCAACTGTGATAGAGTTGTTAGGTCGAGTAAAGCATCCGCCATCGACATATTCCTCAAAACTTCGTTTACAACAGTTGCAGCTGGTGGTGATCTTCCATGATGCGTCAAACTGTCCACGGGTTTGGTTTGTCCATATCAGGTGGTTGACTTCAGTTCGTTCCATTCCTTGTTACTGCTCATTTATAAAATAAAATAATGTGCGTTTAGTTATTGAAAACGTTGAGATCAGCCCTTTGGATTCTCTAGTGTAATTAGAGTTTGAGACTACAGCATGAAGCATGCATGTTAAGATCATATAGAGATTACAACTATAAGGTTGTAGCTTTACAAGGTGTCTAAAGAGACACAGCCAACCGGTTACAACTTCACACCTGATATACAATATAACACTAAGAAAAAAAATTGACCGAGGATGCGACGCTCGTGGACCCACCTAAAACTTCATTGCACTTCAAAGCTTCACCACTTAAAATCCAAAATCACCTGAAAGGTTAGAAATAGGAAGGGGGGTGAGCTATAAAGCTCAGCGAGTTCTTACACTACACAAAGTAATCACTTGTTAGAAAAAGTTGAGGGCTTATTATTATTTCTTTTTCCTTTCTACTTTGTTTGTTCGTACACATAGTCATTTAGCACTTTACAAAACAACAATCTTAGTAATCATAATACGGTCCTATAAGACCCACAACCAACTTGCAATCGCCATTCCATAGTCCATCAAAATATCACAATTTATCCATACAACCAAACATTTCATATGCCCCCTTACGGGCCAAGTAATTCAAATTCATGTATGATATGCCAATGCAGCATGATGCAATGAAATGTATCATCTCATAATCAATCATAATCCATCGGGGACGTCTCCCCACGTACCGGTACGTTTCACAAACAATAAATTTTCAGAACCCCCCTTGATCCGGGCCGGGTCCAATCATCCAAATATATTCGGTACCCTTTTTCACCCCTTGTGGGTAGGGACCTATCGTCCTCACACATCACTCCCCCCTCAATAACATACCGTAAATTTCAATGAATGATATGAAATGAAATCAAGTGATGAACATCATCAAATTCTCAACAATCCATACAATCACACAACATTCAGCACAAAGGTTTTGAAATCACTATCTCATCATTAATATATAATTTACTTATCTTAGCACATAGTTATAAATATAATTATTATATCTAAATAGCGAATTACAACTCTTATACAACCTTATTGTTTTGGTTTCCCCACTAACATTCATGCTTACCAAGAGTAGGGTAATACTCACCTTACGCCAAACACTACTCGTGGATCACTTCTTTACCTTTACTACGATCATCCACCTCACCTATTGAAATTTCATTTTTAACAATTAAAGCAAACTACATATACAAATAGCCAATGAGTATAGTATTTAAAACTTAGACACTTAATAAGAAATCAATCATTCTATTTACTCACATATATAAATCAAAGAAAATACTACTAAAGTTCATTCTTCTCCTTAATCATATATTTTCACTCCTTCCCTTCTTTCCTTCATTCTTTACTCCATAAAACTCTCAATTCATATAGACTTAAATTTCAAGACACTAACTTAGGGTAATTACCAACAAATATCAACTTGTAAAAAGTATTCATTCTAAATATAATTTCCCAATCCAGAAAAAATCTCTTACTTAGGAATTTCTTTTAACTCCAAAAAGGGTTTCAAATTTACAGCCCAAAGTAAAATTCTCTAACAATATTCATCTCAAAAATCATGTTATACAAGAATAAAACTTCAAACTTTGTACATACAATCATCCTTAAAATCTTCAAACTTCACACACTCTTATTACTTTCTTCCAAAGTTCCATAATACAGAAATTTCCAGAAATCTCTCAAATTTTCTCCCAACTTCAAATATTTCAAACTAAACCAATTTAAATTCAAATCATCCCAAATAAAGTTCTAGATAAACTTTAAGAAGTATACTTTAACTTAAAAATAGTTGGGACACAAAACTACCTCAAATTCTTGCTGAAAAACAGCTCACAAAACTGCCCAGAACACAAATTATTTCCAGAATTTCTGCACAATTCTCACAACTTAGACAACTCATAACTCCCTCAAATTAAATCCAAATGACCTCAAACAAAATCCAAAAATCAACATCAAGAAGTCTACTTTGAGTTTATAGTTGAACACTTTTCGAAATTACCTCAAAATCTGCACGAAAAAGCCAAGGGAACAAAACGGGCTATTCCTCCCCTGCTCGGAGCGTGGGGTCCACGCGCCACTGTAGCCCGCTCGTGGAGGCTCACCTTCCTGGCCGAAAGATAGCTGATGGTGGCAGAAGAAGGTTTTCAAAGTTTGAGGGCAAACGGAGCTTGAATAGTTAGGTTAAGGCTAGGTCAAAGTTTGGAAGAAATGGGTTTTGAGAAGGAAAAAAAAATCTGGAGCTTTTCTTTCTTTCCTCTCTCCTTCAGCCGAATTTGCAAATTGCCAAATGAGAGATTTTGCTATTCTAGGTCAACTTTTAGCTTATATACTCCCTCCAAGTCTTGGCCTTTTACCACTCTACCCTTCCCCTTCTTCTTTTATTAATTTACATGCCATTTCCTTTAATTTTCCTTCTAGTATTTAAACAACCCCAAAGTTTTTGTTTCTTACTAGGAGTCCCCCTTAAAAGAAAGAAAGAAAAAAACTGAATTATAAAATAAGATTATGAAAGCTTTAAAGAAATATCGGGTTCTATAATTTGACATGAACCAACACGTTGGGGTATTCACTAAACGGTTAAAACTAACTAACCGATCATTTCGAACTGATTCAGTTTACACACCCTACCAACACGTGTTGGGATACTTATACATTACATGTTGATAAGGACATTACTTTTTCCTCTAAATATATGTTTTTTAATGGTAGCAATTGTATGTTCAAGCTGTCACGAGTAACATTTTTTCCCTTTAGTTTTTTTAGTTCCGATTATTTTCGTAACAAAGCGATCAATGCTTCGATAAATGACCAGTGTCACATCAACAGTGAAACTATCAATTTAATATAGGCTGATTTCTTGGTCAATTTTAATAGTTAATCGTCACAAATGATCATTTAAATTTTATTTTCTTGCATCGTTACCGGTGAGAAGAATTGCATAGAAGAGTTGATTCCATGTATCAGGAACACCAGCATGGCACCAGTGACAACAATCGTTTCCTTTCTCACCAATCATTCCTTGTATTGATGGATGTCCGTCTTTTCCCAACTGTGATAGAGTTGTTAGGTCGAGTAAAGCATCCGCCATCGACATATTCCTCAAAACTTCGTTTACAACAGTTGCAGCTGGTGGTGATCTTCCATGATGCGTCAAACTGTCCTCGGGTTTGGTTTGTCCATATCAGGTGGTTGACTTCAGTTCGTTCCATTCCTTGTTACTGCTCATTTATAAAATAAAATAATGTGCGTTTAGTTATTGAAAACGTTGAGATCAGCCCTTTGGATTCTCTAGTGTAATTTGAGACTATAGCATGAAGCATGCATGTTAATGACACCCATATATTGTTACTAAGGGAGTCTCCAACAAACATGATCTTTTGGGCTCCATTTCTCTTCAAGAAATCTTGACCATTGAACCTAAAATGTAATATACAAAATAATCAAGATTGCCAATTAATGGATATACTTAAATTTTATGTTTTGTCAAGTTTCTACATCTATTTATGTTATCAAGAAACATAAGTAAAACAGACACTTTAAAAAAAGCTTTTCTGAGAAGAATCAATGTGTTTTAACTCCATACAAAATAGTTTTTAACTTTACTAATGTTTTATCGAAACTGTTTCCAAAAACATTTTAATAGTACCAAATCGTTGTAAAAGCTAACTCTTTAATGAGAAATTCTTGTGTATGTCGAGCTTCATAAAGAACTCAAAATACCCTACTAAAACTGAGTCTTACAAGACCTGACCTACCCAAGAATTTCTCCAAGATAGACGGTATAAACACCTACTATGACCATGTTTGGTTTTCCATCAAGCCAACACCAACTTAAAGCAAGTTGACTTAAATGAAAAACCAAACATTTCCGGGCCATGACCAAGTATATATGAATGTATTACGTCCATGAAATCACATCTTACAACTACATCAATATCAATTTCTATATTTCATTTTTTATACAAAGGATAAAAATTTAAACACAAAAACTAAACTCTACTGAAAGAGGTACCCACTCCATCACCAGCTAATAATAAAGCAATTTCTTTTTTTCATCCTAGCTATAGCAAAATCAAACAAGAACCTAGCTAGGTGTGCCCAATTTCTGAAATATTGCCACCTAATTACGACATAAAATGATTTTAGCATAGCAATATCAAACCAAAGTTTTTTTCTTACTTAAACTTTGTCTTTTAGAGTAGACCAGTTTCATATCTTAACATGTTAGAAAATTTGCGGAGTCCAGCAATGAGTTCAGAACTTAAAGCCTGTAATTTTTCTGACATGACAAAATATAATTGATTTAGTTTACAATTCATGAACTTTTTTCCTCATTGAGGTTTTTGAAAATCTTAATTGTTTAAATGAGGTTATTTTGATATTATTTCTTAGGACGGAGTATTATTTTCCACATCATCAAATGAAAACTAAATAAATTACATCAATGGTTCTTATAGTTTAATATGAGACTCAAATTAATCCTCTAAAACACTTATGTGTCAAACCCCTAACTTCATCTACTTACTCTAGTCTGTAGCCATACCCCCATTCAAATTATTAAAAAAAAACATTAAAATCTGTAAGTTAAATAGAAAACTTAATTGATCTAAATTGTATTACCACTTGCAAGTAAAAACATCCAGTTAAGAGAAGGCATCCTCCAATCTGAAAAACCATTTGAATTGTATTACCACTTCCAACTGGGTCGCATGCTCATGACCCCTAAAAATTTACTATAGGCGAGACTCTTTATTCGAAAATCGAGATATATGATTCTTGCAGATCTATAGACTTAGATTTTAATTTTTTTTTTTCTGTTGATCGATGTACATCTTCCTAGACTTCTTCAAGTTTCAAGCTAAGATTCCTGCAAACTCTAACTAGTTCCATAAGCTGCAAAGAGCAATCCACATGAAAATGCAAAAATCAAATGCTCTCTGCCAGAAATTAAGAGATGAACCGAATAATGTTAGACGAAATAAGGCTGGCGAAACAAAGGAGATCAGTGCACATACTGTACTCCAAATAACTCATATAAAATACACCCAATATGAGAACAAATGAGACCAAGACTGCCAAACGAATTATCATTAACATCGTAGTGGTGCTTTTGAAACCACATGCTCTTCCTTAACTTCCTCTCCCCAATCTCGTGCAAAGGTTCTACCATAATTGGGAATGTGAACCATTAATCTCAAGCACAAATCAATCTTGACCATCAACAGAATCAAGATGTTCTTAATTCCTTTCATTTTTTTTGGATGAATAAAAATTCAAACAATTTTTCAATTTGTATATAAGATCCAAAACAAATGAAAATTTCTAAGGAGAAAAACAGAAGAGATTATAATTTATTTAAGTTTTTTTACAGGACAAAGTTGAGACAGTTTGAAGATGAAGATGAGGTTAAAAATGAGGGGTTGTAAAGATAGATTTTTAAGGGATTAATTTGGACCTCAAATCAAGCAATAGGGACTATTGAGGTAAATTATTCATTTTTCATTTGACGATGTGACAAAACTTATTTTGTTTTAGGAAACAAGATCAACACAATGACATTTAGAGAATTAAGAATTTTAAAAAACCCAATCAACAATAATATTTTAAAAACTAATTTATTCTTATATTTCTATTCATGACAGGGTTACCATAAAAAAAAAAAAAAAAAAAACTCAATTTTCCTTAAAAATGGGAAAACAATAATGGTGATCCCTCCCCATACATATATATATACCTCAACTATGTGGTCCAACTTATACATCGAGAGCAACGTTCCGAAAAAAAAAAATGGCTTCCAAGAGATTTGTATCCTTTGTCTTCCTAGTTGTTTTTATCTCATGCATAGGTTGGTTTGTTATAATTTTTTTGGTTTCTTTTATGTGTTCAAATAAAGATTTGTATCCTTTGTCTTCTTAGTTGTCTTGATCTCATCCATAGGTTCATTGTTATAATTGATTATGTTTCTTTTACATTTTCACATAACGAAAAGTTTACATTCGACGATTTTTTTTCATGACTACTTGTGTAAGCTAGAGATACTTGTTTTCTTCTTTTGGATGGGGCATGTATATAAATTATAGCATTTTCCGGAAATAAACATAAGAAGCATTATTTTCTTTTCTTTTTCTTAGACAGTCATTTTTTTTGAAAACATTATAGTTGTACTTTAACTAATTTTTATCAAATAATACGAGTGCAGATTGTCTAAAATGATTTAGAATTGAGTAATTTTATATATAAAATTATTTCAGTAAAATATCAATTGTTTCATTAATGCGCTCAACGTGATCATCTTTTGTTTTAATCTATTATAGTAATCATTGTGTTGTTTTAATATTTTTTTTAGCCCCCATTCTGTATTGTAACAAGGATTGATTGTTGCTTTCAGATATTGAGGAAACTCTCGCACAAGACTCTTTGTGCTGCAAAGACCACCCAGCTTTTGGAAAATGTCAGCCTGGCGTTGACGATGACCGATGCAATACATATTGTACAGGTCCTAATGGATTTTGTAGGGGCGGATTTTGTAAACCACTACGCCCAAATAGCCATTGCCATTGTTATTGTTGAATGAATTTTTGTACCCATCATCCGGGTAAATATCATTACTAAAATAATAAATAAATGAAAAACAAAAATCAATCAATGCTCACTTCATTTCCTATCACTATCACGGGTTCTGTCATGCATGGATATATAAAAAGAAAAATGAATAAATCAACCAATTTTTTTAAAGAAATATAATCAACAAAATCGTTTTCAACACGTGCATCTAAAAAAACAAAAAATACCTTACAAGGATATAACTTGTGGACAGCCCTCCGTACTTTAGGTACTCCATATCAGGCCAGTCTGCCATTTTTCTGGCAATCAAATCCTCCGAGGAATGGACAGCTCAATGAATCATAAATTGGGTATGAATTATCATAAACCCAACTCCCTTGAAAAAGATTGCATTGAACTTTCTGTTTCTCTTCTTTTAGTCCATCAATTCTTAAAATCTAATGATCATCAAAGTAATCTCACTACACTTATGAAACCATTCAGGAAAAAAAAAACATCAAGTTGACCCAAGAAACCAATTCAAGGAGTCATTTTTTTTTTATATATTGAATGTAATGAAATTTAAGCAAAACTGAAGGTAAAAATGAATGTTATATATACAGGATGAAAATGTAATTATTAATTAACCAAATCTTGTTACTTAATTTTTACAAATTAATTAACAGATTCAGGCAGTCAGTAAATAACATAAATTTCATGCATAAAATTCGTATAAATTACATTGATTTTGCTAACTAGAATGGTTGTATGTGCCAAATTACTTTACTCATATGAGGTTGATTTTGGAATATACTAGTATTTATTGTGGACTAAGACTCCTTGAAAGCTAATTAAGCTTCAAATGGTCAGTTGGAACTAGGAATCCAAAAATGGACTGTTACCTACTTTTGTATCAAAATGGAGTGGCAATCTCATATCTTTTTTTATTTTTTATTTTATATTTACATTTATCGTCTGATTTTTTCCCTTTTAATTTGTTTGTTCTTAGCATGCTGAAATATTCCATTTTTCTTGCCAAAATTGTAACGGTGTGGTTGAAATTTGCAAATTATATAGGTTTTCACCCAATAATTTGACATGAACCAACACGTTGGGGTATTCACTAAACGGTTAAAACTAACTAACCGATCATTTCCAACTGATTCAGTTTACACACCCTACCAACACGTGTTGGGATACTTATACATTACATGTTGATAAGGACATTACTTTTTCCTCTAAATATATGTTTTTTAATGGTAGCAATTGTATGTTCAAGCTGTCAAGAGTAACATTTTTTCCCTTTAGTTTTTTTAGTTCCGATTATTTTCGTAACAAAGCGATCAATGCTTCGATAAATGATCAGTGTCACATCAACAGTGAAACTATCAATTTAATATAGGCTGATTTCTTGGTCAATTTTAATGGTTAATCGTCACAAATGATCATTTAAATTTTATTTTCTTGCATCGTTACCGGTGAGAAGAATTGCATAGAAGAGTTGATTCCATGTTTGAGGAACACCAGCATGGCACCAGTGACAACAATCATTTCCTTTCTCACCAATCATTCCTTATATTGATGGATGTCCGTCTTTTCCCAACTGTGATAGAGTTGTTAGGTCGAGTAAAGCATCCGCCATCGACATATTCCTCAAAACTTCGTTTACAACAGTTGCAGCTGGTAGTGATCTTCCATGATGCGTCAAACTGTCCACGGGTTTGGTTTGTCCATATCAGGTGGTTGACTTCAGTTCGTTCCATTCCTTGTTACTGCTCATTTATAAAATAAAATAATGTGCGTTTAGTTATTGAAAACGTTGAGATCAGCCCTTTGGATTCTCTAGTGTAATTAGAGTTTGAGACTACAGCATGAAGCATGCATGTTAACGACACCCATATATTGTTACTAAGGGAGTCTCCAACAAACATGATCTTTTGGGCTCCATTTCTCTCCGAGAAATCTTGACCATTGAACCTAAAATGTAATATACAAGATAATCAAGATTGCCAATTAATGGATATACTTAAATTTTATGTTTTGTCAAGTTTCTACATCTATTTATGTTATCAAGAAACATAAGTAAAACAGACACTTTAAAAAAAGCTTTTCTGATAAGAATCAAGTTGTTTTAACTCCATACAAAACAGTTTTTAACTTTACAAATGTTTTATCGAAACTGTTTCCAAAAACATTTTAATAGTACCAAATCGTTGTAAAAGCTAACTCTTTAATGAGAAATTCTTGTGTAAGTCGAGCTTTATAAAGAACTCAAAATACCCTACTAAAACTGAGTCTTACAAGACCTGACCTACCCAAGAATTTCTCCAAGATAGATGGTATAAACACCTACTATGACCATGTTTGGTTTTCCATCAAGCCAACACCAACTTAAAGCAAGTTGACTTAAATGAAAAACCAAACATTTCCGGGCCATGACCAAGTATATATGAATGTATTACGTCCATGAAATCACATCTTACAACTACATCAATATCAATTTCTATATTTCATTTTTTATACAAAGGATAAAAAATTAAACACAAAAACTAAACTCTACTGAAAGAGGTACCCACTCCATCACCAGCTAATAATAAAGCAATTTCTTTTTTTCATCCTAGCTATAGCAAAATCAAACAAGAACCTAGCTAGGTGTGCCCAATTTCTGAAATATTGCCACCTAATTAAGACATAAAATGATTTTAGCATAGCAATATCAAACCAAAGTTTTTTTCTTACTTAAACTTTGTCTTTTAGAGTAGACCAGTTTCATATCTTAACATGTTAGAAAATTTGCGGAGTCCAGCAATGAGTTCAGAACTTAAAGCCTGTAATTTTTCTGACATGACAAAATATAATTGATTTAGTTTACAATTCATGAACTTTTTTCCTCATTGAGGTTTTTGAAAATCTTAATTGTTTAAATGAGGTTATTTTGATATTATTTCTTAGGACGGAGTATTATTTTCCACATCGTCAAATGAAAACTAAATAAATTACATCAATGGTTCTTATAGTTTAATATGAGACTCAAATTAATCCTCTAAAACACTTATGTGTCAAACCCCTAACTTCATCTACTTACTCTAGTCTGTAGCCATACCCCCATTCAAATTATTAAAAAAAAAAACATTAAAATCTTTAAGTTAAATAGAAAACTTAATTGATCTAAATTGTATTACCACTTGCAAGTAAAAACATCCAGTTAAGAGAAGGCATCCTCCAATCTGAAAAACCATTCGAATTGTATTACCACTTCCAACTGGGTCGCATGCTCATGACCCCTAAAAATTTACTATAGGCGAGACTCTTTATTCGAAAATCGAGATATATGATTCTTGCAGATCTATAGACTTAGATTTTAATTTTTTTTTTTCTGTTGATCGATGTACATCTTCCTAGACTTCTTCAAGTTTCAAGCTAAGATTCCTTCAAACTCTAACTAGTTCCATAAGCTGCAAAGAGCAATCCACATGAAAATGCAAAAATCAAATGCTCTCTGCCAGAAATTAAGAGATGAACCGAATAATGTTAGACGAAATAAGGCTGGCGAAACAAAGGAGATCAGTGCACATACTGTACTCCAAATAACTCATATAAAATACACCCAATATGAGAACAAATGAGACCAAGACTGCCAAACGAATTATCATTAACATCGTAGTGGTGCTTTTGAAACCACATGCTCTTCCTTAACTTCCTCTCCCCAATCTCGTGCAAAGGTTCTACCATAATTGGGAATGTGAACCATTAATCTCAAGCACAAATCAATCTTGACCATCAACAGAATCAAGATGTTCTTAATTCCTTTCATTTTTTTTGGATGAATAAAAATTCAAACAATTTTTCAATTTGTATATAAGATCCAAAACAAATGAAAATTTCTAGAGAGAAAAACAGAAGAGATTATAATTTATTTAAGTTTTTTTACAGGACAAAGTTGAGACAGTTTGAAGATGAAGATGAGGTTAAAAATGAGGGGTTGTAAAGATAGATTTTTAAGGGATTAATTTGGACCTCAAATCAAGCAATAGGGACTATTGAGGTAAATTATTCATTTTTCATTTGACGATGTGACAAAACTTATTTTGTTTTAGGAAACAAGATCAACACAATGACATTTAGAGAATTAAGAATTTTAAAAAACCCAATCAACAATAATATTTTAAAAACTAATTTATTCTTATATTTCTATTCATGACAGGGTTACCATAAAAAAAAAAAAAAAAAAAAACTCAATTTTCCTTAAAAATGGGAAAACAATAATGGTGATCCCTCCCCATACATATATATATACCTCAACTATGTGGTCCAACTTATACATCGAGAGCAACGTTCCGAAAAAAAAAAATGGCTTCCAAGAGATTTGTATCCTTTGTCTTCCTAGTTGTTTTTATCTCATGCATAGGTTGGTTTGTTATAATTTTTTTGGTTTCTTTTATGTGTTCAAATAAAGATTTGTATCCTTTGTCTTCTTAGTTGTCTTGATCTCATCCATAGGTTCATTGTTATAATTGATTATGTTTCTTTTACATTTTCACATAACGAAAAGTTTACATTCGACGATTTTTTTTCATGACTACTTGTGTAAGCTAGAGATACTTGTTTTCTTCTTTTGGATGGGGCATGTATATAAATTATAGCATTTTCCGGAAATAAACATAAGAAGCATTATTTTCTTTTCTTTTTCTTAGACAGTCATTTTTTTTGAAAACATTATAGTTGTACTTTAACTAATTTTTATCAAATAATACGAGTGCAGATTGTCTAAAATGATTTAGAATTGAGTAATTTTATATATAAAATTATTTCAGTAAAATATCAATTGTTTCATTAATGCGCTCAACGTGATCATCTTTTGTTTTAATCTATTATAGTAATCATTGTGTTGTTTTAATATTTTTTTTAGCCCCCATTCTGTATTGTAACAAGGATTGATTGTTGCTTTCAGATATTGAGGAAACTCTCGCACAAGACTCTTTGTGCTGCAAAGACCACCCAGCTTTTGGAAAATGTCAGCCTGGCGTTGACGATGACCGATGCAATACATATTGTACAGGTCCTAATGGATTTTGTAGGGGCGGATTTTGTAAACCACTACGCCCAAATAGCCATTGCCATTGTTATTGTTGAATGAATTTTTGTACCCATCATCCGGGTAAATACCATTACTAAAATAATAAATAAATGTAAAACAAAAATCAATCAATGCTCACTTCATTTCCTATCACTATCACGGGTTCTGTCATGCATGGATATATAAAAAGAAAAATGAATAAATCAACCAATTTTTTTAAAGAAATATAATCAACAAAATCGTTTTCAACACGTGCATCTAAAAAAACAAAAAATACCTTACAAGGATATAACTTGTGGACAGCCCTCCGTACTTTAGGTACTCCATATCAGGCCAGTCTGCCATTTTTCTGGCAATCAAATCCTCCGAGGAATGGACAGCTCAATGAATCATAAATTGGGTATGAATTATCATAAACCCAACTCCCTTGAAAAAGATTGCATTGAACTTTCTGTTTCTCTTCTTTTAGTCCATCAATTCTTAAAATCTAATGATCATCAAAGTAATCTCACTACACTTATGAAACCATTCAGGAAAAAAAAAACATCAAGTTGACCCAAGAAACCAATTCAAGGAGTCATTTTTTTTTTATATATTGAATGTAATGAAATTTAAGCAAAACTGAAGGTAAAAATGAATGTTATATATACAGGATGAAAATGTAATTATTAATTAACCAAATCTTGTTACTTAATTTTTACAAATTAATTAACAGATTCAGGCAGTCAGTAAATAACATAAATTTCATGCATAAAATTCGTATAAATTACATTGATTTTGCTAACTAGAATGGTTGTATGTGCCAAATTACTTTACTCATATGAGGTTGATTTTGGAATATACTAGTATTTATTGTGGACTAAGACTCCTTGAAAGCTAATTAAGCTTCAAATGGTCAGTTGGAACTAGGAATCCAAAAATGGACTGTTACCTACTTTTGTATCAAAATGGAGTGGCAATCTCATATCTTTTTTTATTTTTTATTTTTTATTTACATTTATCGTCTGATTTTTTCCCTTTTAATTTGTTTTTTCTTAGCATGCTGAAATATTCCATTTTTCTTGCCAAAATTGTAACGGTGTGGTTGAAATTTGCAAATTATATAGGTTTTCACCCAATAATTTGACATGAACCAACACGTTGGGGTATTCACTAAACGGTTAAAACTAACTAACCGATCATTTCCAACTGATTCAGTTTACACACCCTACCAACACGTGTTGGGATACTTATACATTACATGTTGATAAGGACATTACTTTTTCCTCTAAATATATGTTTTTTAATGGTAGCAATTGTATGTTCAAGCTGTCAAGAGTAACATTTTTTCCCTTTAGTTTTTTTAGTTCCGATTATTTTCGTAACAAAGCGATCAATGCTTCGATAAATGATCAGTGTCACATCAACAGTGAAACTATCAATTTAATATAGGCTGATTTCTTGGTCAATTTTAATGGTTAATCGTCACAAATGATCATTTAAATTTTATTTTCTTGCATCGTTACCGGTGAGAAGAATTGCATAGAAGAGTTGATTCCATGTTTGAGGAACACCAGCATGGCACCAGTGACAACAATCATTTCCTTTCTCACCAATCATTCCTTATATTGATGGATGTCCGTCTTTTCCCAACTGTGATAGAGTTGTTAGGTCGAGTAAAGCATCCGCCATCGACATATTCCTCAAAACTTCGTTTACAACAGTTGCAGCTGGTAGTGATCTTCCATGATGCGTCAAACTGTCCACGGGTTTGGTTTGTCCATATCAGGTGGTTGACTTCAGTTCGTTCCATTCCTTGTTACTGCTCATTTATAAAATAAAATAATGTGCGTTTAGTTATTGAAAACGTTGAGATCAGCCCTTTGGATTCTCTAGTGTAATTAGAGTTTGAGACTACAGCATGAAGCATGCATGTTAACGACACCCATATATTGTTACTAAGGGAGTCTCCAACAAACATGATCTTTTGGGCTCCATTTCTCTCCGAGAAATCTTGACCATTGAACCTAAAATGTAATATACAAGATAATCAAGATTGCCAATTAATGGATATACTTAAATTTTATGTTTTGTCAAGTTTCTACATCTATTTATGTTATCAAGAAACATAAGTAAAACAGACACTTTAAAAAAAGCTTTTCTGATAAGAATCAAGTTGTTTTAACTCCATACAAAACAGTTTTTAACTTTACAAATGTTTTATCGAAACTGTTTCCAAAAACATTTTAATAGTACCAAATCGTTGTAAAAGCTAACTCTTTAATGAGAAATTCTTGTGTAAGTCGAGCTTTATAAAGAACTCAAAATACCCTACTAAAACTGAGTCTTACAAGACCTGACCTACCCAAGAATTTCTCCAAGATAGATGGTATAAACACCTACTATGACCATGTTTGGTTTTCCATCAAGCCAACACCAACTTAAAGCAAGTTGACTTAAATGAAAAACCAAACATTTCCGGGCCATGACCAAGTATATATGAATGTATTACGTCCATGAAATCACATCTTACAACTACATCAATATCAATTTCTATATTTCATTTTTTATACAAAGGATAAAAAATTAAACACAAAAACTAAACTCTACTGAAAGAGGTACCCACTCCATCACCAGCTAATAATAAAGCAATTTCTTTTTTTCATCCTAGCTATAGCAAAATCAAACAAGAACCTAGCTAGGTGTGCCCAATTTCTGAAATATTGCCACCTAATTAAGACATAAAATGATTTTAGCATAGCAATATCAAACCAAAGTTTTTTTCTTACTTAAACTTTGTCTTTTAGAGTAGACCAGTTTCATATCTTAACATGTTAGAAAATTTGCGGAGTCCAGCAATGAGTTCAGAACTTAAAGCCTGTAATTTTTCTGACATGACAAAATATAATTGATTTAGTTTACAATTCATGAACTTTTTTCCTCATTGAGGTTTTTGAAAATCTTAATTGTTTAAATGAGGTTATTTTGATATTATTTCTTAGGACGGAGTATTATTTTCCACATCGTCAAATGAAAACTAAATAAATTACATCAATGGTTCTTATAGTTTAATATGAGACTCAAATTAATCCTCTAAAACACTTATGTGTCAAACCCCTAACTTCATCTACTTACTCTAGTCTGTAGCCATACCCCCATTCAAATTATTAAAAAAAAAAACATTAAAATCTTTAAGTTAAATAGAAAACTTAATTGATCTAAATTGTATTACCACTTGCAAGTAAAAACATCCAGTTAAGAGAAGGCATCCTCCAATCTGAAAAACCATTCGAATTGTATTACCACTTCCAACTGGGTCGCATGCTCATGACCCCTAAAAATTTACTATAGGCGAGACTCTTTATTCGAAAATCGAGATATATGATTCTTGCAGATCTATAGACTTAGATTTTAATTTTTTTTTTTCTGTTGATCGATGTACATCTTCCTAGACTTCTTCAAGTTTCAAGCTAAGATTCCTTCAAACTCTAACTAGTTCCATAAGCTGCAAAGAGCAATCCACATGAAAATGCAAAAATCAAATGCTCTCTGCCAGAAATTAAGAGATGAACCGAATAATGTTAGACGAAATAAGGCTGGCGAAACAAAGGAGATCAGTGCACATACTGTACTCCAAATAACTCATATAAAATACACCCAATATGAGAACAAATGAGACCAAGACTGCCAAACGAATTATCATTAACATCGTAGTGGTGCTTTTGAAACCACATGCTCTTCCTTAACTTCCTCTCCCCAATCTCGTGCAAAGGTTCTACCATAATTGGGAATGTGAACCATTAATCTCAAGCACAAATCAATCTTGACCATCAACAGAATCAAGATGTTCTTAATTCCTTTCATTTTTTTTGGATGAATAAAAATTCAAACAATTTTTCAATTTGTATATAAGATCCAAAACAAATGAAAATTTCTAGAGAGAAAAACAGAAGAGATTATAATTTATTTAAGTTTTTTTACCGGACAAAGTTGAGACAGTTTGAAGATGAAGATGAGGTTAAAAATGAGGGTTGTAAAGATAGATTTTTAAGGGATTAATTTGGACCTCAAATCAAGCAATAGGGACTATTGAGGTAAATTATTCATTTTTCATTTGACGATGTGACAAAACTTATTTTGTTTTAGGAAACAAGATCAACACAATGACATTTAGAGAATTAAGAATTTTAAAAAACCCAATCAACAATAATATTTTAAAAACTAATTTATTCTTATATTTCTATTCATGACAGGGTTACCATAAAAAAAAAAAAAAAAAAACTCAATTTTCCTTAAAAATGGCAAAACAATAATGGTGATCCCTCCCCATACATATATATATACCTCAACTATGAGGTCCAACTTATACATCGAGAGCAACGTTCCGAAAAAAAAAAATGGCTTCCAAGAGATTTGTATCCTTTGTCTTCCTAGTTGTTTTTATCTCATGCATAGGTTGGTGTGTTATAATTTTTTTGGTTTCTTTTATGCGTTCAAATAAAGATTTGTATCCTTTGTCTTCTTAGTTGTCTTGATCTCATCCATCGGTTCATTGTTATAATTGATTATGTTTCTTTTACATTTTCACATAACGAAAAGTTTACATTCGACGATTTTTTTTTCATGACTACTTGTGTAAGCTAGAGATACTTGTTTTCTTCTTTTGGATGGGGCATGTATATAAATTATAGCATTTTCCGGAAATAAACATAAGAAGCATTATTTTCTTTTCTTTTTCTTAGACAGTCATTTTTTTTGAAAACATTATAGTTGTACTTTAACTAATTTTTATCAAATAATACCAGTGCAGATTGTCTAAAATGATTTAGAATTGAGTAATTTTATATATAAAATTATTTCAGTAAAATATCAATTGTTTCATTAATGCGCTCAACGTGATCATCTATTGTTTTAATCTATTATAGTAATCATTGTGTTGTTTTTTTTTTTTTTTTTTAGCCCCCATTCTGTATTGTAACAAGGATTGATTGTTGCTTTCAGATATTGAGGAAACTCTCGCACAAGACTCTTTGTGCTGCAAAGACCACCCAGCTTTTGGAAAATGTCAGCCTGGCGTTGACGATGACCGATGCAATACATATTGTACAGGTCCTAATGGATTTTGTAGGGGCGGATTTTGTAAACCACTACGCCCAAATAGCCATTGCCATTGTTATTGTTGAATGAATTTTTGTACCCATCATCCGGGTAAATACCATTACTAAAATAATAAATAAATGTAAAAAAAAAATCAATCAATGCTCACTTCATTTCCTATCACTATCACGGGTTCTGTCATGCATGGATATATAAAAAGAAAAATGAATAAATCAACCAATTTTTTTAAAGAAAAATATTCAACAAAATCGTTTTCAACACGTGCATCTAAAAAAAACAAAAAATACCTTACAAGGATATAACTTAGGGACAGCCATCCGTACTTTAGGTACTCCATATCAGGCCAGTCTGCCATTTTTCTGGCAATCAAATCCTCCGAGGAATGGACAGCTCAATGAATCATAAATTGGGTATGAATTATCATAAACCCAACTCCCTTGAAAAAGATTGCATTGAACTTTCTGTTTCTCTTCTTTTAGTCCATCAATTCTTAAAATCTCATTATCATCAAAGTAATCTCACTACACTTATGAAACCATTCAGGAAAAAAAAAACATCAAGTTGACCCAAGAAACCAATTCAAGGAGTCATTTTTTTTTATATATTGAATGTAATGAAATTTAAGCAAAACTGAAGGTAAAAATGAATGTTATATATACAGGATGAAAATGTAATTATTAATTAACCAAATCTTGTTACTTAATTTTTACAAATTAATTAACAGATTCAGGCAGTCAGTAAATAACATAAATTTCATGCATAAAATTCGTATAAATTACATTGATTTTGCTAACTAGAATGGTTGTATGTGCCAAATTACTTTACTCATATGAGGTTGATTTTGGAATAAACTAGTATTTATTGTGGACTAAGACTCCTTGAAAGCTAATTAAGCTTCAAATGGTGAGTAGGAACTAGGAATCCAAAAATGGACTGTTACTTACTTTTGTATCAAAATGGAGTGGCAATCTCATATCTTTTTTTATTTTTTATTTTTTATTTATATTTATCGTCTGATTTTTTCCCTTTTAATTTGTTTTTTCTTAGCATGCTGAAATATTCCATTTTTCTTGCCAAAATTGTAACGGTGTGGTTGATATTTGCAAATTATATAGGTTTTCACCCAATAATTTGACATGAACCAACACGTTGGGGTATTCACTAAACGGTTAAAACTAACTAACCGATCATTTCGAACTGATTCAGTTTACACACCCTACCAACACGTGTTGGGATACTTATACATTACATGTTGATAAGGACATTACTTTTTCCTCTAAATATATGTTTTTTAATTGTAGCAATTGTATGTTCAAGCTGTCAAGAGTAACATTTTTTCCCTTTAGTTTTTTTAGTTCCGATTATTTTCGTAATAAAGCGATCAATGCTTCGATAAATGATCAGTGTCACATCAACAGTAAAATTATCAATTTAATATAGGCTGATTTCTTGGTCAATTTTAATAGTTAATCGTCACAAATGATCATTTAAATTTTATTTTCTTGCATCGTTACCGGTGAGAAGAATTGCGTAGAAGAGTTGATTCCATGTATCAGGAACACCAGCATGGCACCAGTGACAACAATCATTTCCTTTCTCACCAATCATTCCTTATATTGATGGATGTCCGTCTTTTCCCAACTGTGATAGAGTTGTTAGGTCGAGTAAAGCATCCGCCATCGACATATTCCTCAAAACTTCGTTTACAACAGTTGCAGCTGGTGGTGATCTTCCATGATGCGTCAAACTGTCCACGGGTTTGGTTTGTCCATATCAGGTGGTTGACTTCAGTTCGTTCCATTCCTTGTTACTGCTCATTTATAAAATAAAATAATGTGCGTTTAGTTATTGAAAACGTTGAGATCAGCCCTTTGGATTCTCTAGTGTAATTAGAGTTTGAGACTACAGCATGAAGCATGCATGTTAATGACACCCATATATTGTTACTAAGGGAGTCTCCAACAAACATGATCTTTTGGGCTCCATTTCTCTTCAAGAAATCTTGACCATTGAACCTAAAATGTAATATACAAGATAATCAAGATTGCCAATTAATGGATATACTTAAATTTTATGTTTTATCAAGTTTCTACATCTATTTATGTTATCAAGAAACATAAGTAAAACAGACATTTTAAAAAAAGCTTTTCTGATAAGAATCAATTTGTTTTAACTCCATACAAAGTAGTTTTTAACTTTACAAATGTTTTATCGAAACTGTTTCCAAAAACATTTTAATAGTACCAAATCGTTGTAAAAGCTAACTCTTTAATGAGAAATTCTTGTGTAAGTCGAGCTTTATAAAGAACTCAAAATACTCTACTAAAACTGAGTCTTACAAGACCTGACCTACCCAAGAATTTCTCCAAGATAGACGGTATAAACACCTACTATGACCATGTTTGGTTTTCCATCAAGCCAACACCAACTTAAAGCAAGTTGACTTAAATGAAAAACCAAACATTTCCGGGCCATGACCAAGTATATATGAATGTATTACGTCCATGAAATCACATCTTACAACAACATCAATATCAATTTCTATATTTCATTTTTTATACAAAGGATAAAAAATTAAACACAAAAACTAAACTCTACTGAAAGAGGTACCCACTCCATCAACAGCTAATAATAAAGCAATTTCTTTTTTTCATCCTAGCTATAGCAAAATCAAACAAGAACCTAGCTAGGTGTGCCCAATTTCTGAAATATTGCCACCTAATTACGACATAAAATGATTTTAGCATAGCAATATCAAACCAAAGTTTTTTTCTTACTTAAACTTTGTCTTTTAGAGTAGACCAGTTTCATATCTTAACATGTTAGAAAATTTGCGGAGTCGAGCAATGAGTTCAGAACTTAAAGCCTGTAATTTTTCTGACATGACAAAATTTAATTGATTTAGTTTACAATTCATGAACTTTTTTCTTCATTGAGGTTTTTGAAAATCTTAATTGTTTAAATGAGGTTATTTTGATATTATTTCTTAGGACGGAGTATTTTTTTCCACATCATCAAATGAAAACTAAATAAATTACATCAATGGTTCTTATAGTTTAATATGAGACTCAAATTAATCCTCTAAAACACTTATGTGTCAAACCCCTAACTTCATCTACTTACTCTAGTCTATAGCCATACCCCCATTCAAATTATTAAAAAAAAAAACCTTAAAATCTGTAAGTTAAATAGAAAACTTAATTGATCTAAATTGTATTACCACTTGCAAGTAAAAACATCCAGTTAAGAGAAGGCATCCTCCAATCTGAAAAACCATTGGAATTGTATTACCAATTCCAACTGGGTCGCATGCTCATGACCCCTAAAAATTTACTATAGGCGAGACTCTTTATTCGAAAATCGAGATATATGATTCTTGCAGATCTATGGACTTAGATTTAAATTTTTTTTCTGTTGATCGATGTACATCTTCCTAGACTTCTTCAAGTTTCAAGCTAAGATTCCTTCAAACTCTAACTAGTTCCATAAGCTGCAAAGAGCAATCCACATGAAAATGCAAAAATCAAATGCTCTCTGCCAGAAATTAAGAGATGAACCGAATAATGTTAGACGAAATAAGGCTGGCGAAACAAAGGAGATCAGTGCACATACTGTACTCCAAATAACTCATATAAAATACACCCAATATGGGAACAAATGAGACCAAGACTGCCAAACGAATTATCATTAACATCGTAGTGGTGCTTTTGAAACCACATGCTCTTCCTTAACTTCCTCTCCCCAATCTCGTGCAAAGGTTCTACCATAATTGGGAATGTGAACCATTAATCTCAAGCACAAATCAATCTTGACCATCAACAAAATCAAGATGTTCTTAATTCCTTTCATTTTTTTTGGATGAATAAAAATTCAAACAATTTTTCAATTTGTATATAAGATCCAAAACAAATGAAAATTTCAAGAGAGAAAAACAGAAGAGATTATAATTTATTTAAGTTTTTTTTACGGACAAAGTTGAGACAGTTTGAAGATGAAGATGAGGTTAAAAATGAGGGGTTGTAAAGATAGATTTTTAAGGGATTAATTTGGACCTCAAATCAAGCAATAGGGACTATTGAGGTAAATTATTCATTTTTCATTTGACGATGTGACAAAACTTATTTTGTTTTAGGAAACAAGATCAACACAATGACATTTAGAGAATTAAGGATTTTAAAAAACCCAATCAACAATAATATTTTAAAAACTAATTTATTCTTATATTTCTATTCATGACAGTGTTACCATAAAAAAGAACTCAATTTTCCTTAAAAATGGCAAAACAATAATGGTGATCCCTCCCCATACATATATATATACCTCAACTATGTGGTCCAACTTATACATCGAGAGCAACGTTCCGAAAAAAAAAAATGGCTTCCAAGAGATTTGTATCCTTTGTCTTCCTAGTTGTTTTTATCTCATGCATAGGTTGGTTTGTTATAATTTTTTTGGTTTCTTTTATGTGTTCAAATAAAGATTTGTTTCCTTTGTCTTCTTAGTTGTCTTGATCTCATCCATAGGTTCATTGTTATAATTGATTATGTTTCTTTTACATTTTCACATAACGAAAAGTTTACATTCGACGATTTTTTTTTCATGACTACTTGTGTAAGCTAGAGATACTTGTTTTCTTCTTTTGGATGGGGCGTGTATATAAATTATAGCATTTTCCGGAAATAAACATAAGAAGCATTATTTTCTTTTCTTTTTCTTAGACAGTCATTTTTTTTGAAAACATTATAGTTGTACTTTAACTAATTTTTATCAAATAATACGAGTGCAGATTGTCTAAAATGATTTAGAATTGAGTAATTTTATATATAAAATTATTTCAGTAAAATATCAATTGTTTCATTAATGCGCTCAACGTGATCATCTTTTTTTTTAATCTATTATAGTAATCATTGTGTTGTTTTAATTTTTTTTTTAGCCCCCATTCTGTATTGTAACAAGGATTGATTGTTGCTTTCAGATATTGAGGAAACTCTCGCACAAGACTCTTTGTGCTGCAAAGACCACCCAGCTTTTGGAAAATGTCAGCCTGGTGTTGACGATGACCGATGCAATACATATTGTACAGGTCCTAATGGATTTTGTAGGGGCGGATTTTGTAAACCACTACGCCCAAATAGCCATTGCCATTGTCATTGTTGAATGAATTTTTGTACCCATCATCCGGGTAAATATCATTACTAAAATAATAAATAAATGAAAAACAAAAATCAATCAATGCTCACTTCATTTCCTATCACTATCACGGGTTCTGTCATGCATGGATATATAAAAAGAAAAATGAATAAATCAACCAATTTTTTTGAAGAAATATAATCAACAAAATCGTTTTCAACACGTGCATCTAAAAAAAAACAAATAATACCTTACAAGGATATAACTTGTGGACAGCCATCCGTACTTTAGGTACTCCATATCAGGCCAGTCTGCCATTTTTCTGGCAATCAAATCCTCCGAGGAATGGACAGCTCAATGAATCATAAATTGGGTATGAATTATCATAAACCCAACTCCCTTGAAAAATATTGCATTGAACTTTCTGTTTCTCTTCTTTTAGTCCATCAATTCTTAAAATCTCATGATCATCAAAGTAATCTCACTACACTTATGAAACCATTCAGGAAAAAAAAAACATCAAGTTGACCCAAGAAACCAATTCAAGGTGTCATTTTTTTTTATATATTGAATGTAATGAAATTTAAGCAAAACTGAAGGAAAAAATGAATGTTATATATACAGGATGAAAATGAATGTTATAACCAAGAATACCCTACTAAAACTGAGTCTTACAAGACCTGACCTACCCAAGAATTTCTCCAAGATAGACGGTATAAACACCTTCTATGACCATGTTTGGTTTTCCATCAAGCCAACACCAACTTAAAGCAAGTTGACTTAAATGAAAAACCAAACATTTCCGGGCCATGACCAAGTATATATGAATGTATTACGTCCATGAAATCACATCTTACAACTACATCAATATCAATTTCTATATTTCGTTTTTTATACAAAGGATAAAAAATTAAACACAAAAACTAAACTCTACTGAAAGAGGTACCCACTGCATCACCAGCTAATAATAAAGCAATTTCTTTTTTTCATCCTAGCTATAGCAAAATCAAACAAGAACTTAGCTAGGTGTGCCCAATTTCTGAAATATTGCCACCTAATTACGACATAAAATGATTTTAGCATAGCAATATCAAACCAAAGTTTTTTTCTTACTTAAACTTTGTCTTTTAGAGTAGACCAGTTTCATATCTTAACATGTTAGAAAATTTGCGGAGTCCAGCAATGAGTTCAGAACTTAAAGCCTGTAATTTTTCTGACATGACAAAATATAATTGATTTAGTTTACAATTCATGAACTGTTTTCCTCATTGAGGTTTTTGAAAATCTTAATTGTTTAAATGAGGTTATTTTGATATTATTTCTTAGGATGGAGTATTTTTTTCCACATCATCAAATGAAAAATAAATAAATTACATCAATGGTTCTTATAGTTTAATATGAGACTCAAATTAATCCTCTAAAACACTTATGTGTCAAACCCCTAACTTCATCTACTTACTCTAGTCTGTAGCCATACCCCCATTCAAATTATTAAAAAAAAAAAACCTTAAAATCTGTAAGTTAAATAGAAAAGTTAATTGATCTAAATTGTATTACCACTTGCAAATAAAAACATCCAGTTAAGAGAAGGCATCCTTCAATCTGAAAAACCATTCGAATTGTATTACCACTTCCAACTGGGTCGCATGCTCATGACCCCTAAAAATTTACTATAGGCGAGACTCTTTATTCGAAAATCGAGATATATGATTCTTGCAGATCTATAGACTTAGATTTTAATTTTTTTTTTCTGTTGATCGATGTACATGTTCCTAGACTTCTTCAAGTTTCAAGCTAAGATTCCTTCAAACTCTAACTAGTTCCATAAGCTGCAAAGAGCAATCCACATGAAAATGCAAAAATCAAATGCTCTCTGCCAGAAATTAAGAGATGAACCGAATAATGTTAGACGAAATAAGGCTGGCGAAACAAAGGAGATCCGTGCACATACTGTACTCCAAATAACTCATATAAAATACACCCAATATGGGAACAAATGAGACCAAGACTGCCAAACGAATTATCATTAACATCGTACTGGTGCTTTTGAAACCACATGCTCTTCCTTAACTTCCTCTCCCCAATCTCGTGCAAAGGTTCTACCATAATTGGGAATGTGAACCATTAATCTCAAGCACAAATCAATCTTGACCATCAACAGAATCAAGATGTTCTTAATTCCTTTCATTTTTTTTGGATGAATAAAAATTCAAACAATTTTTCAATTTGTATATAAGATCTAAAACAAATGAAAATTTCTAGAGAGAAAAACAGAAGAGATTATAATTTATTTAAGTTTTTTTTACGGACAAAGTTGAGACAGTTTGAAGATGAAGATGAGGTTAAAAATGAGGGGTTGTAAAGATAGATTTTTAAGGGATTAATTTGGACCTCAAATCAAGCAATAGGGACTATTGAGGTAAATTATTCATTTTTCATTTGACGATGTGACAAAACTTATTTTGTTTTAGGAAACAAGATCAACACAATGACATTTAGAGAATTAAGAATTTTAAAAAACCAAATCAACAATAATATTTTAAAAACTAATTTATTCTTATATATCTATTCATGACAGGGTTACCATAAAAAAAAAAAAAAAAAAAAACTCAATTTTCCTTAAAAATGGCAAAACAATAATGGTGATCTCTCCCCATACATATATATATACCTCAACTATGTGGTCCAACTTATACATCGAGAGCAACGTTCCGAAAAAAAAAAATGGCTTCCAAGAGATTTGTATCCTTTGTCTTCCTAGTTGTTTTTATCTCATGCATAGGTTGGTTTGTTATAATTTTTTTGGTTTCTTTTATGTGTTCAAATAAAGATTTGTATCCTTTGTCTTCTTAGTTGTCTTGATCTCATCCATAGGTTCATTGTTATAATTGATTATGTTTCTTTTACATTTTCACATAAAGAAAAGTTTACATTCGACGATTTTTTTTTCATGACTACTTGTGTAAGCTAGAGATACTTGTTTTCTTCTTTTGGATGGGGCATGTATATAAATTATAGCATTTTCCGGAAATAAACATAAGAAGCATTATTTTATTTTCTTTTTCTTAGACAGTCATTTTTTTTGAAAACATTATAGTTGTACTTTAACTAATTTTTATCAAATAATACGAGTGCAGATTGTCTAAAATGATTTAGAATTGAGTAATTTTATATATAAAATTATTTCAGTAAAATATCAATTGTTTCATTAATGCGCTCAACGTGATCATCTTTTGTTTTAATCTATTATAGTAATCATTGTGTTGTTTTATTTTTTTTTTTAGCCCCCATTCTGTATTGTAACAAGGATTGATTGTTGCTTTCAGATATTGAGGAAACTCTCGCACAAGACTCTTTGTGCTGCAAAGACCACCCAGCTTTTGGAAAATGTCAGCCTGGCGTTGACGATGACCGATGCAATACATATTGTACAGGTCCTAATGGATTTTGTAGGGGCGGATTTTGTAAACCACTACGCCCAAATAGCCATTGCCATTGTCATTGTTGAATGAATTTTTGTACCCATCATCCGGGTAAATATCATTACTAAAATAATAAATAAATGAAAAACAAAAATCAATCAATGCTCACTTCATTTCCTATCACTATCACGGGTTCTGTCATGCATGGATATATAAAAAGAAAAATGAATAAATCAACCAATTTTTTTGAAGAAATATAATCAACAAAATCGTTTTCAACACGTGCATCTAAAAAAAAACAAATAATACCTTACAAGGATATAACTTGTGGACAGCCATCCGTACTTTAGGTACTCCATATCAGGCCAGTCTGCCATTTTTCTGGCAATCAAATCCTCCGAGGAATGGACAGCTCAATGAATCATAAATTGGGTATGAATTATCATAAACCCAACTCCCTTGAAAAATATTGCATTGAACTTTCTGTTTCTCTTCTTTTAGTCCATCAATTCTTAAAATCTCATGATCATCAAAGTAATCTCACTACACTTATGAAACCATTCAGGAAAAAAAAAACATCAAGTTGACCCAAGAAACCAATTCAAGGTGTCATTTTTTTTTATATATTGAATGTAATGAAATTTAAGCAAAACTGAAGGAAAAAATGAATGTTATATATACAGGATGAAAATGAATGTTATAACCAAGAATACCCTACTAAAACTGAGTCTTACAAGACCTGACCTACCCAAGAATTTCTCCAAGATAGACGGTATAAACACCTTCTATGACCATGTTTGGTTTTCCATCAAGCCAACACCAACTTAAAGCAAGTTGACTTAAATGAAAAACCAAACATTTCCGGGCCATGACCAAGTATATATGAATGTATTACGTCCATGAAATCACATCTTACAACTACATCAATATCAATTTCTATATTTCGTTTTTTATACAAAGGATAAAAAATTAAACACAAAAACTAAACTCTACTGAAAGAGGTACCCACTGCATCACCAGCTAATAATAAAGCAATTTCTTTTTTTCATCCTAGCTATAGCAAAATCAAACAAGAACTTAGCTAGGTGTGCCCAATTTCTGAAATATTGCCACCTAATTACGACATAAAATGATTTTAGCATAGCAATATCAAACCAAAGTTTTTTTCTTACTTAAACTTTGTCTTTTAGAGTAGACCAGTTTCATATCTTAACATGTTAGAAAATTTGCGGAGTCCAGCAATGAGTTCAGAACTTAAAGCCTGTAATTTTTCTGACATGACAAAATATAATTGATTTAGTTTACAATTCATGAACTGTTTTCCTCATTGAGGTTTTTGAAAATCTTAATTGTTTAAATGAGGTTATTTTGATATTATTTCTTAGGATGGAGTATTTTTTTCCACATCATCAAATGAAAAATAAATAAATTACATCAATGGTTCTTATAGTTTAATATGAGACTCAAATTAATCCTCTAAAACACTTATGTGTCAAACCCCTAACTTCATCTACTTACTCTAGTCTGTAGCCATACCCCCATTCAAATTATTAAAAAAAAAAAACCTTAAAATCTGTAAGTTAAATAGAAAAGTTAATTGATCTAAATTGTATTACCACTTGCAAATAAAAACATCCAGTTAAGAGAAGGCATCCTTCAATCTGAAAAACCATTCGAATTGTATTACCACTTCCAACTGGGTCGCATGCTCATGACCCCTAAAAATTTACTATAGGCGAGACTCTTTATTCGAAAATCGAGATATATGATTCTTGCAGATCTATAGACTTAGATTTTAATTTTTTTTTTCTGTTGATCGATGTACATGTTCCTAGACTTCTTCAAGTTTCAAGCTAAGATTCCTTCAAACTCTAACTAGTTCCATAAGCTGCAAAGAGCAATCCACATGAAAATGCAAAAATCAAATGCTCTCTGCCAGAAATTAAGAGATGAACCGAATAATGTTAGACGAAATAAGGCTGGCGAAACAAAGGAGATCCGTGCACATACTGTACTCCAAATAACTCATATAAAATACACCCAATATGGGAACAAATGAGACCAAGACTGCCAAACGAATTATCATTAACATCGTACTGGTGCTTTTGAAACCACATGCTCTTCCTTAACTTCCTCTCCCCAATCTCGTGCAAAGGTTCTACCATAATTGGGAATGTGAACCATTAATCTCAAGCACAAATCAATCTTGACCATCAACAGAATCAAGATGTTCTTAATTCCTTTCATTTTTTTTGGATGAATAAAAATTCAAACAATTTTTCAATTTGTATATAAGATCTAAAACAAATGAAAATTTCTAGAGAGAAAAACAGAAGAGATTATAATTTATTTAAGTTTTTTTTACGGACAAAGTTGAGACAGTTTGAAGATGAAGATGAGGTTAAAAATGAGGGGTTGTAAAGATAGATTTTTAAGGGATTAATTTGGACCTCAAATCAAGCAATAGGGACTATTGAGGTAAATTATTCATTTTTCATTTGACGATGTGACAAAACTTATTTTGTTTTAGGAAACAAGATCAACACAATGACATTTAGAGAATTAAGAATTTTAAAAAACCAAATCAACAATAATATTTTAAAAACTAATTTATTCTTATATATCTATTCATGACAGGGTTACCATAAAAAAAAAAAAAAAAAAAAAACTCAATTTTCCTTAAAAATGGCAAAACAATAATGGTGATCTCTCCCCATACAAATATATATACCTCAACTATGTGGTCCAACTTATACATCGAGAGCAACGTTCCGAAAAAAAAAAATGGCTTCCAAGAGATTTGTATCCTTTGTCTTCCTAGTTGTTTTTATCTCATGCATAGGTTGGTTTGTTATAATTTTTTTGGTTTCTTTTATGTGTTCAAATAAAGATTTGTATCCTTTGTCTTCTTAGTTGTCTTGATCTCATCCATAGGTTCATTGTTATAATTGATTATGTTTCTTTTACATTTTCACATAAAGAAAAGTTTACATTCGACGATTTTTTTTTCATGACTACTTGTGTAAGCTAGAGATACTTGTTTTCTTCTTTTGGATGGGGCATGTATATAAATTATAGCATTTTCCGGAAATAAACATAAGAAGCATTATTTTATTTTCTTTTTCTTAGACAGTCATTTTTTTTGAAAACATTATAGTTGTACTTTAACTAATTTTTATCAAATAATACGAGTGCAGATTGTCTAAAATGATTTAGAATTGAGTAATTTTATATATAAAATTATTTCAGTAAAATATCAATTGTTTCATTAATGCGCTCAACGTGATCATCTTTTGTTTTAATCTATTATAGTAATCATTGTGTTGTTTTATTTTTTTTTTTAGCCCCCATTCTGTATTGTAACAAGGATTGATTGTTGCTTTCAGATATTGAGGAAACTCTCGCACAAGACTCTTTGTGCTGCAAAGACCACCCAGCTTTTGGAAAATGTCAGCCTGGCGTTGACGATGACCGATGCAATACATATTGTACAGGTCCTAATGGATTTTGTAGGGGCGTATTTTGTAAACCACTACGCCCAAATAGCCATTGCCATTGTTATTGTTGAATGAATTTTTGTACCCATCATCCGGGTAAATACCATTACTAAAATAATATATAAATGTAAAAAAAAAATCAATCAATGCTCACTTCATTTCCTATCACTATCACGGGTTCTGTCATGCATGGATATATAAAAAGAAAAATGAATAAATCAACCAATTTTTTTAAAGAAAAATATTCAACAAAATCGTTTTCAACACGTGCATCTAAAAAAAACAAAAAATACCTTACAAGGATATAACTTAGGGACAGCCATCCGTACTTTAGGTACTCCATATCAGGCCAGTCTGCCATTTTTCTGGCAATCAAATCCTCCGAGGAATGGACAGCTCAATGAATCATAAATTGGGTATGAATTATCATAAACCCAACTCCCTTGAAAAAGATTGCATTGAACTTTCTGTTTCTCTTCTTTTAGTCCATCAATTCTTAAAATCTCCTGATCATCAAAGTAATCTCACTACACTTATGAAACCATTCAGGAAAAAAAAAACATCAAGTTGACCCAAGAAACCAATTCAAGGAGTCATTTTTTTTTTATATATTGAATGTAATGAAATTTAAGCAAAACTGAAGGTAAAAATGAATGTTATATATACAGGATGAAAATGTAATTATTAATTAACCAAATCTTGTTACTTAATTTTTACAAATTAATTAACAGATTCAGGCAGTCAGTAAATAAAATAAATTTCATGCATAAAATTCGTATAAATTACATTGATTTTGCTAACTAGAATGGTTGTATGTGCCAAATTACTTTACTCATATGAGGTTGATTTTGGAATATACTAGTATTTATTGTGGACTAAGACTCCTTGAAAGCTAATTAAGCTTCAAATGGTCAGTTGGAACTAGGAATCCAAAAATGGACTGTTACCTACTTTTGTATCAAAATGGAGTGGCAATCTCATATCTTTTTTTATTTTTTATTTTATATTTACATTTATCGTCTGATTTTTTCCCTTTTAATTTGTTTGTTCTTAGCATGCTGAAATATTCCATTTTTCTTGCCAAAATTGTAACGGTGTGGTCGAAATTTGCAAATTATATAGGTTTTCACCCAATAATTTGACATGAACCAACACGTTGGGGTATTCACTAAACGGTTAAAACTAACTAACCGATCATTTCGAACTGATTCAGTTTACACACCCTACCAACACGTGTTGGGATACTCATACATTACATGTTGATAAGGACATTACTTTTTCCTCTAAATATATGTTTTTTAATGGTAGCAATTGTATGTTCAAGCTGTCAAGAGTAACATTTTTTCCCTTTAGTTTTTTTAGTTCCTATTATTTTCGTAATAAAGCGATCAATGCTTCGATAAATGATCAGTGTCACATCAACAGTGAAACTATCAATTTAATATAGGCTGATTTCTTTGTCAATTTTAATAGTTAATCGTCACAAATGATCATTTAAATTTTATTTTCTTGCATCGTTACCGGTGAGAAGAATTGCATAGAAGAGTTGATTCCATGTATCAGGAACACCAGCATGGCACCAGTGACAACAATCATTTCCTTTCTCACCAATCATTCCTTATATTGATGGATGTCCGTCTTTTCCCAACTGTGATAGAGTTGTTAGGTCGAGTAAAGCATCCGCCATCGACATATTCCTCAAAACTTCGTTTACAACAGTTGCAGCTGGTGGTGATCTTCCATGATGCGTCAAACTGTCCACGGGTTTGGTTTGTCCATATCAGGTGGTTGACTTCAGTTCGTTCCATTCCTTGTTACTGCTCATTTATAAAATAAAATAATGTGCGTTTAGTTTTTGAAAATGTTGAGATCAGCCCTCTGGATTCTCTAGTGTAATTAGAGTTTGAGACTACAGCATGAAGCATGCATGTTAATGACACCCATATATTGTTACTAAGGGAGTCTCCAACAAACATGATCTTTTGGGCTCCATATCTCTTCAAGAAATCTTGACCATTGAACCTAAAATGTAATATACAAGATAATCAAGATTGCCAATTAGTGGATATACTTAAATTTTATGTTTTGTCAAGTTTCTACATCTATTTATGTTATCAAGAAACATAAGTAAAACAGACACTTTAAAAAAATCTTTTATGAGAAGAATCAATTTGTTTTAACTCCATACAAAATAGTTTTTAACTTTACAAATGTTTTATCGAAACTGTTTCCAAAAACATTTTAATGGTACCAAATCGTTGTAAAAGCTAACTCTTTAATGTGAAATTCTTGTGTAAGTCGAGCTTTATAAAGAACTCAAAATACCCTACTAAAACTGAGTCTTACAAGACCTGACCTACACAAGAATTTCTCCAAGATAGACGGTATAAACACCTACTATGACCATGTTTGGTTTTCCATCAAGCCAACACCAACTTAAAGCAAGTTGACTTAAATGAAAAACCAAACATTTCCGGGCCATGACCAAGTATATATGAATGTATTACGTCCATGAAATCACATCTTACAACTACATCAATATCAATTTCTATATTTCGTTTTTTCTACAAAGGATAAAAAATTAAACACAAAAACTAAACTCTACTGAAAGAGGTACCCACTGCATCACCAGCTAATAATAAAGCAATTTCTTTTTTTCATCCTAGCTATAGCAAAATCAAACAAGAACCTAGCTAGGTGTGCCCAATTTCTGAAATATTGCCACCTAATTACGACATAAAATGATTTTAGCATAGCAATATCAAACCAAAGTTTTTTTCTTACTTAAACTTTGTCTTTTAGAGTAGACCAGTTTCATATCTTAACATGTTAGAAAATTTGAGGAGTCCAGCAATGAGTTCAGAACTTAAAGCCTGTAATTTTTCTGACATGACAAAATATAATTGATTTAGTTTACAATTCATGAACTGTTTTCCTCATTGAGGTTTTTGAAAATCTTAATTGTTTAAATGAGGTTATTTTGATATTATTTCTTAGGATGCAGTATTTTTTTCCACATCATCAAATGAAAACTAAATAAATTACATCAATGGTTCTTATAGTTTAATATGAGACTCAAATTAATCCTCTAAAACACTTATGTGTCAAACCCCTAACTTCATCTACTTACTCTAGTCTGTAGCCATACCCCCATTCAAATTATTAAAAAAAAAAAACCTTAAAATCTGTAAGTTAAATAGAAAACTTAATTGATCTAAATTGTATTACCACTTGCAAGTAAAAACATCCAGTTAAGAGAAGGCATCCTCCAATCTGAAAAACCATTCGAATTGTATTACCACTTCCAACTGGGTCGCATGCTCATGACCCCTAAAAATTTACTATAGGCGAGACTCTTTATTCGAAAATCCAGATATATGATTCTTGCGGATCTATAGACTTAGATTTTAATTTTTTTTTCTGTTGATCGATGTACATCTTCCTAGACTTCTTCAAGTTTCAAGCTAAGATTCCTTCAAACTCTAACTAGTTCCATAAGCTGCAAAGAGCAATCCACATGAAAATGCAAAATTCAAATGCTCTCTGCCAGAAATTAAGAGATGAACCGAATAATGTTAGACGAAATAAGGCTGGCAAAACAAAGGAGATCAGTGCACATACTGTACTCCAAATAACTCATATAAAATACACCCAATATGGGAACAAATGAGACCAAGACTGCCAAACGAATTATCATTAACATCGTAGTGGTGCTTTTGAAACCACATGCTCTTCCTTAACTTCCTCTCCCCAATCTCGTGCAAAGGTTCTACCATAATTGGGAATGTGAACCATTAATCTCAAGCACAAATCAATCTTGACCATCAACAGAATCAAGATGTTCTTAATTCCTTTCATTTTTTTTGGATGAATAAAAATTCAAACAATTTTTCAATTTGTATATAAGATCCAAAACAAATTAAAATTTCTGGACAGAAAAACAGAAGAGATTATAATTTATTTAAGTTTTTTTTACGGACAAAGTTGAGACAGTTTGAAGATGAAGATGAGGTTAAAAATGAGGGGCTGTAAAGATAGATTTTTAAGGGATTAATTTGGACCTCAAATCAAGCAATAGGGACTATTGAGGTAAATTATTCATTTTTCATTTGACGATGTGACAAAACTTATTTTGTTTTAGGAAACAAGATCAACACACTGACATTTAGAGAATTAAGAATTTTAAAAAACCCAATCAACAATAATATTTTAAAAACTAATTTATTCTTATATTTCTATTCATGACAGGGTTACCATAAAAAAAAAAAAAAAAAAACTCAATTTTCCTTAAAAATGGCAAAACAATAATGGTGATCCCTCCCCATACATATATATATACCTCAACTATGTGGTCCAACTTATACATCGACAGCAACGTTCCGAAAAAAAAAAATGGCTTCCAAGAGATTTGTATCCTTTGTCTTCCTAGTTGTTTTTATCTCATGCATAGGTTGGTGTGTTATAATTTTTTTGGTTTCTTTTATGCGTTCAAATAAAGATTTGTATCCTTTGTCTTCTTAGTTGTCTTGATCTCATCCATCGGTTCATTGTTATAATTGATTATGTTTCTTTTACATTTTCACATAACGAAAAGTTTACATTCGACGATTTTTTTTTCATGACTACTTGTGTAAGCTAGAGATACTTGTTTTCTTCTTTTGGATGGGGCATGTATATAAATTATAGCATTTTCCGGAAATAAACATAAGAAGCATTATTTTCTTTTCTTTTTCTTAGACAGTCATTTTTTTTGAAAACATTATAGTTGTACTTTAACTAATTTTTATCAAATAATACGAGTGCAGATTGTCTAAAATGATTTAGAATTGAGTAATTTTATATATAAAATTATTTCAGTAAAATATCAATTGTTTCATTAATGCGCTCAACGTGATCATCTTTTGTTTTAATCTATTATAGTAATCATTGTGTTGTTTTATTTTTTTTTTTTAGCCCCCATTCTGTATTGTAACAAGGATTGATTGTTGCTTTCAGATATTGAGGAAACTCTCGCACAAGACTCTTTGTGCTGCAATGACCACCCAGCTTTTGGAAAATGTCAGCCTGGCGTTGACGATGACCGATGCAATACATATTGTACAGGTCCTAATGGATTTTGTAGGGGCGGATTTTGTAAACCACTACGCCCAAATAACCATTGCCATTGTTATTGTTGAATGAATTTTTGTACCCATCATCCGGGTAAATATCATTACTAAAATAATAAATAAATGAAAAAAAAAATCAATCAATGCTCACTTCATTTCCTATCACTATCACGGGTTCTGTCATGCATGGAGATATAAAAAGAAAAATGAATAAATCAACCAATTTTTTTAAAGAAAAATATTCAACAAAATCGTTTTCAACACGTGCATCTAAAAAAAACAAAAAATACCTTACAAGGATATAACTTAGGGACAGCCATCCGTACTTTAGGTACTCCATATCAGGCCAGTCTGCCATTTTTCTGGCAATCAAATCCTCCGAGGAATGGACAGCTCAATGAATCACAAATTGGGTATGAATTATCATAAACCTAACTCCCTTGAAAAAGATTGCATTGAACTTTCTGTTTCTCTTCTTTTAGTCCATCAATTCTTACAATCTCATGATCATCAAAGTGATCTCACTACACTTATGAAACCAATCAGGAAAAAAAAAAAACATCAAGTTGACCCAAGAAACAAATTCAAGGAGTCATTTTTTTTTTATATATATTGAATGTAATGAAATTTAAGCAAAACTGAAGGTAAAAATGAATGTTATATATACAGGATGAAAATGTAATTATTAATTAACCAAATCTTGTTACTTAATTTTTAAAAATTAATTAACAGATTCAGGCAGTCAGTAAATAACACAAATTTTATGCATAAAATTAGTATAAATTACATTGATTTTGCTAACGAGAATGGTTGTATGTGCCAAATTACTTTACAAATTTTATGGTCAGTAGGAACTAGTATTCCAAAAATGGACTGTCACTTACTTTTGTATCAAAATGGAGTGGCAATCTCATATTTTTTTTTATTTATATTTATTGTCTGATTTTTTCCCTTTTAATTTGTTTGTTCTTAGTATGCTGAAATATTCCATTTTTCTTGCCAAAATTGTAACGGTGTGGTTGAAATTTGCAAATTATATAGGTTTTCACCTAATAATTTGACATTAACCAAGACGTTGGGGTATTCACTAAACGGTTAAAACTAACTAACCAATCATTTCGAACTGATTCAGTTTACACACCCTACCAACACGTGTTGGGATACTTATACATTACATGTTGATAAGGACATTACTTTTTCCTCTAAATATATGTTTTTTAATGGTAGCAATTGTATGTTCAAGCTGTCAAGAGTAACATTTTTTCCCTTTAGTTTTTTTAGTTCCGATTATTTTCGTAATAAAGCGATCAATGCTTCGATAAATGATCAGTGTCACATCAACAGTAAAACTATCAATTTAATATAGGCTGATTTCTTGGTCAATTTTAATAGTTAATCGTCACAAATGATCATTTAAATTTTATTTTCTTGCATCGTTACCGGTGAGAAGAATTGCATAGAAGAGTTGATTCCATGTATCAGGAACACCAGCATGGCACCAGTGACAACAATCATTTCCTTTCTCACCAATCATATATTGATGGATGTCCATCTTTTCCCAATTGTGATAGAGTTGTTAGCTCGAGTAAAGCATCCGCCATCGACATATTCCTCAAAACTTCGTTTACAACAGTTGCAGCTGGTGGTGATCTTCCATGATGTGTCAAACTGTCCACGGGTTTGGTTTGTCCATATCAGGTGGTTGACTTCAGTTCGTTCCATTCCTTGTTACTGCTCATTTATAAAATAAAATAATGTGCGTTTAGTTATTGAAAACGTTGAGATCAGCCCTTTGGATTCTCTAGTGTAATTAGATTTTGAGACTACAGCATGAAGCATGCATGTTAATGACACCCATATATTGTTACTAAGGGAATCTCCAACAATCATGATCTTTTGGCCTCCATATCTCTTCAAGAAATCTTGACCATTGAACCTAAAATGTAATATACAAGATAATCAAGATTGCCAATTAATGGATATACTTAAATTTTATGTTTTGTCAAGTTTCTACATCTATTTATGTTATCAAGAAACATAAGTAAAACAGACACTTTAAAAAAAGCTTTTCTGAGAAAAATCAATTTGTTTTAACTCCATACAAAATAGTTTTTAACTTTACAAATGTTTTATCAAAACTGTTTCCAAAAACATTTTAATAGTACCAAATCATTGTAAAAGCTAACTCTTTAATGAGAAATTGTTGTGTAAGTCGAGCTTTATAAAGAACTCAAAATACCCTACTAAAACTGAGCCTTACAAGACCTGACCTACCCAAGAATTTCTCCAAGATAGACGGTATAAACACCTACTATGACCATGTTTGGTTTTCCATCAAGCCAACACCAACTTAAAGCAAGTTGACTTAAATGAAAAACCAAACATTTCCGGGCCATGGCCAAGTATATATGAATGTATTACGTCCATGAAATCACATCTTACAACTACATCAATATCAATTTCTATATTTCTTTTTTTATACAAAGGATAAAAAATTAAACACAAAAACTAAACTCTACTGAAAGAGGCACCCACTGCATCTGCAGCTAATAATAAAGCAATTTCTTTTTTTCATCCTAGCTATAGGAAAATCAAACAAGAACCTAGCTAGGTGTGCCCAATTTCTGAAATATTGCCACCTAATTACGACATAAAATGATTTTAGCATAGCAATATCAAACCAAAGTTTTTTTCTTACTTAAACTTTGTCTTTTAGAGTAGACCAGTTTCATATCTTAACATGTTAGAAAATTTGCAGAGTCAAGCAATGAGTTCAGAACTTAAAGCCTGTAATTTTTCTGACATGACAAAATATAATTGATTTAGTTTACAATTCATGAACTTTTTTTCTCATTGAGGTATTTGAAAATCTTAATTGTTTAAATGAGGTTATTTTGATATTATTTCTTAGGACGGAGTATTTTTTTCCACATCATCAAATGAAAAATAAATAAATTACATCAATGGTTCTTATAGTTTAATATGAGACTCAAATTAATCCTCTAAAACACTTATGTGTCAAACCCCTAACTTCATCTACTTACTCTAGTCTGTAGCCATACCCCCATTCAAATTATTAAAAAAAAAAAACCTTAAAATCTGTAAGTTACATAGAAAACTTAATTGATCTAAATTGTATTACCACTTGCAAGTAAAAACATCCAGTTAAGAGAAGGCATCCTTCAATCTGAAAAACCATTCGAATTGTATTACCACTTCCAACTGGGTCGCATGCTCATGACCCCTAAAAATTTACTATAGGCGAGACTCTTTATTCGAAAATCGTGATATATGATTCTTGCAGATCTATAGACTTAGATTTTAATTTTTTTTTTTTCTGTTGATCGATGTACATCTTCCTAGACTTCTTCAAGTTTCAAGCTAAGATTCCTTCAAACTCTAACTAGTTCCATAAGCTGCAAAGAGCAATCCACATGAAAATGCAAAAATCAAATGCTCTCTGCCAGAAATTAAGAGATGAACCGAATAATGTTAGACGAAATAAGGCTGGCAAAACAAAGGAGATCAGTGCACATACTGTACTCCAAATAACTCAAATAAAATACACCCAATATGGGAACAAATGAGACCGAGACTGCCAAACGAATTATCATTAACATCGTAGTGGTGCTTTTGAAACCACATGCTCTTCCTTAACTTCCTCTCCCCATTCTCGTGCAAAGGTTCTACCATAATTGGGAATGTGAACCATTAATATCAAGCACAAATCAATCTTGACCATCAACAGAATCAAGATGTTCTTAATTCCTTTCATTTTTTTTGGATAAATAAAAATTCAAACAATTTTTCAATTTGTATATAAGATCCAAATCAAATGAAAATTTCTAGAGAGAAAAACAGAAGGGATTATAATTTATTTAAGTTTTTTTTACAGACAAAATTGAGACAGTTTGAAGATGAAGGTGAGGTTAAAAATGAGGGGTTGTGAAGATAGATTTTTAAGGGATTAATTTGGACCTCAAATCAAGCAATAGGGACTATTGAGGTAAATTATTCATTTTTCATTTGACGATGTGACAAAACTTATTTTGTTTTAGGAAACAAGATCAACACAATGAGATTTAGAGAATTAAGAATTTTAAAAAACCCAATCAACAATAATATTTTAAAAACTAATTTATTCTTATATTTCTATTCATGACGGGGTTACCATAAAAAAAAAAAAAAAAAAAACTCAATTTTCCTTAAAAATGGCAAAACAATAATGGTGATCCCTCCCCATACATATATATATACCTCAACTATGTGGTCCAACTTATACATCGAGAGCAACGTTCCGAAAAAAAAAAAATGGCTTCCAAGAGATTTGTATCCTTTGTCTTCCTAGTTGTCTTTATCTCATGCATAGGTTGGTTTGCTATAATTTTTTTGGTTTCTTTTATGTGTTCAAATAAAGATTTGTATCCGTTGTCTTCTTAGTTGTCTTGATCTCATCCATAGGTTCATTGTTATAATTGATTTTGTTTCTTTTACATTTTCACATATCGAAAAGTTTACATTCGACGATTTTTTTTCATGACTACTTGTGTAAGCTAGAGATACTTGTTTTTTTCTTTTGGATGGGGAATGTATATAAATTATAGCATTTTCCGGAAATAAACATAAGAAGCATTATTTTCTTTTCTTTTTCTTAGACAGTCATTTTTTTTGAAGACATTATAGTTGTACTTTAACTAATTTTTATCAAATAATATGAGTGCAGATTGTCTAAAATGATTTAGAATTGAATAATTTTATATATAAAATTATTTCAGTAAAATATCAATTGTTTCATTAATGTGCTCAACGTGATCATCTTTTGTTTTAATCTATTATAGTAATCATTGTGTTGTTTTTTTTTTTTTTTAGCCCCCATTCTGTATTGTAACAAGGATTGATTGTTGCTTTCAGATATTCAGGAAACTCTCGCACAAGACTCTTTGTGCTGCAAAGACCACCCAGCTTTTGGAAAATGTCAGCCTGGCATTGACGATGACCGATGCAATACATATTGTACAGGTCCTAATGGATTTTGTAGGGGCGGATTTTGTAAACCACTACGCCCAAATAACCATTGCCATTGTTATTGTTGAATGAATTTTTGTACCCATCATCCGGGTAAATATCATTACTAAAATAATAAATAAATGAAAAAAAAATCAATCAATGCTCACTTCATTTCCTATCACTATCACGGGTTCTGTCATGCATGGAGATATAAAAAGAAAAATGAATAAATCAACCAATTTTTTTAAAGAAAAATAATCAACAAAATTGTTTTCAACACGTGCATCTAAAAAAAAACAAAAAATACCTTACAAGGATATAACTTGTGGACAGCCATCCATACTTTAGGTTCTCCATATCAGGCCAGTCTGCCATTTTTCTGGCAATCAAATCCTCCGAGGAATGGACAGCTCAATGAATCACAAATTGGGTATGAATTATCATAAACCTAACTCCCTTGAAAAAGATTGCATTGAACTTTCTGTTTCTCTTCTTTTAGTCCATCAATTCTTACAATCTCATGATCATCAAAGTAATCTCACTACACTTATGAAACCAATCAGGAAGAAAAAAAAAACATCAAGTTGACCCAAGAAACAAATTCAAGGAGTCATTTTTTTTTTTATATATATTGAATGTAATGAAATTTAAGCAAAACTGAAGGTAAAAATGAATGTTATATATACAGGATGAAAATGTAATTATTAATTAACCAAATCTTGTTACTTAATTTTTAAAAATTAATTAACAGATTCAGGCAGTCAGTAAATAACACAAATTTTATGCATAAAATTAGTATAAATTACATTGATTTTGCTAACGAGAATGGTTGTATGTGCCAAATTACTTTACAAATTTTATGGTCAGTAGGAACTAGGAATCCAAAAATGGACTGTCACTTACTTTTGTATCAAAATGGAGTGGCAATCTCTTATTTTTTTTATTTATATTTATTGTCTGATTTTTTCCCTTTTAATTTGTTTGTTCTTAGTATGCTGAAATATTCCATTTTTCTTGCCAAAATTGTAACGGTGTGGTTGAAATTTGCAAATTATATAGGTTTTCACCTAATAATTTGACATTAACCAAGACGTTGGGGTATTTACTAAACGGTTAAAACTAACTAACCGATCATTTTGAACTGATTCAGTTTACACACCCTACCAACACGTGTTGGGATACTTATACATTACATGTTGATAAGGACATTACTTTTTCCTCTAAATATATGTTTTTTAATGGTAGCAATTGTATGTTCAGGCTGTCAAGAGTAACATTTTTTCCCTTTAGTTTTTTTAGTTCCGATTATTTTCGTAATAAAGCGATCAATGCTTCGATAAATGATCAGTGTCACATCAACAGTAAAACTATCAATTTAATATAGGCTGATTTCTTGGTCAATTTTAATAGTTAATCGTCACAAATGATCATTTAAATTTTATTTTCTTGCATCGTTACCGGTGAGAAGAATTGCATAGAAGAGTTGATTCCATGTATCAGGAACACCAGCATGGCACCAGTGACAACAATCATTTCTTTTCCCACCAATCATATATTGATGGATGTCCGTCTTTTCCCAACTGTGATAGAGTTGTTAGCTCGAGTAAAGCATCCGCCATCGACATATTCCTCAAAACTTCGTTTACAACAGTTGCAGCTGGTGGTGATCTTCCATGATGTGTCAAACTGTCCACGGGTTTGGTTTGTCCATATCAGGTGGTTGACTTCAGTTCGTTCCATTCCTTGTTACTGCTCATTTATAAAATAAAATAATGTGCGTTTAGTTATTGAAAACGTTGAGATCAGCCCTTTGGATTCTCTAGTGTAATTAGAGTTTGAGACTACAGCATGAAGCATGCATGTTAATGACACCCATATATTGTTACTAAGGGAATCTCCAACAATCATGATCTTTTGGCCTCCATATCTCTTCAAGAAATCTTGACCATTGAACCTAAAATGTAATATACAAGATAATCAAGATTGCCAATTAATGGATATACTTAAATTTTATGTTTTGTCAAGTTTCTACATCTATTTATGTTATCAAGAAACATAAGTAAAACAGACACTTTAAAAAAATCTTTTCTGAGAAGAATCAATTTGTTTTAACTCCATACAAAATAGTTTTTAACTTTACAAATGTTTTATCAAAACTGTTTCCAAAAACATTTTAATAGTACCAAATCATTGTAAAAGCTAACTCTTTAATGAGAAATTCTTGTGTAAGTCGAGCTTTATAAAGAACTCAAAATACCCTACTAAAACTGAGCCTTACAAGACCTGACCTACCCAAGAATTTCTCCAAGATAGACGGTATAAACACCTACTATGACCATGTTTGGTTTTCCATCAAGCCAACACCAACTTAAAGCAAGTTGACTTAAATGAAAAACCAAACATTTCCGGGCCATGGCCAAGTATATATGAATGTATTACGTCCATGAAATCACATCTTACAACTACATCAATATCAATTTCTATATTTCTTTTTTTATACAAAGGATAAAAAATTAAACACAAAAACTAAACTCTACTGAAAGAGGCACCCACTGCATCTGCAGCTAATAATAAAGCAATTTCTTTTTTTCATCCTAGCTATAGCAAAATCAAACAAGAACCTAGCTAGGTGTGCCCAATTTCTGAAACATTGCCACCTAATTATGACATAAAATGATTTTAGCAAAGCAATATCAACCGAAAGTTTTTTTCTTACTTAAACTTTGTCTTTTAGAGTAGACCAGTTTAATATCTGTTGGAAATCACCTTGAGAAGATGCTCAGGTGGTGATCTTCCAAACACCCAAGTCTTAAATGACTTGTAGAAAGAATTTCAGCAATCGAACACAAGAACAGAAAATCAAAGAAAGAAAGAAGACAAGTAATTTGTTGTCGAGGTTCGGCAATGTGCCTACGTCCCCGTGAGTTCCTCCGAACTCTCTGCACTATCTCAATGGTTCTTACAAAGTTATAGCAATCCCCTTCAAGAATCCAAGTTCTTGAAGAACCAAGAAGAGAACGAGAAAGTGATAGACCTATTACAATGCTTTCTATCAATTCTCTACTAACCTCTCTTCTTTACAACCAGCCTCACTACAAGAGTCCCTCTTGTGTTTATGTCTCTCACACAATTCTCTCCTGTGTTTACAATGATCTCACAATGTCACAACTTGTGTGGTTCTCTCACACACCTTTTCCACCACTTGAAATGAGGCTAAGAAACCCTTTTTATATCCTCTTAATTCTTAGACAATCTTGTGAATCATTCTTGACCCTTTGATCATGTTCTTCCTTTAATCTCAGCCCTTCATCACTCTCCAAGTGATGCTGTGCATTTTGGTGTGGTGCTGTGTGCTGCAGCGTGACCTGATGCTGCAGCCACCTGATGCTGTGCGCACACCTCCTGCCTGTGGGCAGAAACTTCCACAGCAGTGTGCCTGACCTTCCTATGCTCAAAATTGAAGCACACACATGTGTGTAACCTTATAACTTGCTGAACTTTGATATCCCACAATTGGTTTGGACATTAACCAACCTTTGAACCATGTTTGGACCTGCTCAAACCTTGACCATGTTTGAACCATGTTTAAACCTTAGACAAAAAACCAACAATCTCTACCTTTGTCTAAGCGTTTAAACCCGAACCATTTGTGCAGAGTCCTTCGGGATCCAAACTCATCTTGAGTCATCAATCAACTGACTCCAATCCTAAGTAATTCAAGGCAATGATTGAACTTACTTAGAGGTAGAAACTTTGTGCCTAAATCTGCAGGACTTTTCTTCGTGGTCTTCTTGTCAACATGAATGCTTCCTTCTGTACCATTTTGCAGAATGTAATGATACCGAACATCCATATACTCCATCCCCTCATGGAACACTGGATACCTCCACAAGTGCCCCGCACTTTGGCTATCCAAAGATACCACTACCTGCTCTTTTAGGACCTCCCACTCGTCCAACAACCCTTTGCACCCCATAGCCTCCTTTATGGCTTCCGTAGCCGCTACGCATTCTGCCCTGGTTGTTATGAGTGCTACCACTGGCTGCCATTGAACCTCCATGTACGTCAGCAACCACTTCGTCCCAAGCCAATGCACTTTTCCGGGATTACTCACACATTTGCTGAAAACATCCATTGCCCAAGAAACACTTGACCTATCTCTCTTCCTTTCCCGGATGATTCTCCTCATCCCAAGGATCTTTTGTGCAAGGCTGAGATCCTTCCTCTCGAACTCCTCACTGAGTTGAGATGTAAACCTTTCCATCCTCTTCCTGCTGTTCCAAACTAACAGCCCATCAATGACATAGGTGAGGATACTCAACATCTTCTCCACCTTGTGTCCAGGTGAGAAAGTTTCTGTGAAACCTATGTCTTCTCTTCTTGTGAACCCATTGGCCACCAGCTTAGCCTTGTTCCAGACTTCATCTCTTGGAGGGCACCCTTCTTTAATCTTGTAAGTGCACTTACATTCCACAACTTTTTGATTTCCTAAAATTGTCACCAATTCCCAGAAGTTGTTCTTTCTCAAAGAATCCATTTCTTCCTCCATAGCTAGCTGCCACTTTGATGAATCCTTACACTCCATGGCATCCGTGTAAGTTTCTTGTTCACTCATCCCTCCTTCTTTCCAAGGAGCTGCTGCATCCACAGCATCCACAAACCCACATCTTGAAGGTTGTCCGACCAGCCTTCTTTCCCGGTCTCTTATGAGCTGAAAGTCCTTCTGACTTACTGCAGCATCCTTTTCTTGTTCAGCTTCTTCTTGAGTTTCTTGAGCTTGGCAATCATCCAAGGGCTCTACCTGGTCTGAACCCTCTTGCCTCCTTTGCTCTACCTGAACAGAATCTCTCTTGATGCTATGCTCAACAATTTCTGAATTGGTTTGCTCACTAGCCCCTGCAGGGTTAGTTTTCTCCAAGTAGGGAAATAATAATTCATTAAAGACAACATCCCTACTTATTATGAGTTTAAATCCTTCTTTTTCTAAGGACCACAACCTGTACCCCTTAGCCTCTTCCCCATATCCTAGAAACACACATTTTCTAGATCCTGGGCTAAGTCCATCATCCTTTTGTTGTGCATACGCAGCACACCCAAAAGTCCTAAGGTTGTCCAACTCAGGGGGTTTTCCACTCCACATCTCCATGGGAGTCTTTTGGAACACAATCCTAGAGGGTGATCTATTAATCAAATATGCAGCTGTAGCTACAGCTTCTCCCCAAAAATATTTTGGTAACCCGGATCCATCTAACATGCACCTAACCTTTTCCATAAGGTTCTTATTCATCAACTCAGCAACTCCATTTTGCTGAGGAGTTTCCACAACCGTCCTATGTCTTAGAATTCCATTTAACCTACAAAATTGATCAAGTTCTTGGTTAAAAATTTCTAAGCCATTATCGGTTCTTATCCCCTTAACTACTCTACCCATTTGAGTCTCAACCAGCCCTTTCCACACCACTAATTTATTCAAGGCATCTAATTTATTCTTAACCAAATAAACCCATACATTTCTTGAATAATCATCAATTAAAGACAGAAAGTAAATGTTACCTCCCTGTGTTGGTGTCCTTGCTAGTCCCCAAAGGTCCGCATGAATGTAGTCAAGAATGCCTTTAGACTTGTGCACTCCGGTGTTGAAGCTGACCCGATGTTACTGCCCAAAAACACAGCTCTTACAGAAATCCAGTTTTTCTACTTTGTCACCACCAAGTAGACCTTCCTTGCTAAGCACTTGCAGGCCCTTTTCGCTCATGTGTCCCAAGCGAGTGTGCCAAAGGGCTGCCTTGTCCAGCTCAGCCATCAAGCTTGCTGCTTGATCATTGGTTTCTGTTTCTCCGATCATCTCATAGAGTCCATCGTTTCTTGCTGCCTTGATCACTACCAAAGATCCCTTGGCCACCTTGATCTTTCCTCCCTCTATCTTGCATGTATAGCCCATGGAATCTAGCTGCCCCAATGAGATCAAGTTCCTCTTCAAATCTGGAACATACCTCACATTTTCCAGCAGTCTTGTGACTCCATCAAACATCTTCAATTGGATGTCTCCAATCCCTCTCACTTGGCAAGAATTATCATTCCCCAAGAAGACTCTTCCCTCATTGATCTCCTTGAAATTCTTGAACCATTCTTTGTGAGGGCTCATATGATGAGTGCACTCGATATCCAAGATCCATTTCCCGCTACCTTCTTGCCCCTTGCTCACACTTGAGCACACAACAAGAACATCATCATCTTGCTGTTCTGTTTTGGCAACCGAAGCCTCTCCATTCTTGGTATGGCTTCCTCCTCTATCCCCTGTCATCTTCTTGCAATCTTTCTTGACATGACCCTTCTTATGGCAGTAGTAGCACCTCTTCCCTCCAAATCTCAGTTTGGAATGCATTCTCCCATGGCTTTCTCCTCTACCTCTATCCCGGTAGTAGCCATGCATGCTGCTGTGCACTCTCCCATGGCTCTCTCCTCTACCTCTGTCCCGGTAGTAGCCATGCATGCTGCTGTGCACTCTCCCATGGCTCTCTCCTCTACCTCTGTCCCGGTAGTAGCCATGGTTGCTGCCATACCAAGTTGCTGGCCTTCTTTTAAAGAACAGCCCTTTACCACTTGATGCACTCCTTTTCTTGGCATCAATATTATCTAGCAACTCTTTCTTAGGATCAAATTTAAAAGCAAAGATTTGTTTCCGAAGATACCTCTTATGTGGGAGAGTCTTGGCAAGAAACAATTCATCTAGTTTCTTCCATAATGCAGCTGGATCTTCTAAGTCTCCGCACTCCCTTGTGACATTATCCGACATGTGCAAGAAAATGGTGCTGTAAGCCATCTTCTTCATCTCGGTCCGCTGGTCCTCCGTGACACTTGCTGGAAAAGCATCATCTTCTCCAATAGCCAAGTCCACTTTTTGTTGCACAAGAACCTCCTTGATCTTCCGCTTCCATAGGGAAAAATCTCCCTTCCCATCAAACTTCTTAATACCGAAATTTGAACCCATCTTGGGGAGATGATCCCTTGTCTTATGTAGTACCCACAAATGCTTTCTTCAACCTCAAGAACACAGGTCGAAGATGGATCTTAACCGTTCTTGAATCACTTTCAAGAACACGACCAGATCTTGATCTTTACACCGTTCTTGAATCACCCAAGAAGTTTGATCTTTGATTCTTGGAGTCTTGGCTCCGTTCCTTCTACTTCTTCTTCCGATAACCAGCAGCTGTGCTCGGATACCACTGTCCAAAGCTCTGATACCACTGTTGGAAATCACCTTGATAAGATGCCCAGGTGGTGATCTTCCAAACACCCAAGTCTTGAATGACTTGTAGAAAGAATTTCAGCAATCGAACACAAGAACAGAAAATCAAAGAAAGAAAGTAGACAAGTAATTTGTTGTCAAGGTTCGGCGATGTGCCTACGTCCCCGTGAGTTCCTCCGAACTCTCTGCACTATCTCAATGGTTCTTACAAAGTTACAGCAATCCCCTTCAAGAATCCAAGTTCTTGAAGAACCAAGAAGAGAACAAGAAAGTGATAGACCTATTACAATGCTTTCTATCAATTCTCTACTAACCTCTCTTCTTTACAACCAGCCTCACTACAAGAGTCCCTCTTGTGTTTACGTCTCTCACACAATTCTCTCCTGTGTTTACAATGATCTCGCAATGTCACAACTTGTGTGGTTCTCTCACACACCTTTTCCACCACTTGAAATGAGGCTAAGAAACCCTTTTTATAGCCTCTTAATTCTTGGACAATCTTGTGGATCATTCTTGACCCTTTGATCATGTTCTTCTTTAATCTCAGCCCTTCATCACTCTCCAAGTGATGCTGTGCATTTTGGTGTGGTGCTGTGTGCTGCAGCGTGACCTGATGCTGCAGCCACCTGATGCTGTGCGCACACCTTCTGCCAGTGGGCAGAAACTTCCACAGCAGTGTGCCTGACCTTCCTATGCTCAAAATTGAAGCACACACATGTGTGCAACCTTATAACTTGCTGAACTTTGATATCCCACAATTGGTTTGGACATTAACCAACCTTTGAACCATGTTTGGACCTGCTCAAACCTTGACCAGGTTTGAACCATGTTTAAACCTTAGACAAAAAACCAACAATATCTTAAAATGTTAGAAAATTTGCGGAGTCCAGCAATGAGTTTAGAACTTAAAGCCTGTAATTTTTCTGACATGACAAAATAAAATTGATTTAGTTTACAATTCATGAACTTTTTTCCTCATTGAGGATTTTGAAAATCTTAATTGTTTAAATGAGCTTATTTTGATATTATTTCTTAGGACGGAGTATTTTTTTCCACATCGTCAAATGAAAAATAAATAAATTACATCAATGGTTCTTATAGTTTAATATGAGACTCAAATTAATCCTCTAAAGCACTAATGTGTCAAACCCCTAACTTCATCTACTTACTCTAGTCTGTAGCCATACCCCCATTCAAATTATTAAAAAAAAAAAAAAACCTTAAAATCTGTAAGTTAAATAGAAAACTTAATTGATCTAAATTGTATTACCACTTGCAAGTAAAAACATCCAGTTAAGAGAAGGCATCCTTCAATCTGAAAAACCATTCGAATTGTATTACCACTTCCAATTGGGTCGCATGCTCATGACCCCTAAAAATTTACTATAGGCGAGACTCTTTATTCAAAAATCGAGATATATGATTCTTGCAGATCTATAGACTTAGATTTTAATTTTTTTTTTCTGTTGATCGATGTACATCTTCCTAGACTTCTTCAAGTTTCAAGCTAAGATTCCTTCAAACTCTAACTAGTACCATAAGCTGCAAAGAGCAATCCACATGAAAATTCAAAAATCAAATGCTCTCTGCCAAAAATTAAGAGAAGAACCGAGTAATGTTAGACGAAATAAGGCTGGCAAAACAAAGGAGATCAGTGCACATACTGTACTCCAAATAACTCAAATAAAATACACCCAATATGGGAACAAATGAGACCAAGACTGCCAAACGAATTATCATTAACATCGTAGTGGTGCTTTTGAAACCACATGCTCTTCCTTAACTTCCTCTCCCCATTCTCGTGCAAAGGTTCTACCATAATTGGGAATGTGAACCATTAATGTCAAGCACAAATCAATCTTGACCATCAACAGAATCAAGATGTTCTTAATTCCTTTCATTTTTTTTGGATGAATAAAAAGTCAAACAATTTTTCAATTTGTATATAAGATCCAAAACAAATGAAAATTTCTAGAGAGAAAAACAGAAGAGATTATAATTTTTTTAAGTTTTTTTTACGGACAAAGTTGAGACAGTTTGAAGATGAAGATGAGGTTAAAAATGAGGGGTTGTAAAGATAGATTTTTAAGGGATTAATTTGGACCTCAAATCAAGCAATAGGGACTATTGGGGTAAATTATTCATTTTTCATTTGATGATGTGATAAAAATTATTTTGTTTTACGAAACAAGATCAACACAATGACATTTAGAGAATTAAGAATTTTACAAAACCCAAACAACAATAATATTTTAAAACTAATTTATTCTTATATTTCTATTCATGACAGGGTTACCATAATAAATAAAAAAAAAACCCAATTTTCCTAAAAAATGGCAAAACAATAATGGTGATCCCTCCCCATATATACATATATACATATATATATATACATATATATATACCTCAACTATGTGGTCCAACTTATACATCGAGAAAAACGTTCCGAAAAAAAAAATGGCTTCCAAGAGATTTGTATCCTTTGTCTTCCTAGTTGTCTTTACCTCATGCATAGGTTGGTTTGTTATAATTTTTTTGGTTTCTTTTATGTGTTCAAATAAAGATTTGTATCCTTTGTCTTCTTAGTTGTCTTGATCTCATCCATAGGTTCATTGTTATAATTGATTATGTTTCTTTTACATTTTCACATAACGAAAAGTTTACATTCGGCGATTTTTTTTCATGATTACTTGTGTAAGCTAGAGATACTTGTTTTCTTCTTTTGGATGGGGCATGTATATAAATTATAGCATTTTCTGGAAATAAACATAAGAAGCATTATTTTCTTTTCTTTTTCTTAGACAGTCATTTTTTTGAAAACATTATAGTTGTACTTTAACTAATTTTTATCAAATAATACGAGTGCAGATTGTCTAAAATGATTTAGAATTGAGTAATTTTATATATAAAATTATTTCAGTAAAATATCAATTCTTTAATTAATGCGCTCAATGTGATCATCTTTTGTTTTAATCTATTATAGTAATCATTGTGTTGTTTTATTATTTTTTTTCGCCCCCATTCTTTATTGTAACAAAGATTGATTGTTGCTTTCAGATATTGAGGAAACTCTCGCACAAGACTCTTTGTGCTGCAAAGACCACCCAGCTTTTAGAAAATATCAGCCTGGCGTTGACGATGACCGATGCAATACATATTGTACAGGTCCTAATGGATTTTGTAGGGGCGGATTTTGTAAACCACTACGCCCAAATAACCATTGCCATTGTTATTGTTGAATGAATTTGTTGAAAATCACCTTGACAAGATGCCCAGGTGGTGATCTTCCAAACACCCAAGTCTTGAATGACTTGTAGAAAGAATTTCAGCAATCGAACTCAAGAACAGAAAATCAAAGAAAGAAAGAAGACAAGTAATTTGTTGTCGAGGTTCGGCAATGTGCCTACATCCCCGTGAGTTCTTCCGAACTCTCTGCACTATCTCAATGGTTCTTACAAACTTACAGCAATCCCCTTCAAGAATCCAAGTTCTTGAAGAACCAAGAAGAGAACTAGAAAGTGATAGACCTATTACAATGCTTTCTATTAATTCTCTACTAACCTCTCTTCTTTACAACCAGCCTCACTACAAGAGTCCCTCTTGTGTTTATTTCTCTCACACAATTCTCTCTTGTGTTTACAATGATCTCACAATGTCACAACCTATGTGGTTCTCTCACACACCTTTTTCACCACTTGAAATGAGGCTAAGAAACCCTTTTTATAGCCTCTTAATTCTTGGACATTCTTGTGAGTCATTATCCTCCCTTTGATCATGTTCTTCCTTTAATCTCAGCCCTACATCACTCTCCAAGTGATGCTGTGCGTTTTGGTGTGGTGCTGTGTGCTACGGCGTGACCTGATGCTGCAGCCTCCTGATGCTGTGCGCACACCTCCTGCCTGTGGGCAGAAACTTCCACAGTAGTGTGCCTGACCTTCCCATGCTCAAAATTGAAGCACACACATGTGTGCAACCTTATAACTTGCTGATAATTCATACTCCACATTTGGTTTGGATTTTAACCATTCTTGAACCATGTTTGGACCTGTTCAAACCTTGACTATGTTTGAACCGTGTTTAAACCTTAGACAAAAAACCAACAATCTCTACCTTTGTCTAAGCGTTTAAACTTGAACCATTTGTGCAAAGACCTTCAGGATCCAAACTCATATTGAGTTACCAATTAACCAACTCCATTCCTAAGTAATTCAATGCAATGATTGAACTTACTTAGAGGTAGAAACTTGATGCCTAAATCTGCAGGACTTTTCTCTGTGGTCTTCTTGTCAACATGAATGCTTCCATATGTACCATTTTCCAGAATGTAATGATACCGAACATCCATATACTCCGTCCCCTCATGGAACACTGGATACCTCCACAAGTGCCCCGCACTTTGACTATCCAAAGATACCACTACCTGCTCTTTTAGGACCTCCCACTCGTCCAACAACCCTTTGCACCCCATAGCCTCCTTTATGGCTTCCGTAGCCGCTATGCATTCTGCCCTGGTTGTTTATGAGTGCTACCACTGGCTGCCACTGAGCCTCCAAGTACCTCAGCAACCACTTCATCCCAAGACAACACTCTTTTCCGGGATTACTCACACATTTGCTGAAAACATCCATTGCCCAAGAAACACTTGACCTGTCTCTCTTCCTTTCCCGGATGATTCTCCTCATCCCAAGGATCTTTTGTGCAAGGCTGAGATCCTTCCTCTCAAACTCCTCACTGAGTTGAGATGTAAACCTTTCCATCCTCTTCCTGCTATTCCAAACTAACAGCCCATCAATGACATAGGTGAGGATACTCACCATCTACTCCACCTTGTGTCCAGGTGAGGAAGTTTCTGTGAAACCTATGTCTTCTCTTCTTGTGAACCCATTCGCCACCAGCTTAGCCTTGTTCCGGACTTCATCTCTTGGAGGGCACCCTTCTTTACTCCGGTAAGTGCACTTACATTCCACAACTTTCTGATTTCCTAAAATTTTCACCAATTCCCAGAAGTTGTTCTTTCTCAAAGAATCCATTTCTTCCTCCATAGCTAGCTGCCACTTTCATGAATCCTTACACTCCATGGCATCCTTGTAAGTTTCTTGTTCACTCATCTCTCCTTCTGTCCAAGGAGTTGCTGCATCCGCAGCATCCACAAACCCACATCTTGAAGGTGGTCCGACCAGCCTTCTTTCCCGGTCTCTTATGAACTGAAAGTCCTTCTGACTTGCTGCAACATCCTTTTCTTGTTCAGCCTCTTCTTGAGTTTCTTGAGCTTGGCAATCATCCAAGGGCTCTACCTGGTCTGAACCTTCTTGCCTCCTGTGCTCTACCTGAACAGAATCTCCCTTGATGCTATGCTCAACAATTTCTGAATTGGTTTGCTCACTAGCCCCTGCAGGATTAGTTTTCTCCAAGTAGGGAAATAATAATTCATTAAAGACAACATCCCTACTTATTATGAGTTTAAATCCTTCTTTTTCTAAGGACCACAACCTGTACCCCTTAGCCCCTTCCCCATATCCTAGAAACACATATTTTCTAGATCTTGGGCTAAGCTTATCCTCCTTTTGGAGTGCATACGCAGCACACCCAAAAGTCCTAAGGTTGTCCAACTCAAGGGGTTTTCCACTCCACATCTCCATGGGAGTCTTTTGGAACACAATCCTAGAGGGTGATCTATTAATCAAATATGCAGCTGTAGCTACAGCTTCTCCCCAAAAATATTTTGGTAACCCGGATCCATCTAACATGCACTTAACCTTTTCCATAAGGGTCTTATTCATCAACTCAGCAACTCCATTTTGCTGAGGAGTTTCCACAACCGTCCTATGTCTTAGAATGCCATTTAACCTACAGAATTGATCAAGTTCTTGGTTAAAAATTTCTAAGGCATTATCGGTTCTTATCCCCTTAACTACTCTACCCATTTGAGTCTCAACCAGCCCTTTCCACACCACTAATTTATTCAAGGCATCTAATTTATTCTTAACCAAATAAACTCATACTTTTCTTGAATAATCATCAATTAAAGACAGAAAGTAAATGTTACCTCCCTGTGTTGGTGTCCTTGCTGGTCCCCAAAGGTCCGCATGAATGTAGTCAAGAATGCCCTTAGACTTGTGCACCCCGGTGTTGAAGCTGACCTGATGTTGCTGCCCAAAAACACAGCTCTTACAAAAATCCAGTTCTTCTACTTTGTCACCACCAAGTAGACCTTCCTTGCTAAGCACTTGCAGGCCCTTTTCGCTCATGTGTCCCAAGTGAGTGTGCCAAAGGGCTGCCTTGTCCAGCTCAGCCATCAAGCTTGAAGCTTGATCATTGGTTTTTGTTTCTTCGATCATCTCATAGAGTCCATCGTTTCTTGCTGTCTTGATCACCACCAAAGATCCCTTGGCCACCTTGATCTTTCCTCCCTCTATCTTGCATGTATAGCCCATGGAATCTAGCTGCCCCAATGAGATCAAGTTCCTCTTCAAATCTGGAACATACCTCACATTTTCCAGTAGCCTTGTGACTCCATCAAACATCCTCAATTGGATATCTCCAATCCCTCTCACTTGGCAATAATTATCATTCCCCAAGAAGACCATTCCATCATTGATCTTCTTGAAATTCTTGAACCATTCTTTGTGAGGGCTCATATGATGAGTGCACCCGGTATCCAAGATCCATTTCCTGCTGCCTTCTTGCCCCTTGCTCACACTTGAGCACACAACAAGAACATCGTCATCTTGCTGTTCTGTTTTGGCAACCGAAGCCTCTCCATTCTTGGTATGGCTTCCTCCTCTATCCCTTGTCATCTTCTTGCAATCTTTCTTGACATTACCCTTCTTATGGCAGTAGTAGCACCTCTTCCCTCGAAATCTCAGTTTGGAATGCATTCTCCCATGGCTTTCTCCTCTACCTCTGTCCCGGTAGTAGCCATGCATGCTGCTGTGCACTCTCCCATGGCTCTCTCCTCTACCTCTGTCCCGGTAGTAGCCATGGTTGCTGCCATACCAAGTTGCTGGCCTTCTTTTAAAGAACAGCCCTTTACCACTTGATGCACTCCTTTTCTTGGCATCGAGATTATCTTGCAACTCTTTCTTAGGATCAAATTTAAAAGCAAAGATTTGTTTCCGAAGATACCTCTTATGTTGGAGAGTCTTGGCAAGAAACAATTCATCTAGTTTCTTCCATAATGCAGCTGGATCTTCTGAGTCTCCGCACTCCCTTGTGATACTATCCGACATGTGCAAGAAAATGGTGCTGTAGGCCATCTTCTTCATCTCAGTCCGTTGGTCCTCCGTGACACTTGCTGGAAAAGCATCATCTTCTCCAATAGCCAAGTCCACTTTCAACTGCATTAGAACCGCCTTGATCTTCTGCTTCCATAGGGTAAAGTCCCCCTTTCTATCAAACTTCTCCACACAGAAATTTGAAGCCATCTTTTGCGGACAAGATCCCAGATTTGTGCACTAACCACAACTACTTTCTTTAACCTCAAGAACACAGATCGAAGATGGATCTTTAACACCGTTATTGATTCAACCTTCAAGAACACGACCGGAACTTGATCTTTAACCGTTCTTGATTCACCCAAGAAGTTTGATCTTTGATTCTTGGAGTCTTGGCTCCGTACCTTCTACTTCTTGTTCCGATAACCAGCTGCTGTGCTCTGATACCACTGTTGGAAATCACCTTGACAAGATGCCCAGGTGGTGATCTTCCAAACACCCAAGTCTTGAATGACTTGTAGAAAGAATTTCAACAATCGAACTCAAGAACAGAAAATCAAAGAAAGAAAGAAGACAAGTAATTTGTTATCGAGGTTCGGCAATGTGCCTACGTCCCCGTGAGTTCCTCAGAACTCTCTGCACTATCTCAACGGTTCTTACAAATTTACAGCAATCCCCTTCAAGAATCCAAGTTCTTGAAGAACCAAGAAAAGAACGAGAAAGTGATAGACCTATTACAATGCTTTCTATTAATTCTCTACTAACCTCTCTTCTTTACAACCAGCCTCACTACAAGAGTCCCTCTTGTGTTTATGTCTCTCACACAATTCTCTCTTGTGTTTACAATGATCTCACAATGTCACAACCTGTGTGGTTCTCTCACACACCTTTTTCACCACTTGAAATGAGGCTAAGAAACCCTTTTTATAGCCTCTTAATTCTTGGACATTCTTGTGAGTCATTATCCTCCCTTTGATCATGTTCTTCCTTTAATCTCAGCCCTACATCACTCTCCAAGTGATGCTGTGCATTTTGGTGTGGTGTTGTGTGCTGCGGCGTGACCTGATGCTGCAGCCTCCTGATGCTGTGCGCACACCTCCTGCCTGTGGGCAGAAACTTCCACAGCAGTGTGTCTGACCTTCCCATTCTCAAAATTGAAGCACACATATGTGTGCAACCTTATAACTTGCTGAATCTTCATACTCCACATTTGGTTTGGATTTTAACCATTCTTGAACCATGTTTGGACCTGTTCAATCCTTGACCATGTTTGAACCATGTTTAAACCTTAGTCAAAAAACCAACAATCTCTACCTTTGTCTAAGCGTTTAAACCTGAACCATTTGTGCAGAGACCTTCAGGATCCAAACTTATATTGAGTTACCAATTAACCAACTCCGTTCCTAAGTAATTCAAGGCAATGATTGAACTTACTTAGAGGTAGAAACTTGGTGCCTAAATCTGCAGGACTTTTCTCCGTGGTCTTCTTGTCAACATGAATGCTTCCTTCTGTACCATTTTCCAGAATGTAATGATACCGAACATCCATATGCTCCGTCCCCTCATGGAACACCGGATACCTCCATAAGTGCCCCGCACTTTGGCTATCCAAAGATACCACCACCTGCTCTTTTAGGACCTCCCACTCGTCCAACAACCCTTTGCACCCCATAGCCTCCTTTATGGCTTCCGTAGCCGCTATGCATTCTGCCCTGGTTGTTTATGAGTGCTACCACTGGCTGCTACTGAGCCTCCATGTACCTCAGCAACCACTTCATCCCAAGACAACGCTCTTTTCCGTGATTACTCACAGATTTGCTGAAAACATCCATTGCCCAAGAAACACTTGACCTGTCTCTCTTCCTTTCCCGGATGATTCTCCTCATCCCAAGGATCTTTTGTGCAAGGCTGAGATCCTTCCTCTCAAACTCCTCACTGAGTTGAGATGTAAACCTTTCTATCCTCTTCCTGCTGTTCCAAACTAACAGCCCATCAATGACATAGGTGAGGATACTCACCATCTACTCCACCTTGTGTCCAAGTGAGAAAGTTTCTGTGAAACCTATGTCTTCTCTTCTTGTGAACCCATTCGCCACCAGCTTAGCCTTGTTCTAGACTTCATCTCTTGGAGGGCACCCTTCTTTAATCTTGTAAGTGCACTTATATTCCATAACTTTCTGATTTCCTAAAATTTTCACCAATTCCCAGAAGTTGTTCTTTCTCAAAGAATCCATTTCTTCCTCCATAGCTAGCTGCCACTTTGATGAATCCTTACACTCCATGGCATCCGTGTAAGTTTCTTGTTCACTCATCTCTCCTTCTGTCCAAGGAACTGCTGCATCCGCAGCATCCGCAAACCAACATCTTGAAGGTGGTCCGACCAGCCTTCTTTCCCGGTCTCTTATAAGCTGAAAGTCCTTCTGACTTGCTGCAACATCCTTTTCTTGTTCAGCCTCTTCTTGAGTTTCTTGAGCTTGGCAATCATCCAAGGGCTCTACCTGGTCCGAACCTTCTTGCCTCATTTGCTCTACCTGAACAGAATCTCCCTTGATGCTATGCTCAACAATTTCTGAATTGGTTTGCTCACTAGCCCCTGCAGGGTTAGTTTTCTCCAAGTAGGGAAATAATAATTCATTAAAGACAACATCCCTACTTATTATGAGTTTAAATCCTTCTTTTTCTAAGGACCACAACCTGTACCCCTTAGCCCCTTCCCCATATCCTAGAAACACATATTTTCTAGATCCTGGGCTAAGCTTATCCTCCTTTTGGAGTGCATACACAGCACACCCAAAAGTCCTAAGGTTGTCCAACTCAGGGGGTTTTCCACTCCACATCTCCATGGGAGTCTTTTGGAACACAATCCTAGAGGGTGATCTATTAATCAAATATGCAGCTGTAGCTACAGCTTCTCCCCAAAAATATTTTGGTAACCCGGATCCATCTAACATGCACTTAACCTTTTCCATAAGGGTCTTATTCATCAACTCAGCAACTCCATTTTGCTGATGAGTTTCCACAACCGTCCTATGTCTTAGAATGCCATTTAACCTACAGAATTGATCAAGTTCTTGGTTAAAAATTTCTAAGCCATTATCGGTTCTTATCCCCTTAACTACTCTACCCATTTGAGTCTCAACCAGCCCTTTCCACACCACTAATTTATTCAAGGCATCTAATTTATTCTTAACCAAATAAACTCATACTTTTCTTGAATAATCATCAATTAAAGACAGAAAGTAAATGTTACCTCCCTGTGTTGGTGTCCTTGCTGGTCCCCAAAGGTCCGCATGAATGTAGTCAAGAATGCCCTTAGACTTGTGCACCCCGGTGTTGAAGCTGACCTGATGTTGCTGCCCAAAAACACAGCTCTTACAAAAATCCAGTTCTTCTCCTTTGTCACCACCAAGTAGACCTTCCTTGCTAAGCATTTGCAGGCCCTTTTCGCTCATGTGTCCCAAGCGAGTGTGCCAAAGGGCTGCCTTGTCCAGCTCAGCCATCAAGCTTGCTGCTTGATCATTGGTTTCTGTTTCTCCGATCATCTCATAGAGTCTATCATTTCTTGCTGCCTTGATCACCACCAAAGATCCCTTGGCCACCTTGATCTTTCCTCCCTCTATCTTGCATGTATAGCCCATGGAATCTAGCTGCCCCAATGAGATCAAGTTCCTCTTCAAATCTGGAACATACCTCACATTTTCCAGTAGCCTTGTGACTCCATCAAACATCCTCAATTGGATATCTGCAATCCCTCTCACTTGGCAAGAATTATCATTCCCCAAGAAGACCATTCCATCATTGATCTTCTTGAAATTCTTGAACCATTCTTTGTGAGGGCTCATATGATGAGTGCACCCGGTATCCAAGATCCATTTCCCGCTGCCTTCTTGCCCCTTGCTCACACTTGAGCATGCAACAAGAACATCATCATCTTGCTGTTCTGTTTTGGCAACCAAAGCCTCTCCATTCTTGGTATGGCTTCCTCCTCTATCCCTTGTCATCTTCTTGCAATCTATCTTGACATGACCCTCCTTATGGCAGTAGTAGAAGCTCTTCCCTCCAAATCTCAGTTTGGAATGCATTCTCCCACGGCTTTCTCCTCTACCTCTGTCCCGGTAGTAGCCATGCATGCTGCTGTGCACTCTCCCATGGCTCTCACCTCTACCTCTATCCCGGTAGCAGCCATGCATGCTGCTGTGCACTCTCCCATGGCTCTCTCCTCTACCTCTGTCCCGGTAGTAGCCATGGTTGCTGCCATACCAAGTTGCTGGCCTTCTTTTAAAGAACAGCCCCTTACCACTTGATGCACTCCTTTTCTTGGCATCAAGATTATCTTGCAACTCTTTCTTATGATCAAATTTAAAAGCAAAGATTTGTTTCCGAAGATACCTCTTATGTGGGAGAGTCTTGGCAAGAAACAATTCATCTAGTTTCTTCCATAATGCAGCTGGATCTTCTGAGTCTCCGCACTCCCTTATGATACTATCCGACATGTGCAAGAAAGTGGTGCTGTAGGCCATCTTCTTCATCTCGGTCTGCTGGTCCTCCGTGACACTTGCTGGAAAAGCATCATCTTCTCCAATAGCCAAGTCCACTTTCTGCTGCATTAGAACCGCCTTGATCTTCCGCTTCCGTAGGGTAAAGTCCCCCTTTCCATCAAACTTCTCCACACAGAAATTTGAAGCCATCTTTTGCAGACAAGATCCCAGATTTGTGCACTAACCACAACTACTTTCTTTAACCTCAAGAACACGGATCGAAGATGGATCTTTAACACCGTTATTGAATCAACCTTTAAGAACACGACCGGATCTTGATCTTTAACCGTTCTTGATTCACCCAAGAAGTTTGATCTTTCATTCTTGGAGTCTTGGCTTCGTACCTTCTACTTCTTGTTCCGATAACCAGCTGCTGTGCTCTGATACCACTGTTGGAAATCACCTTGACAAGATGCCCAGGTGGTGATCTTCCAAACACCCAAGTCTTGAATGACTTGTAGAAAGAATTTCAGCAATCGAACTCAAGAACAGAAAATCAAAGAAAGAAAGAAGACAAGTAATTTGTTGTCGAGGTTCGGCAATGTGCCTACGTCCCCGTGAGTTCCTCCGAACTCTCTGCACTATCTCAATGGTTCTTACAAAGTTACAGCAATCCCCTTCAAGAATCCAAGTTCTTGAAGAACCAAGAAGAGAACGAGAAAGTGATAGACCTATTACAATGCTTTCTATCAATTCTCTACTAACCTCTCTTCTTTACAACCAGCCTCACTACAAGAGTCCCTCTTGTGTTTATGTCTCTCACACAATTCTCTCTTGTGTTTACAATGATCTCACAATCTCAGAAACTTCCACAGCAGTGTGCCTGACCTTCTCATGCTCAAAATTGAAGCACACACATGCGTGCAACCTTATAATTTGCTGAACTTTGATATCCCAAAATTTGTTTAGACATTAACCAACCATTGGACCATGTTTGGACCTGTTCAAACCTTGACCATGTTTGAACCATGTTTAAACCTTAGACAAAAAACCAACAATCTCTACCTTTGTCTAAGCGTTTAAACCTGAACCATTTGTGCAGAAACCTTCGGGATCCAAACTAATCTTGAGTCATCAATCAACTAACTCTAATCCTAAGTAATTCAAGGCAATGATTGAACTTACTTAGAGGTAGAAACTTGGTGCCTAAATCTCCAGGACTTTTCTCCGTGGTCTTCTTGTCAACATGAATGCTTCCTTCTGTACCATTTTCCAGAATGTAATGATACCGAACATCCATATGCTCCGTCCCCTCATGGAACACCTGATACCTCCACAAGTGCCCCTCACTTTGGCTATCCAAAGATACCACCAGCTGCTCTTTTAGGACCTCCCACTCGTCCAACAACCCCTTGCACCCCATAGCCTCCTTTATGGCTTCCGTAGCCGTTATGCATTATGCCCTGGTTGTTATGAGTGCTACAACTGGCTGCCACTGAGCCTCCATGTACCTCAGCAACCACTTCATCCAAAGATAATGCTCTTTTCCAGGATTACTCACACATTTGCTGAAAACATCCATTGCCCAAGAAACACTTGACCTGTTTCTCTTCCTTTCCCGGGTGATTCTCCTCATCCCAAGGATCTTTTATGTAAGGCTGGGATCCTTCCTCTCGAACTCCTCACTGAGTTGAGATGTAAACCTTCCCATCAATGACATAGGTGAGGATACTCACCATCTTCTCCACCTTGTGTCCAGGTGAGAAAGTTTCTGTGAAACCTATGTCTTCTCTTCTCATGAACCCATTCGCCACCAGCCTAGCCTTGTTCCAGACATCATCTCTTGGAGGGCACCCTTCTTTGATCTTGTAAGTGCACTTACATTCCACAACTTTCTGATTTCCTAGAATTTTCACCAATTCCCAGAAGTTGTTCTTCCTCAAAGAATCCATTTCTTCCTCCATAGCTAGCTGCCACTTTGACGAATCCTTACACTCCATGGCATCCGTGTAAGTTTCTGGTTCAACCATCCCTCCTTCTATCCAAGGAGTTGCTGTATCTGCAGCATTTGCAAACTTATATCTCAAGGGTGGTTTAACCACTCTTCTTTCCCAGTCTCTTATGAGCTGGTAGTCCTTCAGACTTACTGTAGCATCCTCTTCTTGTTCAGTCTCTTTTTGAGTTTCTTGAGCTTGGCAATCATTCGAGGGCACTACCTGGTCCGAACCCTCTTGCCTCCTTTGCTCTACCTGAACAGAATCTCCCTTGATGCTATGCTCAACAAGAACCAAACTGGTTTGCTCACTAGCCCCTGCAGGGTTAGTAATCTCCAAGTAGGGAAATAACAATTCATTAAAAATAACATCCCTACTTATTATGAGTTTCAATCCTTCTTTTTCTAAGGACCACAACCTGTACCCCTTAGCCCCTTCCCCATATCCTAGAAACACATATTTTCTAGATCCTGGGCTAAGCTTATCCTCCTTTTGGAGTGCATACGCAGCACACCCAAAAGTCCTAAGGTTGTCCAACTCAGGGGGTTTTCCACTCCACATCTCCATGGGAGTCTTTTGGAACACAATCCTAGAGGGTGATCTATTAATCAAATATGCAGCTGTAGCTACAGCTTCTCCCCAAAAATATTTTGGTAACCCGGATCCTATTAGCATGCACCTAACTTTTTCCATAAGGGTTCGATTCATTCTTTCAGCAACTCCATTTTGCTTGGGTGTTTTTGCAACCGTTCTATGTCTTAGAATGCCATTTAATTCACAGAATTTATCAAAATCCTTGTTGCAAAATTCTAAACTATTATCGGTTTTTAAAGCTTTAACTACCCTACCAGTTTGGGTTTCCAACAATTTCTTCCACACAACAAATTTATTCAAGGCATCCGATTTATTCCTAAGCAAATAAATCCACACTCTTCTTGAATAATCATCAATTAAAGACAGAAAGTAAAAGTTACCTCCCTCTGTTGGTGTTCTTGCTGGTCCCCAAAGGTCCGAATGAATGTAATCAAGAATCCCCTTAGACTTGTGCACTCCGGTGTTAAAGCTGACCCGGTGTTGCTTCCTAAGAATGCAACTCTCACAGAAATCCAGTTTTTCTACTTTATCACCACCAAGTAGACCTTCCTTGCTAAGCACTTGCAGGCCTTTTTCGCTCATGTGTCCCAAGCGAGTGTGCCAAAGGGCTGCCTTATCCAGCTCAGCCATCAAGCTTGCTGCTTGATCATTGATTTCTGTTTCTCCGATCATCTCATAAAGTCCATCATTTCTTGCTGCCTTGATCACTACCAAAGATCCCTTGGCCACCTTGATCTTTCCTCCCTCTAATTTGCATGTGTACCCCACGGAGTCCAGCTGCCCCAATGAGATCAAGTTCCTCCTCAAGTCTGGAAGATATCTTACATTTCGTAGCAGCCTTATGACTCCATCAAACATCCTCAATTGGATGTCTCCAATCCCTCTCACTTGGCAAGAATTGTCATTCCCCAAGAAGGCTCTTCCCTCATTGATCTCCTTGAAATTCTTGAACCATTCTTTGTGAGGGCACATATGAGAGGTGCACCCGGAGTCAAGAATCCACTTTTCGCTGCCTTGCCTCCTGCTCACATTTGAGCATGCAACAAGAACATCATCTTGCTGTTCTGTTTTGGCAACTGAAGCCTCTCCATTCTTGGAATGGCTTCCTCCTCTATCCCTTGTCATCTTCTTGCAGTCTATCTTGACATGACCCTCCTTATGGCAGTAGTAGAAGCTCTTCCCTCCAAATCTCAGTTTGGAATGCATTCTCCCATGGCTTTCTCCTCTACCTCTGTCCCGGTAGTAGCCATGCATGCTGCTGTGCACTCTCCCATGGCTCTCACCTCTACCTCTGTCCCGGTAGTAGCCATGCATGCTGCTGTGCACTCTCCACGCAAAGATTTGTTTTCGAAGATACCTCTTATGTGGGAGAGTCTTGGCAAGAAACAATTCATCTAGTTTCTTCCATAATGCAGCTGGATCTTCGGAGTCTCCGCACTCCCTTGTGACATTATCCGACATGTGCAAGAAAATGGTGCTGTAAGCCATCTTCTTCATCTCGGTCTGCTGGTCCTCCGTGACACTTGCTGGAAAAGCATCATCTTCTCCAATAGCCAAGTCCACTTTTTGTTGCACAAGAACCTCCTTGATCTTCCGCTTCCATAGGGAAAAATCTCCCTTTCCATCAAACTTCTTAATACCGAAATTTGAACCCATCTTGCGGAGATGATCCCTTGTCTTATGCAGTACCCACAAATGCTTTCTTTAACCTCAAGAACACAGATTGAAGATGGATCTTAACCGTTCTTGAATCACTTTCAAGAACACGACCAGATCTTGATCTTTACACCGTTCTTGAATCACCCAAGAAGTTTGATCTTTGATTCTTGGAGTCTTGGCTCCGCACCTTCTACTTCTTATTTCGATAACCAGCTGCTGTGCTCGGATACCACTGTCCGAAGCTCTGATACCACTGTTGGAAATCACCTTGACAAGATGCCCAGATGGTGATCTTCCAAACACCCAAGTCTTGAATGACTTGTAGAAAGAATTTCAGCAATCGAACACAAGAACAGAAAATTAAAGAAAGAAAGAAGACAAGTAATTTGTTGTCGAGGTTCGGAAATGTGCCTACGTCCCCGTGAGTTCCTCCGAACTCTCTGCACTATCTCAATGGTTCTTACAAAGTTACAGCAATCCCCTTCAAGAATCCAAGTTCTTGAAGAACCAAGAAGAGAACGAGAAAGTGATAGACCTATTACAATGCTTTCTATCAATTCTCTACTAACCTCTCTCCTTTACAACCAGCCTCACTACAAGATTCCTTATTGTGTTTATGTCTCTCACACAATTCTCTCTTGTGTTTACAATGATCTCACAATGTCACAACCTGTGTGGTTCTCTCACACACTTTTTCACCACTTGAAATGAGGCTAAAAAACTCTTTTTATAGCCTCTTAATTCTTGGACAATCTTGTGAATCATTCTTGACCCTTTGATCATGTTCTTCCTTTAATCTCAGCCCTACATCACTCTCCAAGTGATGCTGTGCATTTTGGTGTGGTGCTGTGTGCTGCGGCGTGACCTGATGCTGTGCACACACCTCCTGCTTGTCAACATGAATACTTCCTTTTGTACCATTTTCCAGAATGTAATGATACCGAACATCCATATGCTCCATCCCCTCATGGAACACCGGATACCTCCATAAGTGCCCCGCACTTTGGTTATCCAAAGATACCACCACCTGCTCTTTTAGGACCTCCCACTCGTCCAACAACCCTTTGCACCCCATAGCCTCCTTTATGGCTTCCGTAGCCGCTATGCATTCTGCCTTGGTTGTTATGAGTGCTACCACTGGCTGCCACTGAGCCTCCATGTACCTCAGCAACCACTTCGTCCCAAGACAATGCTCTTTTCCGGGATTACTCACACATTTGTTGAAAACATCCATTGCCCAAGAAACACTTGACCTGTTTCTCTTCCTTTCCCGGATGATTCTCCTCATCCCAAGGATCTTTTGTGCAAGGCTGAGATCCTTCCTCTCGAACTCCTCGCTGAGTTGAGATGTGAACCTTTCCTTCCTCTTCCTGCTGTTCCAAACTAACAGCCCATCAATGACATAGGTGAGGATACTCACCATCTTCTCCACCTTGTGTCCAGGTGAGAAAGTTTCTGTGAAACCTATGTCTTCTCTTCTCGTGAACCCATTCGCCACCAGCCTAGCCTTGTTCCAGACTTCATCTCTTGGAGGGCACCCTTCTTTGATCTTGTAAGTGCACTTACATTCCACAACTTTCTGATTTCCTAGAATTTTCACCAATTCCCAGAAGTCGTTCTTTCTCAAAGAATCAATTTCTTCCTCCATAGCTAGCTGCCACTTTGACGAATCCTTACGCTCCATGGCATCCGTGTAAGTTTCTTGTTCACTCATCTCTCCTTCTGTCCAAGGAGCTGCTACATCCGCAGCATCCGCAAACCCACATCTTGAAGGTGGTCCGACTAGCCTTCTTTCCCGGTCTCTTATGAGCTGAAAGTCCTTCTGACTTGTTGCAACATCCTTTTCTTGTTCAGCCTCTTCTTGAGTTTATTGAGCTTGGAAATCATCCAAAGGCTCTACCTGGTCCGAACCCTCTTGCCTCCTTTACTCTACCTGAACAGAATCTCTCTTGATGCTATGCTCAACAATTTCTGAATTGGTTTGCTCACTAGCCCCTGCAGGGTTAGTTTTCTCCAAGTAGGGAAATAATAATTCATTAAAGACAACATCCCTACTTATTATGAGTTTAAATCCTTCTTTTTCTAAGGACCACAACCTGTACCCCTTAGCCCCTTCCCCATATCCTAGAAACACATATTTTCTAGATCCTGGGCTAAGCTTATCCTCCTTTTGGAGTGCATACGCAGCACACCCAAAAGTCCTAAGGTTGTCCAACTCAGGGGGTTTTCCACTCCAAATCTCCATGGGAGTCTTTTGGAACACAATCCTAGAGGGTGATCTATTAATCAAATATGCAGCTGTAGCTACAGCTTCTCCCCAAAAATATTTTGGTAACCCGGATCCATCTAACATGCACTTAACCTTTTCCATAAGGGTCTTATTCATCAACTCAGCAACTCCATTTTGCTGAGGAGTTTCCACAACCGTCCTATGTCTTAGAATGCCATTTAATCTACAGAATTGATCAAGTTCTTGGTTAAAAATTTCTGAGCCATTATCGGTTCTTATCCCCTTAACTACTCTACCTATTTGAGTCTCAACCAGCCCTTTCCACACCACTAATTTATTCAAGGCATCTAATTTATTCTTAACCAAATAAACCCATACTTTTCTTGAATAATCATCAATTAAAGACAGAAAGTAAATGTTACCTCCCTGTGTTGGTGTCCTTGCTGGTCCCCAAAGGTCCGCATGAATGTAGTCAAGAATGCCCTTAGACTTATGCACTCCGGTGTTAAAGCTGACCTGATGTTGCTGCCCAAAAACACAGCTCTTAATAAAATCCAGTTCTTCTAATTTGTCACCACCAAGTAGACCTTCCTTGCTAAGCACTTGCAGGCCTTTTCGCTCATGTGTCCCAAGCGAGTGTGCCAAAGGGCTGCCTGGTCCAGCTCAGCCATCAAGCTTGCTACTTGATCATTGGTTTATGCTTCTCCGATCATCTCATAGAGTCCATCATTTCTTGCTGCCTTGATCACCACCAAAGATCCCTTGGCCACCTTGATCTTTCCTCCCTCTATCTTGCATGTATAGCCCATGGAATCTAGCTGCCCCAATGAGATCAAGTTCCCCTTCAAATCTGGAACATACCTTACATTTTCCAGTAGCCTTGTGACTCCATCAAACATCCTCAATTGGATATCTCTAATCCCTCTCACTTGGCAAGAATTATCATTCCCCAAGAAGACCATTCCATCATTGATCTTCTTGAAATTCTTGAACCATTCTTTGTGAGGGCTCATATGATGAGTGCACCCGGTATCCAAGATCCATTTCCCGTTGTCTTCTTGCCCCTTTCTCACACTTGAGCAAACAACAAGAACATCATCATCTTGTTGTTCTGTTTTGGCAACCGAAGCCTCTCCATTCTTGGTATGGCTTCCTCCTCTATCCCTTGTCATCTTCTTGCAATCTTTCTTGACATGACCCTCCTTATGGCAGTAGTAGTAGCTCTTCCCACCAAATCTCAGTTTGGAATGCATTCTCCCATGGCTTTCTCCTCTACCTCTGTCCCGGTAGTAGCCATGCATGCTGCTGTGCACTCTCCCATGGCTCTCTCCGCTACCTCTGTCCTGGTAGTAGCCATGCAAGCTGCTGTGCACTCTCCGATGGCTCTCTCCTCTACCTCTGTCCTGGTAGTAGGCATAGTTGCTGCCATACCAAGTTGCTGGCCTTCTTTTAAAGAACAGCCCTTTACCACTTGATGCACTCCTTTTCTTGGCATCAAGATTATCTTGCAACTCTTTCTTAGGATCAAATTTAAAAGCAAAGATTCGTTCCCGAAGATACCTCTTATGTGGGAGAGTCTTGGCAAGAAACAATTCATCTAGTTTCTTCCATAATGCAGCTGGATCTTCGGAGTCTCCGCACTCCCTTGTGACATTATCCGACATGTGCAAGAAAATGGTGCTGTAAGCCATCTTCTTCATCTTGGTCTGCTGGTCCTCCATGACACTTGGTGGAAAAGCATCATCTTCTCCAATAGCCAAGTCCACTTTTTGTTGCACAAGAACCTCCTTGATCTTCCGCTTCCATAGGGAAAAATCTCCCTTTCCATCAAACTTCTTAATACCGAAATTTGAACCCATCTTGCGGAGATGATCCCTTGTCTTATGCAGTACCCACAAATGCTTTCTTCAACCTCAAGAACACAGATCGAAGATGGATCTTAACCGTTCTTGAATCACTTTCAAGAACACGACCAGATCTTGATCTTTACACCGTTCTTGAATCACCCTCAAGAACACGATCAGATATTGATCTTAACACCGTTCTTGATTTACCTAAAGAACACGATCATATATAGATCTTAACTCCGTTCTTGAATCACCCAAGAAGTTGATCTTTGATTCTTGGAGTCTTGGCTCCGTACCTTCTCTAATCTAATCTATACTCTCTCTATCTAATTACAACCAGCCTCACTACAAGAGTCCCTCTTGTGTTTACGTCTCTCTACACAATTCTTTCTTAGTGTTTACAATGATCTCACAATGTCACAAAACTCTCTTGTATGTCTGTTTTTGTATCTTGTATTATCTTATTAAATGAGGCCTTGAGAACCCCTTTTATAGCCTCTTAATTCTTGGACATTCTTGTGAGTCATTATCCTCCCTTTGATCATGTTCTTCCTTTAATCTCAGCCCTACATCACTCTCCAAGTGATGCTGTGTGTTTTGGTGTGGTGCTGTGTGCTGCGGCCTGACCTGATGCTGCAGCCACCTGATGCTTTGTGCACACCTCCTGCCTGTGGGCAGAAACTTCCACAGCAGTGTGCCTGACCTTCCTATGCTCAAAATTGAAGCACACACATGTGTGCAACCTTATAACTTGCTGAACTTTGATATCCCACAATTTGTTTGGACATTAACCAACCTTAGACCAGGTTTGGACATGTTTGAAACTTAGGCAAATAACAACATATATGTATGGGGAGGGATCACCATTATTGTTTTGCCATTTTTAAGGAAAATTGAGTTTTTTTTTTTTTTTTATGGTAACCCTGTCATGAATAGAAATATAAAAATAAATTAGTTTTTAAAATATTATTGTTGATTGGGTTTTTTAAAATTCTTAATTCTCTAAATGTCATTGTGTTGATCTTGTTTCCTAAAACAAAATAAGTTTTGTCACATCGCCAAATGAAAAATGAATAATTTACCTCAATAGTCTCTATTGCTTGATTTGAGGTCCAAATTAATCCCTCAAAAATTTATCTTTACAAACCCTCATTTTTAACCTCACCTTCATCTTCAAACTGTCTCAACTTTGTCCGTAAAAAGAACATCTTGATTCTGTTGATGGTCAAGATTGATTTGTGCTTGAGATTAATGGTTCACATTCCCAATTATGGTAGAACCTTTGCACGAGAATGGGGAGAGGAAGTTAAGGAAGAGTATGTAGTTTCAAAAGCACCACTACGATGTTAATGATAATTCGTTTGGCAGTCTTGGTCTCATTTGTTCCCATATTGGGTGTATTTTATTTGAGTTATTTGGAGTACAGTATGTGCACTGATCTCCTTTGTTTTGCCAGCCTTATTTCGTCTAACATTATTCGGTTCATCTCTTAATTTCTGGCAGAGAGCATTTGATTTTTGCATTTTCATGTGGATTGCTCTTTGCAGCTTATGGAACTAGTTAGAGTTTAAAGGAATCTTAGCTTGAAACTTGAAGAAATCTAGGAAGATGTACATCGATCAACAGAAAAAAAAAAATTAAAATCTAAGTCCATAGATCTGCAAGAATCATATATCTCGATTTTCGAAAAAAGAGTCTCGCCTATAGTAAATTTTTAGGGGTCATTAGCATGCGACCCAGTTGGAAGTGGTAATACAATTCGAATGGTTTTTCAGATTGAAGGATGCCTTCTCTTAACTGGATGTTTTTACTTGCAAGTGGTAATACAATTTAGATCAATTAAGTTTTCTATTTAACTTACAGATTTTAAGGTTTTTTTTTTTAATAATTTGAATGGGGGTATGGCTACAAACTAGAGTAAGTAGATGAAGTTAGGGGTTTGACACATAAGTGTTGTTGGTTTTTTGTCTAAGGTTTAAACATGGTTCAAACATGGTCAAGGTTTGAACAGGTCCAAACATGGTCAAGAATGGTTAAAATCCAAACCAAATGTGGAGTATGAAATTTCAGCAAGTTATAAGGTTGCACACATGTGTGTGCTTCAATTTTGAGCATGGGAAGGTCAGGCACACTGCTGTGGAAGTTTCTGCCCACAGGCAGGAGGTGTGCGCACAACATCAGGAGGCTGCAGCATCAGGTCACGCCGCAGCACACAGCACCACACAAAAACGCACAGCATCACTTGGAGAGTGATGTAGGGCTGAGATTAAAGGAAGAACATGATCAAAGGGAGGATAATGACTCACAAGAATGTCCAAGAATTAAGAGGCTATAAAAAGGGTTTCTTAGCCTCATTTCAAGTGGTGAAAAAGGTGTGTGAGAGAACCACACAGGTTGTGACATTGTGAGATCATTGTAAACACTAAGAAAGAATTGTGTAGAGAGACATAAACACAAGAGGGACTCTTGTAGTGAGGCTAGTTGTAATTAGATAGAGAGAGTATAGATTAGATTAGAGAACATTGTTGAGTTCTCATCTTCTTCCTTCTCTTCTTGTTTCTTCAAGAACTTGGATTCTTGAAGGGGATTGCTGTAACTTTGTAAGAACCATTGAGATAGTGCAGAGAGTTCGGAGGAACTCACGGGGACGTAGGCACATTGCCGAACCTCGATAACAAATTTCTTGTCTTCTTTCTTTCTTTGATTTTCTGTTCTTGAGTTCGATTGCTGAAATTCTTTCTACAAGTCATTCAAGACTTAGGTGTTTGGAAGATCACCACCTAGGCATCTTGTCAAGGTGATTTCCAACAGTGGTATCAGAGAACAGCAGCTGGTTATCAGAACAAGAAGTAGAAGGTACGGAGCCAAGACTCCAAGAATCAAAGATCAACTTCTTGGGTGATTCAAGAACGGAGTTAAGATCTATATATGATCGTGTTCTTTAGGTAAATCAAGAACGGTGTTAAGATCAATATCTGACCGTGTTCTTGAGGGTGATTCAAGAACGGTGTAAAGATCAAGATCTAGTCGTGTTCTTGAAAGTGATTCAAGAACGGTTAAGATCCATCTTCGATCTGTGTTCTTGAGGTTGAAGAAAGCATTTGTGGGTACTGCATAAGACAAGGGATCATCTCCGCAAGATGGGTTCAAATTTCGGTATTAAGAAGTTTGATGGAAAGGGAGATTTTTCCCTATGGAAGCGGAAGATCAAGGAGGTTCTTGTGCAACAAAAAGTGGACTTGGCTATTGGAGAAGATGATGCTTTTCCACCAAGTGTCACGGAGGACCAGCAGACCAAGATGAAGAAGATGGCTTACAGCACCATTTTCTTGCACATGTCGGATAATGTCACAAGGGAGTGCGGAGACTCCGAAGATCCAGCTGCATTATGGAAGAAACTAGATGAATTGTTTCTTGCCAAGACTCTCCCACATAAGAGGTATCTTCGGAAACGAATCTTTGCTTTTAAATTTGATCCTAAGAAAGAGTTGCAAGATAATCTTGATGCCAAGAAAAGGAGTGCATCAAGTGGAAAAAGGGCTGTTCTTTAAAAGAAGGCCAGCAACTTGGTATGGCAGCAACTATGGCTACTACCGGGACAGAGGTAGAGGAGAGAGCCATGGGAGAGTGCACAGCAGCATGCATGGCTACTACCGGGACAGAGGTAGAGGAGAAAGCCATGGGAGAATGCATTCCAAACTGAGATTTGGAGGGAAGAGCTACTACTACTGCCATAAAGAGGGTCATGTCAAGAAAGATTGCAAGAAGATGACAAGGGATAGAGGATGAAGCCATACCAAGAATGGAGAGGCTTCGGTTGCCAAAACAGAACAACAAGATGATGATGTTCTTGTTGTTTGCTCAAGTGTGAGCAAGGGGCAAGAAGACAGCGGGAAATGGATCTTGGATACCGGGTGCACTCATCATATGAGCCCTCACAAAGAATGGTTCAAGAATTTCAAGAAGATCAATGATGGAAGGGTCTTCTTGGGGAATGATAATTCTTGCCAAGTGAGAGGGATTGGAGATATCCAACTGAGGATGTTTGATGGAGTCACAAGGCTACTGGAAAATGTGAGGTATGTTCCATATTTGAAGAGGAACTTGATCTCATTGGGGCAGCTGGATTCCATGGGCTATACATGCAAGATAGAGGGAGGAAATATCAAGGTGGCCAAGGGATCTTTGGTATTGATCAAGGCAGCAAAAAACGATGGACTCTATGAGATGATCTGAGAAACAGAAACTAAGGATCAAGCAGCAAGCTTGATGGCTGAGCTGGACAAGGCAGCCCTTTGGCACACTCGCTTGGGACACATGAGCGAAAAAGGCCTGCAAGTGCTTAACAAGGAAGGTCTACTTGGTGGTGACAAAGTAGAAAAACTGGATTTCTGTGAGAGTTGCATTCTTGGGAAGCAAAACCGGGTCAGCTTTAACACCGGAGTGCACAAGTCTAAGGGGATTCTTGATTACATTCATTCGGACCTTTGGGGACCAGCAAGAACACCAACATAGGGAGGTAACTTTTACTTTCTGTCTTTAATTGATGATTATTCAAGAAGAGTGTGGATTTATTTGCTTAGGAATAAATCGGATGCCTTGAATAAATTTGTTGTGTTGAAGAAATTGTTGGAAACCCAAACTGGTAGGGTAGTTAAAGCTTTAAGAACCGATAATGGCTTAGAATTTTGCAACAAGGATTTTGATAAATTCTGTGAATTAAATGGCATTCTAAGACATAGAACGGTTGCAAAAACACCCCAGCAAAATGGCGTTGCTGAAAGAATGAATCGAACCCTTATGAAAAAAGTTAGGTGCATGCTAATAGGATCCGGGTTACCAAAATATTTTTGGGGAGAAGCTGTAGCTACAGCTGCATACTTGGTGAATATCACCCTCTAGAGCAATAGAGCTCAAGACTCCCATGGAGATATGGAGTGGAAAACCCCCTGAATTAAGCAACCTTAGGACTTTTGGATGTGCAGCATATGCACACCAAAAGGAGGATAAACTTGACCCTAGGTCTAGAAAATGTGTATTTCTAGGATATGGTGATGGGGTTAAGGGATATAGGTTGTGGTCCTTAGAAAAGAAGGGCATGAAACTGATTATAAGTAGGGATGTTGTCTTTAATGAATTATTATTTCCCTACTTGGAGAAAACTAACCCTGCAGGGGTTAGTGAGCAAACCAATTTAGAAATTGTTGAGCATCACATCAAAGAGCACTCGGTTCAGGTAGAGCAGAGGAGGCAAGAGGGTTCGGACCAGGTAGAGCCCTTGGAAGAAGGCCAAGAAGCTCAAGAAACTCAAGAAGAGGCTGAACAAGAAGTAGTTGATGCAGTAAATAACTACCAGCTCATAAGAGACCGGGAAAGAAGAGTGGTTAGACCACCCTTGAGATATGGGTTTGCAAATGCTGTAGATGCAGCAGCTCCTTGGATAGAAGGAGGGATGGCTGAACCAGAAACTTACACGAATGCCATGGAGTGTAAGGATTCGTCAAAGTGGCAGCTGGCTATGGAGGAAGAAATGGATTCTTTGATGAAGAACAACTCTTGGGAGCTGGTGCCAAAACCAGAAAAACAGAGAGTGGTGGATTGTAGGTGGCTCTACAAGATCAAAGAAGGGAATACTCCAAGAGATGAAGTCCATAACAAGGCTAGGCTGGTGGCGAATGGGTTCACAAGGAAAGAAGACATAGATTTCACAAGAACTTTCTCACCTGGACACAAGGTGGAGAAGATGGTGAGTATCCTCATCTATGTCATTAATGGGCTGTTGGTTTGGAACAGCAGGGAGAGGATGGAAAGGTTTACATCTCAACTTAGTGAGGAGTTCGAGAGGAAGGATCTCAGCCTTGCACAAAAGATCCTTGGGATGAGAATCATCCAAGAAAAGGAGAGAAGCCGATTGAGGGTTTCTTGGGCAATTAGTATTTTCAGCAAAATTGTGAGTAATCCCGGAAAGAAGCATTGGCTTGGGATGAAGTGGTTGCTGAGGAACAAGGAGGCTTAGTGGCAGCCAATGGTAGCACTCTCAACAACCGAGGCTGAGTACATAGCTACTACAGAGGCCATTAAGGAAGCTATGTGGTGCAAAGGGTTGCTTGAAGAGTTGAAGGTACTGGATGAGCAGGTTGTGGTATTTTCGGATAGTCAAAGTGCCTTGCACTTGTGTAAAAATCCAGTGTTCCATGAGAGGACAAAGCACATGGATGTTCGGTATCATTTCATTCGGGAAAATGTTACGAAAGGATGCATCCATGTGGACAAGGTTCCCACGGAAGAAAATCCTGCTGACTTGGGTACTAAAGTCTTACCTCTATGTAAGTTCAATCATTGCCTTGAATTACTTAGGATTGGAGTGGGTTAATTGGTAACTCAATATGAGTTTGGATCCCGAAACTTTCTGCACAATGGTTCAGGTTTTGTTTTTTTTTTTTTTTTGAAAACTCAGACAAAGGTAGAGATTGTTGTTATTTGCCTAAGTTTCAAACATGTCCAAACATGGTCTAAGATTGGTTAATGTCCAAACCAATTGTTGGATATCAAAGTTCAGCAAGTTATAAGGTTGCACACATGTGTGTGCTTCAATTTTGAGCATAGGAAGGTCAGGCACACTGCTGTGGAAGTTTCTGCCCACAGGCAGGAGGTGTGCGCACAGCATCAGGTGGCTGCAGCATCAGGTCACGCCGCAGCACACAGCACCACACCAAAACACACAGCATCACTTGGAGAGTGATGTAGGGCTGAGATTAAAGGAAGAACATGATCAAAGGGAGGATAATGACTCACAAGAATGTCCAAGAATTAAGAGGCTATAAAAGGGGTTCTCAAGGCCTCATTTAATAAGATAATACAAGATACAAAAACACACATACAAGAGAGTTTTGTGACATTGTGAGATCATTGTAAACACTAAGAGAGAATTGTGTAGAGAGACATAAACACAAGAGGGACTCTTTTAGTGAGGCTGGTTGTAATTAGATAGAGAGAGTATAGATTAGATTAGAGAACATTGTTGAGTTCTCATCTTCTTCCTTCTCTTCTTGTTTCTTCAAGAACTTGGATTCTTGAAGGGGATTGCTGTAACTTTGTAAGAACCATTGAGATAGTGCAGAGAGTTCGGAGGAAATCACGGGGACGTAGGCACATTGCCGAACCTCGACAACAAATTACTTGTCTTCTTTCTTTCTTTGATTTTCTGTTCTTGAGTTCGATTGCTGAAATTCTTTCTACAAGTCATTCAAGACTTGGGTGTTTGGAAGATCACCACCTGGGCATCTTGTCAAGGTGATTTCCAACAATATATATATACCTCAACTATGTGGTCCAACATATACATCGAGAACAACGTTCCGAAAAAAAAAAATGGCTTCAAAAAGATTTGTATCCTTTGTCTTCCTAGTTGTCTTTATCTCATGCATAGGTTGGTTTGTTATAATTTTTTTGGTTTCTTTTATGTGTTCAAATAAAGATTTGTATCCTTTGTCTTCTTAGTTGTCTTGATCTCATCCATAGGTTCATTGTTATAACTGATTATGTTTCTTTTACATTTTCACATAACGAAAAGTTTACAATCGACGATTTTTTTTCATGACTACTTGTGTAAGCTAGAGATACTTGTTTTCTTCTTTTGGATGGGGCATGTATATAAATTATAGCATTTTCCAGAAATAAACATAAGAAGCATTATTTTCTTTTCTTTTTCTTAGACAGTCATTTTTTTTTAAAACATTATAGTTGTACTTTAACTAATTTTTATCAAATAATACGAGTGCAGATTGTCTAAAATGATTTAGAATTGAGTAATTTTATATATAAAATTATTTCAGTAAAAAATCAATTGTTTCACTAATGCGCTCAACGTGATCATCTTTTGTTTTAATCTATTATAGTAATCATTGTGTTGATTTAATTTTTTTTTAGCCCCCATTCTGTATTGTAACAAGGATTGATTGTTGCTTTCAGATATTGAGGAAACTCTCGCACAAGACTCTTTGTGCTGCAAAGACCGCCCAGCTTTTGGAAAATGTCAGCCTGGCGTTGACGATGACCGATGCAATACATATTGTACAGGTCCTAATGGATTTTGTAGGGGCGGATTTTGTAAACCACTACGCCCAAATAACCATTGCCATTGTTATTGTTGAATGAATTTTTGTACCCATCATCCGGGTAAATATCATTACTAAAATAATAAAGAAATGAAAAAAAAAATCAATCACTGCTCACTTCATTTCCTATCACTATAATGAATAAATCAACCAATTTTTTTAAAGAAAACTAGTAAACAAAATCGTTTTCAACACGTGCATCTAAAAAAAAACAAAAAATACCTTACAAGGATATAACTTGTGGACAGCCATCCATACTTTAGGCACTCCATATCAGGCCAGTCTGCCATTTTTCTGGCAATCAAATCCTCCGAGGAATGGACAGCTCAATGAATCATAAATTGGGTATGAATTATCATAAACCCAACTCCCTTGAAAAAGATTGCATTGAACTTTCTGTTTCTCTTCTTTTAGTCCATCAATTCTTACAATCTCATGATCATCAAAGTAATCTCACTACACTTATGAAACCATTCAGGAAAAAAATAACATCAAGTTGACCCATGAAACCAATTCAAGGAGTCATTTTTTTTTTTTTTTGAATGTAATGAAATTTAAGCAAAACTGAAGGTAAAAATGAATGTTATATATACAGGATGAAAACGTAATTATTAATTAACCAAATCTTGTCACTTAATTTTTACAAATTAATTAACAGATTCAGGCAGTCAGTAAATAACACAAATTTTATGCATAAAATTAGTATAAATTACATTGATTTTGCTAACTAGAATGGTTGTATGTGCCAAATTACTTTACTCATATGAGGTTGATTTTGGAATATACTAGTATTTATTGTGGACTAAGACTCCTTGAAAGCTAATTAAGCTTCAAATGGTCAGTAGGAACTAGGAATCCAAAAATGGACTGTTACTTACTTTTGTATCAAAATGGAGTGGCAATCTCATATCTTTTTTTATTTTTTATTTATATTTATTGTCTGATTTTTTCCCTTTTAATTTGTTTGTTCTTAGCATGCTGAAATATTCCATTTTTCTTGCCAAAATTGTAACGGTGTGGTTGAACTTTTCAAATTGTATAGGTTTTCACCCAATAATTTGACATGAACCAACACGTTGGGGTATTCACTAAACGGTTAAAACTAACTAACCGATCATTTCGAACTGATTCAGTTTACACACCCTACCAACACGTGTTGGGATACTTATACATTACATGTTGATAAAGACATTATTTTTTCCTCTAAATATATGTTTTTTAATGGTAGCAATTGTATGTTCAAGCTGTCAAGAGTAACATTTTTTCCCTTTAGTTTTTTTAGTTCCGATTATTTTCGTAATAAAGCGATCAATGCTTCGATAAATGATCAGTGTCACATCAACAGTAAAACTATCAATTTAATATAGGCTGATTTCTTGGTCAATTTTAATAGTTAATCGTCACAACTGATCATTTAGCCGGCCATGGGCTTGGATTGGGCCCCGAAGACCCTAGTCTGATTGGAAACGAGTTTCTGGGCAAAACTTAGTACTTTCTACTAAGTGTCATCGTTTTTAAGCCAAAAAAAACGACGTTTAGACCTTCAAATTGGCAGTTTTCAGTTTTTAGGAAACTTTTTATTTTATTTAATTTAAATTCGGTCTTAATTTAATTTTCTTATTTTAGCTTCGACCTTATAAATAAGGTCTTAGGGTTTCATAATATTATTATTGTATTTTTGGAATAAATTAAAATAAAGCATCAGAGTAGTTTCACTGTATTGTTTTAGGGTTTTTCTTGTGTTACTCCCTGTGAACTATCTGTTCGACCAACCTGCAGAATAATCGCTATTCTGCCGGGCTTCAGTTGGTATCATAGCTTCAGCATCTTCCTGGGGTGACATTTTATCAGTTTCCATGGCTGGTGATCGTGGTCGTGGTCGTGGTCGTCGCGAGCAGGTTCCGAACGAGGAAGCCCCACGTCGTGATCGTAACATTTAGGATGTGATGATTGAGGATTTACAGAGGCAGGTTGCAAAGTTAACCCAGTGTCTAACGGCGCAGAATTTCAAAAACCCGTATTACAATCCTGCTCGATTCGGGAAACACCATGGTCGGGAGGATTATTATGGAGATCTCAGTTTCAGAGTGGATTTGCTGCTGTTAGCAGAGTTTTCTGACGTGATACCAGAGGATCTTCCTCCTGGGTTGCCGCCTGAGGTCTTTAATGTGAAACACTTGAGTCCTTGTTTTGGGGATTCCGATGTGGCTATTGTGAACTCGAGGACGAGTTCTTTCCAACCTGGGGCGACTGATGCAGGAGAATCCGAGTCAGATGATGCTGAGCTATCAGATGGCAAGTGGGCTACCTAAATCGGTTTACATCGTTTAGCGGGCCATGGGCTTGGATTGGGTCCTGAAGACCCTAGTCTGATTGGAAACGAGTTTCTAGGCAAAACTTAGTACTCTGTACTAAGCGTCATCGTTTTTAAGATAAAAAAACGTCGTTTAGACCTTCAAATTGGCAGTTTTCAGTTTTTAGGAAACTTTTTATTTTATTTTATTTAAATTCGACCTTAATTTAATTTTCCTATTTTAGCTTCGACCTTATAAATAAGGTCTTAGGGTTTCATAATATTATTATTGTATTTTTGGAATAAATTAAAATAAAGCATCAGAGTAGTTTCTCTGTATTGTTTTAGGGTTTTTCTTGTGTTACTCCCTGTGAATTATCTGTTCGAATAGCCGGCAGAATAATCACTATTCTGCCCCGCCTCAATTTCCTATCACTATCACGGGTTCTGTCATGCATGGATATATAAAAAGAAAAATGAATAAATCAACCAATTTTTTTTAAAGAAAAATAATCAACAAAATCGCTTACAACACATGCATCTAAAAAAAAACAAAAAATACCTTACAAGGATATAACTTGTGGACAGCCATCCATACTTTAGGTACTCCATATCAGGCCAGTCTGCCATTTTTCTGGCAATCAAATCCTCCGAGGAATGGACAGCTCAATGAATCATAAATTGGGTATGAATTATCATAAACCCAACTCCCTTGAAAAAGATTGCATTGAACTTTCTGTTTCTCTTCTTTTAGTCCATCAATTCTTACAATCTCATGATCATCAAAGTAATCTCACTACACTTATGAAACCATTCAGGAAAAAAAAAACATCAAGTTGACCCAAGAAACCAATTCAAGGAGTCATTTTTTTATATATTTTGAATGTATTGAAATTTAAGCAAAACTGAAGGTAAAAATGAATGTTATATATACAGGATGAAAATGTAATTATTAATTAACCAAATCTTGTTACTTAATTTTTACAAATTAATTAACAGATTCAGGCAGTCAGTAAATAACATAAATTTCATGCATAAAATTCGTATAAATTACATTGATTTTGCTAACTAGAATGGTTGTATGTGCCAAATTACTTTACTCATATGAGGTTGATTTTGGAATATACTAGTATTTATTGTGGACTAAGACACCTTGAAAGCTAATTAAGCTTCAAATGGTCAGTAGGAACTAGGAATCCAAAAATGGACTGTTACTTACTTTTGTATCAAAATGGAGTGGCAATCTCGTATCTTTTTTTATTTTTTATTTTATATTTATCGTCTGATTTTTTTCCCTTTTAATTTGTTTGTTCTTAGCATGCTGAAATATTCCATTTTTCTTGCCAAAATTGTAACGGTGTGGTTGAAATTTGCAAATTATATAGGTTTTCACCCAATAATTTGACATGAACCAACACGTTGGGGTATTCACTAAACGGTTAAAACTAACTAACCGATCATTTCGAACTGATTCAGTTTACACACCCTACCAACACGTGTTGGGATACTTATACATTACATGTTGATAAGGACATTACTTTTTCCTCTAAATATATGTTTTTTAATGGTAGCAATTGTATGTTCAAGCTGTCAAGAGTAACATTTTTTCCCTTTAGTTTTTTTAGTTCCGATTATTTTCGTAATAAAGCGATCAATGCTTCGATAAATGATCAGTGTCACATCAACAGTAAAACTATCAATTTAATATAGGCTGATTTCTTGGTCAATTTTAATAGTTAATCGTCACAAATGATCATTTAAATTTTATTTTCTTGCATCGTTACCGGTGAGAAGAATTGCATAGAAGAGTTGATTCCATGTATCAGGAACACCAGCGTGGCACCAGTGACAACAATCATTTCCTTTCTCACCAATCATTCCTTATATTGATGGATGTCCGTCTTTTCCCAACTGTGATAGAGTTGTTAGGTCGAGTAAAGCATCCGCCATCGACATATTCCTCAAAACTTCGTTTACAACAGTTGCAGCTGGTGGTGATCTTCCATGATGTGTCAAACTGTCCACGGGTTTGGTTTGTCCATATCAGGTGGTTGACTTCAGTTCGTTCCATTCCTTGTTACTGCTCATTTATAAAATAAAATAATGTGCGTTTAGTTATTGAAAACGTTGAGATCAGCCCTTTGGATTCTCTAGTGTAATTAGAGTTTGAGACTACAGCATGGAGCATGCATGTTAATGACACCCATATATTGTTACTAAGGGAGTCTCCAACAAACATGATCTTTTGGCCTCCATATCTCTTCAAGAAATCTTGACCATTGAACCTAAAATGTAATATACAAGATAATCAAGATTGCCGATTAATGGATATACTTAAATTTTATGTTTTGTCAAGTTTCTACATCTATTTATGTTATCAAGAAAAATAGGTAAAACAGACACTTTAAAAAAAGCTTTTCTGAGAAGAATCGATTTGTTTTAACTCCATACAAAATAGTTTTTAACTTTACAAATGTTTTATCAAAACTGTTTCCAAAAACATTTTAATAGTACCAAATCGTTGTAAAAGCTAACTCTTTAATGAGAAATTCTTGTGTAAGTCGAGCTTTATAAAGAACTCAAAATACCCTGCTAAAACTGAGTCTTACAAGACCTGACCTACCCAAGAATTTCTCCAAGATAGACGGTATAAACATCTACTGTGACCATGTTTGGTTTTCCATCAAGCCAACACCAACTTAAAGCAAGTTGACTTAAATGAAAAACCAAACATTTCCGGGCCATGACCAAGTATATATGAATGTATTACGTCCTTGAAATCACATCTTACAAATACATCAATATCAATTTCTATATTTTGTTTTTTATACAAAAGATAAAAAATTAAACACAAAAACTAAACTCTATTGAAAGAGGTACCCACTGCATCACCAGCTAATAATAAAGCAATTTCGTTTTTTCATCCTAGCTATAGCAAAATCAAACAAGAACCTAGCTAGGTGTGCCCAATTTCTGAAATATTGCCACCTAATTACGACATAAAATGATTTTAGCATAGCAATATCAAACCAAAGTTTTTTTCTTACTTAAACTTTGTCGTTTAGAGTAGACCAGTTTCATATCTTAACATGTTAGAAAGTTTGCGGAGTCCAGCAATGAGTTCAGAACTTAAAGCCTGTAATTTTTCTGACATGACAAAATATAATTGATTTATTTTACAATTCATGAACTTTTTTCCTCATTGAGGTTTTTGAAAATCTTAATTGTTTAAATGAGGTTATTTTGATATTATTTCTTAGGACGGAGTATTTTTTTCCACATCATCAAATGAAAAATAAATAAATTACATCAATGGTTCTTATACTTTAATATGAGACTTAAATTAATCCTCTAAAACACTTATGTGTCAAACCCCTAACTTCATCTACTTACTCTAGTCTGTAGCCATACCCCCATTCAAATTATTAAAAAAAAAAACCTTAAAATCTGTAAGTTAAATGGAAAACTTAATTGATCTAAATTGTATAACCACTTGCAAGTAAAAACATCCAGTTAAGAGAAGGCATCCTTCAATCTGAAAAACAATTTGAATTGTATTACCACTTCCAACTGCGTCGCATGCTAATGACCCCTAAAAATTACTATAGGCAAGACTCTTTATTCGAAAATCGAGATATATGATTCTTGCAGATCTATAGACTTAGATTTTAATTTTTTTTTTTCTGTTGATCGATGTACATCTTCCTAGATTTCTTCAAGTTTCAAGCTAAGATTCCTTCAAACTCTAACTAGTTCCATAAGCTGCAAAGAGCAATCCACATGAAAATGCAAAAATCAAATGCTCTCTGCCAGAAATTAAGAGATGAACCGAATAATGTTAGACGAAATAAGGCTGGCAAAACAAAGGAGATCAGCGCACATACTGTACTCCAAATAACTCAAATAAAATACACCCAATATGGGAACAAATGAGACCGAGACTGCCAAACGAATTATCATTAACATCGTAGTGGTGCTTTTGAAACCACATGCTCTTCCTTAACTTCCTCTCCCCATTCTCGTGCAAAGGTTCTACCATAATTGGGAATGTGAACCATTAATCTCAAGCACAAATCAATCTTGACCATCAACAGAATCAAGATGTTCTTAATTCCTTTCATTTTTTTTGGATGAATAAAAATTCAAACAATTTTTCAATTTGTATATAAGATCCAAAACAAATGAAAATTTCTAGAGAGAAAAACAGAAGAGATTTTAATTTATTTAAGTTTTTTTTATGGACAAAGTTGAGACAGTTTGAAGATGAAGATGAGGTTACAAATGAGGGTTTGTAAAGATAGATTTTTAAGGGATTAATTTGGACCTCAAATCAAGCAATAGGGATTATTGAGGTAAATTATTCATTTTTCATTTGACGATGTGACAAAACTTATTTTGTTTTAGGAAACGTGATCAACACAATGACATTTAGAGAATTAAGAATTTTAAAAAACCCAATCAACAATAATATTTTAAAAACTAATTTATTCTTATATTTCTATTCATGATAGGGTTACCATAAAAAAATAAAAAAAATAAAAAAAAAACTCAGTTTTCCTTAAAAATGGCAACACAATAATGGTGATCCCTCCCCATACATATGTATATACCTCAACTATGTGGTCCAACTTATACATCGAGAGCAACGTTCCGAAAAAAAAAATGGCTTCCAAGAGATTTGTATCCTTTGTCTTCCTAGTTGTCTTTATCGCATGCATAGGTTGGTTTGTTATAATTTTTTTGGTTTCTTTTATGTGTTCAAATAAAGATTTGTATCCTTTGTCTTCTTAGTTGTCTTGATCTCATCCATAGGTTCATTGTTATAATTGATTATGTTTCTTTTACCGTTTCACATAACGAAAAGTTTACATTTGACGATTTTTTTTCATGACTACTTATGTAAGCTAGAGATACTTGTTTTCTTCTTTTGGATGGGGCATGTATATAAATTATAGCATTTTCTGGAAATAAACATAAGAAGCATTATTTTCTTTTCTTTTTCTTAGACAGTCATTTTTTTTTAAAACATTATAGTTGTACTTTAACTAATTTTTATCAAATAATACGAGTGCAGATTGTCTAAAATGATTTAGAATTGAGTAATTTTATATATAAAATTATTTCAGTAAAATATCAATTGTTTCATTAATGCCGCTCAACGATATCAACTTTTGTTTTAATCTATTATAGTAATCATTGTGTTGTTTTGTTTTTTTTTAGCCCCCATTCTGTATTGTAACAAGGATTGATTGTTGCTTTCAGATATTGAGGAAACTCTCGCACAAGACTCTTTGTGCTGCAAAGACCACCCAGCTTTTGGAAAATGTCAGCCTGGCGTTGACGATGACCGATGCAATACATATTGTACAGGTCCTAATGGATTTTGTAGGGGCGGATTTTGTAAACCACTACGCCCAAATAAACATTGCCATAGTTATTGTTGAATGAATTTTTGTACCCATCATCCGGGTAAATATCATTACTAAAATAATAAATAAATGAAAAAAAAAATCAATCAATGCTCACTTCATTTCTTATCACTATCACGGGTTCTGTCATGCATGGATATATAAAATGAAAAATGAATAAACCAACCAATTTTTTTAAAGAAAAATAATCAACAAAATCGTTTTCAACACGTGCATCTAAAACAAAAACAAAAAATACCTTACAAGGATATAACTTGTGGACAGCCATCCATATTTTAGGTACTCCATATCAGGCCTGTCTGCCATTTTTCTGGCAATCAAATCCTCCAAGGAATGGACAGCTCAATGAATCATAAATTGGGTATGAATTATCATATACCCAACTCCCTTGAAAAAGATTGCATTGAACTTTCTGTTTCTCTTCTTTTAGTCCATCAATTCTTACAATCTCATGATCATCAAAGTAATCTCACTACACTTATGAAACCATTCAGGAAAAAAAAAACATCAAGTTGACCCAAGAAACCAATTCAAGGAGTCATTTTTTTTTATATTTTGAATGTAATGAAATTTAAGCAAAACTGAAGGTAAAAATGAATGTTATATATACAGGATGAAAATGTAATTATTAATTAACCAAATCTTGTTACTTAAATTTTTACAAATTAATTAACAGATTCAGGCAGTCAGAAAATAACACAAATTTTATGGATAAAATTAGTATAAATTACATTGGTTTTGCTAACTAGAATGGTTGTATGTGCCAAATTACTTTACTCATATGAGGTTGATTTTGGAATATACTAGTATTTATTGTGGACTATGACTCCTCGAAAGCTAATTAAGCTTCAAATGGTCAGTAGGAACTAGGAATCCAAAAATGGACTGTTACTTACTTTTGTATCAAAATGAAGTGGCAAGCTCGTATCTTTTTTTATTTTTATTTTATATTTATCGTCTGATTTTTTTCCCTTTTAATTTGTTTGTTCTTAGCATGCTGAAATATTCCATTTTTCTTGCCAAAATTGTAACGGTGTGGTTGAAATTTGCAAATTATATAGGTTTTCACCCAATAATTTGACATGAACCAACACGTTGGGGTATTCACTAAATGGTTAAAACTAACTAACCAATCATTTCGAACTGATTCAGTTTACACACCCTACCAACACGTGTTGGGATACTTATACATTACATGTTGATAAGGACATTACTTTTTCCTCTAAATATATGTTTTTTAATGGTAGCAATTGTATGTTCAAGCTGTCAAGAGTAACATTTTTTCCCTTTAGTTTTTTTAGTGCCGATTATTTTCGTAATAAAGCGATCCATGCTTCGATAATTGATCAGTGTCACATCAACAGTAAAACTATCAATTTAATATAGGCTGATTGCTTGGTCAATTTTAATAGTTAATCGTCACAAATGATCATTTAAATTTTATTTTCTTGCATCGTTACCGGTGAGAAGAATTGCATAGAAGAGTTGATTCCATGTATCAGGAACACCAGCATGGCACCAGTGACAACAATCATTTCCTTTCTCACCAATCATTCCTTATATTGATGGATGTCCGTCTTTTCCCAACTGTGATAGAGTTGTTAGGTCGAGTAAAGCATCCGCCATCGACATATTCCTCAAAACTTCGTTTACAACAGTTGCAGCTGGTGGTGATCTTCCATGATGTGTCAAACTGTCCACGGGTTTGGTTTGTCCATATCAGGTGGTTGACTTCAGTTCGTTCCATTCCTTGTTACTGTTCATTTATAAAATAAAATAATGTGCGTTTAGTTATTGAAAACGTTGAGATCAGCCCTTTGGATTCTCTAGTGTAATTAGAGTTTGAGACTACAGCATGAAGCATGCATGTTAATGACACCCATATATTGTTACTAAGGGAGTCTCCAACAAACATGATCTTTTGGCCTCCATATCTCTTCAAGTAATCTTGACCATTGAACCTAAAATGTAATATACAAGATAATCAAGATTGCCGATTAATGGATATACTTAAATTTTATGTTTTGTCAAGTTTCTACATCTATTTATGTTATCAAGAAAAATAGGTAAAACAGACACTTTAAAAAAAGCTTTTTTGAGAAGAATCGATTTGTTTTAACTCCATACAAAATAGTTTTTAGCTTTAGAAATGTTTTATCAAAACTGTTTCCAAAAACATTTTAATAGTACCAAATCGTTCTAAAAGCTAACTCTTTAATGAGAAATTCTTGTGTAAGTCGAGCTTTATAAAGAACTCAAAATACCCTACTAAAACTGAGTCTTACAAGACCTGACCTACCCAAGAATTTCTCCAAGATAGATGGTATAAACACCTACTTTGACCATGTTTGGTTTTCCATCAAGCCAACACCAACTTAAAGCAAGTTGACTTAAATGAAAAACCAAACATTTCCGGGCCATGACCAAGTATATATGAATGTTTTACGTCTGTGAAATCAGATCTTACAACTACATCAATATCAATTTCTATATTTCGTTTTTTATACAAAGGATAAAAAATTAAACACAAAAACTAAACTCTACTGAAAGAGGTACCCACTGCATCACTGGCTGATAATAAAGCAATTTCTTTTTTTCATCCTAGCTATAGCAAAATCAAACAAGAACCTAGCTAGGTGTGCCCAATTTCTGAAATATTGCCACCTAATTACGACATAAAATGATTTTAGCATAGCAATATCAAACCAAAGTTTTTTTCTTACTTAAACTTTGTCTTTTAGAGTAGACCAGTTTCATATCTTAACATGTTAGAAAATTTGCGGAGAGCAGCAATGAGTTCAGAACTTAAAGCCTGTAATTTTTCTGACATGACAAAATATAATTGATTTAGTTTACAATTCATGAACTTTTTTCCTCATTGAGGTTTTTGAAAATCTTAATTGTTTAAATGAGGTTATTTTGATATTATTTCTTAGGACAGAGTATTTTTTTCCACATCATCAAATGAAAAATAAATAAATTACATCAATGGTTCTTATAGTTTAATATGAGACTCAAATTAATCCTCTAAAACACTTATGTGTCAAAACACTAACTTCATCTACTTACTCTAGTCTGTAGCCATACCCCCATTCAAATTATTAAAAAAAAAAAACCTTAAAATCTGTAAGTTAAATAGAAAACTTAATTGATCTAAATTGTATTACCACTTGCAAGTAAAAACATCCAGTTAAGAGAAGGCATCCTTCAATCTGAAAAACCATTCGAATTGTATTACCACTTCCAACTGGGTTGCATGCTCATGACCCCTAAAAATTTACTATAGGCGACACTCTTTATTTGAAAATCGAGATATATGATTCTTGCAGATCTATAGACTTAGATTTTAATTTTTTTTTTCTGTTGATCGATGTACATCTTCCTAGACTTCTTCAAGTTTCAAGCTAAGATTCCTTCAAACTCTAACTAGTTCCATAAGCTGCAAAGAGCAATCCACATGAAAATGCAAATATCAAATGCTCTCTGCCAGAAATTAAGAGATGAACCGCATAATGTTAGACGAAATAAGGCTGGCAAAACAAAGGAGATCAGTGCACATACTGTACTCCAAATAACTCAAATAAAATACACCCAATATGGGAACAAATGAGACCGAGTCTGCCAAACGAATTATCATTAACATCGTAGTGGTGCTTTTGAAACCACATGCTCTTCCTTAACTTCCTCTCCCCATTCTCGTGCAAAGGTTCTACCTTAATTGGGAATGTGAACCATTAATCTCAAGCACAAATCAATCTTGACCATCAACAGAATCAAGATGTTCTTAATTCCTTTCATTTTTTTTGGATGAATAAAAATTCAAAAAAAAATTCAATTTGTATATAAGATCCAAAACAAATGAAAATTTCTAGAGAGAAAAACAGAAGAGATTATAATTTATTTAAGTTTTTTTTACGGACAAAGTTGAGACAGTTTGAAGATGAAGATGAGGTTAAAAATGAGGGGTTGTAAAGATAGATTTTTAAGGGATTAATTTGGACCTCAAATCAAACAATAGGGACTATTGAGGTAAATTATTCATTTTTCATTTGACGATGTGACAAAACTTATTTTGTTTTAGGAAACAACATCAACACAATGACATTTAGAGAATTAAGAATTTCAAAAAACCCAATCAACAATAATATTTTAAAAACTAATTTATTCTTATATTTCTATTCATGACAGGGTTACCATAAAAAAAAAAAAAAAAAAAAAAAAAAAACTCAATTTTCCTTAAAAATGGCAAAACAATAATGGTGATCCCTCCCCATACATATATATATACCTCAACTATGTGGTCCAACTTATACATCGAGAGCAACATTCCGAAAAAGAAAAAAATGGCTTCCAAGAGATTTGTATCCTTTGTCTTCCTAGTTGTCTTTATCTCATGCATAGGTTGGTTTGTTGTAATTTTTTTTGTTTCTTTTATGTGTTCAAATAAAGATTTGTATCCTTTGTCTTCTTAGTTGTCTTGATCTCATCCATAGGTTCATTGTTATAATTGATTATGTTTCTTTTACATTTTCACATAACGAAAAGTTTACATCCGACGATTTTTTTTCATGACTACTTGTGTAAGCTAGAGATACTTGTTTTCTTCTTTTGGATGGGGCATGTATATAAATTATAGCATTTTCCAGAAATAAACATAAGAAGCATTATTTTCTTTTCTTTTTCTTAGACAGTTATTTTTTTTGAAAACATTATAGTTGTACTTTAACTAATTTTTATCAAATAATACCAGTGCTGATTGTCTAAAATGATTTAGAATTGAGTAATTTTATATATAAAATTATTTCAGTAAAATATCAATTGTTTCATTAATGCACTCAACGTGATCATCTTTTGTTTTAATCTATTATAGTAATCATTGTGTTGTTTTATTTTTTTTTTAGCCCCCATTCTGTATTGTAACAAGGATTGATTGTTGCTTTCAGATATTGAGGAAACTCTCGCACAAGACTCTTTGTGCTGCAAAGACCACCCAGCTTTTGGAAAATGTCAGCCTGGCGTTGACGATGACTGATGCAATACATATTGTACAGGTCCTAATGGATTTTGTAGGGGCGGATTTTGTAAACCACTACGCCCAAATAACCATTGCCATTGTTATTGTTGAATGAATTTTTGTACCCATAATCCGGGTAAATATCATTACTAAAATAAAAAATAAATGAAAAAAAAAATCAATCAATGCTCACTTCATTTCCTATCACTATCACGGGTTCTGTCATGCATGGATATATAAAAAGAAAAATGAATAAATCAATCAATTTTTTTAAAGAAAAATAATCAACAAAATCATTTTCAACACGTGCATCTAAAATAAAAACAAAAAATACCTTACAAGGATATAACTTGTGGACAACCATCCATACTTTAGGTACTCCATATCAGGCCAGTCTGCCATTTTTCTGGCAATCAAATCCTCCGAGGAATGGACAGCTCAATGAATCATAAATTGGGTATGAATTATCATAAACCCAACTCCCTTGAAAAAGATTGCATTGAACTTTCTGTTTCTCTTCTTTTAGTCCATCAATTCTTACAATCTCATGATCATCAAAGTAATCTCACTACACTTATGAAACCATTCAAGAAAAAAAAAACATCAAGTTGACCCAAGAAACCAATTCAAGGAGTCATTTTTTTTTATATTTTGAATGTATTGAAATTTAAGCAAAACTGAAGGTAAAAATGAATGTTATATATACAGGATGAAAATGTAAGTATTAATTAACCAAATCTTGTTACTTAATTTTTACAAATTAATTAACAGATTCAGGCAGTCAGTAAATAACACAAATTTTATGCATAAAATTTGTATAAATTACATTTATTTTGCTAACTAGAATTGTTGTATGTGCCAAATTACTTTACTCATATGAGGTTGATTTTGGAATATACTAGTATTTATTGTGGACTAAGACTCCTTGAAAGCTAATTAAGCTTCGAATGGTCAGTAGGAACTAGGAATCCAAAAATGGACTGTTACTTACTTTTGTATCAAAATGGAGTGGCAATCTCATATCTTTTTTTATTTTTTATTTTATATTTATATTTATCGTCTGATTTTTTCCCTTTTAATTTGTTTGTTCTTAGCATGCTGAAATATTCCATTTTTCTTGCCAAAATTGTAACGGTGTGGTTGAAATTTGCAAATTATCTAAGTTTTCACCCAATAATTTGACATGAACCAACACGTTGGGGTATTCACTAAATGGTTAAAACTAACTAACCGATCATTTCGAACTGATTCAGTTTACACACCCTACCAACACGTGTTGGGATACTTATACATTACATGTTGATAAGGACATTACTTTTTCCTCTAAATATATGTTTTTTAATGGTAGCAATTGTATGTTCAAGCTGTCAAGAGTAACATTTTTTCCCTTTAGTTTTTTTAGTTCCGATTATTTTCGTAATAAAGCGATCAATACTTCGATAAATGATCAGTGTCACATCAACAGTAAAACTATCAATTTAATATAGGCTGATTTCTTGGTCAATTTTAATAGTTAACCGTCACAAATGATCATTTAAATTTTATTTTCTTGCATCGTTACCGGTGAGAAGAATTGCATAGAAGAGTTGATTCCATGTATCAGGAACACCAGCATGGCACCAGTGACAACAATCATTTCCTTTCTCACCAATCATTCCTTATATTGATGGATGTCCGTCTTTTCCCAACTGTGATAGAGTTGTTAGGTCCAGTAAAGCATCCGCCATCGACATATTCCTCAAAACTTCGTTTACAACAGTTGCAGCTGGTGGTGATCTTCCATGATGTGTCAAATTGTCCACGGGTTTGGTTTGTCCATATCAGGTGGTTGACTTCAGTTCGTTCCATTCCTTGTTACTGCTCATTTATAAAATAAAATAATGTGCGTTTAGTTATTGAAAACGTTGAGATCAGCCCTTTGGATTCTCTAGTGTAATTAGAGTTTGAGACTACAGCATGAAGCATGCATGTTAATGACACCCATATATTGTTACTAAGGGAGTCTCCAACAAACATGATCTTTTGGCCTCCATATCTCTTCAAGAAATCTTGACCATTGAACATAAAATGTAATATACAAGATTATCAAGATTGCCAATTAATGGATATACTTAAATTTTAAGTTTTGTCAAGTTTCTACATCTATTTATGTTATCAAGAAACGTACGTAAAACAGACACTTTAAAAAAAGCTTTTCTGAGAAGAATCAATTTTTTTTAACTCCATACAAAATAGTTTTTAACTTTACAAATGTTTTATCAAAACTGTTTCCAAAAACATTTTTATAGTACCAAATCGTTGTAAAAGCTAACTCTTTAATGAGAAATTCTTGTGTAAGTCGAGCTTTATAAAGAACTCAAAATACCCTACTAAAACTGAGTCTTACAAGACCTGACCTACCCAAGAATTTCTCCAAGATAGATGGTATAAACACCTACTATGACCATAGTTGGTTTTCCATCAAGCCAACACCAACTTAAAGCAAGTTGACTTAAATGAAAAACCAAACATTTCCGGGCCATGACCAAGTATATATGAATGAATTACGTCCATGAAATCAGATCTTACAACTACATCAATATCAATTTCTATATTTCGTTTTTTATACAAAGGATAAAAAATTAAACACAAAAACTAAACTTTACTGAAAGAGGTACCCACTGCATCACCGGCTAATAATAAAGCAATTTCTTTTTTTCATCCTAGCTATAGCAAAATCAAACAAGAACCTAGCTAGGTGTGCCCAATTTCTGAAATATTGCCACCTAATTACGACATAAAATGATTTTAGCATAGCAATATCAAACCAAAGTTTTTTTCTTACTTAAACTTTGTCTTTTAGAGTAGACCAGTTTCATATCTTAACATGTTAGAAAATTTGCGGAGTCCAGCAATGAGTTCAGAACTTAAAGCCTGTAATTTTTCTGACATGACAAAATATAATTGATTTAGTTTACAATTCATGAACTTTTTTCCTCATTGAGGTTTTTGAAAATCTTAATTGTTTAAATGAGGTTATTTTGATATTATTTCTTAGGACGGAGTATTTTTTTCCACATCATCAAATGAAAACTAAATAAATTACATCAATGGTTCTTATAGTTTAATATGAGACTCAAATTAATCCTCTAAAACACTTATGTGTCAAACCCCTAACTTCACCTACTTACTCTAGTCTGTAGCCATACCCCCATTCAAATTATTAAAAAAAAAAACCTTAAAATCTGTAAGTTAAATAGAAAACTTAATTGATCTAAATTGTATTACCACTTGCAAGTAAAAACATCCAGTCAAGAGAAGGCATCCTTCAATCTGAAAAACCATTCGAATTGTATTACCACTTCCAACTGGGTCGCATGCTCATGACCCCTAAAAATTTACTATAGGCGAGACTCTTTATTCGAAAATCGAGATATATGATTCTTGCAGATCTATAGACTTAGATTTTAATTTTTTTTTTCTGTTGATCGATGTACATCTTCCTAGACTTCTTCAAGTTTCAAGCTAAGATTCTTTCAAACTCTAACTAGTTCCATAAGCTGCAAAGAGCAATCCACATGAAAATGCAAAAATCAAATGCTCTCTGCCAGAAATTAAGAGATGAACCAAATAATGTTAGACGAAATAAGGCTGGCAAAACAAACGAGATCAGTGCACATACTGTACTCCAAATAACTCAAATAAAATACACACAATATGGGAACAAATGAGACCGAGACTGCCAAACGAATTATCATTAACATCGTAGTGGTGCTTTTGAAACCACATGCTCTTCCTTAACTTCCTCTCCCCATTCTCGTGCAAAGGTTCTACCATAATTGGGAATGTGAACCATTAATCTCAAGCACAAATCAATCTTGACCATCAACAGAATCAAGATGTTCTTAATTCCTTTCAATTTTTTTGGATGAATAAAAATTCAAAAAGTTTTTCAATTTGTTTATAAGATCCAAAACAAATGAAAGTTTCTAGAGAGAAAAACAGAAGAGATTATAATTTATTTAAGTTTTTTTTACGGACAAAGTTGAGACAGTTTGAAGATGAAGATGAGGTTAAAAATGAGGGGTTGTAAAGATAGATTTTTAAGGGATTAATTTGGACCTCAAATCAAGCAATAGGGACTATTGAGGTAAATTATTCATTTTTCATTCGACGATGTGACAAAACTTATTTTGTTTTAGGAAACAAGATCAACACAATGACATTTAGAGAATTAAGAATTTTAAAAAACCCAATCAACAATAATATTTTAAAAACTAATTTATTCTTATATTTCTATTCATGACAGGGTTACCATAAAAAAAAAAAAAAAAAAAAAAAAAAAAACTCAATTTTCCTTAAAAATGGCAAAACAATAATGGTGATCCCTCCCCATACATATATATATACCTCAACTATGTGGTCCAACTTATACATCGAGAGCAACGTTCCGAAAAAAAAAAAATGGCTTCCAAGAGATTTGTATCCTTTTGTCTTCCTAGTTGTCTTTATCTCATGCATTGGTTGGTTTGTTATAATTTTTTTGGTTTCTTTTATGTGTTCAAATAAAGATTTGTATCCTTTGTCTTCTTAGTTGTCTTGATCTCATCCATAGGTTCATTGTTATAATTGATTATGTTTCTTTTACATTTTCACATAACGAAAAGTTTACATTCAACGATTTTTTTTTCATGACTACTTGTGTAAGCTAGAGATACTTGTTTTCTTCTTTTGGATGGGGCATGTATATAAATTATAGCATTTTCCGGAAATAAACATAAGAAGCATTATTTTCTTTTCTTTTTCTTAGACAGTCATTTTTTTTGAAAACATTATAGTTGTACTTTAACTAATTTTTATCAAATAATACGAGTGCAGATTGTCTAAAATGATTTAGAATTGAGTAATTTTATATATAGAATTATTTCAGTAAAATATCAACTGTTTCATTAATGCACTCAACGTGATCATCTTTTGTTTTAATCTATTATAGTAATCATTGTATTGTTTTATTTTTTTTTTAGCCCCCATTCTGTATTGTAACAAGGATTGATTGTTGCTTTCAGATATTGAGGAAACTCTCGCACAAGACTCTTTGTGCTGCAAAGACCACCCAGCTTTTGGAAAATGTCAGCCTGGCGTTGACGATGACCGATGCAATACATATTGTACAGGTCCAAATGGATTTTGTAGGGGCGGATTTTGTAAACCACTACGCCCAAATAACCATTGCCATTGTTATTGTTGAATGAATTTTTGTACCCATCATCCGGGTAAATATCATTACTAAAATAATAAATAAATGAAGAAAAAAAAATCAATCAATGCTCACTTCATTTCCTATCACTATGACGGGTTCTGTCATGCATGGATATATAAAAAGAAAAATGAATAAATCAATCAATTTTTTTAAAGAAAAATAATCAACAAAATCGTTTTCAACACGTGCATCTAAAAAAAAACAAAAAATACCTTACTAGGATATAACTTGTGGACAGCCAGCCATACTTTAGGTACTCCATATCAGGCCAGTCTGCCATTTTTCTGGCAATCAAATCCTCCGAAGAATGGACAGCTCAATGAATCATAAATTGGGTATGAATTATCATAAACCCAACTCCCTTGAAAAAGATTGCATTGAACTTTCTGTTTCTCTTCTTTTAGTCCATCAATTCTTACAATCTCATGATCATCAAAGTAATCTCACTACAATTGTATGTTCAAGCTGTCAAGAGTAACATTTTTTTCCTTTAGTTTTTTTAGTTCCGATTATTTTCGTAATAAAGCGATCAATGCTTCGATAAATGATCAGTGTCACATCAACAGTAAAACTATCAATTTAATATCGGCTGATTTCTTGGTCAATTTTAATAGTTAATCGTCACAAATGATCATTTAAATTTTATTTTCTTGCATCGTTACCGGTGAGAAAAATTGCATAGAAGAGTTGATTCCATGTATCAGGAACACCAGCATGGCACCAGTGACAACAATCATTTCCTTTCTCACCAATCATTCCTTATATTGATGGATGTCCGTCTTTTCCCAACTGTGATAGAGTTGTTAGGTCGATTAAAGCATCTGCCATCGACATATTCCTCAAAACTTCGTTTACAACAGTTGCAGCTGGTGGTGATCTTCCATGATGTGTCAGACTGTCCACGGGTTTGGTTTGTCCATATCAGGTGGTTGACTTCAGTTCGTTCCATTTCTTGTTACTGCTTATTTATAAAATAAAATAATGTTCGTTTAGTTATTGAAAACCTTGAGATCAGCCCTGTGGATTCTCTAGTGTAATTAGAGTTTGAGACTACAGCATGAAGCATGCATGTTAATGACACCCATATATTGTTACTAAGGGAGTCTCCAACAAACATAATCTTTTGGCCTCCATATCTATTCAAGAAATCTTGACCATTGAACCTAAAATGTAATATACAAGATAATCAAGATTGCCAATTAATGGATATACTTAAATTTTATGTGTTGTCAAGTTTCTACATCTATTTATGTTATCAAGAAACATAAGTAAACCAAACACTTAAAAAAAATCTTTTCTGAGAAGAATCAATTTGTTTCAACTCCATACAAATTAGTTTTTAACTTTACAAATGATTTATCAAAACTGTTTCCAGAAACATTTTAATAGTACCAAATCGTTGTTAAAGCTAACTCTTGAATGAGAAATTCTTGTGTGGGTCGAGCTTTATAAAGAACTCAAAATACCCTACTAAAAATGAGCCTTACAAGACCTGACCTACACAAGAATTTCTCCAAGATAGATGGTATAAACACCTACTATGACCTTGTTTGGTTTTCCATTAGGCCAACACCAACTTAAAGCAAGTTGACTTAAATGAAAAACCAAATATTTCTGGGCCATGACCAAGTATATATGAATGAATTACGTCCATGAAATCACATCTTACAACTTCATCAATATCAATTTCTATATTTCTTGTTTTATACAAAGGATAAAAAATTAAACACAAAAACTAAACTCTAGTGAAAGAGGTACCCACTGCATCTGCAGCTAATAATAAAGCAATTTCTTTTTTTCATCCTAGCTATAGCAAAATCAAACAAGAACCTAGCTTGGTGTGCCCAATTTCTGAATTATTGCCATCTAATTAAGACATAAAATGATTTTAGCATAGCAATATCAAACCAAAGTTTTTTTCTTACTTAAACTTTGTCTTTTAGATTAGACCAGTTTCATATCTTAACATGTTAGAAAATTTGCAGAGTCCAGCAATGAGTTCAGAACTTAAAGCCTGTAATTTTTCTGACATGACAAAATATAATTGATTTAGTTTACAATCTATAGATTTTTTTCCTCAATGAGGTTTTTGAAAATCTTAATTGTTTAAATGAGGTTCTTTTGATATTATTTCTTAGGACGGAGTATTTTTTGTCACATCATCAAATTAAAAATAAATAAATTACATCAATGGTACTTATAGTTTAATATGAGATTCAAATTAATCCTCTAAAACACTTATGTGTCAAATCCCTAACTTCATCTCCGTACAGTCAGTAGACATAACCCCTTTCAAATTATAAAAAAAAAACCTTAAAATCTGTGAATTAAATAGAAAACTTAATTTATCTAAATTGTTTTACCACTTGCAAATAAAAACATCCAGTTAAGAGAAGGCATCCTTCAATGTCGAAAATCATTCGAATTGTAAAACCACTTCCAACTGGGTCGCATGCTCATAACCCCTAAAAATTTACTATAGGCGACTGTTTATTCCAAAATTGAGATATATGATTCTTGCAGATCTATAGACTTAGATTTTAATTTTTTTGTTGTTGATCGATGTACATCTTCCTAGACTTCTTCGAGTTTCAAGCCAAGATTCCTTCAAACTCTAACTAGTTCTATAAGCAGCAAAGAGCAATCCACAGAAAACTCGGGCAGATCCACTCTGAAATCGAGGTTTCCATAATGATCCTCCCGACCACGGTGCTCCTAGAATCGAGCAGGATTTTGATACGGGTTTGCGAAACTGGAATTGGAATTGTGTTCTTCTATCTCACGGTCATCGAAATTCAGCACCATTAGATGCTGGGTTAACTCTGCAACTTGCCTCTGTAAATTCTCAATCATGGCATCCTGAACGTTATGATCACGGTGTGGGAGTTCCTTGTTCGGAACCTACCCGCGACGACCACGACCACGACCACGACCACCAGCCATGGAAACTGATGAAATCTCACCCCAGGAAGTAACACAAGAAAAACCCTAAAACAATACAGAGAAACTACTCTGATGCTTTATTTTAATTTATTCCAAAAATACAATAATAATATTACCGAACCCTAAGACCTTATTTATAAGGTCGAAGCTAAAATAGGAAAATTAAATTAAGGCTGAATTTAAATTAAATAAAATAAAAGGTTTCCTAAAAACTAAAAACTGCCAATTTGAAGGTCTAAACTTCATTTTTTGGCTTAAAAACGATAAGGCTTAGTAAAACATACTAATTTTTTCCCGAAAGCTCGTTTCCAATCAGACTAGGGTCTTCGGGCCCAATCCGAACCTATGGCCCGCTAAACGATGTAAACCGGCTTAGGTAGCCCACTTGCCATCTGACAACTCAGCATCATCTGACTCGGATCCTCCTGCATCAGTCGCCCCAGGTTGGAAAGAACTCGTCCTCGAGTTCACAACAGCCACATCAGAATCCCCAAAACAATGACTCAAGTGGTTCACATTAAAGACCTCAGGCGGCAACCCAGGAGGAAGATCCTGTGGTATCAGGTCAGAAAACTCTGCTAACAGTAGCAAATTCACTCTGAAACCGAAATCTCCATAACAATCCTCCCGACCACTGTGTTCCCTAAATCGAGCAGGATTGTAATACGGGTTTTCGAAACTGGAATCCGAATTGTGATCTTTCATCTCACGATCACCGAAATTCTGCGCCGTTAGACGCTGGGTTAACTTTGCAACCTGCCGCTGTAAATCCTCAATCATCGCATCCTAAACGTTTTGAGCACGGTGTGGGGCTTCCTCGTTCGGAACCTGCCCGCGACAACCACGACCACGGCGTGGGGCTTCCTCGTTCGGAACCTTCCTGCGACGACCACGACCACGATCACCAGCCATGGAAACTGATGAAATCTCACCCCAAGAAGATGCTGAAGCTCTGATACCAACTGATGCCAGTCAGAACAGTGATTATTCTGCAGGCTAGTCGAACAGATAGTTCACTTGGAGTAACACAAGAAAAATCCTAAAACAATAGAGAGAAACTACTCTGATGCTTTATTTTAATTTATTTCAAAAATACAATAATAATATTACCAAACCCTAAGACCTTATTTATAAGGTCGAAGCTAAAATAGAAAAATTAAATTAAGGCCGAATTTAAATTAAATAAAATAAAAGGTTTCCTAAAAACTAAAAACTGCCAATTTGAAGATCTAAACTTCGTTTTTTGGCTTAAAAACGATAAGGCTTAGTATGATATACTATGTTTTTCCCGAAAGCTCGTTTCTAATCAGACTAGGGTCTTCAGGGCCCAATCCGCACCCATGGCCCGCTAAACGATGTAAACCGGCTTAGGTAGCCCACTTGCCATTTGACAACTCAACATCATCTGACTCGGATCCTCCTGCATCAGACTGATTGGAAACGATTTGTGAGATGATGCAGGAGGATCCGAGTCAGATGATGCTGAGTTGTCAGATGGCAAGTGGCCTACCTAGGCCGGTTTACATCGTTTAGCCGGCCATGGGCTTGGATTAGGTCCCGAAGACCCTAGTCTGATTGGAAACGAGTTTCTGGGCAAAACTTAGTACTTTCTACTAAGTGTCATCGTTTTTAAGCCAAAAAAAACGACGTTTAGACCTTCAAATTGGCAGTTTTCAGTTTTTAGGAAACTTTTTATTTTATTTAATTTAAATTCGGTCTTAATTTAATTTTCTTATTTTAGCTTCGACCTTATAAATAAGGTCTTAGGGTTTCATAATATTATTATTGTATTTTTGGAATAAATTAAAATAAAGCATTAGAGTAGTTTCACTGTATTGTTTTAGGGTTTTTCTTGTGTTACTCCCTGTGAACTATCTGTTCGACCAATCTGCAGAATAATCGCTATTCTGCCGGGCTTCAGTTGGTATCATAGCTTCAGCATCTTCCTGGGGTGACATTTTATCAGTTTCCATGGCTGGTGATCGTGGTCGTGGTCGTGGTCGTCGCGAGCAGGTTCCGAACGAGGAAGCCCCACGTCGTGATCGTAACATTTAGGATGTGATGATTGAGGATTTACAGAGGCAGGTTGCAAAGTTAACCCAGTGTCTAACGGCGCAGAATTTCAAAAACCCGTATTACAATCCTGCTCGATTCGGGAAACACCATGGTCGGGAGGATTATTATGGAGATCTCAGTTTCAGAGTGGATTTGCTGCTGTTAGCAGAGTTTTCTGACCTGATACCAGAGGATCTTCCTCCTGGGTTGCCGCCTGAGGTCTTTAATGTGAAACACTTGAGTCCTTGTTTTGGGGATTCCGATGTGGCTATTGTGAACTCGAGGACGAGTTCTTTCCAACATGGGGCGACTGATGCAGGAGAATCCGAGTCAGATGATGCTGAGCTATCAGATGGCAAGTGGGCTACCTAAACCGGTTTACATCGTTTAGCGGGCCATGGGCTTGGATTGGGTCCTGAAGACCCTAGTCTGATTGGAAACGAGTTTCTAGGCAAAACTTAGTACTCTGTACTAAGCGTCATCGTTTTTAAGATAAAAAAAACGTCGTTTAGACCTTCAAATTGGCAGTTTTCAGTTTTTAGGAAACTTTTTATTTTATTTAATTTAAATTTGGCCTTAATTTAATTTTCCTATTTTAGCTTCGACCTTATAAATAAGGTCTTAGGGTTTCATAATATTATTATTGTATTTTTGGAATAAATTAAAATAAAGCATCAGAGTAGTTTCTCTGTATTGTTTTAGGGTTTTTCTTGTGTTACTCCCTGTGAACTATCTGTTCGAATAGCCGGCAGAATAATCACTATTCTGCCCCGCCTCAATTTCCTATCACTATCACGGGTTCTGTCATGCATGGATATATAAAAAGAAAAATGAATAAATCAACCAATTTTTTTTTAAGAAAAATAATCAACAAAATCGTTTACAACACATGCATCTTAAAAAAAACAAAAAATACCTTACAAGGATATAACTTGTGGACAGCCATCCATACTTTAGGTACTCCATATCAGGCCAGTCTGCCATTTTTCTGGCAATCAAATCCTCCGAGGAATGGACAGCTCAATGAATCATAAATTGGGTATGAATTATCATAAACCCAACTCCCTTGAAAAAGATTGCATTGAACTTTCTGTTTCTCTTCTTTTAGTCCATCAATTCTTACAATCTCATGATCATCAAAGTAATCTCACTACACTTATGAAACCATTCAAGAAAAAAAAAAACATCAAGTTGACCCAAGAAACCAATTCAAAGAGTCATTTTTTTTTTATATATTGAATGTATTGAAATTTAAGCAAAACTGAAGGTAAAAATGAATGTTATATATACAGGATAAAAATGTAATTATTAATTAACCAAATCTTGTTACTTAATTTTTACCAATTAATTAACAGATTCAGGCAGTCAGTAAATAACATAAATTTTATGCATAAAATTAGTATAAATTACATTGATTTTGCTAACTAGAATGGTTGTATGCACCAAATTACTTTACTCATATGAGGTTGATTTGGGAATATACTATTATTTATTGTGGACTAAGACTCCTTGAAAGCTAATTAAGCTTCAAATGGTCAGTAGGAACTAGGAATCCAAAAATGGACAGTTACTTACTTTTGTATCAAAATGGAGTGGCAATCTCATATCTTTTTTTATTTTATATTTTATATTTATATTTATTGCCTGATTTTTTCCCTTTTAATTTGTTTGTTCTTAGCATGCTGAAATATTCCATTTTTCTTGCCAAAATTGTAACGGTGCGGTTGAAATTTGCAAATTATATAGGTTTTCACCCAATAATTTGACATGAACCAACACGTTGGGGTATTCACTAAACGGTTAAAACTAACTAACTGATCATTTCGAACTGATTCAGTTTACACACCCTACCAACACGTGTTGGGATACTTATACATTACATGTTGATAAGGACATTACTTTTTCCTCTAAATATATGTTTTTTAATGGTCGCAATTGTATGTTCAAGCTGTCAAGAGTAACATTTTTTCCCTTTAGTTTTTTTAGTTCCGATTATTTTCGTAATAAAGCGATCAATGCTTCGATAAATGATCAGTGTCACATCAACAGTAAAACTATCAATTTAATATAGGCTGATTTCTTGGTCAATTTTAATAGTTAATCGTCACAAATGATCATTTAATTTTATTTTCTTGCATCGTTACCGGTGAGAAGAATTGCATAGAAGAGTTGATTCCATGTATCAGGAACACCAGCATGGCACCAGTGACAACAATCATTTCCTTTCTCACCAATCATTCCTTATATTGATGGATGTCCGTCTTTTCCCAACTGTGATAGAGTTGTTAGGTCGAGTAAAGCATCCGTCATCGATATATTCCTCAAAACTTCGTTTACAACAGTTGCAGCTGGTGGTGATCTTCCATGATGTGTCAAACTGTCCACGGGTTTTGTTTGTCCATATCAGGTGGTTGACTTCAGTTCGTTCCATTCCTTGTTACTGCTCATTTATAAAATAAAATAATATGTTGTTGTGCAAAGATATACCTAAATAAATAGGTGAATAATCGTACTTTGTTTTACTTGCAAGTGCACAAGGTCAATAGTGTAGTATAGTGTGCGAATGCAAGATCATCTCCACAGGGATTGGTAAAGTTCGATTTAGAATTATATTTGCAATGTAAAAAAGTTAGAAATAATAAACTGAAGGGTGATTTGATAATAATAAAGACATAGGGTTTTGATATCCACCACTAGTCATACATTCCCGATTTTGTATAAGGTATCAGTGCTCTAGCCTTATTATGTGTACCTACTGGTTGCCAACCTAAGGGCATGGTATCTACTCCTTAAGCTATTGATTTCCCTAAGCAACGAGTTAGGCATGGTATCTACTCTAACTCTTTTATTCCTTAAGGGATTCAGCATGGTATCTGCTTGAGTTGTTCCTTAAGAAAACATAGGTACTGTGGAAATCGACAACCACATGAGACCTAGGGCATGGTATCTACTCCCGGTTTCCCATGTTGATTAACCCGGGTATCCGGATAAGATGGTCCCTTGTTACTGATGTTAGTCCCAGGACTAGGTCATCCAAATTGATCTAACTAACCCATCCATACCACATGCATACGTTGGCCTTACACATACATATGGGGAATTTAAATAAGCACAGGCGTTAATCAAGTTAAGTAACATAATAAGCTATGCAAAGATTTAATCAATGAATAAAAATATGGGAATGCATAACTAGGGCTTCAATCGAGCCCTATAAGAGAGTTAGTTACACATACTAACTGAAGTAAACATAATTAAACAAAACATAAGGGAGAAGAATAAACCCGAGAGAAGAGGCGTCAATTCTCTCCCAAGCTCTCCACTCCAAGTAAAAGAAAAGAGAAAAGTGTTTTCTATCTATGGTGTGTTTTTGTGTGTGAGTTACAAGTGTATTTATAGGTTTTTGAGAAGTCCTAATAGACCCATGAGTCCTAAACTTTCCTAAAACGACAATCCTAAACCTTCCGAAAACGAAAATCTTGTACTTTCCAAAAGAAGGTTCTGTAGTTTACTGTTCACGCCCGTATATGTGCGCTCGATCGCATGTGTCCTTGCGCTCGATTGCAATGTGCGCTCGATCGTACAAGTGTGCGCATGATCGTATGTGCGCTCGATCGAATTGCATGTGCGCCCGATCGCACTTTGTCCAGAAAGTGCTCCAGGGCTTCTAGATTTCTTCCTTAAAGTGCCAAAACTGCTTCTTTTTCTCCAAGACCCTATAAAAACATGTAAAACACACAAATGGAGTAAAAGATACCAAATTAACGTAATAAATGATCTAATAAGTGTAAATAAGGGGGCTTAAATATGTATATTTAAGCGTCTATTACACCCCCAAACTTACATATTGCTAGTCCCTTAGCAATACTAAATTAAAAACTAAAACAGAAATATAGATAAATCCTATGTTCATAGTGTCAATAAAAAATCTAGATTTTACACAAAACAATGATGCGCATTCATGAGCAAGCTTAACAAGTGTAAACATATATCTGCAATGAATAAGAGTTTTGAGCGTAAATCATATTCACTAGGTATTCTAAGATATCACAAGTTTCACTTCGGTGTGTGGTGATTAGCACATAAAAGATTGAGTTTCCAAGAAATTCAAATGGGTAGTGTTTCGATGATTCAAGATTCACCAAACTTCCTATTAGAGTCAACAAATATGGCATAGACTTTTATTTGCGAGATTTTTGCCAAGTTAGTTTCCTTAAACTTTCTTGATGACTCGTGTAACGAGAGTTTGGCCAATGACTCCCAAATCAGATGGTTTAGGACATTAGGTGTAAAGACACCCCTAAGGACTTACTGGCTTGAGTCAACAAGGCTACGAAACTAACTGATTTTTATGCTACCATTTAGAATTTTCCACCTTTTGACGTGACACTCAATGCTTACTGAGGCAAAAGGGCCAGTTACTCAGCAAAAAATTCCTTTTTAATGATCACTTAAGATTTTTCACCTTTTGACGTGACACTTAATGCTTACTGAGGCAAGAGGGCCAGTTACTCAGCGGAAGATTTGTTTTTATTGCTCATTAGGAGCACTTTTTTCTTTTTGAGCACGAATCAATCTTTTCTATTTTTATATGCCAAAATGTCAATCTAATAGGTCATCTAGTTCACAGTCAAGCAAAAGAAACATACCAATCCAAATATCATGTCATACCCCACACAGCTATGTGCTAATGTGCTCGTGATAGTTCAAGTTAAACTTGTGAATTCTTAAATGCCAAAAGGGCAGTGATCTAGGTTCAAAACTTGTTTATTGGCCTATATGTTCAAAGTGTTAAGCTCACTGATGAAGTCGAATCATAAAATTTTGTTTAGATCACAAAAAAAAGCTTATTGGACAGAATGAACATGCATTTATCTATGAAAATAACAACAGAACTAAAAATGTAGGACATAGTGTAGTGTGTGAATGTGTCCCCGTACCCCCAAACTTAAAATGCACATTGTCCCCAATGTGTAAATAGCATGGAAAGATCTCACCTGGGAGATGGAGAGCTATATGGCTGGCATAGCTTGTAGCACGCCCCTAAACTTCAACTCGATGCACTAACACTGTCATAGAAACAGAAAAGTAAACATAAAATGGAAAACAAGTACTAATAACAAAATAATAAACAAGTAAAATACTAATAACTATAAAAAGGATATGCAGTGGGGTGCCTCCCATGAGCGCTAAATTTTTCATCTTTATCCAGACGTGATACTCTCTCACTGCTGATCATCAGGTGGTGCAGTCGGAGAGGTACCGGGTGCTGTAGGTAGGCGATCAAGTATGGCCTGCAGCATGGCCTCCTGGCGTGTAAATCGTGCCTCCAAACTGTCGATGCGCTGATGTACAAGAGTGGTGGCGGCAGCGACCTCTCCTCGGAAGGAGGATAGCTCAGCTAAGAAGTGCTGGGACTCGGTGGGTCCCATATCCGAATGGTCTTCCTCCCGTACCAGGCTCATGACAGGGGCCTCGGTCTCCATGTGATCCTCCTCTACTTGCTCAGCTGCTGGAGCAAGGACTGGGGGACCTCGTGGCATGTGTGATATGCTCTGTGTCCACTGAGCCCGTCCAAAGATAGGATGCTCTCGTACTGGCCCGTCACTATGGGTCCCCTTAATCCCCTTCTTCTTGTGGATGGAAGTGAGTAGGAACGGGAAAGGGAGTCCCAGGGCATTGGCCGTGGTAGTCTGACGGCCATGTACGTGATCCCAGAACTTGTGCAGCTGGCTCCAAATGACAGACGGGATGGAGTACCAGTGGCCTCTATGGAAGGTGCATAATGTCTGAAGAAACTGGTCTCGCCGCTGTGTCTTGTGCCCCAATAGACACACATTTCGCTGGAGGATCGTATCGATGAGCCATAGTCTGGGAGGCAGCTTAGATCGGTCGGCCGCATTGTTATGCCTGTCGGCACACTGGCCAGCGCACATATCCATAATGATCTCGGCTAGGGCAAAGGACTCCGGTTGCTCCTCGATATCAGTGCCCTCAAGAGGGGACTCATCCGTGCAATGAAGAGTAGTGGCGATATCGGGACTGGTCACCCCGATGGGCATGGCCCTAACTGAAGAGGTGAGGACCCCCGGTCTGCTGCAATCGAAAGATAGATGCTCATAAAACTGTACTACGAGCTGGGAGTAAGCAGTGGAGCACACCGGCTTAAACGACCTCTTCAATCCTTAGAGTCGGAGTGCTTGGACGGCCCATTGTGTGGCATCCATGTGCCGGAATATGTCATCGATGGCGAAAGCGGTCTCGAACAACAACTCCCGTTGCTCGATGCTGGGCCGAGATTAGGAGGCACGACTGCTGGAGGCACCAGACGTGGAAACAGATGGTCGAGACATGCTGGTGCTTGGCTTTTGGCTGATTTGCGATCGATCTCAGTGGTGTGCGCTCGATCGCACACGGTCTATGCGCTCGATCGAAACTACCTTGCGCTCGATCGCACCCGGTCAGGATTTACGTCGAACAGCTTATGTGCACCAAACAGGCAGGCTATGGTTTTTCAATGAGGAACTTGTTCCTACCCCTCCAGTTGTTAGTGGCTTCAGTACCACTAACCTTACCAGAGGAGCTTGAGCTTAATAGATGATCAAATTTTTACTTTGCTCAAGCACTTTCTTGCTACCGTGCTAGTTATTTGGAGGGAGGCACGTGGAGTCCACCTCTTGGAGCTCGAGTGCTTGTGTTGCAGCTGTATTATGTACTGATTCAAGTGCCAAGTCTTCATTTCTTGGATGAAATTTAGTGTCAAGGTATGGCTTGGCTCTGTGTCCATTGATTGTAAAAGGTTGATTTCCGTTGGGACCACAGACTTCTAATGCCCCATGAGGGAAGACCTTGGTGACCATGTACGGACCATACCATCTGGATTTTAGCTTGCCTGGGAACAGCCTTAATCGTGAGTCATATAGCAGCACCTTTTGTCCTACATGGAACTCTTTCCGGACTAGTTGTTTGTCATGATAAGCTTTTGTCCGTTCCTTGTATAACTTTGCATTCTCATAGGCCTCATATCTCAATTCTTCAAGCTCATTTAGATGCAGTTTCCTTTTCTCACCCGCTTGCTTCATGTCAAAGTTGAACTGCTTAATGGCCCAATATACTCGATGTTATAATTCCACCGGGAGGTGGCATGATTTTCCAAAGACGAGGCGGTAGGGAGACATGCCAATTGGAGTCTTATAAGCTGTCCTATATGCCCATAGGGCGTCGTTTAAGCATAGAGACCAATCCTTCCGATTCGGCTTTACTGTCCGTTCTAGGATTCCCTTGATTTCTCGGTTGCTTATTTCTACTTGGCCACTGGTTTGAGGATGATAAGGAATGCCAACTCTATGTGTAATCCCATATTTTAGGAGTAGTGCGGAGAAAGAACGATGATGGATGTGGCTGCCCCCATCACTGATGATCGCTCTTGGAGTTCCAAACCTAGTAAAAATGTTAGCCTGCAGAAACTTGATAACCACTTTGTGATCATTAGTCCTTGAGGGGACAGCCTAGACCCATTTAGACACATAATCCACACCCACAAGAATATATAAATAGCCAAATGAATTAGGAAAAGGTCCCATGAAATCAATGCCCCATACATCAAAGAGTTCTACTATATGAATATTTTGTAAGGGCATTTGATTTCGGGAAGAGATGTTACCTGTCCGCTGGCATCTATCACATGAGCTGCGAAACGAGAAAGCATTTTAAATAGCTTAGGCCAATAGAAACCAGATTGGAGTACCTTAAGAGCTGTTCGTTTTCTTCCAACAAGCAAACTGATGGCAATGTTGTAACAAGCTCGAATGTTCCTCTTCTGGGACACATCTTCTGACGATTTGATCAGGGCAGACCTTGAAAAGGTATGGGTCATCCCAAATGTAGTGTCTTGATAGAGATATTAGCCGTTTCTTTTCTTGAGTGGTCATACCTGGGGGAAAAATTTTAACACTTAGATAATTAACTATATCAGCATACCATGGAAGTTTTACCTCAAGTGCAAATAGTTGTTCATCGGGAAAGTTCTCATTTAAGGGAAACTTTTTATCATCACTTTCATATAGGAGTCTTGACAAATGATCCGCAACTACGTTCTCACTGCCCTTCTTGTCCTTCATCTCTAAGTCAAATTCTTGGAGTAAGAGTATCCATCTGATTAGCCTAGGCTTTGCATCTTTCTTAGAAAACAAATATCTCAAAGCAGCATGGTCAGTGAATACAATAACTTTAGAACCAATAAGATATGATCTAAACTTCTCTAAAGCAAAAATAATAGCTAACAATTCTTTTTCAGTAGTAGAATAGTTGAGCTGAGCATCATTTAGTGTTTTAGAAGTATAGTAAATAGCATGAGGTACCTTATTGTTTCTTTGACCTAAGACAGCTCCCAAGGCGAAGTCACTGGCATCACACATTAATTCGAAAGGTAGATTCCAATCTGGTGCCATCATTATTGGGGCCGAGGTGAGAAAGTTCTTCAAGGTGTTGAAAGCTTGCATACAATCTTCACTCCATTCGAACTTGGTATCTTTAGTCAATAGTGCACAAAGGGGTCTCGAGATTTTGGAGAAGTCCTTTATGAATCTTCTATAAAATCCCGCATGTCCAAGGAAACTTCTAATGCCCTTGACCGTGAGAGGGTGAGGTAGCTTTGAAATGATGTCAACCTTAGCCTTATCAACCTCAATACCTTTGTCTGAGATGGAGTGACCCAACACAATACCTTGTTGAACCATGAAGTGACATTTCTCCCAATTCAGTACTAAATTAGTTTCTTCACATCTCCTTAGGACATTTTCCAAATGATTTAGGCACTCATCAAAAGTAGATCCAAAGACACTAAAATCATCCATGAATACCTCCATATATTTCTCAATCATATCGGAAAAAATACTCATCATACATCTTTGAAAAGTGGCTGGTGCGTTGCATAAACCGAATGGCATTCTTCTATAAGCAAATGTACCGAAAGGACATGTGACTGTAGTCTTTTCTTGATCCTCAGGTGCTATGGCGATTTGATTGTATCCACTATATCCATCCAAGAAGCAGTAATAACTATGACCGGCTAACCTTTCTAGCATTTGATCAATGAATGGCAGGGGAAAATGATCTTTTCTGGTTACTTTGTTTAACCTCCGGTAATCAATGCATACTCTCCAACCCGTTGTTTTTCGTGTAGGTATAAGATCTTCATCTTCATTCTTTACCACAGTAATCCCACTCTTTTTAGGAACGACTTGGACTGGACTCACCCATTTGCTATCTGATATAGGGTAGATGATGCCGACATCTAGTAGCTTTAATATCTCGGCCTTTACTACCTCCTTCATGTGTGGGTTAAGTCTTCTTTGAGCATCTCGAGTGGGTTGTGCTTCTTCTTCAAGGTAGATGTTATGCATGCACTTTGCTGGACTTATCCCCTTAATGTCAGCAATGGTCCACCCAATGGCAGTTTTATGCTCCCTAAGAACTCTTAATAGCTTCCTTTCTTCTCCACTACTCAAGTTGGCAGCAACTATTACAGGTAAAGTCTCATGTTCTCCCAAGTAGGCATATGTTAAATGCTCGGGTAGCTTCTTGAGTTCCAATGTTGGTGCCTGCACAATGGATGGAAGAAGAGTAGTGTTAGTAGGTATGAGAATTTCAAATGGAGGAGGATACATACTGGAGTATTTTGGAGAGGATGCAAGATGGTGCACAGTTATGATGATGTCATCAGTGATATTTTCATATTTTTGCTCAATATCCATCTAAGTGAAGCTATTGGTGAGAGTAGTCTCCAATGAATCAATGTGTTGGACCCGAAATGCTTGCTCAACAAAGTTTTGTATCATACAAACATTAAAGCAGTCAAAGTCATCTTGAGGAAATTTCGTTGCATCAAATATTTTAAATTCTATCTTCTCACCATTAATTTTCGTACTTACTATACCCTTTTTCACACAGATTTTAGTGTCGGTAGTCCTCATGAAAGGTCTCCCTAGTATGATAGGTAAAGGTAATGGCATAGGGCATTCTTCCATGTCTAATACAATAAAATCTGCAGGTAAAATGAACTCGCCAACTTTCACTAAGACATCCTCGAGAATACCTCTAGGTCCTTTAATACTCCTATCTGCCAACTGTAAGGTAATAGAAGTCAGTTGTAGCTCCCCCAAACTTAGGGTTTCGAATACTATGTAAGGTAGCAAGTTTACCCTTGCTCCTAAGTCTAGTAATGCCTTGTCAAATAGTTGATCAGCTATCCTACAGGGTATGGTAAAACTACCTGGGTCTTTTAGTTTTGGTGGGAGTTTCCTAAGTAGTACAGCACTTACCTCCTCAGTTAATGCTACAGTCTCATGCTCTTGAAATTTTCTTTTATGAGTGCAACAATCTTTTAGGAATTTAGCATAAGCAGGTATTTGGTGAATTGCATCTAATAATGGAATATTAATTTCAACTTTCCGCAAGGTCTCAAAAATATCAAGCAGTTTATTGTCTTTCATTTGTTTTACTAACCTTTGCGGGAAGGGTGGTGCATTCACCTTCTCCGTCTCACTTACCCTTGATGATGTTTCTTTGGATACTACTGCCGAATCCTCGGATCCAATCACCTTTCCATTTCTTAAGGTTGTGACAGCTTTTAGTTGTTGATGCCCACCAGGGTTGGGTAGTGTTTGAGCTGGGAGCTATCCTTGTTTTCTGCTACTGAGTTTTTTAGCTAATTGTCCCATTTGTACCTCTAGTCTTTGAATTGCTTGCTCATGTGCCGCATTGGTTTGTTTTTGCTGAGTCATAAACTGTTCTTGTGATGTCACCAGTTGTCTTACTAGACTTTCGAGGTCGTTTCTTTTTGGTTCAGAATTAGCATGGGCAGTGGGCTGCTGATTTCGTTGCTATCCTTGGTTGTTTTGATTATTGCTCCATTAGAAATTTGGGTGATTCTGCCATCTAGGGTTGTAGGTGTTTCCATATGGGTTATTCTTTGGCGGATAGTTGTTGGGTCCCACGTAATTTGCTTGCTCCGGATCTGCAGATAATGGACAAGCATTAGTATTGTGATCATATTGAGAGCATATTGCACATACCTGTAGTGGTGTAGCTGAGGTAGTCTGAGCAGCCATGGCTTTTACCAATAAATCTAGTTTCCTTTCCATTGCTGCCATTTGAGGGGAAGATCTTCCATTTGTATTTGTCTCATACACACTTTTACCTTTGGTCATATGTCTACCTTGAGAGGAGAATTGCTGAGTGTGTTCGCTGAGGGTTTCAAACAGTTCCATTGCCTCTTCGCTGCTTTTCTCCATAAGGACTCCTCCACAACCTGAATCAACAATACTTTTATTAGTATCATTTAAACCTTCGTAGAATGCTTGTACCAGTTAATCTTGAGGTAGGTTATGGTGCGGCCATTTGAGTAGCAATTCGTTGAAGTGTCCCCATTCTTCGAAGAAGAGGTCCTCATCCTTTTGTTGGAAGGATTGGATCTCCTTCCTCATTTGTCTTGTCTTTTAGGCTGGGAAGAATTTCCTCAAGAATTTGCTTGCTAACTCCTCCCAAGTGTGGATGGAAACTGCAGGCAAGGAATTATACCAAAGTTTAGCATTATCTTTTAAAGAAAAAGCGAATAGAATTAACCTTATTCCTTCTTGGTCTAGTCCTTGTATGTGCTAGAACTTGCAAAGATCAAAAAATTCTCGGAGATGTAAGTGTGGATCTTCATTAGGAGTTCCCCTAAAATGCGTCAAGGCATTCAAGATTTGCGGAGATATGTAATAATTTCCCGCTGCCTCAGGTTGATATGCGATGCATGATGGTTGATCGATGTTCCGAGGGATGAAGGATTGCTTCATCGGAACTCGTGCAGGTGGTTGCTGGTTTTCGAGCTGTTCCGCCATTTGTGTTTCGTTCTCAACTTCTCCTTTGTTCTCCTCAAAGTTGTCCCTAAGCCTTTGTCGGATGGTCCGTTCAAGCTCGGGATCAAGGTAAAAGAATTTCTGATGTCGGGATCAAAGTCCGTGCATAAAACAAAAAAAAAAACAGTTTTGGTGCAGCAGTGCAACTCTACTGCTCGGGTACTCTCTGCCCTAAATGCGCTCGATCGCACAGGAGTTTGCGATCGATCGCAAATTCCACAGAAAGTGCAAGTAGGGTTTCATGAAGTACCTGAGAGAGAAAACAACTTTGATTAAGTTTTGATAAAAGATGGTAAAAATAAAATAATGAAAGTAATCCTAAAATGAACTTTTAGCGCAATCCCCGGCAACGGCGCCAAAAACTTGTTGTGCGAAGATATACCTAAATAAATAGGTGAATAATTGTACTTTGTTTTACTTGCAAGTGCACAAGGTCAATAGTGTAGTATAGTGTGTGAATGCAAGATCATCTCCACAGGGATTGGTAAAGTTCGATTTAGAATTATATTTGCAATGTAAAAAAGATAGAAATAATAAACTGAAGGGTGATTTGATAATAATAAAGACATAGGGTTTTGATATCCACCACTAGTCATACATTCCCGATTTTGTATAAGGTATCAGTGCTCTAGCCTTATTATGTGTACCTACTGGTTGCCAACCTAAGGGCATGGTATCTACTCCTTAAGCTATTGATTTCCCTAAGCAACGAGTTAGGCATGGTATCTACTCTAACTCTTTTCTTCCTTAAGGGATTCAGCATGGTATCTGCTTGAGTTGTTCCTTAAGAAAACATAGGTACTGTGGAAATCGACAACCACATGAGACCTAGGGCATGGTATCTACTCCCGGTTTCCCATGTTGATTAACCCTGGTATCCGGATAAGATGGTCCCTTGTTACTGATGTTAGACCTAGGACTCGGTCATCCAAATTGATCTAACTAACCCATCCATACCACATGCATACGTTGGCCTTACACATACATATGAAGAATTTAAATAAGCACAGGCGTTAATCAAGTTAAGTAACATAATAAGCTATGCAAAGATTTAATCAATGAATAAAAATATGGGAATGCATAACTAGGGCTTCAATCGAGCCCTATAAGAGAGTTAGTTACACATACTAACTGAAGTAAACATAATTAAACAAAACATAAGGGAGAAGAATAAACCCGAGAGAAGAGGCGTCAATTCTCTCCCAAGCTCTCCACTCCAAGTAAAAGAAAAGAGAAAAGTGTTTTCTATCTAAGGTGTGCTTTTGTGTGTAAGTTACAAGTGTATTTATAGGTTTTTGAGAAGTCCTAATAGACCCATGAGTCCTAAACTTTCCTAAAACGACAATCCTAAACCTTCCTAAAAAGAAAATCTTGTACTTTCCAAAATAAGGTTCTGCAGTTTACTGTTCACGCCCGTATATGTGCGCTCGATCGCATGTGTCCTTGCGCTCGATCGCAATGTGCGCTCGATCGCAATGTGCGCTCGATCGCACTTTGTCTAGAAAGTGCTCCAGGGCTTCTAGATTTCTTCCTTAAAGTGCCAAAACTGCTTCTTTTTCTCCAAGACCCTATAAAAACATGTAAAACACACAAATGGAGTAAAAGATACCAAATTAACGTAATAAAGGATCTAACAAGTGTAAATAAGGGGGCTTAAATATGTATATTTAAGCATCTATCACACCCCCAAACTTACATATTGCTAGTCCCTTAGCAATACTAAATTAAAAACTAAAACAGAAATATAGATAAATCCAATGTTCATAGTGCCAATAAAAAATCTAGATTTTACACAAAACAATGATGCGCATTCATGAGCAAGCTTAACAAGTGTAAACATATATCTGCAATGAATAAGAGTTTTGAACGTAAATCATATTCACTAGGTATTCTAAGATATCACAAGTTTGACTTCGGTGTGTGGTGATTAGCACATAAAAGATTGAGTTTCCAAGAAATTCAAATGGGTAGTGTTTCGATGACTCAAGATTCACCAAACTTCCTATTAGAGTCAACAAATATGGCATAGACTTTTATTTGCGAGATTTTTGCCAAGTTAGTTCCCTTAAGCTTTCTTGATGACTCGTGTAATGAGTGTTTAGCCAATGACTCCCAAACCAGAAGGTTTAGGGCATTAGGTGTAAAGACACCCCTAAGGACTTACTGGCTCGAGTCAACAAGGCTACGAAACTAACTGATTTTTATGCTACCATTTAGAATTTTCCACCTTTTGACGTGACACTCAAAGCTTACGGAGGCAAGAGGGCCAGTTACTCAGCGAAAAATTCTTTTTTAATGATCACTTAAGATTTTCCACCTTTTGACGTGACACTCAATGCTTACTGAGGCAAGAGGGCCAGTTACTCAGCGAAAGATTTGTTTTTATTGATCATTAGGAGCACTTTTTTCTTTTTGAGCACGAATCAATCTTTTATATTTTTATATGCCAAAATGTCAATCTAATAGGTCATCTAGTTCACAGTCAAGCAAAAGAAACATACCAATCCAAATATCATGTCATACCCCACACAGCTATGTGCTAATGTGCTCGTGATAGTTCAAGTTAAACTTGTGAATTCTTAAATGCCAAAAGGGTAGTGATCTAGGTTCAAAACTTGTTTATTGACCTATATGTTCAAAGTATTAAGCTCATTAATGAAGCCGAATCATAACATTTTGTTTAGATCACAAAAAAAAAAAGTTTATTGGACAGAATGAACATGCATTTATCTATGAAAATAGCAACAGAACTAAAAATGTAGGACATAGTGTAGTGTGTGAATGTGTCCCCATACCCCCAAACTTAAAATGCACATTGTCCCCAATGTGTAAATAGCATGGAAAGATCTCACCTGGGAGATGGAGAGCTATATGGCTGGCATAGCTTGTAGCACGCCCCTAAACTTCAACTCGATGCACTAACACTATCATAGAAACAGAAAAGTAAACATAAAATGGAAAACAAGTACTAATAACAAAATAATAAACAAGTAAAATACTAATAACTATAAAAAGGATATGCAGTAGGGTGCCTCCCATGAGCGCTAAATTTTTCGTCTTTATCCAGACATGATACTCTCTCACTGCTGATCATCAGGTGGTGCAGTCGGAGAGGGACTGGGTGCTGGAGGTAGGCGATCAAGTATGGCCTGCAGCATGGCCTCCTAGCGTGTAAATCGTGCCTCCAAACTGTCGATGCGCTGATGTACAAGAGTGGTGGCGGCAGCGACCTCGCCTCGGAAAGAGGATAGCTCAGCTAAGAAGTGCTGGGACTCGGTGGGTCCCATATCCAAAAGGTCTTCCTCCCATACCGGGCTCATGACAGGGGCCTCGGTCTCCATGTGATCCTCCTCTACTCGCTCAGCTGCTGGAGCAAGGACTGGGGGACCTCGTGGTATGTGTGATATGCTCTGTGTCCACTGAGCCCATCCAAAGACAGGATGCTCTCGTACTGGCCCGTCACTGTGGGTTCCCTTAATCCCTTCTTCTTGAGGATTGAGGTGAGTAGGAACGGGAAAGGAAGTCCTCAAGCATTGGCCGTGGTAGTTTGACGGCCATGTACGTGATCCCAGAACTTGTGCAGCTTGCTCTAAATGACAGACGGGATGGAGTACGAGTGGCCTCTATGGAAGGCGTATAATGTCTGAAGAAACTAGTCTCGCCGCTGTGTCTTGTGCCCCAACGGACACACATTACGCTGGAGGATCGTATCGATGAGCCATAGTCTGGGGGGCAGCTTGGATCGACCGGCCGCATTGTTATGCCTGTCGGCATACTGGCCAGCGCACATATCCATAATGATCTCGACCAGGGCAAAGGACTCCGACTGTTCCTCGATATTAGTGCTCTCAGGAGGGGACTCATCTGTGCAATGAAGAGCAGTGGCGATATTGGGACTGGTAACCTCGATGGGCATGCCCCTAACTGAAGAGGTGAGGACCCCCGGTCTGCTGCAGTCGAAAGATAGATGCTCATAAAACTGTACTACGAGCTGGGAGTAGGCAGTGGAGCACACCGGCTTAAACAGCCTCTTCAACCCTCGGAGTCGGAGTGCTTGGACGGCCCATTGTGTGGTATCCATGTGCCGGAATATGTCGTCGATGGCGAAAGCGGTCTCGAACAACAACTCCCGTTGCTTGATGCTGGGCTGAGATGAGGAGGCACGACTACTGGAGGCACCAGACGTGGAAACAGATGGTCGAGACATGCTGGTACTTGGCTGATTTGCGATCGATCTTAGTGGTGTGCGCTCGATCGCATACTGTCTATGCGCTCGATCGGAACTACTTTGCGCTCGATCGCACCCGGTCAGGATTTACGTCGAACAGCTTATGTGCACCAAACAGGCAAGCTATGGTTTTTCAATGTGGAACTCGTTCCTACCCCTCCAGTTGTTAGTGGCTTCAGTACCACTAACCTTACCAGAGGTGCTTGAGCTTAATAGATGATCAAATTTTTACTTTGCTCAAGCACTCTCTTGCTACCGTGCTAGTTGTTTGGAGGGAGGCACATAGAGTCCACCCCTTGAAGCTCTAGTGCTTGTGTTGCAGCTGTATTATGTACTGATTCAAGTGCCAAGTCTTCATTTCTTGGATGAAATTTAGTGTCAAGGTATGGCTTGGCTCTGTGTCCATTGATTGTAAAAGGTTGATTTCCGTTGGGACCACAGACTTCTAATGCCCCATGAGGGAAGACCTTGGTGACCATGTACGGACCATACCATCTGGATTTTAGCTTGCCTGGGAACAGCCTTAATCGTGAGTCATATAGCAGCACCTTTTGTCCTACATGGAACTCTTTCCGGACTAGTTGTTTGTCATGATAAGCTTTTGTCCGTTCCTTGTATAACTTTGCATTCTCATAGGCCTCATATCTCAATTCTTCAAGCTCATTTAGATGCAGTTTCCTTTTCTCACCCGCTTGCTTCATGTCAAAGTTGAACTGCTTAATGGCCCAATATGCTCGATGTTCTAATTCCACCGGGAGGTGGCATGATTTTCCAAAGACGAGGCGGTAGGGAGACATGCCAATTGGAGTCTTATAAGCTGTCCTATATGCCCATAGGGCGTCGTTTAAGCATAGAGACCAATCCTTCCGATTCGGCTTTACTGTCCGTTCTAGGATTCCCTTGATTTCTCGGTTGCTTATTTCTACTTGGCCACTGGTTTGAGGATGATAAAGAGTGCTAACTCTATGAGTAATCCCATATTTTAGGAGTAGTGCGGAGAAAGAACGATGATGGAAGTGGCTGCCCCCATCACTTATGATCGCTCTTGGAGTTCCAAACCTAGTAAAAATGTTAGCCTGCAGAAACTTGATAACCACTTTGTGATCATTAGTCCTTGAGGGGACAGCCTCGACCCATTTAGACACATAATCCACATCCACAAGAATATATAAATAGCCAAATGAATTAGGAAAAGGTCCCATGAAATCAATGCCCCATACATCAAAGAGTTCTACTATATGAATATTTTGTAAGGGCATTTGATTTCGGGAAGAGATGTTACCTGTCCGCTGGCATCTATCACATGAACTGCAAAACGAGAAAGCATCTTTAAATAACTTTGGCCAATAGAAACCAGATTGGAGTACCTTAAGAGCTGTTCGTTTTGCTCCAAAATGACCTCCACAAGCAAACTGATGGCAATGTTGCAACAAGCTCGAATGTTCCTCTTCTGGGACACATCTTCTGACGATTTGATCAGGGCAGACCTTGAAAAGGTATGGGTCATCCCAAATGTAGTGTCTTGATAGAGATATTAGCCGTTTCTTTTCTTGAGTGGTCATACCTGGGGGAAAAATTTTAACAATTAGATAATTAACTATATCAGCATACCATGGAAGTTTTACCTCAAGTGCAAATAGTTATTCATCGGGAAAGTTCTCATTTAAGGGAAACTTTTTATCATCACTTTCATATGGGAGTCTTGACAAATGATCCGCAACTACATTCTCACTGCCCTTCTTGTCCTTGATCTCTAAGTCAAATTCTTGGAGTAAGAGTATCCATTTGATTAGCCTAGGCTTTGCATCTTTCTTAGAAAACAAATATCTCAAAGCAGCATGGTCAGTGAATACAATAACTTTAGAACCAATAAGATACGATCTAAACTTCTCTAAAGCAAAAATAATAGCTAACAATTCTTTTTCAGTAGTAGAATAGTTGAGCTGAGCATCATTTAGTGTTTTAGAAGCATAGTAAATAGCATGAGGTACCTTATTGTTTCTTTGACCTAAGACAGCTCCCAAGGCGAAGTCACTGGCATCACACATTAATTCGAAAGGTAGATTCCAATCTGGTGCCATCATTATTAGGGCCGAGGTGAGAACGTTCTTTAAGGTGTTGAAAGCTTGCATACAATCTTCACTCCATTCGAACTTGGTATCTTTAGTCAATAGTGCACAAAGGGGTCTCGAGATTTTGGAGAAGTCCTTTATGAATCTTCTATAAAATCCCGCATGTCCAAGGAAACTTCTAATGCCCTTGACCATGAGAGGGGGAGGTAGCTTTGAAATGATGTCAACCTTAGCCTTGTCTGCCTCAATACCTTTGTCTGAGATGGAGTGACCCAACACAATACCTTGTTGAACCATGAAGTGACATTTCTCCCAATTCAGTACTAAATTAGTTTCTTCACATCTCCTTAGGACATTTTCCAAATGATTTAGGCACTCATCAAAAGTAGATCCAAAGACACTAAAATCATCCATGAATACCTCCATATATTTCTTTATCATATCGGAAAAAATACTCATCATACATCTTTGAAAAGTGGCTAGTGCGTTGCATAAACCGAATGGCATTCTTCTATAAGCAAATGTACCGAAAGGACATGTGAATGTAGTCTTTTCTTGATCCTCAGGTGCTATGGCGATTTGATTGTATCCACTATATCCATCCAAGAAGCAGTAATAACTATGACCGGCTAACCTTTCTAGCATTTGATCAATGAATGGCAAGGGAAAATTATCTTTTCTGGTTACATTGTTTAACCTCCGGTAATCAATGCATACTCTCCAACCCGTTGTTTTTCGTGTAGGTATAAGCTCTTCATCTTCATTCTTTACCACAGTAATCCCACTCTTTTTAGGAACGACTTGGACTGGACTCACCCATTTGCTATCTGATATAGGGTAGATGATGCCGACATCTAGTAGCTTTAATATCTCGGCCGTTACTACCTCCTTCATGTGTGGGTTAAGTCTTCTTTGAGCATCTCGAGTGGGTCGTGCTTCTTCTTCAAGGTAGATGTTATGCATGCACTTTGCTGGACTTATCCCCTTAATGTCAGCAATGGTCCACCCAATGGCAGTTTTATGCTCCCTAAGAACTCTTAATAGCTTCCCTTCTTCTCCACTACTCAAGTTGGCAGCAACTATTACAGGTAAAGTCTCATGTTCTCCCAAGTAGGCATATGTTAAATGCTCGGGTAGCTTCTTGAGTTCCAATGTTGGTGCCTGCACAATGGATGGAAGAAGAGTAGTGTTAGTAGGTATGAGAATTTCAAATGGAGGAGGATACATACTGGAGTATTTTGGAGAGGTTGCAAGATGGTGCACAGTTATGATGATGTCATCAGTGATATTTTCATATTTTTGCTCAATATCCATCGCAGTGAAGCTATTGGTGAGAGTAGTCTCCAATGAATCAATGTGTTGGACCTGAAATGCTTGCTCAACAAAGTTTTGTATCATACAAACATTAAAGCAGTCAAAGTCATCTTGAGGAAATTTCGTTGCATCAAATATTTTAAATTCTATCTTCTCACCATTAATTTTCGTACTTACTATGCCCTTTTTCACACAGATTTTAGTGTCGGCAGTCCTCATGAAAGGTCTCTCTAGTATGATAGGTAAAGGTAATGGCATAGGGCATTCTTCCATGTCTAATACAATAAAATCTGCAAATAAAATGAACTCGCCAACTTTCGCTAAGACATCCTCGAGAATACCTCTAGGTCTTTTAATACTCCTATCTGCCAACTGTAAGGTAATAGAAGTCGGTTGTAGCTCCCCCAAACTTAGGGTTTCGAATACTGTGTAAGGTAGCAAGTTTACCCCTGCTCCTAAGTCTAGTAATGCCTTGTCAAATAGTTGATCAGCTATCCTACAGGGTATGGTAAAACTACCCGGGTCTTTTAGTTTTGGTGGGAGTTTCCTAAGTAGTACAGCACTTACCTCCTCAGTTAATGCTACAGTCTCATGCTCTTGAAATTTTCTTTTATGAGTGCAACAATCTTTTAGGAATTTAGCATAAGCAGGTATTTGGTGAATTGCATCTAATAATGGAATATTAATTTCAACTTTCCGCAAGGTCTCAAAAATATCAAGCAGTTTATTGTCTTTCTTTTGTTTTACTAACCTTTGCGAGAAGGGTGGTGCATTCACCTTCTCCGTCTCACTTACCCTTGATGATGTTTCTTTGGATACTACTGCAATCCTCGGATCCAATCACCTTGCCATTTCTTAAGGTTGTGACAGCTTTTAGTTGTTGATGCCCACCAGGGTTGGGTAGTGTTTGAGCTGGGAGCTCTCCTTGCTTTCTGCTACTGAGCCCTTTAGCTAATTGTCCCATTTGTACCTCTAGTCTTTGAATTGCTTGCTCATGTGCCGCATTGGTTTGTTTTTGCTGAGTCATAAACTGTTCTTGTGACGTCACCAGTTGTCTTACTAGACTTTCGAGGTCGTTTCTTTTTGGTTCAGAATTAGCATGGGCAGTGGGCTGCTGATTTCGTTGCTGTCATTGGTTGTTTTGATTGTTGCTCTAAGAGAAATTTGGGTGATTCCGCCATCCAGGGTTATAGGTGTTTGCATATGGGTTATTCTTTGGCGGATGGTTGTTGGGTCCCACGTAATTTGCTTGCTCCGGATCTACAGATAATGGACAAGCATTAGTATTGTGGTCATATTGAGAGCATATTGCACATACCTGTAGTGGTGTAGCTAAGGTAGTCTGAGCAGCCATGGCTTTTACCAATAAATCTAGTTTCCTTTCAATTGCTGCCATTTGAGGGGAAGATCCTCCATTCGTATTTATCTCATACACACTTTTACCTTTGGTCATATGTCTACCTCGAGAGGAGAATTGCTGAGTGTGTTCGCTGAGGGTTTCAAACAGTTCCAGTGCCTCTTTGCTGCTTTTCTCCATAAGGACTCCTCCACAACCTGAATCAACAATACATTTATTAGTATCATTTAAACCTTCGTAGAATGCTTGTACCAGTTCATCTTGAGGTAGGTTATGGTGCGGCCATTTGAGTAGCAATTCGTTGAAGTGTCCCCATGCTTCGAAGAAGAGGTCCCCATCATTTTGTTGGAAGGATTGGATCTCCTTCCTCATTTGTCTTGTCTTTTGGGCTGGGAAGAATTTCCTCAAGAATTTGCTTGCTAACTCCTCCCAAGTGTGGATGGAAACTGCAGGCAAGGAATTATACCAAAGTTTAGCATTATCTTTTAAAGAAAAAGGGAATAGAATTAACCTTATTCCTTCTTGGTCTAGTCCTTGTATGTGCTGGAACTTGCAAAGATCAAAAAGTTCTCGGAGATGTAAGTGTGGATCTTCATTAGGAGTTCCCCTAAAATGCGTCAAGGCATTCAAGATTTGCGGAGATATGTAATAATTTCCCGCTGCCTCAGGTTGATATGCGATGCATGATGGTTGATCGATGTTCCGAGGGATGAAGGATTGCTTCATCGGAACTCGTGCAGGTGGTTGCTGGTTTTCGAGCTATTCCGCCATTTGTGTTTCGTTCTCGAATTCTCCTTTGTTCTCCTCAAAGTTGTCCCGAAGCCTTTGTCGGATGGTCAGTTCACGCTCGGGATCGAGGGAAAAGAATTCCGGATGTCGGGATCGAAGTCCGTGCATAAAGCAAAAAAAAAAACAGTTTTGGTGCAGCAGTGCAACTCTGCTGCTCGGGTACTCTCTGCCCTAAATGCACTCGATCGCACAGGAGTTTGCAATCGATCGCAAATTCCACAGAAAGTGCAAGTAGGGTTTCGTGAAGTACCTGAGAGAGAAAACAACTTTGATTAAGTTTTGATAAAAGATGGTAAAAATAAAATAATGAAAGTAATCCTAAAATGAACTTTTAGCGCAATCCCCAGCAACGGTGCCAAAAACTTGTTGTGCGAAGATATACCTAAATAAATAGGTGAATAATCGTACTTTGTTTTACTTGCAAGTGCACAAGGTCAATAGTTAGTATAATGTGCGAATGCAAGATCATCTCCACAGGGATTGGTAAAGTTCGATTTAGAATTATATTTGCAATGTAAAAAAGATAGAAATAATAAACTGAAGGGTGATTTGATAATAATAAAGACATAGGATTTTGATATCCACCACTAGTCATACATTCTCGATTTTGTATAAGGTATCAGTGCTCTAGCCTTATTATGTGTACCTACTGGTTGCCAACCAAAGGGCATGGTATCTACTCCTTAAGCTATTGATTTCCCTAAGCAACGAGTTAGGCATGGTATCTACTCTAACTCTTTTCTTCCTTAAGGGATTCAGCATGGTATCTGCTTGAGTTGTTCTTTAAGAAAACATAGGTACTGTGGAAATCGACAACCACATGAGACCTAGGGCATGGTATCTACTCCCAGTTTCCCATGTTGATTAACCCGGGTATCCGGATAAGATGGTCCCTTGTTACTGATATTAGACCCAGGACTCGGTCATCCAAATTGATCTAACTAACCCATCCATACCACATGCATACGTTGGCCTTACACATACATATGAGGAATTTAAATAAGCACAGGCGTTAATCAAGTTAAGTAACATAATAAGCTATGCAAAGATTTAATCAATGAATAAAAATATGGGAATGCATAACTAGGGCTTCAATCGAGCCCTATAAGAGAGTTAGTTACACATACTAACTGAAGTAAACATAATTAAACAAAACATAAGGGAGAAGAATAAACCCGAGAGAAGAGGCATCAATTCTCTCCCAAGCTCTCCACTTCAAGTAAAAGAAAAGAGAAAAGTGTTTTCTATCTAAGGTGTGTTTTTGTGTGTGAGTTACAAGTGTATTTATAAGTTTTTAAGAAGTCCTAATAGACCCATGAGTCCTAAACTTTCCTAAAACGACAATCCTAAACCTTCCTAAAACGAAAATCTTGTACTTTCCAAAATAAGGTTTTGCAGTTTACTGTTCACGCCCGTATATGTGCGCTCGATCGCATGTGTCCTTGCGCTCGATCGCAATGTGCGCTCGATCCTACAAGTGTGCGCATGATCGTATGTGCGCTCGATCGCATTGCATGTGCACTCGATCGCACTTTGTCCAGAAAGTGCTCCAGGGCTTCTAGATTTCTTCCTTAAAGTGCCAAAACTGCTTCTTTTTCTCCAAGACCCTATAAAAACATGTAAAACACACAAATGGAGTAAAAGATACCAAATTAACGTAATAAAGGATCTAATAAGTGTAAATAAGGGGGCTTAAATATGTATATTTAAGCGTCTATCATGTGCGTTTAGTTATTGAAAACGTTGAGATCAGCCCTTTGGATTCTCTAGTGTAATTAGAGTTTGAGACTACAGCATGAAGCATGCATGTTAATGACACCCATATATTGTTACTAAGGGAGTCTCCAACAAACATGATCTTTTGGCCTCCATATCTCTTCAAGAAATCTTGACTATTGAACCTAAAATGTAATATACAAGATAATCAAGATTGGAATAAATGGATATACTTAAATTTTATGTTTTGTCAAGTTTCTACATCTATCTATGTTATCAAGAAACATAAGTAAAACATACACTTTAAAAAAAGCTTTTCTGAGAAGAATCAATTTGTTTTAACTCCATACAAAATAGTTTTTAACTTTACAAATGTTTTATCAAAACTGTTTCCAGAAACATTTTAATAGTACCAAATCGTTGTTAAAGCTAACTCTTTAATGAGAAATTCTTGTGCGGGTCGAGCTTTATAAAGAACTCAAAATACCCTACTAAAAATGAGCCTTACAAGACCTGACCTACCCAAGAATTTCTCCAAGATAGACGGTATAAAAACCTACTATGACCATGTTTGGTTTTCCATTAAGCCAACACCAACTTAAAGCAAGTTGACTTAAATGAAAAACCAAACATTTCCGGGCCATGACCAAGTATATATGAATGTATTACATCCATGAAATCACATCTTACAACAACATCAATATCAATTTCTATATTTCGTTTTTTATACAAAGGATAAAAAATTAAACACAAAAACTAAACTCTACTGAAAGAGGTACCCACTGCATCACCAGCTAATAATAAAGCAATTTCTTTTTTTCATCCTAGCTATAGCAAAATCAAACAAGAACCTAGCTAGGTGTGCCCAATTTCTGAAATATTGCCACCTAATTACGACATAAAATGATTTTAGCATAGCAATATCAAACCAAAGTTTTTTTCTTACTTAAACTTTGTCTTTTAGATTAGACCAGTTTCATATCTTAACATGTTAGAAAATTTGCGGAGTCCAGCAATGAGTTCAGAACTTAAAGCCTGTAATTTTTCTGACATGACAAAATATAATTGATTTAGTTTACAATTCATGAACTTTTTTCCTCATTGAGGTTTTTGAAAATCTTAATTGTTTAAATGAGGTTATTTTGATATTATTTCTTAGGACGGAGTATTTTTTTCCACATCATCAAATGAAAAATAAATAAATTACATCAATGGTTCTTATAGTTTAATATGAGAATCAAATTAATCCTCTAAAACACTTATGTCTTTATCTCATGCATAGGTTGGTTTGTTATAATTTTTTTGGTTTCTTTTTTGTGTTCAAATAAAGATTTGTATCCTTTGTCTTCTTAGTTGTCTTGATCTCATCCATAGGTTCATTGTTATAATTGATTATGTTTCTTTTACATTTTCACATAACGAAAAGTTTACATTCGATGATTTTTTTTCATGACTACTTGTGTAAGCTAGAGATACTTGTTTTTTTCTTTTGGATGGGGAATGTATATAAATTATAGCATTTTCCGGAAATAAACATAAGAAGCATTATTTTCTTTTCTTTTTCTTAGACAATCATTTTTTTTGAAAACATTATAGTTGTACTTTAACTAATTTTTATCAAATAATACGAGTGCAGATTGTCTAAAATGATTTAGAATTGAGTAATTTTATATATAAAATTATTTCAGTAAAATATCAATTGTTTCATTAATGCGCTCAACGTGATCATCTTTTGTTTTAATCTATTATAGTAATCATTGTGTTGTTTTATTTTTTTTTAGCCCCCATTCTGTATTGTAACAAGGATTGATTGTTGCTTTCAGATATTGAGGAAACTCTCGCACAAGACTCTTTGTGCTTCAAAGACCACCCAGCTTTTGGAAAATGTCAGCCTGGCGTTGACGATGACCGATGCAATACATATTGTACAGGTCCTAATGGATTTTGTAGGGGCGGATTTTGTAAACCACTACGCCCAAATAACCATTGCCATTGTTATTGTTGAACAAATTTTTGTACCCATCATCCGGGTAAATATCATTACTAAAATAATAAATAAATGAAAAAAAAAATCAATCAATGCTCACTTCATTTCCTATCACTATCACGGGTTCTGTCATGCATGGATATATAAAAAGAAAAATGAATAAATCAACCAATTTTTTCAAAGAAAAATAATCAACAAAATCGTTTTCAACACGTGCATCTAAAAAAAAACAAAAAATACCTTACAAGGATATAACTTGTGGACAGCCATCCATACTTTAGGTACTCCATATCAGGCCAGTCTGCCATTTTTCTGGCAATCAAATCCTCCGAGGAATGGACAACTCAATGAATCATAAATTGGGTATGAATTATCATAAACCCAACTCCCTTGAAAAAGATTGCATTGAACTTTCTGTTTCTCTTATTTTAGTCCATCAATTCTTACAATCTCATGATCATCAAATTAATCTCACTACACTTATGAAACCATTCAGGAAAAAAAAAATATCAAGTTGACCCAAGAAACCAATTCAAGGAGTCTTTTTTTTTTTTTATATATTGAATGTAATGAAATTTAAGCAAAACTCAAGGTAAAAATGAATGTTATATATACAGTGTTGGAAATCACCTTGACAAGATGCCCAGGTGGTGATCTTCCAAACACCCAAGTCTTGAATGACTTGTAGAAAGAATTTCAGCAATCGAACACAAGAACAGAAAATCAAAGAAAGAAATAAGACAAGTAATTTGTTGTCGAGGTTCGGCAATGTGCCTACGTCCCCGTGAGTTCCTCCGAACTATTTGCACTATCTCAATGGTTCTTACAAAGTTACAGCAATCCCCTTCAAGAATCCAAGTTCTTGAAGAACCAAGAAGAGAACGAGAAAGTGATAGACCTATTACAATGCTTTCTATCAATTCTCTACTAACCTCTCTTCTTTACAACCAGCCTCACTACAAGAGTCTCTCTTGTGTTTATGTCTCTCACACAATTCTCTCTTGTGTTTACAATGATCTCACAATGTCACAACCTGTGTGGTTCTCTCACACACCTTTTTCACCACTTGAAATGAGGCTAAGAAACCCTTTTTATAGCCTCTTAATTCTTGGACAATCTTGTGAATCATTCTTGACCCTTTGATCATGTTCTTCATTTAATCTCAGCCCTTCATCACTCTCCAAGTGATGCTGTGCGTTTTGGTGTGGTGCTGTGTGCTGCGGCGTGACCTGATGCTGCAGCCTCCTGATGCTGTGCGCACACCTCCTGCCTGTGGGCAGAAACTTCCACAGCAGTGTGCCTGACCTTGCCACGCTCAAAACTTAAGCACACACTTGTGTGCAACCTTTTAACTTGCTGAAAATTCATACTCCACCTTTGATTTGGACTTTAGCCAACTTTAGACCATGTTTGGATATGTTTGAAACTTAGACAAATAACAACAATCTCTACCTTTGTCTAAGTGTTCAAAAAATCTGAACCATTGTGCAGAAAGCTTCGGGATCCACACTCATATTGAGTTACCAATTAACCAACTCCATTCCTAAGTAATTCAAGGCAATGATTGAACTTACTTAGAGGTAGAAACTTGGTGCCTAAATCTGCAGGACTTTTCTCTGTGGTCTTCTTGTCAACATGAATGCTTCCTTCTGTACCATTTTCCAGAATGTAATGATACCGAACATCCATATGCTCCGTCCCCTCATGGAACACCGGATACCTCCACAAGTGCCCCGCACTTTGGCTATCCAAAGATACCACCACCTGCTCTTTTAGGACCTCCCACTTGTCCAACAACCCTTTGCACCCCATAGCCTCCTTTATGGCTTCCGTAGCTGCTATGCATTCTGCCCTGGTTGTTATGAGTGCTACCACTGGCTGCCACTGAACCTCCATGTACCTCAGCAACCACTTCATCCCAAGCCAATGCTCTTTTCCGGGATTACTCACACATTTTCTGAAAACATCCATTGCCCAAGAAACACTTGACCTGTTTCTCTTCCTTTCCCAGATGATTCTCCTCATCCCAAGGATCTTTTGTGTAAGGATGAGATCCTTCCTCTCGAACTCCTCACTGAGTTGAGATGTAAACCTTTCAATCCTCTTCCTGCTGTTCTAAACTAACAGCCCATCAATGACATAGGTGAGGATACTCACCATCTTCTCCACCTTGTGTCCAAGTGAGAAAGTTTCTGTGAAACCTATGTCTTCTCTTCTTGTGAACCCATTCGCCACCAGCTTAGCCTTGTTTCGGACTTCATCTCTTGGAGGGCACCCTTCTTTGATCTTGTAAGTGCACTTACATTCCACAACTTTCTGATTTCCTGGAATTTTCACCAATTCCCAGAAGTTGTTCTTCCTCAAAGAATCCATTTCTTCCTCCATAGCTAGCTGCCACTTTGACGAATCCTTACACTCCATGGCATCCGTGTAAATTTTTGGTTCAGCCATCCCTCCTTCTATCCAAGGAGTTGCTGCATCTGCAGCATTTGCAAACCCATATCTCAAGGGTGGTCTAACCACTCTTCTTTCCCGGTCTCTTATGAGCTGGTAGTCCTTCTAACTTGCTGTAGCATCCTCTTCTTGTTCAGCCTCTTCTTGAGTTTCTTGAGCTTGGCAATCATCCAAGGGCTCTACCTGGTCCGAACCCTCTTGCCTCCTTTACTCTACCTGAACAGAATCTCCCTTGATGCTATGCTCAACAAGAACCAAACTAGTTTGCTCACTAGCCCCTGCAACGTTAGTAATCTTCAAGTAAGGAAATAACAATTCATTAAAAATAACATCCCTACTTATTATGAGTTTCAATCCTTCTTTTTCTAAGGACCACAACCTGTACCCCTTAGCCCCTTCCCCATATCCTAGAAACACATATTTTTTAGATCCTGGGCTAAGCTTATCCTCCTTTTGGAGTGCACACGCAGCACACCCAAAAGTCCTAAGGTTGTCCAACTCAGGGGGTTTTCCACTCCACATCTCCATGGGAGTCTTTTGGAACACAATCCTAGACGGTGATCTATTAATCAAATATGCAGCTGTAGCTACAGCTTCTCCCCAAAAATATTTTGGCAACCCGGATCCATCTAACATGCACCTAACCTTTTCCATAAGGGTCTTATTCATCAACTCAGCAACTCCATTTTGCTGAGGAGTTTCCACAACCGTCCTATGTCTTAGAATGCCATTTAACCTACAGAATTGATCAAGTTCTTGGTTAAAAATTTCTAAGCCATTATCGGTTCTTATCCCCTTAACTACTCTATCCATTTGAGTCTCAACCAGCCCTTTCCACACCACTAATTTATTCAAGGCATCTAATTTATTCTTAACCAAATAAACCCATACTTTTCTTGAATAATCATCAATTAAATCCAAAAGGTAAATGTTACCTCCCTGTGTTGGTGTCCTTGCTAGTCCCCAAAGGTCCGCATGAATGTAGTCAAGAATGCCCTTAGACTTGTGCACTCCGGTGTTGAAGCTGACCCGATGTTGCTACCCAAAAACACAGCTCTTACAGAAATCCAGTTCTTCTACTTTGTCACCACCAAGTAGACCTTCCTTGCTAAGCACTTGCAGGCCCTTTTCGCTCATGTGTCCCAAGCGAGTGTGCCAAAGGGCTGCCTTGTCCAGCTCAGCCATCAAGCATGCTGCTTGATCATTGGTTTCTGTTTCTCCGATCATCTCATAGAGTCCATCGTTTCTTGTTGCCTTGATCACTACCAAAGATCCCTTGGCCACCTTGATCTTTCCTCCCTCGATCTTGAATGTATAGCCCATGGAATCCAGCTGCCCCAATGAGATCAAGTTCCTCTTCAAATCTGGAACATACCTCACATTTTCCAGTAGCCTTGTGACTCCATCAAACATCCTCAATTGGATATCTCCAATCCCTCTCACTTGGCAAGAATTATCATTCCCCAAGAAGACCCTTCCATCATTGATCTTCTTGAAATTATTGAACCATTCTTTGTGAGGGCTCATATAATGAGTGCACCCGGTATCCAAGATCCATTTCCCGCTGCCTTCTTGCCCCTTGCTCACACTTGAGCACACAACAAGAACATCATCATCTTGCTGTTCTGTTTTGGCAACCGAAGCCTCTCCATTCTTGGTATGGCTTCCTCCTCTATCCCTTGTCATCTTCTTGCAATCTTTCTTGACATGACCCTCCTTATGGCAGTAGTAGCAGCTCTTCCCTCCAAATCTCAGTTTGGAATGCATTCTCCCATGGCTTTCTCCTCTACCTCTGTCCCGGTAGTAGCCATGCATGCTGCTGTGCACTCTCCCATGGCTCTCTCCTCTACCTCTGTCCCGGTAGTAGCCATGCATGCTGCTGTGCACTCTCCCATGGCTCTCTCCTCTACCTCTGTCTCGGTAGTAGCCATGGTTACTGCCATACCAAGTTGCTGGCCTTCTTTTAAAGAACAGCTCTTTACCACTTGATGCACTCCTTTTCTTGGCATCAAGATCGTCTTGCAACTCTTTCTTTGGATCAAATTTAAAAGCAAAGATTTGTTTCCGAAGATACCTCTTATGTGGGAGAGTCTTGGCAAGAAACAATTCATCTAGTTTCTTCCATAATGCAGCTGGATCTTCTAAGTCTCCGCACTCCCTTGTGATATTATCCGACATGTGCAAGAAAATGGTGCTGTAAGCCATCTTCTTCATCTCGGTCCGCTGGTCCTCCGTGACACTTGCTGGAAAAGCATCATCTTCTCCAATAACCAAGTCCACTTTTTGTTGCACAAGAACCTCCTTGATCTTCCGCTTCCATAGGGAAAAATCTCCCTTTCCATCAAACATCTTAATACCGAAATTTGGAGATGATCCCTTGTCTTATGCAGTACCCACAAATGCTTTCTTCAACCTCAATAACACAGATCGAAGATGGATCTTAACCGTTCTTGAATCACTTTCAAGAACACGACTAGATCTTGATCTTTACACCGTTCTTGAATCACCCTCAAGAACACGATCAGATATTGATCTTAACACCGTTCTTGATTTACCTCAAGAACACGATCATATATAGATCTTAACTCCGTTCTTGAATCACCCAAGAAGTTGATCTTTGATTCTTGGAGTCTTGGCTCCGTACCTTCTACTTCATGTTCCGATAACCAGCTGTTGTGCTCTGATACCACTGTTGGAAATCACCTTGACAAGATGCCCAGGTGGTGATCTTCCAAACACCCAAGTCTTGAATGACTTGTAGAAATAATTTCAGTAATCGAACACAAGAATAGAAAATCAAAGAAAGAAATAAGACAAGTAATTTGTTGTCGAGGTTCGGCAATGTGCCTACGTCACCGTGAGTTCCTCCGAACTCTCTGCACTATCTCAATGGTTCTTACAAAGTTACAGCAATCCCCTTCAAGAATCCAAGTTCTTGAAGAACCAAGAAGAGAACGAGAAAGTGATAGACCTATTACAATGCTTTCTATCAATTCTCTACTAACCTCTCTTCTTTACAACCAGCCTCACTACAAGAGTCCCTCTTGTGTTTATGTCTCTCACACAATTCTCTCTTGTGTTTACAATGATCTCACAATGTCACAACCTGTGTGGTTCTCTCACACACCTTTTTCACCACTTGAAATGAGGCTAAGAAACCCTTTTTATAGCCTCTTAATTCTTGGACAATCTTGTGAATCATTCTTGACCCTTTAATCATGTTCTTCCTTTAATCTCAGCCCTTCATCACTCTCCAAGTGATGCTGTGCGTTTTGGTGTGGTGCTGTGTGCTGCGGCGTGACCTGATGCTGCAGCCTCCTGATGCTGTGCGCACACCTCCTGCCTATGGGCAGAAACTTCCACAGCAGTGTGCCTGACCTTGCCATGCTCAAAACTTAAGCACACACTTGTGTGCAACCTTTTAACTTGCTGAAATTTCATACTCCACCTTTGATTTGGACTTTAACCAACTTTAGACCATGTTCGGATATGTTTGAAACTTAGACAAATAACAACATACATAATGAAAATGTATTTATTATTTAACCAAATCTTGTTACTTAATTTTTACAAATTAATTAACAGATTCAGGCAGTCAGTAAATAACATAAATTTTATGCATAAAATTAGTATAAATTACATTGATTTTGCTAACTAGAATGGTTGTATGTACCAAATTACTTTACTCATATGAGGTTGATTTTGGAATATACTAGTATTTATTGTGGACTAAGACTCCTTGAAAGCTAATTAAGCTTCAAATGGTCAATAGGAACTAGGAATCCAAAAATGGACTGTTACTTACTTTTGTATCAAAATGGAGTGGCAATCTCATATCTTTTTTTATTTTTTATTTATATTTATTGTCTGATTTTTTCCCTTTTAATTTGTTTGTTCTTAGCATGCTGAAATATTCCATTTTTCTTGCCAAAATTGTAACGGTGTGGTTGAAATTTGCAAATTATATAGGTTTTCACCCAATAATTTGACATGAACCAACACGTTGGGGTATTCACTAAACGGTTAAAACTAACTAACCGATCATTTCGAACTGATTCAGTCTACACAACCTACCAACACGTGTTGGGATACTTTTACATTACATGTTGATAAGGACATTACTTTTTCCTCTAAATATATGTTTTTTAATGGTAGCAATTGTATGCTCAAGCTGTCAAGAGTAACATTTTTTCCCTTTAGTTTTTTTAGTTTCGATTATATTCGTAATAAAGCGATCAATGCTTCGATAAATGATTAGTGTCACATCAACAGTAAAACTATCAATTTAATATAGGTTGATTTCTTGGTCAATTTTAATAGTTAATCGTGTCAAATAATCATTTAAATTTTATTTTCTTGCATCGTTACCGGTGAGAAGAATTGCATAGAACAGTTGATTCCATGAATCAGGAACACCAGCATGGCACCAGTGACAACAATCATTTCCTTTCTCACCAATCATTCCTTATATTGATGGATGTCCGTCTTTTCCCAACTGTGATAGAGTTGTTAGGTCGAGTAAAGCATCTGCCATCGACATATTCCTCAAAACTTCGTTTACAACAGTTGTAGCTGGTGGTGATCTTCCATGATGTGTCAAACTGTCCACGGGTTTGGTTTGTCCATATCAGGTGGTTGGCTTCAGTTCGTTCCATTCCTTGTTACTGTTCATTTATAAAATAAAATAATGTGCGTTTTATTATTGAAAACATTGAAATCAAACCTTTGGATTCTCTAGTGGAATTAGTGTTTGAGACTACATGATGAAGCATGCATGTTAATGACATCCATATATTGTTTCTAAAGGAGTCTCCAACAAACATGATCTTTTTGCCTCCATATCGATTCAAGAAATCTTGACCATTGAACCTGAAATGCAATATACAAGATGATCAAGATTGTCAATTAATGGATATACTTAAATTTTATGTTTTGTCATGTTTCTACAACTATTTATGTTATCAAGAAACATAAGTAAACCAAACACATTAACAAAATCTTTTCTGAGAAGAATCAATTTGTTTCAACTCCATATAAAATAGTTTTTAACTTTACAAATGATTTATCAAAACTGTTTCCAGAAACATTTTAATAGTACCAAATCGTTGTTAAAGCTAACTCTTTAATGAGAAATTCTTGTGTGGGTCGAGCTTTATAAAGAACTCAAAATACCCTACTAAAAATGAGCCTTACAAGACCTGACATACACAAGAATTTCTCCAAGATAGATGGTATAAACACCTACTATGACCATGTTTGGTTTTCCGTTAGGCCAACACCAACTTAAAGCAAGTTGACTTAAATGAAAAACCAAATATATCTGGGCCATGACCAAGTATATATGAATGTATTACGTCCATGAAATCACATCTTACAACTTCATCAATATCAATTTCTATATTTCTTTTTTTATACAAAGGATAAAAAATTAAACACAAAAACTAAACTCTAGTGAAAGAGGTACCCACTGCATCTGCAGCTAATAATAAAGCAATTTCTTTTTTTCATCCTAGCTATAGCAAAATCAAACAAGAACCTAGCTAGGTGTGCCCAATTTCTGAATTATTGACATCTAATTAAGACATCAAATAATTTTAGCATAGCAATATCAAACCAAAGTTTTTTTCTTACTTAAACTTTGTCTTTTAGATTAGACCAGTTTCATATCTTAACATGTTATAAAATTTGCAGAGTCCAGCAATGAGTTCAGAACTTAAAGCCTGTAATTTTTCTGACATGACAAAATATAATTGATTTAGTTTACAATCTATAGACTTTTTTCCTCAATGAGGTTTTTGAAAATCTTAATTGGTTAAATGAGGTTCTTTTGATATTATTTCTGAGGACGGAGTATTTTTTGTCACATCATCAAATTAAAAATAAATAAATTACATCAATGGTACTTATAGTTTAATATGAGATTCAAATTAATCCTCTAAAACACTTATATGTCAAATCCCTAACTTCATCTCCGTACAGTCAGTAGACATAACCCCTGTCAAATTATAAAAAAAAAACCTTAAAATCTGTAAATTAAATAGAAAACTTAATTTATCTAAATTGCTTTACCACTTGCAAATAAAAACATCCAGTTAAGAGAAGGCATCCTTCAATGTCGAAAATCATTCGAATTGTAATACCACTTCCAACTGGGTCGCATGCTTATGACCCCTAAAAATTTACTATAGGCAACTGTTTATTCCAAAATTGAGATATATGAGTCTTGCAGATCTATAGACTTAGATTTTAATTTTTTTGTTGTTGATCGATGTACATCTTCCTAGACTTCTTCAAGTTTCAAGCCAAGATTCCTTCAAACTCTAACTAGTTCCATAAGCAGCAAAGGGCAATCCACAGAAAACTCGGGCAGATCCACTCTGAAATCGAGGTTTCCATAATGATCCTCCCGACCACGGTGTTCTTAGAATCGAGCAGGATTGTGATACGGGTTTGCAAAAATGGAATTGGAATCGTATTCTTCTATCTCATGGTCATCGAAATTCAGCACCGTTAGATGCTGGGTTAACTCTGTAACTTGCCTCTGTAAATCCTCAATCATCGCATCCTGAATGTTATGATCACGGTGTGGGAGTTCCTTGTTCGGAACCTACCCGCGACGACCACAACCACGACCACCAGCCATGGAAACTGATGAAATCTCACCTCAGGAAGATGCTGAAGCTCTGATACCAACTGACGCTATTCCGAGTTGCTGGCCTTCCTTTTACGAACAACTCATCTCCACTTGATGTCTCCTTCATCTTGGCTTTGAAATCTTGTGCCCTTATGGCATTAATCACAATCTCATTTGTTAACGTATCCCCTCCATACTCAATAGCATTAATCAAATTATCAAAGCAATCAGGAAGAGAATTTAACAAAATAACATCCAATTGTTCATCTGGAAATGTAATACTATAGCTATTCAAATCTTGAACTAGCTTATTAAAGACATCAAGATTATCTTGCAACTCTTTACTAGGATCCATTTTAAAAGCAAATATTCTTTTAAGAAGATAAATCTTATTAGGTAAAGTTTTGGTAAGAAACAACTCATCTAGTTTCTTCCATATGACAACCGGATCTTCCGAGTCTCCGCACTCCCTTGTGACGTTATCCGATATGTGCAAGAAAATGGTGTTGTAAGCCATCTTCTTCATCTCAGTCCGCTAGTCCTCCGTGACACTTGCTGGAAAAGCATCATCTTCTCCAAGAGTCAAGTCCACTTTCTGTTACATTAGAACAGCCTTGATCTTGCGCTTCCAAAGGGCAAAGTCTCCCTTTCCATCAAACTTTTCAACACAGAAATTTGAATCCATCTTTTTGGACAAGATCCTAGATTTATGCAATACCCACAAATATTTTTTTCTAAACCTAAAGAACATGATCAAAGATGGATCTTAACACCGTTCTTGAATCACCCTCAAGAACATGATCTGATTTTGATCTTTACTCCGTTCTTGAATCACCCAAGAAGTTGATCTTTGATTCTTGGAGTCTTGGCTCCGTCACCTTCTTGTTCTTGCTCCGATACCCGACTGTGCTAGCTCCGATACCACTATTGGAATCACCTTGACAAGATGCCCAGGTTGTGAACTTCCAAACACCCAAGTCTAGAATGACTTGTAAAGATTTGGAATAAAAAACAGGAACAAAAAATCAAAGAAAGAAAGAAGACAAGCGATTTGTTATCGAGGTTCGGCAATGTGCTTACATCCCCGTGAGTTCCTCCGAACTCTCTGCACTATATCAATGGTTCTTTACAATTACAGAAACCCTCTTCAAGAAACTCAAGTTCTTGAAGAAACAAAGAAGAGAAGAAAGAAGATGATAAGAACTATTACAAAGCTCTCTATCTATACTACTCCCTTCTTGTCCAATCTTGAGAGTCAATCTCCACCCTTAGATCTTGATGATCACTTAACCATGGCCCTCCATCAATCCTAAGTGGTGTTGAGCATTTTAACTGTTGTTATTTGTCTAAGTTTCAAACATATCCAAACATGGTCTAAAGTTGGTTAAAGTCCAAATCAAAGGTGGAGTATGAAATTTCAGCAAGTTAAAAGGTTGCACACAAGTGTGTGCTTAAGTTTTGAGCGTGGCAAGGTCAGGCACACTGCTGTGGAAGTTTCTGCCCATAGGTAGGAGGTGTGCGCACAGAATCAGGAGGCTGCAGCATCAGGTCACACCGCAGCACACAGCACCACACCAAAATGCACAGCATCACTTGGAGAGTGATGAAGGGCTGAGATTAAAGGAAGAACATGATTAAAGGGTCAAGAATGATTCACAAGATTGTCCAAGAATTAAGAGGCTATAAAAAGGGTTTCTTAGCCTTATTTCAAGTGGTGAAAAAGGTGTGTGAGAGAACCACACAGGTTGTGACATTGTGAGATCATTGTAAACACAAGAGAGAATTGTGTGAGAGACATAAACACAAGAGGGACTCTTGTAGTGAGGCTGGTTGTAAAGAAGAGAGGTTAGTAGAGAATTAATAGAAAGCATTGTAATAGGTCTATCACTTTCTCGTTCTCTTCTTGGTTCTTCAAGAACTTGGATTCTTGAAGGGGATTGCTGTAACTTTGTAAGAACCATTGAGATAGTGCAGAGAGTTCGGAGGAACTCACGGGGACGTAGGCACATTGCCGAACCTCGACAAAAAATTACTTGTCTTCTTTCTTTCTTTAATTTTCTTTTCTTGAGTTCGATTGTTGAAATTCTTTCTACAAGTCATTCAAGACTTGGGTGTTTGGAAGATCACCACCTGGGCATCTTGTCAAGGTGATTTCCAACAGTGGTATCAGAGCTTTGGACAGTGGTATCAGAGCACAGCAGCTGGTTATCGGAACATGAAGTAGAAGGTACGGAGCCAAGACTCCAAGAATCAAAGATCAAATTCTTGGGTGATTCAAGAACGGAGTTAAGATCTATATATGATCGTTTTCTTGAGGTAAATCAAGAACGGTGTTAAGATCAATATCTGATCGTGTTTTTGAGGGTGATTCAAGAACGGTGTAAAGATCAAGATCTGGTCGTGTTCTTGAAAGTGATTCAAGAACGGTTAAGATCCATCTTCGATCTGTGTTCTTGAGGTTGAAGAAAGCATTTGTGGGTACTACATAAGACAAGGGATCATCTCCGCAAGATGGGTTCAAATTTCGGTATTAAGAAGTTTGATGGAAAGGGAGATTTTTCCCTATGGAAGCGGAAGATCAAGGAGGTTCTTGTGCAACAAAAAGTTGACTTGGCTATTGGAGAAGATGATGCTTTTCCAGCAAGTGTCACGGAGGACCAGCGGACCGAGATGAAGAAGATGGCTTACAGCACCATTTTCTTGCACATGTCGGATAATATCACAAGGGAGTGCGGAGACTTAGAAGATCCAGCTGCATTATGGAAGAAACTAGATGAATTGTTTCTTGCCAAGACTCTCCCACATAAGAGGTATCTTCAGAAATGAATCTTTGCTTTTAAATTTGATCCTAAGAAAGAGTTGCAAGATAATCTTGATGCCAAGAAAAGGTGTGCATCAAGTGGTAAAGGGTTGTTCTTTAAAAGAAGGCCAGCAACTTGGTATGGCAGCAACCATGGCTACTACCAGGACAGAGGTAGAGGAGAGAGCCATGGGAGAGTGCACAGCAGCATGCATGGCTACTACCGGGACAGAGGTAGAGGAGAGAGCCATGGGAGAGTGCACAGCAGCATGCATGGCTACTACCGGGACAGAGGTAGAGGAGAAAGCCATGGGAGAATGCATTCCAAACTGAGATTTGGAGGAAAGAGTTGCTACTACTGCCATAAGAAGGGTCATGTCAAGAAAGATTGCAAGAAGATGACAAGGGATAGAGGAGGAAGCCATACCAAGAATGGAGAGGCTTCGGTTGCCAAAACAGAACAGCAAGATGATGATGTTCTTGTTGTGTGCTCAAGTGTGAGCAAGGAGCAAGAAGGCAACGGGAAATGGATCTTGGATACCGGGTGCACTCATCATATGAGCCCTCACAAAGAATGGTTCAAGAATTTCAAGAAGATCAATGATGGAATGGTCTTCTTGGGGAATGATAATTCTTGCCAAGTGAGAGGGATTGGAGATATCCAATTGAGGATGTTTGATAGAGTCACAAGGCTGCTGGAAAATGTGAGGTATGTTCCAGATTTGAAGAGGAACTTGATCTCATTGGGGCAGCTAGATTCCATGGGCTATACATGCAAGATAGAGGGAGGAAAGATCAAGGTGGCCAAGGGATCTTTGGTAGTGATAAAGGCAGCAAGAAACGATGGACTCTATGAGATGATCAGAGAAACAGAAACCAATGATCAAGCAGCAAGCTTGATGGCTGAGCTGGACAAGGCAGCCCTTTGGCACACTCGCTTGGGACACATGAGCGAAAAGGGCCTGCAAGTGCTTAGCAAGGAAGGTCTACTTGGTGGTGACAAAGTAGAAGAACTGGATTTTTGTAAGAGTTGTGTTTTTGGGCAGCAACATCAGGTCAGCTTCAACACCGGAGTGCACAAGTCTAAGGGCATTCTTGACTACATTCATGCGGACCTTTGGGGACCAGCAAGGACACCAACACAGGGAGGTAACATTTACTTTCTGTCTTTAATTGATGATTATTCAAGAAAAGTATGAGTTTATTTGGTTAAGAATAAATTAGATGCCTTGAATAAATTAGTGGTGTGGAAAGGACTGGTTGAGACTCAAATGGGTAGAGTAGTTAAGGGGATAAGAACCGATAATGGCTTAGAAATTTTTAACCAAGAACTTGATCAATTCTGTAGGTTAAATGGCATTCTAAGACATAGGACGGTTGTGGAAACTCCTCAGCAAAATGGAGTTGCTGAGTTGATGAATAAGACCCTTATGGAAAAGGTTAGGTGCATGCTAATAGGATCCGGGTTACCAAAATATTTTTGGGGAGAAGCTGTAGCTACAGCTGCATATTTGATTAATAGATCACCCTCTAGGATTGTATACCATAAGACTCCCGAAGAGTTGTGGAGTTGAAAACCCCCTGAGTTGGACAACCTTAGGACTTTTGGGTGTGCTGCATATGCACTCCGAAAGGAGGATAAGCTTAGCCCAGGATCTAGAAAATATGTGTTTCTAGTATATGGGGAAGGGGCTAAGGGGTACAGGTTGTGGTCCTTAGAAAAGGAAGGATTTAAACTCATAATAAGTACGGATGTTGTCTTTAAAGAATTATTATTTCCATACTTGGAGAAAACTAACCCTGCAGGGGCTAGTGAGCAAACCAATTCAGAAATTGTTGAGCATAGCATCAAGGGAGATTCTGTTCAGGTAGAGCAAAGGAGGCAAGAGGGTTCGGACCAGGTAGAGCCCTTGGATGATTTCTAAGCTCAAGAAGAGGCTGAACAAGAAAAGGATGATGCAGCAAGTCAGAAGGACTTTCAGCTCATAAGAGACCGGGAAAGAAGGCTGGTCGGACCACCTTCAAGATGTGGGTTTGCGGATGCTGCGGATGCAGCAGCTCCTTGGACAGAAGGAGAGATGAGTGAACAAGAAACTTACACAGTGGCCATGGAGTGTAAGGATTCGTCAAAGTGGCAGCTAGCTATGGAGAAAGAAATGGATTCTTTGAGGAAGAACGACTTCTGGGAATTGGTGAAAATTCAATTGAGGATGTTTGATGAAGTCACAAGGCTACTGGAAAATGTGAGGTATGTTCCAGATTTGAAGAGGAACTTGATCTCATTGGGGCAGCTAGATTCCATGGGCTATACAGGCAAGATAGAGGGAGGAAAGATCAAGGTGGCCAAGGGATCTTTGGTGGTGATCAAGGCAGCAAGAAACGATGGACTCTATGAGATGATCAATGATGGAATGGTCTTCTTGGGGAATGATAATTCTTGCCAAGTGAGAGGGATTGGAGATATCCAATTGAGGATGTTTGATGAAGTCACAAGGCTACTGGAAAATGTGAGGTATGTTCCAGATTTGAAGAGGAACTTGATCTCATTGGGGCAGCTAGATTCCATGGGCTATACATGCAAGATAGAGGGAGGAAAGATCAAGGTGGCCAAGGGATCTTTGGTGGTGATCAAGGCAGCAAGAAACGATGGACTCTATGAGATGATCGGAGAAACAGAAACCAATGATCAAGCAGCAAGCTTGATGGCTGAGCTGGACAAGGCAGCCCTTTGGCACACTCGCTTGGGACACATGAGCGAAAAGGGCCTGCAAGTGCTTAGCAAGGAAGGTCTACTTGGTGGTGACAAAGTAGAAGAACTGGATTTTTGTAAGAGCTGTGTTTTTGGGCAGCAACATCAGGTCAGCTTCAACACCGGAGTGCACAAGTCTAAGGGCATTCTTGACTACATTCTTGCGGACCTTTGGGGACCAGCAAGGACACCAACAGAGGGAGGTAACATTTACTTTCTGTCTTTAATTGATGATTATTCAAGAAAAATATGGGTTTATTTGGTTAAGAATAAATTAGATGCCTTGATTAAATTAGTGGTGTGGAAAGGGCTATTTGAGACTCAAATGGGTAGAGTAGTTAAGGGGATAAGAATTGATAATGGCTTAGAAATTTTTAACCAAGAACTTGATCAATTCTGTAGGTTAAATGGCATTCTAAGACATAGGACGGTTGTGGAAACTCCTCAGCAAAATGGAGTTGCTGAGTTGATGAATAAGACCCTTATGGAAAAGGTTAGGTGCATGTTAGATGGATCCGGGTTACCAAAATATTTTTGGGGAGAAGCTGTAGCTACAGCTGCATATTTGATTAATAGATCACCCTCTAGGATTGTGTTCCAAAATATTCCCATGGAGATGTGGAGTGGAAAATCCCCTGAGTTGGACAACCTTAGGACTTTTGGGTGTGCTGCGTATGCACTCCAAAAGGAGGATAAGCTTAGCCCAGGATCTAGAAAATATGTGTTTCTAGGATATGGGGAAGGGGCTAAGGGGTACAGGTTGTGGTCCTTAGAAAAAGAAGGATTTAAACTCATAATAAGTAGGGATGTTGTCTTTAATGAATTATTATTTCCCTACTTGGAGAAAACTAACCCTGCAGGGGCTAGTGAGCAAACCAATTCAGAAATTGTTGAGCATAGCATCAAGGGAGATTCTGTTCAGGTAGAGCAAAGGAGGCAAGAGGGTTCGGACCAGGTAGAGCCCTTGGATGATTTCCAAGCTCAAGAAGAGGCTGAACAAGAAAAGGATGTTGCAGCAAGTCAGAAGGACTTTCAGCTCATAAGAGACCGGGAAAGAAGGCTGGTCGGACCACCTTCAAGATGTGGGTTTGCGGATGCTGCGGATGCAGCAGCTCCTTGGACAGAAAGAGAGATGAGTGAACAAGAAACTTACACGGATGCCATGGAGTGTAAGGATTCATCAAAGTGGCAGCTAGCTATGGAGGAAGAAATGGATTCTTTGAGAAAGAACAACTTCTGGGAATTGGTGAAAATTTTAGGAAATCAGAAAGTTGTGGAATGTAAGTGCACTTACAAGATTAAAGAAGAGTGCCCTCCAAGAGATGAAGTCCGGAACAAGGCTAAGCTGGTGGCGAATGGGTTCACAAGAAGAGAAGACATAGGTTTCACAGAAACTTTCTCACCTGGACACAAGGTGGAGAAGATGGTGAGTATCCTCACCTATGTCATTGATGGGCTGTTAGTTTGGAACAGTAGGAAGAGGATGGAAAGGTTTACATCTCAACTCAGTGAGGAGTTCGAGAGGAAGGATCTCAGCCTTGCATAAAAGATCCTTGGGATGAGGAGAATCATCCGGGAAAGGAAGAGAGACAGGTCAAGTGTTTCTTGGGCAATGGATGTTTTCAGCAAATGTGTGAGTAATCCCGGAAAAGAGGGTTGTCTTGGGATGAAGTGGTTGCTGAGATACATGGAGGCTTAGTGGCAGCCAGTGGTAGCACTCATTACAACCAGGGCAGAATGCATAGCGGCTACGGAAGCCATAAAGGTGGCTATGGGGTGCAAAAGGTTGTTGGACGAGTAGGAGGTCCTAAAAGAGCAGGTGGTGGTATCTTTGGAAAGCCAAAGTGCGGGGCACTTGTGGAGGTATCTGGTGTTCCATGAGGGGACGGAGCATATGGATGTTCGGTATCATTACATTCTGGAAAATGGTACTGAAGGAAGCATTCATGTTGACAAGAAGACCACGGAGAAAAGTCCTGCAGATTTAGGCACCAAGTTTCTACCTCTAAGTAAGTTCAATCATTGCCTTGAATTACTTAGGAATGGAGTTGGTTAAATGGTAACTCAATATGAGTTTGGATCCCGAAGCTTTCTGCACAATGGTTCAGATTTTTTGAACACTTAGACAAAGGTAGAGATTGTTGTTATTTGTCTAAGTTTCAAACATATCCAAACATGGTCTAAAGTTGGTTAAATTCCAAATCAAAGGTGGAGTGTGAAATTTCAGCAAGTTAAAAGGTTGCACACAAGTTTGTGCTTAAGTTTTGAGCGTGGCAAGGTCAGGCACACTGCTGTGGAAGTTTTTGCCCACAGGCAGGAGGTGTGCGCACAGAATCAGGAGGCTGCAGCATCAGGTCACGCCGCAGCACACAGCACCACACCAAAACGCACAGCATCACTTGGAGAGTGATGAAGGGCTGAGATTAAAGGAAGAACATGATCAAAGGGTCAAGAATGATTCACAAGATTGTCCAAGAATTAAGAGGCTATAAAAAGGGTTTCTTAGCCTCATTTCAAGTGGTGAAAAAGGTGTGTGAGAGAACCACACAGGTTGTGACATTGTGAGATCATTGTAAACACAAGAGAGAATTGTGTGAGAGACATAAACACAAGAGGGACTCTTGTAGTGAGGCTGGTTGTAAAGAAGAGAGGTTACTAGAGAATTGATAGAAAGCATTGTAATAGGTCTATCACTTTCTCGTTCTCTTCTTGGTTCTTCAAGAACTTGGATTCTTGAAGGGGATTGCTGTAACTTTGTAAGAACCATTGAGATAGTGCAAAGAGTTCGGAGGAACTCACAGGGACATAGGCACATTGCCGAACCTCGACAACAAATTACTTGTCTTCTTTCTTTCTTTGATTTTCTGTTCTTGAGTTCGATTGCTAAAATTCTTTCTACAAGTCATTCAAGACTTGGGTGTTTGGAAGATCACCACTTGGGCATCTTGTCAAGGTGATTTCCAACATTAACCTTGCATCCACGCACCTAAGAAGAGGCTAAATGGAGCGGAATGTGTGCCTCAGTGTGCCTAGGCGCTGAGCAGGGGACGGTGAGGCGCTAGGCAAAGCCCTTTTTGCCCCACTTTCTGGACGGTGCGTCTCTACCCTTCCTCAAACAACCTTTTTGCTGGGCGGTGCAGTGCTGGTGAAGGAGTGGTGCGGCGTACACTGATGCTACCCTTCACACAGCTGTGCACACTCCTTTGCCTTGTTGAATAGGGGTGTGCACACACACCCAAAGTGATGCACACACATGTGTGCACTCCTTTAACATGCTGAAATTTAATCTTCCAACCTTAGTTTAGACTTTAACAATCTTTGAACCATGTTTAGACTATGTTTAAACCATAGACAAATACCAACATTTATTTTCTTGCATTGCATTGTCAATCTGAAAAACCATTCGAATTGTATTACCACTTCCAACTGGGTCGCATGCTCATGACCCCTAAAAATTTACTATAGGCGAGACTCTTTAATCAAAAATCGAGATATATGATTCTTGCAGATCTATAGACTTAAATAAGGCTGGCAAAACAAAGGAGATCAGTGCACATACTGTACTCCAAATAACTCAAATAAAATACACCAAATATGGGAACAAATGAGACCAAGACTGCCAAACGAATTATCATTAACATCGTAGTGGTGCTTTTGAAACCACATGCTCTTCCTTAACTTCCTCTCCCCATTCTCGTGCAAAGGTTCTACCATAATTGGGAATGTGAACCATTAATATCAAGCACAAATCAATCTTGACCATCAACAGAACCAAGATGTTCTTAATTCCTTTCATTTTTTTTTTATGAATAAAAATTCAAACAATTTTTCAATTTGTATATAAAATCCAAATCAAATGAAAATTACTAGAGAGAAAAACAGAGGAGATTATAATATATTTAAGTTTTTTTTACGGACAAAGTTGAGACAGTTTGAAGATGAAGATGAGGTTAAAAATGAGGGGTTGTAAAGATAGATTTTTAAGGGATTAATTTGGACCTCAAATCAAGCAATAGGGACTATTGAGGTAAATTATTCATTTTTCATTTGATGATGTGACAAAAATAATTTTGTTTTAGGAAACAAGATCAACACAATGACATTTAGAGAATTAAGAATTTTACAAAACCCAAACAACAATAATATTTTAAAAACTAATTTATTCTCATATTTCTATTCATGACAGGGTTACCATAATAAATAAATAAAAAAAACCCAATTTTCCTACCACAAATTTTCTGACATGTTAAGATATGAAACTGGTCTAATCTAAAAGACAAAGTTTAAGTAAGAAAAAAACTTTTGTTTGATATTGCTATGCTAAAATCATTTAATGTCTTAATTAGGTGGCAATATTTAAGAAATTGGGCACACCTAGCTAGGTTCTTGTTTGATTTTGCTATAGCTAGGATGAAAAAAAGAAATTGCTTTATTATTAGCTGGTGATGCAGTGGGTACCTCTTTCAGTAGAGTTTAGTTTTTGTGTGTAATTTTTTATCCTTTGTATAAAAAATGAAATATAGAAATTGATATTGATGTAGTTGTAAGATGTGATTTCATGGACGTAATAAATTCATATATACTTGGTCATGGCCCGGAAATGTTTGGTTTTTTATTTAAGTCAACTTGCTTTAAGTTTGTGTTCGTTTAATGGAAAACGAAACATGGTCATAGTAGGTGTTTATACCGTCTATCTTGGAGAAATTTTGGGTAGGTCAGGTCTTGTAAGACTCAGTTTTAGTAGGGTATTTTGAGTTCTTTATAAAGCTCGACTTACACAAGAATTTCTCATTAAAGAGTTAGCTTTTACAACGATTTGGTACTATTAAAATGTTTTTGGAAACAGTTTTGATAAAACATTTGTAAAGTTAAAAACTATTTTGTATGGAGTTAAAACAAATTGATTCTTCTCAGAAAAGCTTTTTTTAAAGTGTTTGTTTTACTTATGTTTCTTGATAACATAAATGGATGTAGAAACTTTACAAAACATAAAATTTAAGTATATTCATTAATTGACAATCTTCATTATCTTGTATATTACATTTTAGGTTCAATGGTCAAGATTTCTTGAAGAGATACGGAGGCCAAAAGATCATGTTTGTTGGAGACTCCCTTAGTAACAATATGTGGGTGTCATTAACATGCATGCTTCATGCTGTAGTCTCAAACTCTAATTACACTAGAGAATCCAAAGGGCTGATCTCAACGTTTTCAATAACTAAACGCACGTTATTTTATTTTATAAATGAGCAGTAACAAGGAATGGAACGAACTGAAGTCAACCACCTGATATGGACAAACCAAACCCGTGGACAGTTTGACACATCATGGAAGATCACCACCAGCTGCAACTGTTGTAAACGAAGTTTTGAGGAATATGTCGATGGCGGATGCTTTACTCGACCTAACAACTCTATCACAGTTGGGAAAAGACGGACATCCATCAATATAAGGAATGATTGGTGAGAAAGGAAATGATTGTTGTCACTGGTGCCATGCTGGTGTTCCTGATACATGGAATCAATGCTTCTATGCAATTCTTCTCACCGGTAACGATGCAAGAAAATAAAATTTAAATGATCATTTGTGACGATTAACTATTAAAATTGACCAAGAAATCAGCCTATATTAAATTGATAGTTGTTGTTATTTGTCTAAGTTTCAAACATATCCAAACATTGTCTAAATTTGGTTAAAGTCTCAACCAATTGTGGAATATCAAAGTTCAACAAGTTAAAAGGTTGCACACAAGTGTGTGCTTAAGTTTTGAGCATGGGAAGGTCAGGCACACTGCTGTGCAAGTTTCAGCACACAAGAAAGAGGTGTGCGCACAGCATCAGGAGGCTGCAGCATCAGGTCACACCGCAGCACACAGCACCAGCACCGCAGCACACAGCAAGCCATGCTTCCAGCCTTGCCCCAGCACTGCAGCACACAGCATCAGCGCCGCAGCACACAGCACATAGTTGCACACATGATCCAGCATGCATAAGACCTCTCCAATCATGTGTGCACCACACCAAAACGCACAGCATCACTTGGATAGTGATGTAGGGCTGAGATTAAAGGAAGAACATGATCCAAGGGAGGATAATGACTCACAAGAATGTCCAAGAATTAAGAGGCTATAAAAGGGGTTCTCAAGGCCTCATTTCATAAGATAATACAGGATGCAAAAACACACATACAAGAGAGTTTTGTGATATTGTGAGATCATTGTAAACACTAAGAGAGAATTATGTAGAGAGACATAAACACAAGAGGGACTCTTGTAGTGAGGCTGGTTGTAATAAGATAGAGAGAGTCTAGATTAGATTAGAGAACATTGTTGAGTTCTCATCTTCTTCCTTCTCTTCTTGTTTCTTCAAGAACTTGGATTATTGAAGGGGATTGCTGTAACTTTGTAAGAACCATTGAGATAGTGCAGAGAGTTCGGAGGAACTCACGGGGACGTAGGCACATTGCCAAACCTCGACAACAAATTACTTGTCTTCTTTCTTTCTTTGATTTTCTGTTCTTGTGTTCGATTGCTGAAATTCTTTCTACAAGTCATTCAAGACTTGGGTGTTTGGAAGATCACCACCTGGGCATCTTGTCAAGGTGATTTCCAACAGTGGTATCAGAGCATAGCAACTGGTTATCGGAACAAGAAGTAGAAGGTACGGAGCCAAGACTCCAAGAATCAAAGATCAAACTTCTTGTGTGATTCAAGAACGGTGTAAAGATCAAGATCCAGTCGTGTTCTTGAAGGTTGATTCGTGAACGGTGTTAAAGATCCATCTTCGATCTGTTTTCTTGAGGTTGAAGAAAGTAGTTGTGGTTAGTGCACAAATCTGGGATCTTGTCCGCAAAAGATGGCTTCAAATTTATGTGTGGAGAAGTTTGATGGAAAGGGGGACTTTACCCTATGGAAGCGGAAGATCAAGGCGGTTCTCATGCAGCAGAAAGTGGACTTAGCTATTGGAGAAGATGATGCTTTTCAGCAAGTGTCATGGAGGACCAGCGGACCGAGATGAAGAAGATGGCTTACAACACCATTTTCTTGCACATGTCGGACAATGTCACAAGAGAGTGCGGAGACTCGGAAGATCCAGCTGCATTATGGAAGAAACTAGATGAATTGTTTCTTGCCAAGACTCTCCCACATAAGTGTTATCTTCGGAAACGAATCTTTGCTTTTAAATTTGATCCTAAGAAAGAGTTGCAAGATGATCTTGATGCCAAGATAAGGAGTGCATCAAGTGGTAAAGGGTTGTTCTTTAAAAGAAGGCCATCAAGTTGGTATGGCAGCAACCATGGCTACTACCGGGACAGAGGTAGAGGAGAGAGCCATGGGAGAGTGCACAGCAGCATGTATGGCTACTACCGGGACAGAGGTAGAGGAGAGAGCCATAGGAGAGTGCACAACAGCATGCATGGCTACTACCAGGACAGAGGTAGAGGAGAAAGCCATGGGAGAATGCATTCCAAACTGAGATTTGGAGGGAAGAGCTGCTACTACTGTCATAAGGAGGATCATGTCAAGAAAGATTGCAAGAGGATGACAAGGGATAGAGGAGGAAGCCATACCAAGAATGGAGAGGCTTCAGTTGCCAAAACAGAACAGCAAGATGATGATGTTCTTGTTGTGTGCTCAAGTGTGAGCAAGGGGCAAGAAGGCAGCGGGAAATGGATCTTGGATACCGGGTGCACTCATCATATGAGCCCTCACAAAGAATGGTTCTAGAATTTTAAGAAGATCAATGATGGAAGAGTCTTCTTGGGGAATGACAATTCTTGCCAAGTGAGAGGCATTGGAGACATCCAATTGAGGATGTTTAATGAAGTCACAAGGCTGCTGGAAAATGTGAGGTATGTTCCAGATTTGAAGAGGAACTTGATCTCATTAGGGTAGCTGGATTCCATGGGCTATACATGCAAGATAGAGGGAGGAAAGATCAAGGTGGCCAAGGGATCTTTGGTAGTGATAAAGGCAGAAAGAAACGATGGACACTAAGAGATGATCGGAAAAACAGAAACCAATGATCAAGCAGCAAGCTTGATGGCTGAGCTGGACAAGGCAGCCCTTTGGCACACTCGCTTGGGACACATGAGCGAAAAGGGCCTGCAAGTGCTTAGCAAGGAAGGTCTACTTGGTGGTGACAAAGTAGAAAAACTGGATTTCTGTAAGAACTGTGTTTTTGGGCAGCAACATCGGGTCAGCTTCAACACCGGAGTGCACAAGTCTAAGGGCATTCTTGACTACATTCATGCGGACCTTTGGGGACCAGCAAGGACACCAACACAGGGAGGTAACATTTACTTTCTGTCTTTAATTGATGATTATTCAGGAAAAGTATGAGTTTATTTGGTTAAGAATAAATTAGATGCCTTGAATAAATTAGTGGTGTGGAAAGGACTGGTTGAGACTCAAATGGGTAGAGTAGTTAAGGGGATAAGAACCGATAATGGCTTAGAAATTTTTAACCAAGAACTTGATCAATTCTGTAGGTTAAATGGCATTCTAAGACATAGGACGATTGTGGAAACTCCTCAGCAAAATGGAGTTGCTGAGTTGATGAATAAGACCCTTATGGAAAAGGTTAGGTGCATGCTAATAGGATCCGGGTTACCAAAATATTTTTGGGGAGAAGTTGTAGCTACAGCTGCATATTTGATTAATAGATCACCCTCTAGGATTGTATACCATAAGACTCCCGAAGAGTTGTGGAGTGGAAAACCCCCTGAGTTGGACAACCTTAGGACTTTTGGGTGTGCTGCGTATGCACTCCAAAAGGAGGATAAGCTTAGCCCAGGATCTAGAAAATATGTGTTTCTAGTATATGGGGAAGGGGCTAAGGGGTACAGGTTGTGGTCCTTAGAAAAGGAAGGATTTAAACTCATAATAAGTACGGATGTTGTCTTTAAAGAATTATTATTTCCCTACTTGGAGAAAACTAACCCTGCAGGGGCTAGTGAGCAAACCAATTCAGAAATTGTTGAGCATAGCATCAAGGGAGATTCTGTTCAGGTAGAGCAAAGGAGGCAAGAGGGTTCGGACCAAGTAGAGCCCTTGGATGATTGCCAAGCTCAAGAAACTCAAGAAGAGTCTGAACAAGAAGAGGATGATGCAGCAAGTCAGAAGGACTTTTAGTTCATAAGAGACCAGGAAAGAAGGCTGGTCGGACCACCTTCAAGATGTGGGTTTGCGGATGCTGCGGATGCAGCAGCTCCTTGGACAGAAGGAGAGATGAGTGAACAAGAAACTTACACAGTGGCCATGGAGTGTAAGGATTCGTCAAAGTGGCAGCTAGCTATGGAGAAAGAAATGGATTCTTTGAGGAAGAACGACTTCTGGGAATTGGTGAAAATTCCAGGAAATCAGAAAGTTGTGGAATGTAAGTGCACTTATAAGATCAAAGAAGGGTGCCCTCCAAGAAATGAAGTCCGGAATATGGCTAGGCTGGTGGCGAATGGGTTCACAAGAAGAGAAGACATAGGTTTAACATAAACTTTCTCACCTGGACACAAGGTGGAGAAGATGGTGAGTATCCTCACCTATGTCATTGATGGGCTGTTAGTTTGGAACAGCAGGAAGAGGATGGAAAGGTTTACATCTCAACTTAGTGAGGAGTTCGAGAGGAAGGATCTCAGCCTTGCACAAAAGATCCTTGGGATGAGAATCATCCAAGAAAAGGAGAGAAGCTGGTTGAGGGTTTCTTGGGCAATGGGTGTTCTCAGCAAAATTGTGTGTAATCCTGGAAAAGAGCATTGGCTTGGGATGAAGTGGTTGCTGAGGAACAAGGAGGCTCAGTGGTAGCCAATGGTAGCACTCATAACAACCGGGGCAGAATGCATAGCGGCTACGGAAGCCATAAAGGAGGCTATGGGGTGCAAAGGGTTGTTGGACGAGTGGGAGGTCCTAAAAGAGCAAGTTGTGGTATCTTTGGATAGCCAAAGTGCGGGGCACTTGTGGAGGTATCCGGTGTTCCATGAGGGGACGGAGCATATGGATGTTTGGTATCATTACATTTTCGAAAATGGTACGAAATGAAGCATTCATGTTGACAAGAAGACCACGGAGAAAAATCCTGCAGATTTAGGCCCCAAGGTTCTACCTCTAAGAAGGTCCAATCATTGCCATGGACTTCTTAGGATTGGAGTTGGTTAATTGGTAACTCCAGATGAGTTTGGATCCCGAAACTTTTTGCACAATGGTTCAGGTTTTTTGAACACTTAGACAAAGGTAGAGATTGTTGTTATTTGTCTAAGTTTCAAACATATCCAAACATTGTCTAAAGTTGGTTAAAGTCTAAACCAATTGTGGAATATTAAAGTTCAACAAGTTAAAAGGTTGCACACAAGTGTGTGCTTAAGTTTTGAGCGTGGGAAGGTCAGGCACACTGCTGTGCAAGTTTCAGCACACAAGCAAGAGGTGTGCGCACAGCATCAGGAGGCTGCAGCATCAGGTCACACCGCAGCACACAGCACCAGCACCACAGCACACAGCAAGCCATGCTTCCAGCCCTGCCCCAGCGCTGCAGCACACAGCATCAGCGCCGCGGCACACAGCACATGGTTGCACACATGATCCAGCATGCATAAGACCTCTCCAATCATGTGTGCACCACACCAAAACGCACAGCATCACTTGGAGAGTGATGTAGGGCTGAGATTAAAGGAAGAACATGATCAAAGGGAGGATAATGACTCACAAGAATGTCCAAGAATTAAGAGGCTATAAAAGGGGTTCTCAAGGCCTCATTTCATAAGATAATACAGGATACAAAAACACACATACGAGAGAGTTTTGTGATATTGTGAGATCATTGTAAACACTAAGAGAGAATTGTGTAGAGAGACATAAACACAAGAGGGACTCTTGTAGTGAGGCTAGTTGTAATAAGATAGAGAGAGTCTAGATTAGATTAGAGAACATTGTTGAGTTCTCATCTTCTTCCTTCTCTTCTTGTTTCTTCAAGAACTTGGATTATTGAAGGGGATTGCTGTAACTTTGTAAGAACCATTGAGATAGTGCAGAGAGTTCGGAGGAACTCACGGGGACGTAGGCACATTGCCAAACCTCGACAACAAATTACTTGTCTTCTTTCTTTCTTTAATTTTCTGTTCTTGTGTTCGATTGCTGAAATTCTTTCTACAAGTCATTCAAGACTTGGGTGTTTGGAAGATCACCACCTGGGCATCTTGTCAAGGTGATTTCCAACAATAGTTTTACTGTTGATGTGACACTGATCATTTATCGAAGCATTGATCGCTTTATTATGAAAATAATCGGAACTAAAAAAACTAAAGGGAAAAAATGTTACTCTTGACAGCTTGAGCATACAATTGCTACCATTAAAAAACATATATTTAGAGCAAAAAGTAATGTCCTTATCAACATTTAATGTATAATTATCCCAACATGTGTTGGTTGGGTGTGTAAACTGAATCAGTTCGAAATGATCACTTAGTTAGTTTTAACCGTTTAGTGAATACCCCAACGTGTTGGTTCATGTCAAATTATTGGATGAAAACCTATATAATTTTCAAATTTCAACCACAATGTTACAATTTTGGCAAGAAAAATGGAATTTTTCAGCATGCTAAGAACAAACAAATTAAAAGAGAAAAAATCAGACAATAAATATAAATATAAAATATAAAATAAAAAAAGATATGAGATTGCCACTCCATTTTGATACAAAAGTAAGTAACTGTCCATTTTGGGATTCCTAGTTCTTACTGACCATTTGAAGCTTAATTAGCTTTCAAGGTGTCTTAGTCCACAATAAATAGTAGTATATTCCAAAATCAACCTCATATGAGTAAAGTAATTTGGTACATACAACCATTCTAGTTAACAAAATCAATGTAATTTATACTAATTTTATGCATAAAATTTATGTTATTTACTGACTGCCTGAATCTGTTAATTAATTTGTAAAAATTAAGTAACAAGATTTGGTTAATTAATAATTACATTTTCATCCTGTATATATAACATTCATTTTTACCTTCAGTTTTGCTTAAATTTCATTACATTCAATATATATAAAAAAAAATGACTCCTTGAATTGGTTTCTTGGGTCAACTTGATGTTTTATTTTTCCTGACTGGTTTCATAAGTGTAGTGAGATTACTTTGATGATCATGAGATTGTAAGAATTGATGGACTAAAAGAAGAGAAACAGAAAGTTCAATGCAATCTTTTTCAAGGGAGTTGGGTTTATGATAATTCATACCCAATTTATGATTCATTGAGCTGTTCATTCCTCGGAGGATTTGATTGCCAGAAAAATGGCAGACCAGCCTGATATGGAGTACCTAAAGTATGGATGGCGGTCCACAAGTAATATCCTTGTAAGGTATTTTTTGTTTTTTTTTTAGATGCACGTGTTGAAAACGAATTTGTTGATTATTTTTCTTTAAAAAAATTTGTTGATTTATTCATTTTTCTTTTTATATATCCATGCATGACCGCACCCGTGATAGTGATAGGAAATGAAGTGAGCATTGATTGAATTTTTTTTTCATTTATTTATTATTTTAGTAATGACATTTACCCGGATGATAGGTACAAAAATTCATTCAACAATAACAATGGCAATGGTTATTTGTGCGTTGTGGTTTACAAAATCTGCCCCTACAAAATCCATTAGGACCTGTACAATATGTATTGCATCGGTCATCGTCAATGCCTGGCTGACATTTTCCAAAAGCTGGGTGGTTTTTGCAGCACAAAGAGTCTTGTGCGAGAGTTTCCTCAATATCTGAAAGCAACAATCAATCCTTGTAACAATATAGAATGGGGGCTAAAAAAAAATTAAAACAACACAATGATTACTATAATAGATTAAAACAAAAGATGATCACGTTAAGCGCATTAATGAAACAATTGATATTTTACTAAAATAATTTTATATATAAAATTACTCAATTCTAAATCATTTTAGACAATCTACACTTGTATTTTTTGATAAAAATTAGTTAAAGTACAACTATAATGTTTTCAAAAAAAATGATTGTATAAGAAAAAGAAAAGAAAATAATGTTTCTTATGTTTATTTCCTGAAAATGCTATACTTTATATACATTCCTCATCCAAAAGAAAAAAAGAAGTATCTCTAGTTTACACAAGTAGTCATTAAAAAGAATCGTCGAATGTAATCTTTTCGTTATGTGAAAATGTAAAAGAAACATAAGCAATTATAACAATGAACCTATGGATGAGATCAAGACAACTAAGAAGACAAAGGATACAAATCTTTATTTGAACACGTAAAAGAAACCAAAAAAATTGCAAACCACCCTATGCATGAGATAAAGACAACTAGGAAGACAAAGGATACAAATCTCTTGGAAGCCATTTTTTTTTTCAGAACGTTGTTCTCGATGTATTAGTTGGACCACATAGTTGAGGTACATATATATATGGGGAGGGATCACCATTATTGTTTTGCCATTTTTAAGGAAAATTGGGTTTTTTTTTTTTTATGGTAACCCTGGCAAGAATAGAAATATAAGAATATGTTAGTTTTTAAAATATTTGTAAGGACTATGGACACCACATATCTCCACATTGGTATGATATTGTCCACTTTGGGCCTAAGCCCTCATGGATTTGCTCTTGGGTTTTTACCCAAAAGGCCTCATACCAATGGAGATATTGTCCATCCTTATATACCCATGATCCTCCCCACTTCTAGCCAATGTGGGACTTTTGTTGTATACCCAACAATCCTCCTCTCGAACAAAGGACCACCGAGCCTCTCCTCAAATGATCATCCATCCGTCCACTCTCTACCAACCAGGATTCTCCGCTCCACTGCGTTGGAGCACACGCCTTACATGGAGCACCACCTGCCTCAAGAGCTTGCTCTATCCCGGGTCAACTCCTCTTCACCGTGTTCTGACCAGGACACGTCCATGAAGAATCTGGAGCACACCGCCTGTCTAACCGAGCTCTATCCACAGATCTCATCGTGATCAAACCTGGGCCCACCACCTTTTGTTCGGCATTCCGAGAATTCATCCACATAGCTAACTCCGGGGCATGGCTCTGATACCACTTGTAAGGACTACGGACACCACATATCTCCACATTGGTATGATATTGTCCACTTTGGGCCTAAGCCCTCATGGATTTGCTCTTGGGTTTTTACTCAAAAGGCCTCATACCAATGGAGATATTGTCCATCCTTATATACCCATGATCCTCCCCACTTCTAGCCAATGTGGGACTTTGGTTGTATACCCAACAATATTATTGTTGATTGGGTTTTTTAAAATTCTTAATTCTCTAAATGACATTGGGTTGATCTTGTTTTAATAAACAAAATAATTTTTGTCACATCATCAAATGAAAAATGAATAATTTACCTCAATGGTCCCTATAGCTTGATTTGAGGTCCAAATTAATCCCTTAAAAATCAATCCTTACAACCCCTCATTTTTATCCTCATCTTCATCTTCTAACTGTATCAACTTTGTCAGTAAAAAAAATAAATCAACTATAATCTCTTCTCTTTTTCTCTCTAGTTATTTTCATTTGATTTGGATCTTATATACAAATTGAAAAATTGTTTGAATTTTCATTCATCCAAAAAAAAATGAAAGGAACTAAGAACATCCTGATACTGTTGATGGTCAAGATTGATTTGTGCTTGGTATTAATGGTTCACATTCCCGATTATGGTAGAACCTTTGCACGAGAATGGGGAGAGGAAGTTAAGGAAGAGCATGTGGTTTCAAAAGTACCACTACGATGCTAATGATAATTCGTTTGGCAGTCTTGGTCTCATTTATTCCCATATTTGGTTTATTTTATTTGAGTTACTTGGAGTACTGCATGTGCACTGATCTCCTTTGTTTTGCCAACCTTATTTTATCTAACATTATTTGGTTCATCTCTTAATTACTGCAGAGAGCATTGGAATTTTACATTTTCATGTGGATTGCTCTTTGCTGCTTATGAAACTAGTTAGAGTTTGAAGGAATCTTGGCTTGAAACTTGAAGAAGTCTAGGAAGATGTACATCGATCAACAACAAAAAAATTAAAATCTAAGTCTATAGATCTGCAAGAATCATATATCTCGATTTTGGAATAAACAGTCGCCTATAGTAAATTTTTAGGGGTCATGAGCATGCGACCCAGTTGGAAGTGATATTACAATTCGAATGATTTTCGACATTGAAGGATGCCTTCTCTTAACTGGATGTTTTTATTTGCAAGTGGTAATACAATTTAGATAAATTAAGTTTTCTATTTAATTAACAGATTTTAAGGTTTTTTTTTATAATTTGAAAGGGGGTATGACTACTGACTAGAGTAAGGAGATGAAGTTAGGGATTTGACACATAAGTGTTTTAGAGGATTAATTTGAATCTCATATTAAACTATAAGTACCATTGATGTAATTTATTTATTTTTAATTTGATGATGTGACAAAAAATACTCCGTCCTAAGAAATAATATCAAAATAACCTCATTTAAACAATTAAGATTTTCAAAAACCTCATTGAGGAAAAAAGTTCATGAATTGTAAACTAAATCAATTATATTTTGTCATGTCAGAAAAATTACAGGCTTTAAGTTCTGAACTCATTGCTGGACTCCGCAAATTTTCTAACATGTTAAGATATGAAATTGGTCTAATCTAAAAGACAAAGTTTAAGTAAGAAAAAAACTTTGGTTTGATATTGCTATGCTAAAATCGTTTTATGTCTTAATTAGATGGCAATAATTCAGAAATTGGGCACACCTAGCTAGGTTCTTGTTTGATTTTGCTATAGCTAGGACGAAAAAAAGAAATTGCTTTATTATTAGCTGCAGATGCAGTGGGTACCTCTTTCACTAGAGTTTAGTTTTTGTGTTTAATTTTTTATCCTTTGTAAAAAAAAAGAAATATAGAAATTGATATTGATGAAGTTGTAAGATGTGATTTCATGGACGTAATACATTCATATATACTTGGTCATGGCCCCGAAATATTTGGTTTTTCATTTAAGTCAACTTGCTTTAAGTTGGTGTTGGCCTAATGGAAAACCAAACATGGTCATAGTAGGTGTTTATACCTTCTATCTTGGAGAAATTCTTGGGTAGGTCAGGTCTTGTAAGGCTCATTTTTAGTAGGGTATTTTGAGTTCTTTATAAAGCTTGACCCACACAAGAATTTCTCATGAAAGAGTTAGCTTTAACAACGATTTGGTACTATTAAAATGTTTCTGGAAACAGTTTTGATAAATCATTTGTAAAGTTAACAACCTGGGCATCTTGTCAAGGTGATTCCAACAGTGGTATCAGAGCTAGCACAGCCGGGTATCGGAGCAAGAACAAGAAGGTGACGGAGCCAAGACTCCAAGAATCAAAGATCAACTTCTTGGGTGATTCAAGAACGGAGTAAAGATCAAGATCAGATCATATTCTTGAGGGTGATTCAAGAACGGTGTTAAGATCCATCTTTGATCATGTTCTTGAGGTTTAGAAAAAAGTATTTGTGGGTATTGCATAAATCTGGGACCTTGTCCAAAAAGATAGATTCAAATTTCTGCGTTGAAAAGTTTGATGGAAATGGAGACTTTGCCCTTTGGAAGCGGAAGATCAAGGCTGTTCTAATGCAACAGAAAGTGGACTTGACTCTTAGAGAAGATGATGCTTTTCCAGCAAGTGTCACGGAGGACTAGCGGACTGAGATGAAGAAGATGGTTTACAACACCATTTTCTTGCACATATCGGATAACGTCACAAGGGAGTGCGGAGACTCGGAAGATCCGGCTGTCATATGGAAGAAACTAGATGAGTTGTTTCTTACAAAAACTCTACCTAACAAGATTTATCTTCTTAAAAGAATCTTTTCTTTTAAAATGGATCCTAGTAAAGAGTTGCAAGATAATCTTGATGTCTTTAATAAGCTAGTTCAAGATTTGAATAGCTGTAGTATTACATTTCCGGATGAACAATTGGCTGTTATTTTGTTAAATTCTTTTCCTGATTGCTTTGATAATTTGATTAATGCTATTAAGTATGGAAGGGATACTTTAACAAAGGAGATTGTGATTAATGCCATAAGGGCACATGATTTCAAAGCCAAGATGAAGGAGACATCAAGTGGAGATGGGCTGTTCGTAAGAGGAAGGCCAGCAACTCGGAATAGCAGTAGCATTCATGGCAACTACCGAGAGAAATCAAGAGGCAAAGGGCAAAGCCATGGGAGATCTCATTCCAAGACAAGACTTGGAGGAGGAAAGAGAAGCTTCTACTGCAACAAAGAGGGTTATTTCAAGAAAGATAGCAAGAAGAGGATATGGGATGAGAGAAGAAGCCATACCAACAATGGAGAGGCTTCGATTGCCAAAGGAGAACAGCTAGATGATGTTCTTGTTGTGTGCTCAAATGTGAGCAGGAGGCAAGGCAGTGAAAAGTGGATTCTTGATTCCAAGTGCACTTATCACATGTGCCCTCACAAGGAATGGTTCAAGAATTTCAAGGAGATCAATGATTGAAGGGTTTTCTTAAGGAATGACAATTCTTGCCAAGTGAGGGGGATTGGAGACATCCAATTGAGAATGTTTGATGGAGTCACAAGGCTGCTGCAAAATGTGAGGTATATTCCAGATTTGTAGAGGAATTTAATCTCATTGGGGCAGCTAGATTCTTTGGGGTATACATGTAAAGTAGAGAGATGAAAGATCAAGGTGGCCAAGGGATCTTTGGTAGTGATCAAGGCCACAAGAAATGATGGACTCTATGAGATGATCGGAGAGATAAAAATCAATGATCAAGCAGCAAGCTTGATGGCTGAGATGGATAAGGCAGCCTTTTGGCACACTCACTTGGGACACATGAGCGAAAAGGGCCTGCAAGTTCTTAGCAAGGATGGTCTACTTGGTGGTGACAAAGTGATGTAGGAGGATCCGAGTCAGATGATGCTGAGTTGTCAGATAGCATGCTGTTGGCACTGAGATAACTTGAGTTGGTAGATCAGTACAAAGATGGCAGGTGGACTACCTAGAACGGTTGGATCGTGTTGTGAGTTTTAAATTACTCGCAAGCGCACGAGTCGTTTGCAGTATAGTGTTGTGCAAGTGCGAGGTCGAATCCACAGGGAATTGCGTTGTGAAAATATATTTTTTAATCTAAACTAACTCTATTTTAACCTAGTTCCAAATTTCAGAATGATATTGCAAAATAAATTAAAACTAAATAAAATTGATTTAAAAACTAATAATAAAAAGCACTAAGGTTTCCGAATCTACCCCACCGAAGTTAAGCATACATGTTCTAAAAATATAGCCTATCAAAACATTCTATGAATCCAACTATAAGACAAAAAACAAAGAATATCCCAACTAAACCAAAAGCACCCGATGTATCCGCTCTTAACAAATCACAAAGGGAATCCAATTTAATCGAAAAGCATTCAATGTATCCATCAGATGAAACACAAAGAAAATCCAACAGACAATTTAAACTCAATCAATTATAAGATTAACTCAAATAATTGACAGAACATTTATACTAAAAATTGTCAGATTTGTACAAGCAAATCTGAACTACTACGCCAAACAACGGCGGGGCTTCATCTTCAACCTTAGCTGAAGAGTCTAGCCACTCATAACTATAAAACTATAATAAAAAGTGCTAAACATTTAAACTAAAACAACTGAATATAAAGAAATAAATAAACAACTTTACATGGGAGAAATTCCACTCGCTGATGGGCGGCGCTTCCCCTCGTGGTAGCAATGCCTTCGGGATCCACCAGAATGCTAGCGGACGTCCACCGGTAAACACCAAAGTGGCTCAGGAATTGTACATTGGATTATGAAGCCAAATGGTGTTTATATAGGGGGAGACCCAGAGTAAAACAGGTTGCAGAAACGATGTGGGATACAGGCCCGTGTGCGCTCGATCGCAGTGTGGTGCGATCGATCGCAGGTACGATCGATCGCATGTCTTGTGCGCACGATCTCATGTGCGCTCGATCACATGTCTGCTGCCATCGATCGCAGATGCACTGAACTTCAAATATTTCGATGTGGGATGTTGACCTTGTGCTCGTTCAAAGGCAGGTGCGCTCGAGCGCTGGTGCACTCGATCGCATATCTGTTGCGATCGAGTGCAATGTCTCCAGAAGCTTCAAATCAACCTGAAATGCTGCACTTTCTCCACAAACATGTAAAAACACACAAAACACAAGAAAAACATAAAATGAAGTAAAATACTACTAACTAAGAGCATAACAAATGTAAGTTAAGGGTCTAAAATATGCAATATTTAAGACTCATCAAATACCCCCAAAGTTATATTTTGCTAGTCCCTTAGCAAAACAAAATAAAAGACTCAATGAAAAACAAAGAACATAAAAATAAAGTCATCACTCATGGTATCCAAAAATTTAAGGAGCACACATCATCATGATATTCATTCATAAGCAAGCTTAAAAAGGTAAACCCATCTTCGCAATGAATAGAAATGTTAAAATCTAATTACTTACAAAAGGCAGGATAAGGCATCACAAGCTTGAATCAGTGTAAGGTGAATTAGTATATAAAAATGAAGCTTCCAAGTAACTCTAATGTGTAAGGTCTCCATGTCTCAAGATTCACCGAATTTCCCATCAAAAATGAACGAAAAGGCATAGTTTTTATTTTATTCACATTTTTTTTTTTAATAAGGCACAACTATGTTTAGTTCCCTTAAGCTTTCTAATTGACCCATGTAGCGAGTGTTGAGTCAATGACTCCCAAACCAGGTGGTTTTAGGGCATTAGGTGTAAAGACACCCCTAAGGACTTACTAACTCGAGTCAAAAAGGCTACGAAATTAAACCGACCTTAATATTACCAAGCAAAATTCCACCTTTTGACGTGAACACTCACTGCTTACTGAGGCAAGAGGTCCAGTTACTCAGCGAAAAGTTTATTGATAAATTTTTTTTTTTTTTTTATATTTTCCTATGCCCAAGAGTTCATCCAACAAGTCATCCAGTTTCAGTTAAGATAAGGAAAAATACACATTAAAATCACATGTCATACCTCACATAATTTGTGCTAATGTGCTCGTGTGAGAATAGATCAAACATGTGAATTCTCAAAATGCCTAAAGTAAGTAATTAAATTTTAAAAATTTATCACCAGATCATGTGTTCAAAATGTTAAGCTTACCAATGACATCACATCACAGAAAATGTTTAGATCAACTAAAATTTCACGATAACATGAGCATGCATTTATCTCTATGACGAAAAGACAACAAATTAGGACAAAGTGTGTGATTTGTCTCCCATACCCCCAAACTTAAATTACACATTGACCCCAATGTGTGACTAATATGGAAAGAGCTGACCTGAGATATGGAGAACTATCTGGACTGATATGGCTCATAGCATACCCCAAACTTGAACTGAAGTACACTTTGTCCCTGAAAAATAAAAACTGGAAAACAAAAAATACTGGAAACAAATATTAATCATAAAAAAATGCGAAATAATAAATAAACAAAAGAAAAGATAAGCTATGGGGTGCCTCCCATGAGCGCTAAGTTTTACGTCTTCAGCCAGACTCTCCCTAGAATACTACACTCAATCTGAGTAACTAGGATCCTCCAACAGTATCGTCTCAATGTCCGGACTCCTCAACTCTAAGAATGGTTTCAGCCTCTGTCCATTTACCTTGAAAGTATTACCATTCTTAGGATCCTCAATCTCGATGGCCCCATGAGGAAAAACCGATCGAATAATGAATGGGCCTGACCATCGGGATTTGAGCTTGCCTGGAAAAAGATGCAGGCGTGAATTATAAAGAAGAACTCTCTGACCCGGCTCAAAAGCTCGTCTCAAAATATTTTGGTCATGAGTCTTCTTCATTTGTACTTTGTATGATCGGGCACACTCATATGCATCATTCCGCAGCTCCTCCAATTCATTGAGTTGGAGCTTCCGTTGTGAGCCAGCCTTGGAAAGATTGAAATTTAGTTGCTTGACAGCCCAATACACACGATGCTCTAATTCAACCGAAAGGTGACATGCCTTTCCGTATACAATGCGATAGGGAGACATGCCAATTGGCGTCTTGAAGGCTGTCCGATATGCCCACAGTGCATCCGTCAATCGCAGAGACCAATCCTTTCTAGTAGGGTTCACAGTCTTTTCCAAAATATGTTTGATCTCGCGATTTGAGATTTCCACTTGACCACTCGTCTGTGGGTGATATGGGGTGGCAACTTTGTGCGTGATACAATATTTCTTCATCAACTGCTCAAAGATCTTGTTGCAAAAATGCTTACCTCCATCACTTATGATTGCTCGAGGCGTACCAAAACGAGCAAAAATAGTGTCTTTCAAGAACTGGACCACAACTCTGTGGTCATTGGTCTTGCACGCAACGGCCTCCACCCACTTGGACAGATAGTCCACAGCAACTAGAATGTATAAGTAGCCAAAGAAGTTTGGGAATGGTCCCATGAAATCAATGCCCCACACATCAAAAATCTCAACAATCAGAATAGGGTTGAGGGGCATCATATTTCTCCTAGAAAGACTCCCTAGCTTTTGGCAACGCTCACAAGATATACAGTAGGTGTGAGAGTCCCGGAACAGGGTAGGCCAATAAAATCCACACTGCAAAATCTTTGCAGCGGTCTTTTTAGCACTAAAATGGCTCCACATGCATGATCATGACAAAAGGCGATGACATTAGATTGGTCATGCTCAGGAATACATCGTCTAATGATCTGATCAGGACAATACTTGAACAGGTAAGGATCGTCCCAGAAAAAGTGTTTTACCATGGCCAAAAATTTTGATTTATCTTGCCTCCCCCAATGCAAGGGCATGTGTCCGGTGACAAGATAGTTCACTATGTCAGCAAACCATGGTGCGGGACTGTGAGCAATGTGCATCAATTGCTCATCAGGAAAGGTCTCAGAAATGGGAGTGGCAGCCTCACTGAATTCCACAATCAATCTAGACAAATGGTCCGCCACCACATTTTCCGAACCTTTTTTATCCCGAATCTCAATGTCGAACTCTTGAAGTAGCAAGATCCATCGGATAAGACGAGATTTAGCATCTTTTTTAGAGAAAAGATACTTCAATGCAGCATGGTCCGAGTAGATAATGACTTTAGATCCTAACAAGTAGGATCTGAACTTGTCTAGTGCAAAAACGACTGCAAGCAACTCCTTCTCAGTGGTAGAATAATTGAGTTGTGCGTCGTTTAGAGTTCGACTTGCGTAATAGATAGCATGGGGAAGTTTATCAACACGCTGCCCCAAAACAACTCCAACAGCATAGTCTGATGCATCACACATAATCTCAAAAGGCACACCCCAGTTAGGTGGCTGAATAATGGGTGTGGACGTCAGAATTTCCTTCAGATCCCCAAATGCTTTCTTACAATCCTCATCAAATAGAAATGGGGCATCTTTTTGCAACAACTTGCACAAGGGCCTGGCGATCTTGCTGAAATTCTGGATAAATCGCCTATAGAAACCTGCATGGCCCAGAAAAGATCGAACCTCTTTCACCGTACGTGGGGGTGGAAGGCTGGAAATCAAATCCACCTTCGCTTTGTCGACCTCAATCCCTCGATGAGATACGATATGCCCCAGTACAATTCCTTGCTTGACCATAAAATGGCACTTCTCCCAATTAAGCACCAGGTTCTTCTCCTTGCACCGTACCAAAACCAAAGAGAGACGGTGCAGGCACTCCTCAAATGTTGAACCGAAGACGGAGAAGTCGTCCATGAAAATCTCCAAGAACCGCTCTACCATATCAGAGAATATACTGACCATGCACCGCTGAAAAGTGGCAGGTGCATTGCATAACCCAAAGGGCATGCGACGGTAGGCGAAGGTCCCAAAAGGACAGGTAAATGTCATCTTCTCCTGATCTTCAGGGTCCACGGGGACCTGGTTATATCCAGAATAACCATCCAAAAAGCAATAATACTCGTGCCCAGCCAAACGCTCCACCATCTGATCAATAAATGGAAGTGGAAAGTGATCCTTCCTTGTGGCAGTGTTCAGCTTACGGAAGTCTATACACACTCTCCACCCAGACTGCACACGAGTTGGCACCAACTCGTCGTCCTTATTCTTTATTACCGTTAACCCAGCTCGCTTGGGCACGACATGAATGGGGCTCACCCACTTGCTATCAGAGATGGGATAAATGATCCCTGCATCTAACAGCTTAATAACCTCTGCCCTTACAACCTCTTGCATAGCAGGGTTGAGCCTTCTTTGCGGCTCCCTCGATGGCTTAGCATCTTCCTCCAAGTGTATCCTGTGCATCACCACCGAAGGGCTGATTCCTTTAATATCCTCAATGGTCCAGCCGATAGCTTCCTTGTGCTCTCTTAAAACATCTAATAATTTCTCCTCTTGAGCCTCTCCCAAATCTGAAGCTATTATCACAGGCAAACAGTGTGCTGGACCCAGGAACTTATACTTAAGATTATCCGGTAAAGGCTTAAGTTCCTTCTGTTGAGGTTCGGGTGACACATTCTCCTCCTCCTCCTTGCTTTCTTGAGGATCAGACTCCAAAATGGCATTTACTTCCTCGAGTAACTTATCTAAACCCAAGTCCTCTCCAAAGTGAGCAAAGCATGCCTCCATGGGATCCTCAATGCTTGATTCATCCACAGTATCCTCAAGAATCTCCTCTATCAAGCATACATCTCTCATTTCATCATATTCCAGTGGTTGCCTAGTGATATCAAAAATGTTCAACTCCACTGTCATATTTCCGAAGGAGATCTTCATCACCCCTGTCCTACAATTGATTAGGGCGTTAGCCGTGGCTAAGAATGGTCGCCCTAGAATCACCGGTATTTGAATCCCTACATTCTGAACCGGTTCTGTGTCAAGCACAATAAAATCCACGGGGAAATAGAACTTATCCACTTTTATCAAAACATCCTCAATTATCCCCCGTGGTCTTTTCACTGACCTGTCAGCCAATTGAAGTGTCGTGGTTGTGGGCTTCAATTCTCCTAACCCCAACTGCACATAGACTGAGTAGGGTAGAAGATTCACACTCGCCCCGAGATCCAAAAGGGCCCTCTCAATATGGCTGACTCCTATTGTGCAAGAGATGGTAGGACACCCCGGGTCCTTATACTTGATAGGTAACTTGCACTGAAGGATTGAACTGACCTGCTCGGTCAAAAATGCCTTCTTTGGGACATTCGTCCTCCTCTTGATAGTGACCAAGTCCTTTAAAAACTTGGCATATGATGGCACTTGATGGATGGCATCCAAAAATGGGATATTGATATGGACTTGCTTGAATACCTCCAGAATTTCTTCATACTTCCCTCCTTTCTTGGGCGCCTGTAATCTCTCGGGGTAAGGCGCTCTAGGTACAAACGACCTAGGAGGGTCTTTCTCAGTAGGTGTGGCTGTAGATGGCTCAGCATCTCTCTTCTCTGTGTTGCCACTCCCTTGCCCTTGCTGCATAGCAGGGCTCTCTTCCACTTGATTGTCCACTTGTCTCCCAGACCTCAGTGTGACAATCGACTGTACTTGTTCCTCCCCGTGCATAGGAGTTGATGAACTTTCAACCATAAATTGTCCTTTTGGGTTTTGCACGGGCTGACTTGGGAACTTTCCTTTCTCTCTCTCACCCAAGTGACTTGCAATTTGCCCTATTTGACTCTCCAGCTTGGCAATTGCTTGGGTGTTTACCATTGTTGCAGTCCTCACATCGCTCATATTTTGGCTAGTCGCCTTCATGAATTCCTTGAGGGTGTCCTCAAGCGACTGTGAAACTGGCGCTGGTGTTTGAGCGGGTGCATGGTAAGCAGGTGAAGGTGCTGGATGGGGAGAACGACCATGATTAGGAATTTGTGGGGCAAATCCAGGAGGATATTGATTTTGAGCATGATGAGAAGATCCTCCCTGATTCATTGGTTGGTTCTGCCTCCATGAAAAATTTGGGTGGTTCCGCCACCCTGGATTGTACGTCTCGGAGTACGATCCATTTGACTGCCTTCGAAAGTCATTGAAAGCATTTACTTGTTCCATAGGATACTCGGCACAAGCCGGCATTGATGGGCAATTCTGTGCTAGATGCATGGGACTAGCACAGATGGAACAGCTTTCAACATTGAATGTGTTGGCAGCATTGATGGATTGGCTCACAGTGAGAGCGTCAATCTTCTTAGTGAGGGCATCTAACTTTATCCTCAAATCAGCGTCCTCTCTGACCTCATAGATGCCTCCCCTCTTAGGAGCACGAATGGACTTATCTCGACAGCTTGAAAAATCCCACTGCTGTGAGTTGTCGGACAACTTGTCCAACACCATATATGCTTCGTCTCCTGTTAGACTCAAGAATGCCCCCCCATTCATAGACTCGATCATACTACGGTTGGGTTGAGTCAACCCTTGGTAGAAGAATTGAACGAGTCTCCACTTCTCATATCCATGTGGAGGGCATCTGGTCAGTAACTCTTTAAAGCGCTCCCAGCTTTCAGAGAAATTCTCATCCTCGTCCTGAGTGAAAGAGCTTATCTCCTTACGGTACTCATTCACTCTAGACATTGGGAAAAACTTATGGTAAAATTTGCTAAGTAGGTTTTCCCAAGATGTGATAGATCCGGACGTGTTGGAGTCCAACCACGCCCTAGCTCTATCATGAAGGGAGAAAGGGAAGAGTCGAAGATGGACTGACTCCTCAGAGAAGTTCTGGAATTTGAATGTAGCACAAATGTCTTTGAACTTCTTCACATGACTATAAGGATTTTCAAGATCTAAGCCATGGAATGAGGGTAGGAATTGGATAACATGTGGCTTCAAATCAAAGTGTGTGGCATTGGTTGGTGGCAACACTATGCAGGAAGATGAGTTAGTTGCAACGGGTGCGAACAAATCCCTAAGGGATGTAGCGGAGTCCACGTTCCAAGCTCTAGGTTGCTCTACATGTTCAGGTTGATTAAAATTTTCTCCCATCTCAACAATCTCTCTCTCAACTAGTGCTCTTTTCTGCCTCCTAAGAGTTCTTTCTAAGTCGGGATCTAAATGTGTCAAATCTAAGTTCAAGGATCTCCGACCAAGCATGCACTAACAGAAAAATAATGAGATACTAACCAGCAGAAGCAACAGAATAAAGCAAACAAATTTTTTTTTTTAAATTAAATTAACTAGTAGAAAAATAAAATCAATTCAGACAAAAAATTTTCACAAACCAAACAACTCCCCGGCAACGGCGCCAAAAACTTGTTGTGAGTTTTAAATTACTCGCAAGCGCACGAGTCGTTTGCAGTATAGCGTTGTGCAAGTGCGAGGTCGAATCCACAGGGAATTGCGTTGTGAAAATATATTTTTTAATCTAAACTAACTCTATTTTAACCTAGTTCCAAATTTCAGAATGATATTGCAAAATAAATTAAAACTAAATAAAATTGATTTAAAAACTAATAATAAAAAGCACTAAGGTTTCCAAATCTACCCCACCGAAGTTAAGCATACATGTTCTAAAAATATAGCCTATCAAAACATTCTATGAATCCAACTATAAGACAAAAAAAAAAAGAATATCCCAACTAAACCAAAAGCACCCGATGTATCCGCTCTTAACAAATCACAAAGGGAATCCAATTTAATCGAAAAGCATTCAATGTATCCATCAGATGAAACACAAAGAAAATCAAACAGACAATTTAAACTCAATCAATTATAAGATTAACTCAAATAATTGACAGAACATTTATACTAAAAATTGTCAGTTTTGTACAAGCAAATCTGAACTACTACGCCAAACAACGGCGGGGCTTCATCTTCAACCTTAGCTGAAGAGTCTAGCCACTCATAACTATAAAACTATAATAAAAAGTGCTAAACATTTAAACTAAAACAACTGAATAAAAAGAAATAAATAAACAACTTTACATGGGAGAAATTCCACTCGCTGATGGGCGGCGCTTCCCCTCGTGGTAGCAATGCCTTCGGGATCCACCAGAATGCTAGCGGACGTCCACCGGTAAACACCAAAGTGGCTTAGGAATTGTACATTGGATTATGAAGCCAAATGGTGTTTATATAGGGGGAGACCCGAAGTAAAACAGGTTGCAGAAACGATGTGGGATACAGGCCCGTGTGCGCTCGATCACAGTGTGGTGCGATCGATCGCAGGTACGATCGATCGCATGTCTTGTGCGCACGATCTCATGTGCGCTCGATCGCATGTCTGCTGTGATCGATCGTAGATGCACTAAACTTCAAATATTTCGATGTGGGATGTTGACCTTGCGCTCGTTCAAAGGCAGGTGCGCTCGATCGCATATCTGTTGCGATCGAGCGCAATGTCTCCAGAAGCTTCAAATCAACCTGAAATGCTGCACTTTCTCCACTAACATGTAAAAACACACAAAACACAAGAAAAACATAAAATGAAGTAAAATACTACTAACTAAGAGCATAACAAATGTAAGTTAAGGGTCTAAAATATGCAATATTTAAGACTCATCAGATCGCTCCAAATCTAAGGGTGCGGTTTACATCGTTTCACATGCCACAAGCTCGGATCGGGCCCTGGAGACCCTAGTCTGATTCGAAATGGGCCCCCGATCAAAACTCAAGACCCTGAGCATAGCGGGTTTTTAGTCAAAAAACGACGTTTAGGCATTCAATTTTGCAGTTTTCAGTTTCTGGGAAACCTTCCATGTGCAATTTCTTTTGTATTCAAGTCAGAATTGACCACCATTAATTATGTCTTAACTCTAACGCTTAATTTTAGTATTTTCCATAGTTTTTCCCCAAATTTATGTTTTCGGGGATTTTTGCCTTTTTTAGTTTTGATCTTATAAATAAGGAAGTCACATACAGAAAAAGGGAATATATTTTGGATTGCATAATTTTGAATTGAACATAAGAGATGTTTCTCTATGTTTTTGGGCGATTCTCTTGTGTTTTTGCCTGTGAATTAATGTTAAAACTAGCGTACAGAATAATCGTTATTCTATCCAGTGTCAGTTGGTATCAGAGCTTCAGCATCTTCCTGGGGTGAGATTTCATCAGTTTCCATGGCTGGTGGTCATGGTCGTGGTCGTTGTCATCGCGGGTAGGTTCCGAACAAGGAACTCCCACACCGTGATCATAACGTTCAGGATGCGATGATTGAGAATTTACAGAGGCAAGTTGCAGAGTTAACCTAGCATCCAACGGTGCTGAATTTCGATGACCGTGAGATAGAAGAACACGATTCCAATTCCAGTTTTGAAAACCCGTATCACAATCCTGCTCGATTCTAGGAGCACCGTGGTTGGGAGGATCATTATAGAAACCCCGATTTCAGAGCGGATCTGCCCGAGTTTTCTGTGGATTGCTCTTTGCTACTTATGGAACTAGTTAGAGTTTAAAGGAATCTTGGCTTGAAACTTGAAGAAGTCTAGGAAGATGTACATCGATCAACAACAAAAAAATTAAAATCTAAGTCAATAGATCTGCAAGAATCATATATCTCAATTTTGGAATAAACAGTCGCCTATAGTAAATTTTTAGGGGTCATGAGCATGCGACCCAGTTGGAAGTGGTATTACAATTCGAATGATTTTCGACATTGAAGGATGCCTTCTCTTAACTGGATGTTTTTATTTGCAAGTGGTAATACAATTTAGATAAATTAAGTTTTCTATTTAATTTACAGATTTTAAGGTTTTTTTTATAATTTGAAAGGGGGTATGTCAACTGACTGTACGGAGATGAAGTTAGGGATTTGACACATAAGTGTTTTAGAGGATTAATTTGAATCTCATATTAAACTATAAGTACCCTTGACGTAATTTATTTATTTTTAATTATGTGACAAAAAATACTCCGTCCTAAGAAATAATATCAAAAGAACCTCATTTAAACAATTAAGATTTTCAAAAACCTCATTGAGGAAAAAAGTCTATAGATTGTAAACTAAATCAATTATATTTTGTCATGTCAGAAAAATTACAGGCTTTAAGTTCTGAACTCATTCCTGGACTCTACAAATTTTCTAACTTGTTAAGATATGAAACTGGTCTAATCTAAAAGACAAAGTTTAAGTAAGAAAAAAACTTTGGTTTGATATTGCTACGCTAAAATCATTTTATGTCATAATTAGATGGCAATAATTCAGAAATTGGGCACACCTAGCTAGGTTCTTGTTTGATTTTGCTATAGCTAGGATGAAAAAACAAAATTGCTTTATTATTAGCTGCAAATGCAGTGGATACCTCTTTCAGTAGAGTTTAGTTTTTGTGTTTAATTTTTTATCCTTTGTATAAAAAAAGAAATATAGAAATTGATATTGATGAAGTTGTAAGATGTGATTTCATGGACGTAATACATTCATATACACTTGGTCATGGCCCAGAAATATTTGGTTTTTCATTTAAGTCAACTTGCTTTAAGTTGGTGTTGGCCTAATGGAAAACCAAACATGGTCATAGTTGGTGTTTATACCATCTATCTTGGAGAAATTCTTGTGTAGGTCAGGTCTTGTAAGGCTCATTTTTAGTAGGGTATTTTGAGTTCTTTATAAAGCTCAACCCGCACAAGAATTTCTCATTAAAGAGTTAGCTTTAACAACGATTTGGTACTATTAAAATGTTTCTGGAAACAGTTTTGATAAATCATTTGTAAAGTTAAAAACTATTTTGTATGGAGTTGAAACAAATTGATTCTTCTCAGAAAAGATTTTTTTAAAGTGTTTGGTTTACTTATGTTTCTTGATAACATAAATAGTTGTAGAAACTTGACAAAACATAAAATTTAAGTATAACCATTAATCGACAATCTTGATTATCTTGTATATTGCATTTTAGGTTCAATGGTCAAGATTTCTTGAATCGATAGGGAGGCAAAAAGATCATGTTTGTTGGAGACTCCTTTAGTAACAATATATGGGTGTCATTAACATGCATGCTTCATGCTGTAGTCTCAAACTCTAATTCCACTAGAGAATCCAAAGGTGTGATTTCAACGTTTTCAATAATAAAACGCACATTATTTTATTTTATAAATGAGCAGTAACAAGGAATGGAACGAACTGAAGTCAACCACCTGATATGGACAAACCAAACCCGTGGACAGTTTGACACATCATGGAAGATCACCACCAGCTGCAACTGTTGTAAACGAAGTTTTGAGGAATATGTCGATGGCAGATGCTTTACTCGACCTAACAACTCTATCACAGTTGGTAAAAGACGGACATCCATCAATATAAGGAATGATTGGTACGAAAGGAAATGATTGTTGTCACTGGTGCCATACTGGTGTTCCTGATACATGGAATTAACTCTTCTATGCAATTCTTCTCACCGGTAACGATGCAAGAAAATAAAATTTAAATGACCATTTGTGACGATTAACTATTAAAATTGACCATTGTTGGTTTTTTGTCTAAGGTTTAAACATGGTTCAAACATGGTCAAGGTTTGAACAGGTCCAAACATGGTTCAAAGATGGTTAAAATCCAAACCAAAGGTGGAGTGTGAAATTTTAGCAAGTTAAAAGGTTGCACACAAGTGTGTTCTTAAGTTTTGAGCGTGGCAAGGTCAGGCACACTGCTGTGGAAGTTTCTGCCCACAGGCAGGAGGTGTGCGCACAGCATCAGGAGGATGCAGCATCAGGTCACGCCGCAGCACACAGCACCACACCAAAATGCACAGCATCACTTGGAGAGTGATGAAGGACTGAGATTAAAGGAAGAACATGATCAAAGGGTCAAGAATGACTCACAAGATTGTCCAAGAATTAAGAGGCTATAAAAAGAGTTTCTTAGCCTCATTTCAAGTGGTGAAAATGTGTGTGAGAGAACCACACAGGTTGTGACATTGTGAGATCATTGCAAACACAAGAGAGAATTGTGTGAGAGACATAAACACAAGAGGGACTCTTGTAGTGAGGCTGGTTGTAAAGAAGAGAGGTTAGTAGAGAATTGATAGAAAGCATTGTAATAGGTCTATCACTTTCTCGTTCTCTTCTTGGTTCTTCAAGAACTTGGATTCTTGAAGGGGATTGCTATAACTTTGTAAGAACCATTGAGATAGTGCAGAGAATTTGGAGGAACTCACGGGGACATAGGCACATTGCCGAACCTCGACAACAAATTACTTGTCTTCTTTCTTTCTTTGATTTTCTGTTCTTGTGTTCGATTGCTGAAATTCTTTCTACAAGTCATTCAAGACTTGGGTGTTTGGAAGATCACCACCTGGGCATCTTGTCAAGGTGATTTCCAACAGTGGTATCAGAGCTTTGGTCAGTGGTATCAGAGCTTTGGACAGTGGTATCAGAGCACAGTAGCTGGTTATCAGAACAAGAAGTAGAAGATACGAAGCCAAGACTCCAAGAATCAAAGATCAAACTTCTTGTGTGATTCAAGAACGATGTAAAGATCAAGATCCGGTCGTGTTCTTGAAGGTTGATTCAAGCAACGGTGTTAAAGATCCATCTTCGATCTGTGTTCTTGAAGTTAAAGAAAGTAGTTGTGGTTAGTGCACAAATCTGGGATCTTGTCCGCAAAAGATGGCTTCAAATTTCTGTGTGGAGAAGTTTGATGGAAAGAGGGACTTTGCCCTATGGAAGCGGAAGATCAAGGCGGTTCTCATGCAGCAGAAAGTGGACTTGGCTATTGGAGAAGATGATACTTTTTCAGCAAGTGTCACGGAGGACCAGCGGACCGAGATGAAGAAGATGGCTTACAGCACCATTTTCTTGCACATGTCGGACAATGTCACAAGGGAGTGCGAAGACTTAGAAGATCCAGCTGCATTATGGAAGAAACTAGATGAATTGTTTCTTGCCAAGACTCTCCCACATAAGAGGTATCTTCGGAAACAAATCTTTGCTTTTAAATTTGATCCTAAGAGAGAGTTGCAAGATAATCTTGATGCCAAGAAAAGGAGTGCATCAAGTGGTAAAGGGTTGTTATTTAAAAGAAGGCCAGCAACTTGGTATGGCAGCAACCATGGCTACTACCGGGACAGAGGTAGAGGAGAGAGCCATGGGAGAGTGCACAACAGCATGCATGGCTACTACCGGGACAGAGGTAGAGGAGAGAGCCATGGGAGAGTGCACAGCAGCATGCATGGCTACTACCGGGACAGAGGTAGAGGAGAAAGCCATGGGAGAATGCATTCCAAACTAAAATTTGGAGGGAAGAGCTGCTACTACTGCCATAAGAAGGGTCATGTTAAGAAAGATTGCAAGAAGATGACAAAGGATAGAGGAGGAAGCCATACCAAGAATGGAGAGGCTTCGGTTGCCAAAACAGAACAGCAAGATGATGATGTTCTTGTTGTGTGCTCAAGTGTGAGCAAGGGGCAAGAAGGCAGCGGGAAATGGATCTTGGATACCGGGTGCACTCATCATATGAGCCCTCACAAAGAATGGTTCAATAATTTCAAGAAGATCAATGATGGAAGGGTCTTCTTGGGGAATGATAATTCTTGCCAAGTGAGAGGGATTGGAGATATCCAATTGAGGATGTTTGATGGAGTCACAAGGCTACTGGAAAATGTGAGGTATGTTCCAGATTTGAAGAGGAACTTGATCTCATTGGGGCAGCTAGATTCCATGGGCTATACATGCAAGATAGAGGGAGGAAAGATCAAGGTGGCCAAGGGATCTTTGGTAGTGATCAAGGCAGCAAGAAACGATGGACTCTATGAGATGATCGGAGAAACAGAAACCAATGATCAAGCAGCAAGCTTGATGGCTGAGTTGGACAAGGCAGCCCTTTGGCACACTCGCTTGGGACACATGAGCGAAAAGGGCCTGCAAGTGCTTAGCAAGGAAGGTCTACTTGGTGGTGACAAAGTAGAAGAACTGGATTTCTTTAAGAGGTGTGTTTTTGGGCAACAACATCGGGTCAGCTTCAACACCGGAGTGCACAAGTCTAAGGGCATTCTTGACTACATTCATGCGGACCTTTGGGGACCAGCAAGGACACCAACACAGGGAGGTAACATTTACTTTCTGTCTTTAATTGATGATTATTCAAGAAAAGTATGGGTTTATTTGGTTAAGAATAAATTAGATGCCTTGAATAAATTAGTGGTGTGGAAAGGGCTGGTTGAGACTCAAATGGGTAGAGTAGTTAAGGGGATAAGAACCGATAATGGCTTAGAAATTTTTAACCAAGAACTTAATCAATTCTATAGGTTAAATGGCATTCTAAGACATAGGACAGTTGTGGAAACTCCTCAGCAAAATGGAGTTGCTGAGTTGATGAATAAGACCCTTATAGAAAAGGTTAGGTGCATGTTAGATGGATCCGGGTTACCAAAATATTTTTGGGGAGAAGCTATAGCTATAGCTGCATATTTGATTAATAGATCACCCTCTAGGATTGTGTTCCAAAAGACTCCCATGGAGATGTGGAGTGGAAAACCCCCTGAGTTGGACAACCTTAGGACTTTTGGGTGTGTTGCATATGCACTCCAAAAGGAGGATAAGCTTAGCCCAGGATCTAGAAAATGTGTGTTTCTAGGATATGGGGAAGGGGCTAAGGGGTACAGGTTGTGGTCCTTAGAAAAAGAAGGATTTAAACTCATAATAAGTAGGGATGTTGTCTTTAATGAATTATTATTTCCTTACTTAGAGAAAACTAACCCTGCAGGGGCTAGTGAGAAAACCAATTCAGAAATTGTTGAGCATAGCATCAAGGGAGATTCTGTTCAGGTAGAGCAAAGGAGGCAAGAGGGTTTGGACCAGGTAGAGCCCTTGGATGATTGCCAAGCTCAAGAAACTCAAGAAGAGGCTGAACAAGAAGAGGATGCTGCAGCAAGTCAGAAGGACTTTCAGCTCATAAGAGACCAGGAAAGAAGGCTGGTCGGACCACCTTCAAGATGTGGGTTTGCGGATGCTGCGGATGCAGCAGCTCCTTGGATAGAAGGATAGATGAGTGAACAAGAAACTTACACGGTGGCCATGGAGTGTAAGGATTCGTCAAAGTGGCAGCTAGCTATGGAGGAAGAAATGGATTCTTTGAGGAAGAACAACTTCTGGGAATTGGTGAAAATTCCAGGAAATCAGAAAGTTGTGGAATGTAAGTGCACTTACAAGATCAAAGAAGGGTGCCCTCCAAGAGATGAAGTCTGGAACAAGGCTAGGCTGGTGGCGAATGAGTTCACAAGAAGAGAAGAAATAGGTTTCACAGAAACTTTCTCACCTGGACACAAGGTGGAGAAGATGGTGAGTATCCTCACCTATGTCATTGATGAGCTGTTAGTTTGGAACAGCATGAAGAGGATGAAAAGGTTTACATCTCAACTCAGTGAGGAGTTCAAGAGGAAGGATCTCAGCCTTGCACAAAAGATCCTTGGGATGAGGAGAATCATCCGGGAAAGGAAGAGAAACAGGTCAAGTGTTTCTTGGGCAATGGATGTTTTTAGCAAATGTGTGAGTAATCCTGGAAAAGAGCGTTGTCTTGGGATGAAGTAGTTGCTGAGGTACATGGAGGCTCAGTGGCAGCCAGTTGTAGCACTCATAACAACCAGGGCAGAATGCATAGCGGCTACGGAAGCCATAAAGGAGGCTATGGGGTGCAAGGGGTTGTTGGACGAGTGGGAGGTCCTAAAAGAGCAGGTGGTGGTATCTTTGGATAGCCAAAGTGCAGGGCACTTGTGGAGGTATCCGGTGTTCCATGAGGGGACGGAGCATATGGATGTTCGGTATCATTACATTCTGGAAAATGGTACAGAAGGAAGCATTCATGTTGACAAGAAGACCACGGAGAAAAGTCCTGCAGATTTAGGCACCAAGTTTCTACCTCTAAGTAAGTTCAATCATTGCCTTGAATTACTTAGGATTGGAGTCAGTTGATTGATGACTCAAGATGAGTTTGGATCCCGAAAGTCTCTGCACAAATGGTTCGGGTTTAAACGCTTAGACAAAGGTAGAGATTGTTGGTTTTTTGTATAAGGTTTAAACATGGTTCAAACATGGTCAAGGTTTGAACAGGTCCAAACATGGTTCAAAGATGGTTAAAATCCAAACCAAAGGTGGAGTATGAAGGTTCAGCAAGTTGAAAGGTTGCACACAAGTGTGTGCTTAAGTTTTGAGCGTGGCAAGGTCAGACACACTGCTGTGGAAGTTTCTGCCCACAGGCAAGAGGTGTGCGCACAGCATCAGGTCACGCCGCAGCACACAGCACCACACCAAAATGCACAGCATCACTTGGAGAGTGATGAAGGGCTGAGATTAAAGGAAGAACATGATCAAAGGGTCAAGAATGAGTCACAAGATTGTCCAAGAATTAAGAGGCTATAAAAAGAGTTTCTTAGCCTCATTTCAAGTGGTGAAAAAGGTGTGTGAGAGAACCACACAGGTTGTGACATTGTGAGATCATTGTAAACACAAGAGAGAATTGTGTGAGAGACATAAACACAAGAGGGACTCTTGTAGTGAGGCTGGTTGTAAAGAAGAGAGGTTAGTAGATAATTGATAGAAAGCATTGTAATAGGTCTATCACTTTCTCGTTCTCTTCTTGGTTCTTCAAGAACTTGGATTCTTGAAGGGGATTGCTATAACTTTGTAAGAACCATTGAGATAGTGCAGAGAGTTCGGAGGAACTCACGGGGACATAGGCACATTGCCGAACCTCGACAACAAATTACTTGTCTTCTTTCTTTCTTTGATTTTCTGTTCTTGTGTTCGATTGCTGAAATTCTTTCTACAAGTCATTCAAGACTTGGGTGTTTGGAAGATCACCACCTGGGCATCTTGTCAAGGTGATTTCCAACAACCAAGAAATCAGCCTATATTAAATTGATAGTTTTACTGTTGATGTGACACTGATCATTTATCGAAGCATTGATCGCTTTATTACGAAAATAATCGGAACTAAAAAAACTAAAGGGAAAAAATGTTACTCTTGACAGCTTGAACATACAATTGCTACCATTAAAAAAATATATTTAGAGGAAAAAGTAATGTCCCTATCAACATGTAATGTATAAGTATCCCAACACGTGTTGGAAATCACCTTAGCAAGATGCCCAGGTGGTGATCTTCCAAACACCCAAGTCTTGAATGACTTGTTGAAAGAATTTCAGCAATCGAACACAAGAACATAAAATCAAAGAAAGAAAGAAGACAAATAATTTGTTGTCAAGGTTCGGCAATGTGCCTACGTCCTCGTGAGTTCCTCCGAACTCTCTGCACTATCTCAATGGTTCTTACAAAGTTACAGCAATCCCCTTGAAGAATCCAAGTTCTCGAAGAACCAAGAAGAGAACGAGAAAGTGATAGACCTATTACAATGCTTTCTATCAATTCTCTACTAACCTCTCTTCTTTACAACCAGCCTCACTACAAGAGTCCCTCTTGTGTTTATGTCTCTCACACAATTCTCTCCTGTGTTTACAATGATCTCACAATGTCACAACCTGTGTGGTTCTCTCACACACCTTTTCCACCACTTGAAATGAGGCTAAGAAACCCTTTTTATAGCCTCTTAATTTTTGGACAATCTTGTGAATCATTCTTGACCCTTTGATCATGTTCTTGCTTTAATCTTACCCCTACATCACTCTCCAAGTGATGCTGTGCATTTTGGTGTGGTGCACACATGATTGGAGAGGTCTTATGCATACTGGATCATGTGTGTAGCCATGTGCTGTGTGCTGCAGCGCTGGGGCAGGGCTGGAAGCATGGCTTGCTGTGTGCTGTGGCACTGGTGCTGTGTGCTGCGGCGTGACCTGATGCTGCAGCCTCCTAATGCTGTGCGCACACCTCCTGCTTGTGTGCTGAAACTTGCACAGCAGTGTGCCTGACCTTTCCACACTCAAAACTTAAGCACACACTTGTGTGCAACCTTTTAACTTGCTGAACTTTCATAATCCACCTTTGATTTGGATTTTAACCATCCTTGAACCATGTTTGGACCTGTTCAAACCTTGACCATGTTTGAACCATGTTTAAACCTTAGACAAAAAACCAACAATCTCTACCTTTGTCTAAGCGTTTAAACCCGAACCATTTGTGCAGAGACCTTCGGGATCCAAACTCATCTTGAGTCATCAATCAACGGACTCCAATCCTAAGTAATTCAAGGCAATGATTGAACTTACTTAGAGGTAGAAACTTGGTGCCTAAATCTGCAGGACTTTTCTCTGTGGTCTTCTTGTCAACATGAATGCTTCCTTCTGTACCATTTTCCAGAATGTAATGATACCGAACATCCATATGCTCTGTCCCCTCATGGAACACCAGATACCTCCACAAGTGCCCTGCACTTTGGCTATCCAAAGATATCACCACCTGCTCTTTTAGGACCTCCCACTCGTCCAACAACCCTTTGCACCCCATAGCCTCCTTTATGGCTTCCGTAGCTGCTATGCATTCTGCCCTAGTTGTTATGAGTGCGACCACTGGCTGCCACTGAGCCTCCATGTACCTCAGCAACCACTTCATCCCATGACAACGCTCTTTTCCGGGATTACTCACACATTTTCTGAAAACATCCATTGCCCAAGAAACACTTGACCTGTTTCTCTTCCTTTCCCGGATGATTCTCCTCATCCCAAGGATCTTTTGTGCAAGGTTGAGATCCTTCCTCTCGAACTCCTCACTGAGTTGAGATGTAAATCTTTCCATCCTCTTCCTGCTGTTCCAAACTAACAGCCCATCAATGACATAGGTGAGGATACTCACCATCTTCTCCACCTTGTGTCCAGGTGAGAAAGTTTCTGTGAAACCTATGTATTCTCTTCTCGTGAACCCATTCGCCACTAGCCTAGCCTTGTTCCGGACTTCATCTCTTGGAGGGCACCCTTCTTTGATCTTGTAAGTGCACTTACATTCCACAACTTTCTGATTTCTTGGAATTTTCACCAATTCCCAGAAGTTGTTCTTCCTCAAAGAATCCATTTCTTCCTCCATAGCTAGCTGCCACTTTGACGAATCCTTACACTCCATGGCATCCGTGTAAGTTTCTGGTTCATCCATCCCTCCTTCTATCCAAGGAGTTGCTGCATCTGCAGCATTTGCAAACATATATCTCAAGGGTGGTCTAACCACTCTTCTTTCCCGGTCTCTTATGAGCTGGTAGTCCTTCCGACTTGCTGCATCAACCTCTTCTAGTTCAGCCTCCTCTTGAGTGCCCTGAGCATGGCCTTCATCCAAGGGCTCTACCTGGTCCGAACCCTCTTGCCTTCCTTGCTCTACCTGAACTGAATCTTCCTTGATGCTATGCTCCACAAGAACCAAACTGGTTTGCTCACTAGCCCCTGCAGGGTTAGTAATCTCCAAGTAGGGAAATAACAATTCATTAAAAATAACATCCCTACTTATTATGAGTTTCAATCCTTCTTTTTCTAAGGACCACAACCTGTACCCCTTAGCCCCTTCCCCATATCCTAGAAACACATATTTTCTAGATCCTGGGCTAAGGCTATCCTCCTTTTGGAGTGCATACGCAGCACACCCAAAAGTCCTAAGGTTGTCCAACTCAGGGGGTTTTCCACTCCACATCTCCAAGGGAGTCTTGAGCTCTAAAGCTCTAGAGGGTGATCTATTCACCAAGTATGCAGCTGTAGCCACAGCTTCTCCCCAAAAATATTTTGGTAACCCGGATCCTATTAACATGCACCTAACCTTCTCCATAAGGGTCTTATTCATCCACTCAGCAACTCCATTTTGTTGAGGGGTTTCCACAACCGTCCTATGTCTTAGAATGCCATTTAACCTACAGAATTGATCAAGTTCTTGGTTAAAAATTTCGAAGCCATTATCGGTTCTTATCCCCTTAACTACTCTACCCATTTGAGTCTCAACCAGCCCTTTCCACACCATTAATTTATTCAAGGCATCTAATTTATTCTTAACCAAATAAACCCATACTTTTCTTGAATAATCATCAATTAAAGACAGAAAGTAAATGTTACCTCACTGTGTTGGTGTCCTTGCTGGTCCCCAAAGGTCTGCATGAATGTAGTCAAGAATGCCCTTAGACTTGTGCACTCCGGTGTTGAAGCTGACCCAATGTTGCTACCCAAAAACATAGCTCTTACATAAATCCAGTTTTTCTACTTTGTCACCACCAAGTAGACCTTCCTTGCTAAGCACTTGCAGGCCCTTTTCGTTCATGTGTCCCAAGCGAGTGTGCCAAAGAGCTGCCTTATCCAGCTCAGCCATCAAGCTTGCTGCTTGATCATTGGTTTCTGTTTCTCCAATCATCTCATAGAGTCCATCGTTTCTTGCTGCCTTAATTACTACCAAAGATCCCTTGGCCACCTTGATCTTTCCTCCCTCTAATTTGCATGTGTACCCCATGGAATCCAGCTGCCCCAATGTGATCAAGTTCCTCTTTAAATTTGGAAGATATCTTACATTTCATAGCAGCCTTGTGACTCCATCAAACATCCTCAATTGGATGTCTCCAATCCCTCTTACTTGGCAAGAATTGTCATTCCCCAAGAAGACCCTTCCTTCATTGATCTCCTTGAAATTCTTGAACCATTCTTTGTGAGGGCACATATGATGAGTGCACCCGGAATCAAGAATCCACTTTCCACTGCCTTGCCTCCTGCTCACATCCGAGCACACAACAAGAACATCATCACCTTGCTGTTCTCCCATGGCAACCGAAGCCTCTCCATTGTTGGTATGGCTTCTCCTCTCATCCCACATCATCTTCTTGCAATCTTTCTTGAAATGGTCCTCCTTGTTGCAGTAGAAGCACATCTTTCCTCTAACCCTTGGTTTAGAGTGTGCTCTCCTATGGCTTTCTCCTCTACCATTGTCCTGGTAGTAGCCATTGTTACTGTCATTCCGAGCTGCTGGCCTTTATCTTATGAACAGCTCTTCACCACTTGATGTCTCCTTCATCTTGGCTTTGAAATCATGTGCCCTTATGGCATTGATCACAATCTCCTTTGTCAAACTATCTCTCCCATACTCAATGGCATTAATCAAATTTTCAAAGCAATCTGAAAGTGAATTTAATAAAATAACAGCCAATTGTTCATCCGGAAAAGAAATGTTACAGCTATTCAAATCTTGAACTAGCTTATTAAAGACATCAAGATTATCTTACAACTCCTTACTAGGGTCCATTTTAAAAGCAAAGATTCTTTTAAGAAGATAAATTTTGTTAGGGAGAGTTTTGGTAAGAAACAACTCTTCTAGTTTCTTCCATATGACAGCCAGATCCTCTGAGTCTCCGCACTCGCTTGTGACACTATCCGACATGTGCAAGAACATGGTCCTGTAAGCCATCTTCTTCATCTCGGTCCGCTGGTCCTCCGTGACACTTGCTGGAAAAGTATCATCTTCTTTAACAGCCAAGTCCACTTTCTGCTGCATGAGAACCGCCTTGATCTTCCGCTTCCATAGGGCAAAGTACCCCTTTCCATCAAACTTCTCCACACAGAAATTTGAAGCCATCTTTTGCGGACAAGATCCCAGATTTGTGCACTAACCACAACTACTTTCTTTAACCTCAAGAACACAGATCGAAGATGGATCTTTAACACCGTTCTTGAATCAACCTTCAAGAACACGACCGGATCTTGACCTTTACACCATTCTTGAATCACCCAAGAAGTTTGATCTTTGATTCTTGGAGTCTTTGCTCCGTACCTTCTACTTCTTGTTCCGATAACTAGCTGATGTGCTCTGATACCACTGTTGGAAATCACCTTAGCAAGATGCCCAGGTGGTGATCTTCCAGACACCCAAGTCTTGAATGACTTATAGAAAGAATTTCAGCAATCGAACACAAGAACAGAAAATCAAAGAAAGAAAGAAGACAAGTAATTTGTTGTCGAGGCTCGGCAATGTGCCTACGTCCCCGAGAGTTCCTCCGAACTCTCTGCACTATCTCAATGGTTCTTACAAAGTTACAGCAATCCCCTTCAAGAATCCAAGTTTATGAAGAACCAAGAAGAGAACGAGAAAGTGATACACCTATTACAATGCTTTCTATCAATTCTCTACTAACCTCTCTTCTTTACAACCAGCCTCACTACAAGAGTCCCTCTTGTGTTTATGTCTCTCACACAAATCTCTCTTGTGTTTACAATGATCTCACAATGTCACAACCTGTGTGGTTCTCTCACACACCTTTTCCACCACTTGAAATAAGACTAGGAAACCCTTTTTATAGCCTCTTAATTCTTGGACAATCTTGTGAATCATTCTTTTTTTCTTTGATTTTCTGTTCTTGTGTTCGATTGCTGAAATTCTTTCTACAAGTCATTCAAGACTTGGGTATTTGGAAGATCACCACCTGGGCATCTTGCTAAGGTGATTTCCAACAGTGTGTACACTAAATCAATTCGAAATGATCGGTTAGTTAGTTTTAACTGTTTAGCGAATACCCCAATGTGTTGGTTCATGTGAAATTATTGGGTGAAAACCTATATAATTTGCAAATTTCAACCAAACCGTTACAATTTTGGCAAGAAAAATGGAATATTTCAGCATGCTAAGAACAAACAAATTAAAAGGGAAAAAATCAGACAATAAATATAAATGAAAAATAAAAAATAAAAAAAGATATGAGATTGCCACTCCATTTTGATACAAAAGTAAGTAACAGTCCATTTTTGGATTCCTAGTTCCTACTGACCATTTGAAGCTTAATTAGCTTTCAAGGAGTCTTAGTCCACAATAAATAGTAGTATATTCCAAAATCAACCTCATATGAGTAAAGTAATTTGGTACATATAACCATTCTAGTTAGCAAAATCAATGTAATTTATACTAATTTTATGCATAAAATTTATGTTATTTACTGACTGCCTGAATCTGTTAATCAATTTGTAAAAATTAAGTAACAAGATTTGGTTAATTAATAATTACATTTTCATCCTGTATATATAGCATTCATTTTTACCTTCAGTTTTGCTTAAATTTCATTACATTCAATATATAAAAAAAAATGACTCCTTGAATTGGTTTCTTGGGTCAACTTGATGTTTTTTTTTTTCCTGAATGGTTTCATAAGTGTAGTGAGATTACTTTGATGATCATGAGATTATAAGAATTGATGGACTAAAAGAAGAGAAACAGAAAGTTCAATGCAATCTTTTTCAAGGGAGTTGGGTTTATGATAATTCATACCCAATTTATGATTCATTGAGCTGTCCATTCCTCGGAGGATTTGATTGCCAGAAAAATGGCAGACTGGTCTGATATGGAGTACCGAAAGTAGGGATGGCTGTCCAAAAGTTATATCCTTGTAAGGTATTTTTTGTTTTTTTTAGATGCACGTGTTGAAAACGATTTTGTTGATTATTTTTCTTTAAAAAAATTGGTTGATTTATTCATTTTTCTTTTTATATATCCATGCATGACAGAACCCGTGATAGTGATAGGAAATGAAGTGAGCATTGGTTGATTTTTTTTTTAATTTATTTATTATTTTAGTAATGACATTTACCCAGATGATGGGTACAAAAATTCATTCAACAATAACAATGGCAATGGTTATTTGGGCGTAGTGGTTTACAAAATCCGCCCCTACAAAATCCATTAGGACCTGTACAATATGTATTGCATCGGTCATCGTCAACACCAGGCTGACATTTTCCAAAAGCTGGGTGGTCTTTGCAGCACAAAGAGTCTTGTGCGAGAGTTTCCTCAATACCTGAAAGCAACAATCAATCCTTGTTACAATACAGAATGGGGGCTAAAAAGAAAATAAAACAACACAATGATTGCTATAATAGATTAAAACAAAAGATGATCACGTTGAGTGCATTAATGAAACAATTGATATTTTACTGAAATAATTTTATATATAAAATTACTCAATTCTAAATCATTTTAGACAATCTGCACTCGTATTATTTGATAAAAATTAGTTAAAGTACAACTATAATGTTTTCAAAAAAAAATGACTGTCTAAGAAAAAGAAAAGAAAATAATGCTTCTTATGTTTATTTCCGGAAAATGCTATAATTTATATACATTCCCCATCCAAAAGAAAAAAACAAGTATCTCTAGCTTACACAAGTAGTCATGAAAAAAAATCGTCGAATGTAAACTTTTCGTTATGTGAAAATGTAAAAGAAACATAATCAATTATAACAATGAACCTATGGATGAGATCAAGACAACTAAGAAGACAAAGGATACAAATCTTTATTTGAACACATAAAAGAAACCAAAAAAATTATAACAAACCAACCTACGCATGAGATAAAGACAACTAGGAAGACAAAGGATACAAATCTCTTGGAAGCCATTTTTTTTTTTTCAGAATGTTGCTCTCGATGTATAAGTTGGACCATATAGTTAAGGTATATATATATATGTATGGGGAGGGATCACCATTATTGTTTTGACATTTCTAAGGAAAATAGGGTTTTTTTTTTTTTTTTTTATGGTAACCCTGTCATGAATAGAAATATAAGAATAAATTAGTTTTTAAAATATTATTGTTGATTGGGTTTTTTAAAATTCTTAATTCTCTAAATGTCATTGTGCTGATCTTGTTTACTAAAACAAAATAAGTTTTGTCACGTCATCAAATGAAAAATTAATAATTTACCTCAATAGTCCTTGTTGCTTGATTTGAGGTCCAAATTAATCCCTTAAAAATCTATCTTTACACCCCCTCATTTTTAACCTCATCTTCATCTTCAAACTGTCTCAACTATGTCCGTAAAAAAAACTTAAATATATTATAATCTCTTCTGTTTTTCTCTCTAGTAATTTTCATTTGATTTGGATCTTATATACAAAATAAAAAATTGTTTGAATTTTTATTCATCCAAAAAAAATGAAAGGAATTAAGAACATCTTGATTCTGTTGATGGTCAAGATTGATTTGTGCTTGAGATTAATGGTTTACATTCCCAATTATGGTAGAACCTTTGCACGAGAATGGGGAGAGGAAGTTAAGGAAGAGCATGTGGTTTCAAAAGCACCACTACGATGTTAATGATAATTCGTTTGGCAGTCTTGGTCTCATTTGTTCCCATATTTGGTGTATTTTATTTGAGTTATTTGGAGTACTGTATGTGCACTGATCTCCTTTGCTTTGCCAGCCTTATTTCGTCTAACGTTATTCGGTTCATCTCTTAATTTCTGGCAGAGAGCATTTGATTTTTGCATTTTCATGTGGATTGCTCTTTGCAGCTTATGGAACTAGTTAGAGTTTGAAGGAATCTTAGCTTGAAACTTGAAGGAGTCTAGGAAGATGTACATCGATCAACAGAAAAAAAATTAAAATCTAAGTCTATAGATCTGCAAGAATCATATATCTCGATTTTCGAATAAAGAGTCTCGCCTATAGTAAATTTTTAGGGGTCATGAGCATGCGACCCAGTTGGAAGTGGTAATACAATTCGAATGGTTTTTCAGATTGAAGGATGCCTTCTCTTAACTGGATGTTTTTACTTGCAAGTGGTAATACAATTTAGATCAATTAAGTTTTCTATTTAACTTACAGATTTTAAGGTTTTTTTTTTAATAATTTGAAAGGGGTATGGCTACAGACTAGAGTAAGTAGATGAAGTTAGGGGTTTGACACATAAGTGTTTTAGAGGATTAATTTGAATATCATATTAAACTATAAGAACCATTGGTGTAATTTATTTATTTTTCATTTGATGATGTGGAAAAAAATACTCCGTCCTAAGAAATAATATCAAAATAACCTCATTTAAACAATTAAGATTTTCAAAAACCTCAGTGAGGAAAAAAGTTCATGAATTGTAAACTAAATCAATTATATTTTGTCATGTCAGAAAAATTACAGGCTTAAAGTTCGGAACTCATTGCTGGACTCCGCAAATTTTCTAACATGTTAAGATATGAAACTGGTCTAATCTAAAAGTTTAAGTAAGAAAAAAACTTTGGTTTGATATTGCTATGCTAAAATCATTTTATGTCGTAATTAGGTGGCAATATTTCAGAAATTGGGCACACCTAGCTAGGTTCTTGTTTGATTTTGCTATAGCTAGGATGAAAAAAAGAAATTGCTTTATTATTAGCTGGTGATGCAGTGGGTACCTCTTTCAGTAGAGTTTAGTTTTTGTGTTTAATTTTTTATCCTTTGTATAAAAAACGAAATATAGAAATTGATATTGATGTAGTTGTAAGATGTGATTTCATGGACGTAATACATTCATATATACTTGGTCATGGCCTGGAAATGTTTGGTTTTTCATTTAAGTCCACTTGCTTTAAGTTGGTGTTGGCTTAATGGAAAACCAAACATGGTCATAGTAGGTGTTTATACCGTCTATCTTGGAGAAATTCTTGGGTAGGTCAGGTCTTGTAAGACTCAGTTTTAGTAGGGTATTTTGAGTTCTTTATAAAGCTCGACTTACACAAGAATTTCTCATTAAAGAGTTGGCTTTTACAACGATTTGGTACTATTAAAATGTTTTTGGAAACGGTTTTGATAAAACATATGTAAAGTTAAAAACTATTTTGTACGGAGTTAAAACAAATTGATTCTTCTCAGAAAAGCTTTTTTTAAAGTGTCTGTTTTACTTATGTTTCTTGATAACATAAATAGATGTAGAAACTTGACAAAACATAAAATTTAAGTATATCCATTAATTGGCAATCTTGATTATCTTGTATATTACATTTTAGGTTCAATGGTCAAGATTTCTTGAAGAGATATGGAGGCCAAAAGATCATGTTTGTTGGAGACACCCTTAGTAACAATATATGGGTGTCATTAACATGCATGATTCATGCTGTAGTCTCAAACTCTAATTACACTAGCGAATCCAAAGGGCTGATCTCAACGTTTTCAATAACTAAACGCATATTATTTTATTTTATAAATGAGCAGTAACAAGGAATGGAACGAACTGAAGTCAACCATCTGATATGGACAAACCAAACCCGTGGACAGTTTGACACATCATGGAAGATCACCACCAGCTGCAACTGTTGTAAACGAAGTTTTGAGGAATATGTCGATGGCGGATGCTTTACTCGACCTAACAACTCTATCACAGTTGGGAAAAGACGGACATCCATCAATATAAGGAATGATTGGTGAGAAAGGAAATGATTGTTGTCACTGGTGCCATGCTGGTGTTCCTGATACATGGAATCAACTCTTCTATGCAATTCTTCTCACCGGTAACGATGCAAGAAAATAAAATTTAAATGATCATTTGTGACGATTAACTATTAAAATTGACCAAGAAATCAGCCTATATTAAATTGATAGTTTTACTGTTGATGTGACACTGATCATTTATCGAAGCATTGATCGCTTTATTACGAAAATAATCGGAACTAAAAAAACTAAATGGAAAAAGTGTTACTCTTGACAGCTTGAACATACAATTGCCACCATTAAAAAAAACATATTTAGAGGAAAAAGTAATGTCCTTATCCACATGTAATGTATAAGTATCCCAACACGTGTTGGTAGGGTGTGTAAACTGAATCAGTTCGAAATGATCGGTTAGTTAGTTTTAACCGCTTAGTGAATACCCCAACGTGTTGGTTCATGTCAAATTATTGGGTGAAAACCTATATAATTTGCAAATTTCAACCACACCGTTACAATTTTGGCAAGAAAAATGGAATATTTCAGCATGCTAAGAACAAACAAATTAAAAGGGAAAAAATCAGACAATAAATATAAATAAAAAATAAAAAAAGATATGAGGTTGCCACTCCATTTTGATACAAAAGTAAGTAACAGTCCATTTTTGGATTCCTAGTTCCTACTGACCATTTGAAGCTTAATTAGCTTTCAAGGAGTCTTAGTCCACAATAAATAGTAGTATATTCCAAAATCAACCTCATATGAGTAATGTAATTTGGTACATACAACCATTCTAGTTAGCAAAATCCATGTAATTTATACTAATTTTATGCATAAAATTTATGTTATTTACTGACTGCCTGAATCTGTTAATTAATTTGTAAAAATTAAGTAACAAGATTTGGTTAATTAATAATTACATTTTCATCCTGTATATATAACATTCATTTTTACCTTCAGTTTTGCTTAAATTTCATTACATTCAATATATAAAAAAAAAAATGACTCCTTGAATTGGTTTCTTGGGTCAACTTGATGTTTTTCTTTTCATAAGTGTAGTGAGATTACTTTGATGATCATGAGATTGTAAGAATTGATGGACTAAAAGAAGAAAAACAGAAAGTTTAATGCAATCTTTTTCAAGGGTGTTGGGTTTATGATAATTCATACCCAATTTATGATTCATTGAGCTGTCCATTCCTCGGAGGATTTGATTGCCAGAAAAATGGCAGACTGGCTTGATATGGAGTACCTAAAGTATGGATGGCTGTCCACAAGTTATATCCTTGTAAGGTATTTTTTGGTTTTTTTTTTAGATGCACGTGTTGAAAATGATTTTGTTGATTATTTTTCTTTTAAAAAATTGGTTGATTTATTCATTTTTCTTTTTATATATCCATGCATGACAGAACCCATGATAGTGATAGGAAATGAAGTGAGCATTGATTGATTTTTTTTTTCATTTATTTATTATTTTAATAATGACATTTACCCGGATGATGGGTACAAAAATTCATTCAACAATAACAATGGCAATGGTTATTTGGGCGTAGTGGTTTACAAAATCCGCCCCTACAAAATCCATTAGGACCTGTACAATATGTATTGCATCGGTCATCGTCAACGCCAGGCTGACATTTTCCAAAAGCTGGGTGGTCTTTGCAGCACAAAGAGTCTTGTGCGAGAGTTTCCTCAATATCTGAAAGCAACAATCAATCCTTGTTACAATACAGAATGGGGGCTAAAAAAAAAATAAAACAACACAATGATTACTATAATAGATTAAAACAAAAGATGATCACGTTGAGCGCATTAATGAAACAATTGATATTTTACTGAAATAATTTTATATATAAAATTACTCAATTCTAAATCATTTTAGACAATCTGCACTAGTATTATTTGATAAAAATTAGTTAAAGAACAACTATAATGTTTTCAAAAAAAAAGACTGTCTAAGAAAAAGAAAAGAAAATAATGCTTCTTATGTTTATTTCCGGAAAATGCTATAATTTATATACATTCCCCATCCAAAAGAAAAAAACAAGTATCTCTAGCTTACACAAGTAGTCATGAAAAAAAATCTTCGAATGTAAACTTTTCGTTATGTGATAATGTAAAAGGAACATAATTAATTATAACAATGAACCTATGGATGAGATCAAGACAACTAAGAAGACAAAGGATACAAATCTTTATTTGACCACATAAAAGAAACCAAAAAAATTATAACAAACCAACCTATGCATGAGATAAAGACAACTAGGAAGACAAAGGATACAAATCTCTTGGAAGCCATTTTTTTTTTCGGAACGTTGCTCTCGATGTATAAGTTGGACCACATAGTTGAGGTATATATATATATGTATGGGGAGGGATCACCATTATTGTTTTGCCATTTTCAAGGAAAATTGGATTTTTTTTTTTTAATGGTAACCCTGTCATGAATAGAAATATAAGAATAAATTAGTTTTTAAAATATTATTGTTGATTGGGTTTTTTAAAATTCTTAATTCTCTAAATGTCATTGTGTTGATCTTGTTTCCTAAAACAAAATAAGTTTTGTCACATCATCAAATGAAAAATAAATAATTTACCTCAATAGTCCCTATTGCTTGATTTGAGGTCCAAATTAATCCCTTAAAAATCTATCTTTACAACCCCTCATTTTTAACCTCATCTTCATCTTCAAACTGTCTCAACTTTGTCCGTAAAAAAAACTTAAATAAATTATAATCTCTTCTGTTTTTCTCTCTAGTAATTTCCATTTGATTTGGATCTTATATACAAATTGAAAATTTGTTTGAATTTTTATTCATCCAAAAAAAATGGAAGGAATTAAGAACATCTTGATACTGTTGATGGTCAAGATTGATTTGTGCTTGATATTAATGGTTCACATTCCCAATTATGGTAGAACCTTTGCACGAGAATGGGGAGAGGAAGTTAAGGAAGAGCATGTGGTTTCAAAAGCACCACTACAATGTTAATGATAATTCGTTTGGCAGTCTTGGTCTCATTTGTTCCCATATTTGGTGTATTTTATTTGAGTTTTTTGGAGTACAGTATGTGCACTGATCTCCTTTGTTTTGCCAGCCTTATTTCGTCTAACATTATTCGGTTCATCTCTTAATTTCTGGCAGAGAGCATTTGATTTTTGATTTTCATGTGGATTGCTCTTTGCAGCTTATGGAACTAGTTAGAGTTTGAAGGAATCTTCGCTTGAAACTTGAAGAAGTCTAGGAAGATGTACATCGATCAACAGCAAAAAAATTAAAATCTAAGTCTATAGATCTGCAAGAATCATATATCTCGATTTTCGAATAAAGAGTCCCGCCTATAGTAAATTTTTAGGGGTGAAGAGCATGCGACCCAGTTGGTAGTGGTAATACAATTTGAATGGTTTTTCAGATTGAAGGATGCCTTCTCTTAACTGGATGTTTTTACTTGCAAGTGGTAATACAATTTAGACCAATTAACTTTTCTATTTAACTTACAGATTTTAAGGTTTTTTTTTTTAATAATTTGAAAGGGGGTATGGCTACAGACTAGAGTAAGTAGATGAAGTTAGGGGTTTGACACATAAGTGTTTTAGAGGATTAATTTGAATCTCATATTAAACTATAAGAATCATTGATGTAATTTATTTATTTTTCATTTGATGATGTGGAAAAAAATACTCCGTCCTAAGAAATAATATCAAAATAACCTCATTTAAACAATTAAGATTTTCAAAAACCTCAATGAGGAAAAAAGTTCATGAATTGTAAACTAAATCAATTATATTTTGTCATGTCAGAAAAATTACAGGCTTTAAGTTCTGAACACATTGCTGGACTACGCAAATTTTCTAACATGTTAAGATATGAAACTGGTCTAATCTAAAAGACAAAGTGTAAATAAGAAAAAGACTTTGGTTTGATATTGCTATGCTAAAATCATTTTATGTCGTAATTAGGTGGCAATATTTCAGAAATTGGGCACACCTAGCTAGGTTCTTGTTTGATTTTGCTATAGCTAGGATGAAAAAAAGAAATTACTTTATTATTAGCTGGTGATGCAGTGGGTACCTCTTTAAGTAGAGTTTAGTTTTTGTGTTTAATTTTTTATCCTTTGTATAAAAAACGACATATAGAAATTGATATTGATGTTGTTGTAAGATGTGATTTCATGGACGTAATACATTCATATATACTTGGTCATGGCCCGGAAATGTTTGGTTTTTCATTTAAGTCAACTTGCTTTAAGTTGGTGTTGGCTTAATGGAAAACCAAACATGGTCATAGTAGGTGTTTATACCGTCTATCTTGGAGAAATTCTTGGGTAGGTCAGGTCTTGTAAGACTCAGTTTTAGTAGGGTATTTTGAGTTCTTTATAAAGCTCGACTTACACAAGAATTTCTCATTAAAGAGTTAGCTTTTACAACGATTTGGTACTATTAAAATGTTTTTGGAAACAGTTTTGATAAAACATTTGTAAGGTTAAAAAATATTTTGTACGGAGTTAAAACAAATTGATTCTTCTCAGAAAAGCTTTTTTTAAAGTCTGTTTTACTTATGTTTCTTGATAACATAAATAGATGTAGAAACTTGACAAAACATAAAATTTAAGTATATCCATTAATTGACAATCTTGATTATCTTGTATATTACATTTTAGGTTCAATGGTCAAGATTTCTTGAAGAGATATGGAGGCCAGAAGATCATGTTTGTTGGAGACTCCCTTAGTAACAATATATGGGTGTCATTAACATGCATGCTTCATGCTGTAGTCTCAAACTCTAATTACACTAGCGAATCCAAAGGGCTGATCTCAACGTTTTCAATAACTAAACGCACATTATTTTATTTTGTAAATGAGCAGTAACAAGGAATTGAACGAACTGAAGTCAACCACCTGATATGTACAAACCAAACCCGTGGACAGTTTGACACATCATGGAAGATCACCACCAGCTGCAACTGTTGTAAACGAAGGTTTGAGGAATATGTCGATGGCGGATGCTTTACTCGACCTAACAACTCTATCACAGTTGGGAAAAGATGGACATCAATCAATATAAGGAATGATTGGTGAGAACAGAAATGATTGTTGTCACTGGTGCCATGCTGGTGTTCCTGATACATGGAATCAACTCTTCTATGCAATTCTTCTCACCGGTAACGATGCAAGAAAATAAAATTTAAATGATCATTTGTGACGATTAACTATTAAAATTGACCAAGAAATCAGCCTATATTAAATTGATAGTTTTATTGTTGATGTGACACTGATCATTTATCGAAGCATTGATCGCTTTATTACGAAAATAATTGGAACTAAAAAAACTAAAGGGAAAAAATGTTACTTTTGACAGCTTGAACATACAATTGCGACCATTAAAAAACATATATTTAGAGGAAAAAGTAATGTCCTTATCAACATGTAATGTATAAGTATCCCAACACGTGTTGGTAGGGTGTGTAAACTGATTCAGTTCGAAATGATCGGTTAGTTAGTTTTAACCGTTTAGTGAATACCCCAACGTGTTGGTTCATGTCAAATTATTGGGTCAAAACCTATATAATTTGCAAATTTCAACCACACCGTTACAATTTTGGCAAGAAAAATGGAATATTTCAGCATGCTAAGAACAAACAAATTAAAAGGGAAAAAATCAGACAATAAATATAAATATAAAATATAAAATAAAAAAGATATGAGATTGCCACTCCATTTTGATACAAAAGTAAGTAACAGTCCATTTTTGGATTCCTAGTTCCTACTGACCATTTGAAACTTAATTAGCTTTCAAGGAGTCTTAGTCCACAATAAATAGTAGTATATTCCAAAATCAACCTCATATGAGTAAAGTAATTTGGTACATACAATCATTCTAGCTAGCAAAATCAATGTAATTTATACTAATTTTATGCATAAAATTTATGTTATTTACTGACTGCCTGAATCTGTTAATTAATTTGTAAAAGTTAAATAACAATATTTGGTTAATTAATAAATACATTTTCATCCTGTATATATAACATTCATTTTTACCTTCAGTTTTGCTTAAATTTCATTACATTCAATATATAAAATAAAAAAATGACTCCTTGAATTGGTTTCTTGGGTCAACTTGATGTTTTTCTTTTCATAAGTGTAGTGAGATTACTTTGATGATCATGAGATTGTAAGAATTGATGGACTAAAAGAAGAGAAACAGAAAGTTCAATGCAATCTTTTTCAAGGGAGTTGGGTTTATGATAATTCATACCCAATTTATGATTCATTGAGCTGTCCATTCCTCCGAGGATTTGATTGCAAGAAAAATGGCAGACTGGCCTGATATGGAGTACCTAAAGTATGGATGGCTGTCCACAAGTTATATCCTTGTAAGGTATTTTTTGTTTTTTTGTTTAGATGCACGTGTTGAAAACGATTTTGTTGATTATTTTTCTTTAAAAAAATTGGTTGATTTATTCATTTTTCTTTTTTATATATCCATGCATGACAGAACCCGTGATAGTGATAGGAAATGAAGTGAGCACTGATTGATTTTTTTTTCATTTATTAATTATTTTAGTAATGACATTTACCCGGATGATGGGTACAAAAATTCATTCAACAATAACAATGGCAATGGTTATTTGGGCGTAGTGGTTTACAAAATCCGCCCCTACAAAATCCTTTAGGACCTGTACAATATGTATTGCATCGGTCATCGTCAACGCCAGGCTGACATTTTCCAAAAGCTGGGTGGTCTTTGCAGCACAAAGAGTCTTGTGCGAGAGTTTCCTCAATATCTGAAAGCAACAATCAATCCTTGTTACAATACAGAATGGGGGCTAAAAAATAAATAAAACAACACAATGATTACTATAATAGATTAAAACAAAAGATGATCACGTTGAGCGCATTAATGAAACAATTGATATTTTACTGAAATAATTTTATATATGAAATTACTCAATTCTAAATCATTTTAGACAATCTGCACTCGTATTATTTGATAAAAATTAGTTAAAGTACAACTATAATGTTTTCAAAAAAAATAGAAAATAATGCTTCTTATGTTTATTTCCGGAAAATGCTATAATTTATATACATTCCCCATCTATAAGAAAAAAAAAGTATCTCTAGCTTACACAAGTAGTCATGAAAAAAAATCGTCGAATGTAAACTTTTCGTTATGTGAAAATGTAAAAGAAACATAATCAATTATAACAATGAACCTACGGATAAGATCAAGACAACTAAGAAGACAAAGGATACAAATCTTTATTTGAACACATAAAAGAAACCAAAAAAATTATAACAAACCAACCTATGCATGAGATAAAGACAACTAGGAAGACAAAGGATACAAATCTCTTGGAAGCCATTTTTTTTTTTCGGAACGTTGCTCTCGATGTATAAGTTGGACCACATAGTTGAGTTATATATATATGTATAGGGAGGGATCACCATTATTGCTTTGCCATTTTTAAGGAAAATTGGGTTTTTTTTTTTTTTTTAGGGTAACCCTGTCATGAATAGAAATATAAGAATAAATTAGTTTTTAAAATATTATTGTTGATTGGGTTTTTTAAAATTCTTAATTCTCTAAATATCATTGTCTTGATATATTTAATGTGAAACACCTGAGTCCTTGTTTTGTGGATTCCGATGAAGCTATTGTGAACTTGAGGACGAGTTCTTTCCAACCCGAGGCAACTGATGCAAGAGGATCCGAGTCAGATGATGTTGAGTTGTCAGATAACACGTTGTTGGCACTGAGATACCTTGAGTTGGTAGATCAGCGCAAAAATGGTAGGTGGACTACCTAAAATGGTTGACTGCTATTGATTCCGTTTTAGGCCTTCAAATTTGCAGTTTCTAGTTTTAGGAAACTTTCCATTTGTAATTTCCTTTTGTATTCAAGTCAGAATTGACTATCGTTGATTCTGCCTTAATACAATCGCTTAATTTTAGTAATTTCCTTAGTTTTCCCCAAGATTATGTTTTCGAGGATTTTTTCTTTTTTTTGCTTTGACCTTATAAATAAGGAGGCCACATATGAAAAAGATAGATTATTATTATTATTGTATTTACATAATTTTAAATTAAACATCAGAGGTGTTTCTCTATGTTTTTTAGGGTTTTTCTTGTGTTTCTCCCTGTAAAATATCTATTGAAACTAGCATGCAGAATAATCGCAATTCTACCCGGCGTCATGTATGCTACAGATCCTTCCTTTGGGAGGATAATTCAGGAGATAACTAATGGTTAATGCCATGATTTTATTTTACATAATGGTTATCTGTTTCGTGGATTACAGTTGTGCGTTCTAGATTGTTCACTAAGGCAGCAGATTATTAGTGAACTTCATAACGAGGGTCACTTTGGGCGAGATAAGACGTTGGCCTTGATCTCTTCTAATTATTATTGGCCCAAATTGACCAGCGATATGGCTCATCATGTAGAGCGTTGTTATGTGTGTCAGTGGTCCAAGGGAGTTCTCACTAATGCGAGCTTGTACACACCTTTACCTATACCTGAAGCCCCTTGGTTTGATGTCAGTATGGACTTTGTGTTGGGCTTACCCCGTACCTAACGAGGCTTGGATTCTATTTTGGTGGTGGTAAATAGATTTTCCAAGATGGTCCATTTCATACCTTGCAGGAAGACAATGGATGCTACCCGGATCGCTCATCTTTACTTCAAGGAGATTGTGCGTTTACATGGTGTTCCCCAATCCATCACTTTAGATCGTGACACCAAGTTCATGAGTCAGTTCTGGAAGAGTTTATGGGAGAAACTGGGGACAAACTTGAATTTTAGCAGTGCCTACCACCCCCAGACAGATGGTCAGACCGAGGTGGTGAACCGGAGTTTGGGAAACCTTTTGAGGAGCTTGGCAGGATCTAAACCAAAGCAGTGGGATCTGGCGTTACCTCAAGCAGAATTTGCCTATAACAGGTCGAAAAACAGAACCACAAGAATGAGCTCATTTGAGATTGTATATAGTCAGAATCCATCCGGGGTGCTTGACTTAGCCCCTATTCCACGAGTGGGTCATTTAAATCACAAGGCATATGAGATAACAGAACATCTTCGGGGTATCCATGAGCAGGTAAAGCTGGCCATTCACAAGAGTAATGCCAAGTACAAGGCTCAGAGCGACAAACACCGTCGTCAGGTACTTTTTGATGTTGGTGATTTTGTTTGGGCGGTATTAACTCGTGATCGTTTTCCTGTGGGAGAATATAATAAACTTAAGGAGCGGAAGATTGGACCCTGTGAGATCCTGCAGAAGATCAATGATAACGCCTACAGACTACACCTACACAGTCATCTGAGGACTTCTGATGTATTTAATGTGAAACACTTGAGTCCTTATTTTGTGGATTCTGATGAAGCTATTGTGAACTCGAGGACGAGTTCTTTCCAACCCGAGGCGACTGATGCAGGAGGATCCAAGTTAGATAATGCAGAGTTATCAGATAGCACGTTGTTGGCACTGAGATACCTAGAGTTGGCAGATTAGCGCAAAACTGGCAGGTGGACTACCTAGAACGGGCCACGGGCTCCGATCAGGCCCCAGAGACCCTAGTCTAAATAAGACGCCGGGCAGAATAACGATTATTTTGCAGGCTAGTCGAACAGATAGTTCACAGGGAGTAACACAAGAAAAATCCTAAAACAATACAGAGAAATTACTCTGATGCTTTATTTTAATTTATTCCAAAAATACAATAATAATATTACGAAACCCTAAGACCTTATTTATAAGGTCGAAGCTAAAATAGGAAAATTAAATTAAGGCCGAATTTAAATTAAATAAAATAAAAGGTTTCCTAAAAACTAAAAACTGCCAATTTGAAGGTTTAAACTTCGTTTTTTGGCTTAAACACGATAAGGCTTAGTACACCTACTAAGTTTTTCCCAGAAGCTTGTTTCCAATCAAACTAGGGTCTTCGGGGCCCAATCCGAACCTGTGGCCCACTAAACGGTGTATACCGGTTTAGATAGCCCACTTGCCATCTGATAGCTCAGCATCATCTGACTCGGATCCTCCTACATCAGTACTGACGCTGGGCAGAATAGCGATTATTCTGCAAACTAGTCGAACAAATAGTTCAAAGGGAGTAACACAAAAAAAAACCCTAAAACAATACAGAGAAACTACTCTGATGCTTTATTTTAATTTATTCTAAAAATACAATAATAATATTACGAAACCCTAAGACCTTATTTATAAGGTCGAAGCTAAAATAAGAAAATTAAATTAAGACCGAATTTAAATTAAATAAAATAAAAAGTTTCCTAAAAACTAAAAACTGCCAATTTGAAGGTCTAAACTTCGTTTTTTGGCTTAAAAATGATAAGGCTTAGTATAAATACTAAGTTTTTCCCGAAAGCTCGTTACCAATCAGACTAGGTCTTCGGAGCCCAATCCGAGCTCATGGCCCGTTAAACGATGTAAACCGACTTAGGTAGTCTACTTGCCATCTGATAGCTCAGCATCATCTGACTCGAATCCTCCTGCATCAGTCGCCCCAGGTTGGAAAGAACTCATCCTCGAGTTCACAATAGCCACATCGGAATCTCCAAAACAAGGACTCAAGTGTTTCACATTAAAGACCTCAGGCGGCAACCTAGGAAGAAGATCCTCTGGTATCCGGTCAGAAAATTCTGCTAACAGCGGCAAATCCACTCTAAAATCGAGATCTCCATAATGACCTTCCCAACCATGGTGTTCCCCGAATCGAGCAGGATTGTAATACGGGTTTTCGAAACTGGAATCGGAATCGTGATCTTTCATCTCACGATCACCGAAATTCTGCACTGTTAGATACTGGGTTAACTTTGCAACCTGCTGCTGTAAATCCTCAATCATCGCATCCTGAACGTTTCGATCACGGTGTGGGGCTTCCTCATTCGGAACCTGCCCGCGACGACTACTACCACGACGTGGGGCTTCCTCGTTCGGAACCTGCCCACGACAACCATGACCTCGATCACCAGCCATGGAAACTGATGAAATCTCACCCCAGGAAGATGCTGAAGCTCTGATACCAACTGGCGCCAGGCAGAATAGTGATTATTCTGCAAACTAGTCGAACAGATAGTTCAAAGGGAGTAACACAAGAAAAACCCTAAAACAATACAGAGAAACTACTCGGATGCGTTATTTTAATTTATTCCAAAAATACAATAATAATATTAAGAAACCCTAAGACCTTATTTATAAGGTCGAAGCTAAAATAAGAAAATTAAATTAAGACCAAATTTAAATTAAATAAAATAAAAAGTTTCCTAAAAACTAAAAACTACCAATTTGAAGGTCTAAACTTCGTTTTTTGGCTTAAAAACGATAAGGCTTAGTAAAAAACTAAGTTTTTCCCAAAAGCTTGTTTCCAATAAGACTAGGGTCTTCGAAGCCCAATCCGAGCTCATGGCCCGCTAAACGATGTAAACCGGCTTAGGTAGCCTACTTGCCATCTGATAGCTCAGCATCATCTGACTCGAATCCTCCTGCATAAAAATGGAAACGGGCCATCGAACAAAACTTCCCTTAGCATAGTGAGATTTTTATCCAAAAACCGATGTTTAGGCCCTCAATTTGGCAGTTTTCAGTTTTTAGGAAACTTTTTATTTTATTTACTTTAAATTTGGTCTTAATTTAATTTTCTTATTTTAGCTTCGACCTTACAAATAAGATTTTAAGGTTTCGTAAACATTATTATAGATTTGCATACTTTTGAATAAAAATCAAAGTTGTTCCTCTGTTTTCTTTCTAGGGTTTTTCTTGTGTTTCTCCCTATGAAATATCTGTTACGACTAGCCTGCAGAATAATCGCTATTCTGCCCGGTGTCAGATACTCATACATTACATGTTGATAAGGACATTACTTTTTCCTCTAAATATATGTTTTTTAATGTTAGCAATTGTATGCTCAAGCTGTCAAGAGTAACATTTTTTCCCTTTTGTTTTTTTAGTTCCGATTATTTTCGTAATAAAGATATCAATGCTTCGATAAATGATCAGTGTCACATCAACAGTAAAACTATCGATTTAATATAGGTTGATTTCTTTGTCAATTTTAATAGTTAATCGACACAAATGATCATTTAAATTTTATTTTCTTGCATCATTACCGGTGAGGAGAATTGCAAAGAAGAGTTGATTCCATGTATCAGGAACACCAGTGACTACAATCATTTCTTTTCTCACCAATCATTCCATATATTGATGGATGTCCGTCTTTTCCCAACTATGATAGAGTTATTAGGTCGAGTAAAGCATCCACCATCGACATATTCCTCAAAACTTCATTTACAACAGTCGCAGCTGGTGGTGATCTTCCATGATGTGTCAAACTGTCCACGGGCTTGGTTTGTCCATATCAGGTGGTTGACTTCAGTTCGTTCCATTCCTTGTTACTGCTCATTTATAAAATAAAATAATGAGCGTTTAATTATTGAAAACGTTGAGATCAGCCCTTTGGATTCTCTAGTGTAATTAGAGTTTGAGACTACAGCATGAAGCATGCATGTTAATGACACCCATATATTGTTACTAAGGGAGTCTCCAACAAACATGATCTTTTCACCTCCATATCTCTTCAAGAAATCTTGACCAATGAACCTAAAATGTAATATACAAGATAATCAAGATTGTCAATTAATGGATATACTTAAATTTTATGTTTTGTCAAGTTTCTACATCTATTTATGTTATCAAGAAACATTAGTAAAACAAACACTTTAAAAAAAGCTTTTCTGAGAAGAATCAATTTGTTTTAACTCCATACAAAATAGTTTTTAACTTTACAAATGTTTTATCAAAACTGTTTCCAAAAACATTTTAATAGTACCAAATCGTTGTAAAAGCTAACTCTTTAATGAGAAATTCTTGTGTAAGTCGAGCTTTATAAAGAACTCAAAATACCCTACTAAAACTGAGTCTTACAAGACCTGACCTACCCAAGAATTTCTCCAAGATAGACGGTATAAACACCGACTATGACCATGTTTAGTTTTCCATTAAGCCAACACCAACTTAAAGCAAGTTGACTTAAATGAAAAACCAAACATTTCCGGGCCATGACCAAGTATATATGAATGTATTACGTCCATGAAATCACATCTTACAACTACATCAATATCAATTTCTATGTTTCTTTTTTTATACAAAGGATAAAAAATTAAACACAAAAACTAAACTCTACTGAAAGAGGTACCCACTGCATCACCAGCTAATAATAAAGCAATTTCTTTTTTTCATCCTAGCTATAGCAAAATCAAACAAGAACCTAGCTAGGTGTGCCCAATTTCTGAAATATTGCCACCTAATTAAGACATAAAATGATTTTAGCATAGCAATATCAAACCAAAGTTTTTTTCGTACTTAAACTTTCTCTTTTAGATTTGACCAGTTTCATATCTTAACATGTTAGAAAATTTGCGGAGTCCAGCAATGAGTTCAGAACTTAAAGCCTGTAATTTTTCTGACATGACAAAATATAATTGATTTAGTTTACAATTCATGAACTTTTTTCCTTATTGAGGTTTTTGAAAATCTTAATTGTTTAAATGAGGTTATTTTGATATTATTTCTTAAGACGGAGTATTTTTTGCCACATCATTAAATGAAAAATAAATAAATTACATCAATGGTTCTTATAGTTTAATATGAGATTCAAATTAATCCTCTAAAACACTTATGTGTCAAACCCCTAACTTCATATACTTACTCTAGTCAGTAGGCATATCCCCTTTTCAAATTATTAAAAAAAAAACCTTAAAATCTGTAAATTAAATAGAAAACTTAATTTATCTAAATTCTATTACCACTTGCAAGTAAAAACATCCAGTTAAGAGAAGGCATCCTTCAATCTGAAATACTATTCGAATTGTATTACCACTTCCAACTGGGTTGCATGCTCATGACCCCTAAAAATTTACTATAGGCGAGACTCTTTATTCCAAAATCGAGATATATGATTCTTGCAGATCTATAGACTTAGATTTTAATTTTTTTGCTGTTGATCGATGTACATCTTCATAGACTTCTTCAAGTTTCAAGCTAAGATTCCTTCAAACTCTAACTAGTTCCATAAGCTGCAAAGAGCAATCCACATGAAAATGCAAAAATCCAATGCTCTCTGCCAGAAATTAAGAGATGAACCGAATAATGTTAGACGAAATAAGGCTGGCAAAACAAAGGAGATCAGTGCACATACTGTACTCCAAATAACTCAAATAAAATAAACCAAATATGGGAACAAATGAGACCAAGACTGCCAAACGAATTATCAATTACATCGTAGTGGTGCTTTTGAAACAACATGCTCTTCTTTAACTTCCTCTCCCCATTCTCGTGCAAAGTTTCTACCATAATTGGGAATGTGAACCATTAATATCAAGCACAAATCAATCTTGACCATCAACAGTATCAAGATGTTCTTAATTCCTTTCATTTTTTTTGGATGAATAAAAATTCAAACAATTTTTCAATTTGTATGTAAGATCCAAATCAAATGAAAATTACTAGAGAGAAAAACAGAAGAGATTATAATTTATTTAAGTTTTTTTTAGGGACAAAGTTGAGACACTTTGAAGATGAAGATGAGGTTAAAAATGAGGGGTTGTAAAGATTGATTTTTAAGGGATTAATTTGGACATCAAATCAAGCTATAGAGACCATTGAGGTAAATTATTCATTTCTCATTTGATGATGTGACAAAAATTATTTTGTTTTAGGAAACCAGTTCAACCCAATGACATTTAGAGAATTAAGATTTTTAAAAAACCCAGTCAACAATAATATTTTAAAAACTAATTTATTCTAATATTTCTATTCATGACAGGGTTACCACAAAAAAAAAAAAAAAAAAAAAACCCAATTTTCCACAAAAATGGCAAAACAATAATGGTGATCCCTCCCCATACATATATATATATATATACCTCAACTATGTGGTCCAACTTATACATCGAGAACAACATTCTGAAAAAAAAAATGGCTTCCAAGAGATTTGTATCCTTTGTCTTCCTAGTTGTCTTTATCTCATGCATAGGTTGGTTTGTTATAATTTTTTTGGTTTCTTTTATGTGTTCAAATAAAGATTTGTATCCTTTGTCTTCTTAGTTGTCTTGATCTCATCCATAGGTTCATTGTTATAATTGCTTATGTTTCTTATACATTTTCACATAACGAAAAGATTACATTCAACGATTTTTTTTCATGACTACTTGTGTAAACTAGAGATACTTCTTTTTTTCTTTTGGATGAGGAATGTATATAAATTATAGAATTTTCAGGAAATAAACATAAGAAGCATTATTTTATTTCTTTTTCTTAGATAGTCATTTTTTTGAAAACATTATAGTTGTACTTTAACTAATTTTTATCAAATAATACGAGTGTAGATTGTCTAAAATGATTTAGAATTGAGTAATTTTATATATAAAATTATTTCAGTAAAATATCAATTGTTTCATTATGATCATCTTTTGTTTTAATCTATTATAGTAATCATTGTGTTGTTTTAATTTTTTTTAGCCCCCATTTTGTATTGTAACAAGGATTGATTGTTGCTTTCAGATATTGAGGAAACTCTCGCACAAGACTCTCTGTGCTGCAAAGACCACCCAGCTTTTGTAAAATGTCAGCTGGGCGTTGACAATGACCGATGCAATACATATTGTACGGGTCCTAATGGATTTTGTAGGGGCGGATTTTGTAAACCACTACGCACAACTAACCATTGCCATTGTTATTGTTGAAGAATTTTTGTACCCATCATCCGGGTAAATGTCATTACTAAAATAATAAATAAATGAAAAAAAAAATCAATCAATGCTCACTTCATTTCCTATCACTATCACGGGTTCTGTCATGCATGGATATATAAAAAGAAAAATGAATAAATCAACAAATATTTTTAAAGAAAAATAATCAACAAATTCGTTTTCAACAAGTGCATCTAAAAAAAAAAAATAATACCTTACAAGGATATAACTTGTGGACAGCCATCCATAATTTAGGTACTCCTTACCAGGCCGGTCTTCCATTTTTCTGGCAATCAAATCCTCCGAGGAATGGACAGCTCAATGAATCATAAATTGGGTATGAATTATCATAAACCCAACTCCCTTGAAAAAAATTGCATTGAACTTTCTGTTTCTCTTCTTTTAGTCTATCAATGCTTACAATCTCATGATCATCAAAGTAATCTCACTACACTTATGAAACCATTCTGGAAAAAAAAAGAAGAAAAACGTCAAGTTGACCCAAGAAACCAAACCAATGAGTCATTTTTATTTTTTTTGTATTGAATGTAATGAAATTTAAGCAAAACTGAAGGTAAAAATGAAAGTTATATATACAGGATGAAAATGTAATTATTAATTAACCAAATCTTGTTACTTAATCTTTACAAATTAATTAACAGCTTCAGGCAGTCAGTAAGTAACATAAATTTTATGCATAAAATTAATATATATTACATTGATTTTGCTAACTAGAATGGTTGTATGTACCAAATTACTTTACTCATATGAGGTTGATTTTCGAATATACTACTATTTATTGTGGACCAAGACTCCTTGAAAGCTAATTAAGCTTCAAATGGTCAGTAGGAACTAGGAATCCAAAAATGGACCGTTACTTACTTTTGTATCAAAATGGAGTGGCAATCTCATATCTTCTTTTTTTTTATATTTATATTTATTGTATGATTTTTTTCCCTTTTAATTTGTTTGTTCTTAGCATGAAATATTCCATTTTTTTTGCCAAAATTGTAACAGTGTGGTTGAAATTTTCAAATTATATAGGTTTTCATCCAATAATTTGGCATGAACCAACACGTGTTGGGATACTTATACATTACATGTTGATAAGGACATTACTTTTTCCTCTAAATATATGTTTTTTAATGGTAGCAATTGTATGCTCATGCTGTCAAGAGTAACATTTTTTTCGTTTTGTTTTTTTAGTTCCGATTATTTTCGTAAGAAAGCGATCAATGCTTCGATAAATGATCAGTGTCACTTCAACAGTAAAACTATCAATTTAATATAAGTTGATTTCTTTGTCAATTTTAATAGTTAATCGACACAAATGATCATTGAAATTTTATTTTCTTGCATCGTTACTGGTGAGGAGAATTGCATAGAAGAGTTGATTCCATGTATCAGGAACACCAGCAAGACACCAGTGACTACAATCACATCTTACAACTACATCAATATCAATTTCTATATTTCTTTTTTTTTACAAAGGATAAAAAATTAAACACAAAAACTAAACTCTACTGAAAGAGGTACCCACTGCATCACCATCTAATACTAAAGCAATTTCTTTTTTTCATCCTAGCTATAGCAAAATCAAACAAGAACCTAGCTAGGTGTGCCCAATTTCTGAAATATTGCCACCTAATTAAGACATAAAATGATTTTAGCATAGCAATATCAAACCAAAGTTTTTTTCTTACTTAAACTTTGTCTTTTAGATTAGACCAGTTTCATATCTTAACATGTTAGAAAATTTGCGGAGTCCAGCAATGAGTTCAGAACTTAAAGCCTGTAATTTTTCTGACATGACAAAATATAATTGATTTAATTTACAATTCATAAACTTTTTTCCTTATTGTGGTTTTTGAAAATCTTAATTGTTCAAATGAAAAATAAATAAATTACATCAATGGTTCTTATAGTTTAATATGAGATTCAAATTAATCCTCTAAAACACTTATGTGTCAAACCACTAACTTCATCTACTTACTCTAGTCTGTAGCCATATCCCCTTTCAAATTATTAAAAAAAAAAAACCTTAAAATCTATAAATTAAATAGAAAACTTAATTTATCTAAATTGTATAACCAACTTGCAAGTAAAAACATCCAGTTAAGAGAAGGCATCCTTCAATCTGAAAAACTATTCGAATTGTATTACCACTTCCAACAGGGTCGTATGCTCATGACCCCTAAAAATTTACTATAGGCGAGACTCTTTATTCCAAGATCGAGATATATGATTCTTGCAGATCTATAGACTTAGATTTTAATTTTTTTGCTGTTGATCGATGTATATCTTCCTAGACTTCTTCAAGTTTCAAGCTAATATTCCTTCAAACTCTAACTAGTTCCATAAGCTGCAAAGAGCAATCCACATGAAAATGCAAAAATCCAATGCTCTCTGCCAGAAATTACGAGATTAACCGAATAATGTTAGACGAAATAAGGCTGGCAAAACAAAGGAGATCAGTGCACATACTGTACTCCAAATAACTCAAATAAAATAAACCAAATATGGGAACAAATGAGACCAAGACTGCCAAACGAATTATCATTAACATCGAAGTGGTGCTTTTGAAACCACATGCTCTTCCTTAACTTCCTCTCCCCATTCTCGTCCAAAGGTTCTACCATAATTGGGAATGTGAACCATTAATATCAAGCACAAATCAATCTTGACCATCAACAGTATCAAGATGTTTTTAATTCCTTTCCGTTTTTTTGAATGAATAAAAATCAAACAATTTTTCAATTTGTATATAAGATCCAAATCAAATGAAAATTACTAGAGAGAAAAACAGAAGAGATTATAATTGATTTAAGTTTTTTTTACGGACAAAGTTGAGACAGTTTGAAGATGAAGAGGATGTTAAAAAATGTGGGGTTGTAAAGATTGATTTTTAAGGGATTAATTTGGACCTAAAATCAAGCTATAGGGACCATTGAGGTAAATTATTCATTTTTCATTTGATGATGTGACAAAAATTATTTTGTTTTAGGAAACAAGATCAACACAATGACATTTAGAGAATTAAGAATTTTAAAAAACCCAATCAACAATAATATTTTAAAAGCTAATTTATTCTTTTATTTCTATTCATGACAGGGTTACCATAAAAAACAAAACCCCCAATTTTCCTCAAAAATGGTAAAACAATAATGGTGATCCCTCCCCATATATATATATATACCTCAACTATGTGGTCCAACTTATACATCGAGAACAACGTTCTGAAAAAAAAAATGGCTTCCAAGATATTTGTATCCTTCGTCTTCCTAGTTGTCTTTATCTCATGCATAGGTTGGTTTGTTATAATGCCAAAATTACTAACGGTGTGGTTGAAATTTTCAAATTATATAGGTTTTCATCCAATAATTTGACATGAACCAACACGTTGGGGTATTCACTAAATGGTTAAAACTAACTAACCGATCATTTTGAACTGATTCAGTTTACACACCCTACCAGCACGTGTTGGGATACTGATGCAGGAGTATCCAAGTTAGATGATGCAGAGTTGTCAGATAGCACGTTGTTGGCACTGAGGTACTTAGAGTTGGCAGATCAGTGCAAAACTGGCAGATGGACTACCTAGAACGGGCCACGGGCTCAAATCAGGCCTCGAAGACCTTAGTCTAATTGGAAATAGGCCAACGAACAAAACTGCCCTCAGTATAGCGGGATTTTAGCCAAAAAATGACGTTTAAGCCCTCAATTTGGCAGTTTTCAGTTTTTAGGAAATTTTTTATTTTATTTACTTTAAATTCGGTCTTAATTTAATTTTCTTATTTTAGCTTTGACCTTATAAATAAGGTTTTAGGGTTTCGTAAACATTATTATTGATTTGCATAATTTTGAGTAAAAATCAGAGTTGTTCTTCTGTTTTCTTTCTAAGGTTTTTCTTGTGTTTCTCCTTGTGAAATATCTGTTACGACTAGCCTGCAGAATAATCGCTATTCTACCCGGCATCAGTTGGTATCAGAGCTTCAACTTTTTCCTAGGGCAAGATTTCATCAGTTCCATGGCTGGTGGTCGTGGTCGTGATCGTCGCGGGCAGGTTCCGAACGAGGAAGCCCCACGCCGTGATCGTAACGTTCAGGATGCGATGATTGAGGATTTACAGTGGCAAGTTGCAGAGTTAACCAAGCTTTTAGAAACGTAGAATTTCGGTGATCGTGAGATGGAAGATCACGATTCCGATTCCAGTTTTGAAAACCCACATCACAATCCTGCTCGATTCTGGGAGCACCGAGGTCAAGAAGAACGTTATGGAGACCTCGGTTTCAGAGTGGATCTGCCCGAGTTTTTTGGTATGTTACAGGCTGAGGGATTCGTCGATTGGTTGAATGAAGTGGAGTGTATCTTCGAGTATAAGGAAGTCCCAGATCATGTCAAGGTGAAACAGTTCGCCATCAAACTGAAAGGCAGAGCATCTGTGTGGTGGGAGCAGTTGAGGCGCTCGCGCGATCGGCAGGGCAAGGCCAAGATCATAGATTGGGAGAAGATGAAGGGTCACTTCCTTCCTTTTGGCTACGCTCAAACCCTGTTTCAGCGACTTCATTCGTTAAGGCAAGGCACGAGATCAGTTGATGATTACACGGAGGAGTTCTATCAATTGATTGCCCATAATGATTTATCTGAGACGGAAGAGCAGATGGTGGCACAGTATTTAAGGGAATTACGGCAGCCCCTACAGGATGTCCTCAGCCTTCACTCGCAGTGGACCGTTTCGGAAGCATACCAGCGTGCACTTGCGGTGGAAAAACAGCAGAACAGAAGGCCAATGAATAGAGGCGATCAAAATAGTCAGTCAGTTCACCCTCAGGAATCCCATCCTATCAAGCAGCCACCCCAAGGTAACCCTAACCCAAATATTAGATGTTTCAGATGTGGCGAACATGGGCATAAATAAACTGAGTGCAGGAAGCCTGCTAGTCATAAGGGCAAAAACCTCCTGATTGAGGATGATGGGGTAGACGAAACTGAGGAGATTGGAGACCCTATATATGACGATGATGAATATGGAGATGTGTTGTATGGGGATGGCCATGAGACTTTGGTCGTTCGTAAGAGTCTACTGACCCCCAAAGGCGATTCAAGGGATGATTGGTTGAGGACCAATATTTTTCACACGACCTGTACAGTTGCCGATAAAGTCTGCAACATGATCATTGGTAGTGGCAGTTGTGAGAATGTAGTGTCTGAAAAGGCTGTCCAGAAACTGCAGTTGAAAATAGATCGTCATCCTAAACCTACAAATTGTCTTAGCTGAATAAAGGCAGTGAGGTAACAGTGGATAGGTGATGCCTAGTTTCTTTTTTCGATTGGTAAGAAATATTTCGATAATGCTTGGTGTGATGTTGTGTCTATGGATGCTTGTTATGTGTTGTTAGGCAGGCCTTGGCAATATGATCGTAGTGTTATTCATGATGGGTGAAAGAACACATACTCCCTTAGCATCAAAGGGAAGAAGATTGTGTTGGCACCTCGTCAGGATAGAACCACTCCTACCCCGATTCCCAATAATACTAATCTACTTGCGATGTCCAGGTTTTTAGCTGAGGTTGATCGTGTAGACGTGGTCTATGCTCTGCTGCCTTGTGGGAATAGTGCAGCAGATCTGAATCCAGAATTACCAGCCGAAGTGCAGCAGCTGCTGGCAGAGTTTTCTGACCTGATGCCAGAGGATCTTCCTCCTGGGTTGCCAACTATGAGGAACATTCAACATCAGATTGACCTTGTTCCAGGGTCTAGTTTGCCTAATCGACCGATGTATCGCCTTAGCCCTAAGGAATCTGAAGAGTTGCCTCGACAGGTGGTGGAGTTGTTGGAGATGGGCTATGTCCGAGAGAGTATGAGCCCATGTGCGGTTACTGCCCTACTAGTACCGAAGAAGGATGGTTCTTGGCGTATGTTTGTTGATAGCAGAGCCATCAACGGGATCACAGTGAAATACTGGTTCCCAATTCCCCCCTGGATGATATGTTAGATCAACTGTCCGGTTCTAGGGTCTTCTCAAAAATTGACCTTAGGAGCAGATACCACCAGATCATAATAAGGCTTGGAGATGAGTGGAAGACAGCGTTTAAGACGCAGCATGGGTTGTATGAGTGGATGGTCATGCCCTTTGGGCTGTCCAATGCGCCCAACACATTTATAAGGTTTATGCATCAGGTTTTACGGCCTCTCATAGGGAAGTTTGTTGTAGTTTACTTCGACGACATCCTCATTTATAGTCCGACATGAGAGTCACATTTTGATCACCTTCGTGTTGTTTTTAATATGTTGAGGACAGAGCGTTGATTACGCCCAAAGTATAACACAGTTATTGTAGTATAACTTTGGGGTGTCGATTCCACAGAGAAACAATTTAATTACGAAAGAAGGTGTAAACTTTAACACTAACGATAATGATTAGATTAGAGAATATGAGTTTTGATAACGCAATATTGTGTAAAAGAGTTGTGCGAATATAACGAAGAATATAAATAAGAAATAACAAGGTTCCGGGAATCCTCCTTAGATTCGTTCCCTTTTTCCACTCTTGATTCAAATTTTTATCTCGATTGCAAGTTTCACATCCTAAACAGGCAATCGGAAAGTATTCAATCAAGCACATTTATATCTCTAACATAATTGATACAAATTACTCTTTGATTTCAATTCAAGCACACATGATTTATCTTATAGATTAGCAAGAAACGACAATATATTGCAATAATGATATCACAGTAATGGCCGATCTATAAGATAAATATACCGAAATCAATTACATCCAAACAACTTCACATAAGAAGAGCTTGACTAGACTTAGTAGAAGGATGCAATCACCGGATTGAGAGAAACTAAAAGAAGAAGAATATAGAATACAGCTATCACATGAACTCAAATCCTTCTTAATTAATCAAAGAGTAAATCATAGACAATGTTTTAACAATAAGTCCATACAAATGAATCAAGAACAGGAAATAAGGAACAATAAAACCCTAACGATTCATCCCTTTCCCTTGTTTAATGATTAGTTAGCCATTCAACTCAAGGTGGAAAAACAATATAGATGTTCTCCCCTTGATTTCTTGGCCATGGAGCTCAAGGTGGAAGAACAATGTGGATGTTCTCTCCTTGATTTCCAACTAACGAAAACTTAAAGAGAATGCTAAAAACTTCTCTAATTTGTATCTACCAAAAACTGTCTTTTTTTTCTCTTCGAGCTGGCCCCCGGCTGCAAACCTTAAGCATATATTTATAGCCCACGATGGAGAGCTGTCTTTGCACAGCCTTAATTTGAGTCTGAATTGGAGTCCAAAAGCATGTGCGCACTGCTGGCTTTATCAGAGTGTGCGCCTGGGCGCTGGAAAGTGAAGGTGGGTCCAGTATGTGCGCGCAGTTGGAGGGGCGCGGCGCTGATGGGCAAGGGGCACTGGATAGTGAGAGGCGCGGCGCTAGGTTGAAAAATCCAACCTTGGTTTAGACTTTTAATCATCTTTAAATATTTTTGAAAATGTCTAAACCTTGGATAAAAACGAGCACCGACACCCAAGATCTTTTGGCGCTTTAATCATGGATTGCTTTATCATATCTTTTGTACTCAAAGCACCTGAAAATGCATCGAATTAAGTCAATGATTTATGAATAACACTTTAGAGTTATCAACATGTAAAAGTGCGATTACGACCGAGATTAACCCTAAAGTGTTAACAATTAAGTATTGTTTAGATGCATTTTATGACTCTCATCACAACCCCCAACTAGCTTATTGCTAGTCCCTAGTAATTCAAGCGAAAGACATGAAATGAGTTCTTTATTTAGAAATTAAAGCAAAATACAACAATGCTAGTGTTAACCAAGAGTGATTCAAAAATCTTTGTCTCAAAAATTGCACATACCACACGGCACAAAGAATCATTAGATTTCACTCAAATCCAAAAGTAATTCAAACATCAATCTTAAAATCATTATTGACTCTTAACATCCGTCTTACCACAATCCATTAATCTGAACATCCGGATGATTTTATGCACAATATTCATGACTACAAGTGTTGGCCTCTAAAATATCGCGTGACATCAATCACAAAAACAAGCTTCATCATTTCAAACCACTCTCCACTATTATAGAAAAATCACATTACATTGGATCAATAGGTCTTTAATAAGCTTGTAACATTTGGTACGGTTAAGGTAAAGGCTAAGAAAGAATGGGAAGAATTCACAAGTAAAAGAACTTAATCTCTTAGTTTTGAACATAGCTCTTTAAGCACTGGATAACCTTACTTCAATACCCAACTCTTCCAACCATTTTTTTTTTTAACAAATCACCATTTGTTTTTCTTTTCTTTTGTATTTTGGCATAAAAGACCATTCACCTCCTTTTTCATTTCTTTCTTTTCCACAACCCCCAACTTATCTCCTTTAATGTACTTGGGTTGTGTTAGTGATTTTTTTTTTTTTATATTTCCACCCTTACTCATTTTAAGTGCTTCTCACAACATGTGTATAGTTAAGTTCTTTTTCAGAGAGAGGTAAGGATAAAATATTCTCTTTAGGCTTATAATGGTAAGTGATGCGATGAAATTGACACTAGCAAGTGCACTAATCGTTCAAGTAATAAAATGATGAGTGAATATCGTTCCCAACAAGGACTGATCAAATACTACAAAAATTATGACTTAACTTTTACTGTTATTTGAGGAAACGAATAATTGTAGGGGAAAGATTACTAACAATTAACTAAGGAAAAACAGAACACAATAGTAAATAATGGAAGATTAGCAAATTTTGGAATGAAAACTCTTATGAACTAACGTGCTAAGGACTCGACTTCACCTAAACCATAATTGACAAGAGTTTCGAATGGACAAGTTTCGTTTAATATGTTTTCCAAGATGGTAGAATCCCCAATAAATTGGTTATCCATATTTCGGGTCTAACCACAATCTCAAGAATCATTAATTTCGAATATCTGTATTCCAGGTCTATTCTAGATTAACTCAAATTGAGAAGCATTAAGTGTTTTTGGATTCCTTTCAGTTAAATCTCCCTATTCGGTTACGATTTAAACAGACCACATGAACTTCCTAGAATCCCTATTCGGTTACTCCTATTCCATTCATGGCATGTTTTACCCTGGCCTTTGCATACATAAAAATCCAATATCATATTTATTAGTTCAACCATTCATAAGAGCATGGCTTCTCTATTCGACACATCACCATGTCCAAAGAAGGAATCAAAATAATAAAAAGCATTAAGAACAATAAAACACACTCTTTGAAAAACACATTAAATTCCACTTGTCCAAACAACAAATCAAGATAAAGGTTTAGGATCCATCTATCCTTAACACAAAATATCTACTCCATAATCATGTTCAAACAACCCATGTTCATATTATAAAACATCAACATAGATAGAATAAAAGAATACAAAACCGGAGAAGAATGATTAAAAGCTTGATGCGTAGCCTCCCGGAGTGTCTCCAAGCCTCCTTTCGTGTCTCCTCTCCACCAAATTCTGTTTTCTTTCTTCTCTTTTCCGCACTCCCTTCTTGTTCAGCTAGGGTTTTAATTTATAGATTCAAAATTCACGGGCTGGTGTTGCAGCGCCAACATCCCAGCGCTGCAGCGCCAAGACATAAAGAAACCCTAATTCTAGCGCTGCAGCTCCAACTTTCTGGCGCTGCAGCTCCAACTTTCTGGCGCTGCAGCGCCAACTTTCTGTCCAAATCCTTCTTTGTGTCAGCTACCAGCGCTGCAGCGCCAACATCCTGGCACTGCAGCCTTGAGTTTCTGTCCTCTCTGTGCATTTTGGTGCTGTGAGGTGTGGCTGATGCTGAACCAGGAGGTCTGACCTCTGTCCGCTAAAATCGCCATAACTTTCTCTAGAAAAATGATTTTAACGAACTGTAAAATCCTCCAGAAAGTAGACTTCTAGATATTTCTGAGCATATGTGGCACACTTCCTGGTTCTTCCTACATCAATACAGTTTAATTTGTAAAGATGGTTGATTCGTATGGTAACTCCAGCAACTTAGTGAAAACTCCTTTCTTAGTTTCTCTTCATCTTGGCTCTTCCACGACCATTCATTTGCTTGAGTGTTCAATGGAGCTTCGTGTTTAAAATGATGATAGCTCTTCCATCTCTTTTAGATCAAGATACCTGAAAAATGCACCGAAATAAGTTAATGCTCCAAAAATACCACTTTAGAGTTGTTAATGAATAAAAATGCAATTAAGACCTAAATCAACCCTAAAGTGCTAACAAATAAGTACAATTATAATGCATTTTATGGCTTTTATCACAGAGTTATCACACCCCCAAACTTATTTTTTGCTAGTCCTCGAGCAAACTAGAACAAAATTCTATGCACACACATCCTAAGAGTGCGAGATGGTTTGATTAGATTTGATATAGCATGCCTCAAAGATTGCATAAAAATTATAACGCATGAAAAAACTTTCCAAATGCTGACAATGTCTAGAATTTCATATTTATTGCTAGCCTTATCTTACATCAAATTCTTCAAACGTGTGTGTGTGCAACATCTTTATAAACTTAATCGTCTCGCCACTCTGATCAGTTTATGCAAGCAAGTAGGATAATGCCACTCTTTCAAAGTCCATAAGCTTACTTTTCATGCCACTCTCCACTAATGTAGGCCATGACGATACCCGAGATCACCAGGACTTTATTCAGCTTATAACTTTGGCTAAGGTTAAGGTATGGTAAAAGATTGATATGAGGCTTACATCACCTTAAGCACATCGACCAATAAAAATTTAATTTCCAACTTTCCCTCAGTTATCATGGAATACTTCCAATACTTTTGCTATTGTCACATCTTCTTTTTCTTTTTCTTTTTTTTTTCTTTTTTTTCCCATATGCTTGTACTATAGTAGCACTAGTCTTTGTTTCCGTGTGCATTACTGAAACTATAGCATAGCATGTACACGACGATCAAACACAACTTTGCCGGCTGCCTGTGATAGGCATAATACAACTTGATCAAATAGTTCGTGTGGTAAACCTTTTTAACTTTGATCTTTCCCTTGGTCACTCTCGATGGGAAATATGTAATACTTATCATAGCCAAGTGAAGACCGCTTCCTCTTACTCAATCCTCTGTCACCACTTAAGAGAATAGTCCCTTTATTAATCAATGTGCTTACAGGTGAAAGGTGGAGATAAATTTTTTATTTTTATTTTTTTTATATATATATTTGAAAGGGAAATAGGATATATGATTGGGTGACAAAACAATATGTATCCAAGCTCAAAAGGGGAACACTAAGGATAGTCACATATCAAGGGTTGGCTAAAATGGCTCAAAGTTTCCAAACATGACCTGGATCCTTTCTTTGGTACTGTACTACCTAGGATTTCGCCTCGAGTGGTCTTCAAACAAGTTCTAGAGTCCAAGAGATCACAAGACTACACTGCTCACATAAACGCTCTCCGAAACAGCAAGACAACAAAGTGCTTAGGTGTAAGTGCTCATTGTGTTCAAAGAGTTCGATGCAAAATAAATCCAAACAACAAATTCAAGCACACAGACAAACGCAACATTTTTCAAATTTTCAATGGCTATAATCAAGTCAATCTGTTTCTCATCATTGGCAAAATCAAAATCAAACAACAGAAAGCACTCAAAAAACACAAATAGAAAAATAATAGAAACATAAGCAGTGCACACATTCAGATAAAGTTCCCACCCCCAAACTTAAATAATACATTGTCCGCAATGCATAGAATTTGAATTATAAAGCAAGAGAAAGGAACTCCCCTGATTAGTTGGAGGTCGAATCAATCGTCTTTGTCAATGTCCTCATCCTTATGATTACTGCTATGATCGGGATATGGTGGTAGTGGAGAGGGAGAGCAGCTGGGAATTAAATTTTAGAGTGCCCTAACTGTGGAAGGGCTATGCATTTAAATGTCAGCTTGCGGCCTGTCTGGATTATTGGTTTTGAACGATCAGGTCCTGGCACTGCAGCGCTGAGTTTGTGAGGCTGCAGCATTGGATTTCTGGGCTGATGCGTGAAATTGAAGGCCTTGGCGCTGCAGCTCCAATTTTTTGGCGCTGCAGCGCTGAATTTCTGTCATGGCTCCACGTAGAGCTGAAAAATAAATAAAAAATACACATCGTAAGGCCATGAAAATTGAAATAACAAATAAATTAAGCAACAAAAAAAAATTGAAAAACCCCAAATAATTTCAAAAAGCAAGAAAAAAAAATTAAAAAGTAAAACCCAAAATGGTAGTTCTAATTTATAGTCTTTAGCTTGACTTTCTATTTTATGGCTCTTGGAGAACGGTGGTGGACGATTTAGGGTCAAAAGTCCCCGTAATGTAGTGCTTCAATTTGTGCCCGTTAATCTTGAATGTCTTCTTGTTTTTCTCGTGTCGAACCTCATCGACACTAAAAGGTGGGACACTTATCATGGTATACGGTCCAGTCCACCGAGATTTCAGCTTTCCCGGAAATATGTGCCTTCTTAGGATTTCCAGCAACTGTTCTTCTATTTTACCTGTCAACGAAGAAGATATTATCACAGGGAAAATGTTTTTCTCTAAATAAGCATATTTTAAATGAGCAAGTAAAGTTTTCAATTCAGTTATTATTATTTGTTCTTCTGGCACTTCTTTTCCCATTTCAGACTCCAAGTTCCTTGCTTCTTCTTCGATGATGAGTTTTTCAGTGGTATTAGTTCTCGTTTCCATGATGCATCCCTCCAAAGTATCTTCATTTAATGTTTTCTCCTAAAACTCTTCAATGAGGTTATCAACAATATCCACTTGAAAACAAGAAGAAGTTGAAAAACCAGAAGGGTATTTCATAATTTTATACATATCAAAAACTACTTGCTCATCATTGACTCTTAAAGTCAATTTCCCTTGTTGTACATCAATTAGGGCTCTCCCTGTAGCAAGGAATGGACGTCCAAGTATAAGAGGTACCTCACGATCCTCTTCCATGTCGAGAACAATGAAGTCTACAGGGAATATAAATTTATCAACCTTTACCAGTACATCTTCTATAATTCCCCGTGGTCTCTTAATAGATCGATCAGCTAATTGCAATGACACTGTTGTTGTTTAGATTTCTTCTAATCCAAGTTTCCTGAAAATTAAAAGAGGCATAAGATTGATACTTGCACCAAGGTCACTTAAAACTTTATCAAAAAATGAATTTCCTAAATTGCAAGGTATAGTAAAACTCTCTAGATCTTTTAATTTTGGAGGTAGCTTGTTTTGCAGTATAGCGCTGCACTCTTCAGTTAATATTACCGTTTCGTGTTCCTCGAGCTTTCGTTTATTAGATAAAATTTCCTTTAAGAATTTAGTGTAACTAGGCATCTGTGCTAATACCTCTGCAAATGGAATGTTAATATGCAATTTCTTGAAAATCTCTAAAAATTTTGAAAATTGCTTATCTAATTTTTCTTTCATAAATTTCTGAGGATAGGGAAGAGGTGGCATATATTTAGTTTCAGAGTTAGAATCGATCAAACCTTTACCAGTAGACTTCTTTTCTGAAAATGTTCTTCTTGCGTGGTCTCTTCTTTCTCGCCAACTTGCTGAGTAAGTTCCTTAGGTTGTGCCTCTTCCAATTGTGTGCCGCTCCTTAGTATTATGGCCTTGACATCCTCCTTAGGATTCTTTTCTGTGTTGCTGTGGAGGGAACCTTGTGCACGTCCAGAAATTATGTTGGCTAGTTGACCGACTTGAACTTCCAGATTTTTTATGGATGCTTCTTGATTTTGGAATCTTGTTTCTGCTGTACTTAAAAATTTGGCCATCATATCCTCCAAGTTGGACTTCTTTTCTTGAGGAGTATATTCAGGATGAGGTTGCTTTGCATTGCTTTGATTCCATGAGAAGTTTGGATGATTCCTCCATCCCGGATTATATGTGTTGCTATACGGATTATTCTGCCTATGAAATTTTGAAACAAAATTAGCTTGTTCAGCAGATGAATTATATGCAAACTGATTACCTTGACAGCTACTACTGTGATGGCCACTACCACCACACAATTCACATATTGTATGTGAGTTGGGATTAAGTCCATCAATCTTCTTTGTGAGAACCTCCATTTGTGCTGTTAAAGCTGTAACAGCATCTATATTGTGCAATCCTGAAGCTCTATTAACAGGTAGCCTTTCAACTGGCCATTGATAAGAATTTGTGGCCATCTCTTCTAGCAATTCAAGAGCCTCTTCTGGAGTTTTTCTCATGATCGTGCCACCTGCAGCTGCATCAATCATATTTCGGGTTGCACTGGTTAAACCGTTATAAAAAGTTTGTACCTGTATCCAAGTGGGCAACTCGTGATGAGGACATCTTCTCAACAGGTCTTTAAAGCGCTCCCATGCCTCATAGAGTGACTCTCAATCAACCTGCAAAAACATAGTAATTTCATTACGTAACTTTGCAGTTTTTACAGGGGGGAAATACTTCCCTAAAAACTTATGTGCCAATTCTGCCCATGTTTTTATGGATCCGGCAGGCAAAGAAGTCAACTAGCTTTTTGCTTTATCCCTCAATGAAAATGGGAAATGCCTTAAACGAATTGCATCCTCCGATACTCCGTTATGCTTAAATGTGTCGCAAATTTCCAGGAAATTCGCCAAGTGAACATTCGGATCTTCTTGCGATAAGCCCCCAAATTGTACTGAATGTTGAATCATTTGGATGATGGCGGGCTTAATTTCAAAATTGTTCGCTTGTATAGGTGGTCGCCGAATGCTGGATTCAACACCATCCATCTTTGGCATGGCATAATCCCACAGTGCACGTTGCACCTCTGCATTGTTTCCTTCTGCCATTGTATTAATTGTTACTGGTGCTGCTCTTCTCAAAGAGTGAAACGTGCGCTCAATCTCTGGATTAGGTTCTGCAAGTATTCTCCCACTAGTACGTGTCATGCACTAGAATCGAAAGCCCTGCAAAATAGACTTAAAAACCAAATTAAAAAAAAAAACTCTCAAATTAACAAGTTGAATCACAATAAATGTAATATTTTATTTCAGTCCCCGGCAACGGCGCCAAAAACTTGATGCGATGAAATTGACACTAGCAAGTGCACTAATCGTTCAAGTAATAAAATGATGAGTGAATATCATTCCCAACGAGGACTGATCAAATACTACAAAAATTATGACTTAACTTTTACTGTTATTTGAGGAAACGAATAATTGTAGGGGAAAGATTTACTAACAATTAACTAAGGAAAAACAGAACGCAATAGTAAATAATGGAAGATTAGCAAATTTTGGAATGAAAACTCTTATGAACTAACGTGCTAAGGACTCGACTTCACCTAAACCATAATTGACAAGAGTTTCGAATGGACAAGTTTCGTTTAATATGTTTTCCAAGATGGTAGAATCCCCAATAAATTGGTTATCCATATTTCGGGTCTAACCACAATCTCAAGAATCATTAATTTCGAATATCCGTATTCTAGGTCTATTCTAGATTAAATCAAATTGAGAAGTATTAAGTGTTTTTGGATTCCTTTCAGTTAAATCTCCCTATTCGGTTACGATTTAAACGGACCACATGAACTTCCTGGAATCCCTATTCGGTTACTCCTATTCCATTCATGGCATGTTTTACCCTGGCCTTTGCATACATAAAAATCCAATATCATATTTATTAGTTCAACCATTCATAAGAGCATGGCTTCTCTATTCGACACATCACCATGCCCAAAGAAGGAATCAAAATAATAAAAAAGCATTAAGAACAATAAAACACACTCTTTGAAAAACACATTAAATTCCACTTGTCCAAACAACAAATCAAGATAAAGGTTTAGGATCCATCTATCCTTAACACAAAAATATCTACTCCATAATCATGTTAAAACAACCCATGTTCATATTATAAAACATCAACATAGATAGAATAAAAGAATACAAAACCGGAGAAGAATGATTAAAAGCTTGATGCGTAGCCTCCCGGAGTGTCTCCAAGCCTCCTTTCGTGTCTCCTCTCCTCCAAATTCTGTTTTCTTTCTTCTTTTTTCCGTGCTCCCTTCTTGTTCAGCTAGGGTTTTAATTTATAGATTCAAAATTCACGGGCTGGCGCTGCAGCGCATACATCCCAGCGCTGCAGCGCCAAGACATAAAGAAACCCTAATTCTGGCGCTGCAGCGCCAACTTTCTGTCCAAATCCTTCTTTGTGTCAGCTACCAGCGCTGCAGCGCCAACATCCTGGTGCTGCAGCCTTGAGTTTCTGTCCTCTTTGTGCATTTTGGTGCTGTGAGGTGCGGCTGATGCTGAACCAGGAGGTCTGACCTCTGTCTGCTAAAATCGCCATAACTTTCTCTAGAAAAATGATTTTAACGAACCGTAAAATCCTCCAGAAAGTAGACTTCCAGATATTTCTGAGCATATGTGGCACACTTCCTGGTTCTTCCTACATCAATACAGTTTAATTTGTAAAGATGGTTGATTCGTATGGCAACTCCAGCAACTTAGTGAAAACTCCTTTTAGATCAAGATACCTGAAAAATGCATCGAAATAAGTTAATGCTCCAAAAATACCACTTTAGCGTTGTTAATTAATAAAAATGCAATTAAGACCTAAATTAACCCTAAAGTGCTAACAAATAAGTACAATTATAATGCATTTTATGGCTCTTATCACAGAGTTATCAGTAAGAGAATGGGTTTTTGAAAGAAACCAGACTCAACTTCGTTTTCAAGAAAAATGCTCAAATAGGTGACTAGTGATATACATCGCAAGGGTAGGTTTGAAAGGCTCAAACGGTTCAAAAATGGCCTATATCATATCCTAAGTAATGTGCATTCTAGGAATTCGCCTCAAGTGGTTATCAAGTAAGTTCTAGAGCTTGTCGAGACCGCAAAAATATTCACAAAATAATCACATATAAAACTTTTCTAAATGCTTACGATTAATCATACAATCTTACCACAAGCTAGAGTCTCTAACAAAATCAAGATTGATACTTAAATTAATTTCAAACCGAAGCAAGATTTAATTTCTTTTAAGTGCTATATGCTATCTCAATTAAGCTCATATCATTGACATGTGAATAACTCCAAGGCTAACACAAAGCATGCTAAAAACGAACTTTTTTTTAAAAAAAAAATTATCCTAACAAACAAAAAGTAGGAAAGTGATACCAAGCAGTTCAATGGAAAAATGAGAGAAATGTGTTTCCTCCACCCCCAACTCAAACATTGCATTGACCTCAATGTAAAGGAAAAAGGAAAAGAAACTCCCTTTGTTAGCCAAAAGTGTACAGAAGATGAAAATTGCACACCACCATTTGAACTGCATACCATTCTTCTCGCTGAAATTTTTGATCTATAATATAGAACAAAACAAGCAAAAAGGAAGCAACTGTGGTGCAACATCAAGATCCCCACCGTATGTTAGGTTAGCACACGAAATGGAAATAACTAACAACTAAAATAAAAGACGAAAAATAAAATAAAAACACAAGAAATAAAATAAAATAAAATAAAATAAAAGTGGACAAACAAGAGATATCCCTACTAATCCTCGAAATTATTATCCTCTACTTCAATCTCTTTAGTCCCTTCACCTTCCTCGGGAGGTGGGTCAAAAAATAAACCCGGATAGGGTGGAATAGTAGGAAAAAGACCCATATTACAACCAGTAGTGGAGACAAGGTGTTGGTACATCTGACCAAAAGCAGAGTTGATCTCTGCTTGGTAATCGGCTTGCCGAGCCAGGAACCGATCTTGCCTATCTAACATTTGGTCTTGATGATCTAGCCTATCAAACAACAATTTATGATGCTTGTCAAAACGACTCTCTAAGCGCTCAAGGCGCTCAGCAACCATGATATTCCTAGAGGGGGGAGGGGTGCTAGCAGCTATGGCTCCCTCGCTCGAAGTTGGCGGCCTGGAGGCTTTAATCTGAGCGAGCATGCCATCATCGATGGGTTTCTTTGGTGGTTGGGTTTCCTCATCAGTACTGTGTGGGACTCCAGCTCGGATGCACAATTGGGTAATTAAAGAAGAAAAGTATAATCCAAGCTTTAGTCTAACAGTGTGTAAGATGGATTTACAGATAACTTGGCCCACATCGACAGTCATTCCCATCAAAATTGCATAAATCAAAATAGCTCGCTCAACAGTGAGATCACTATAGTACAAGGCAGGCATCAACCTGTGACACACAAAATATTGCCAAGCCCGAGCATTGACATTTAGAGAAGCAGCGGGCAAGGTGATCGGGGAATCACCCGACATTTTCCATGTAGTGCCCGGAATACAGAGAGTATGGTGAATCTCTTCATAATTAAATGTAGACACATATTCTCTATACTCACTGTGTGGGATGTTAGGTAACCCATAGAAGCTATTTATTGATGAGTTTTTAAAAGAGACTATTTTTCCTCTCACCCACACTTTACCATTGCTATGTTCGTCGGCATTAGCGTAAAATTCTCGGACCAAATTTGGTAGGGAATGAAAGGGTGATTTGGTAAATGCACTCCAATTCCTATAGAGAATCATTCTAAAAATAGTCGGGTTCCCCCTCTCGGTAATGTTAAATCCTCTCTCGGGAATGAGTTTTCTATTTTGCATTATTTTAACATAGCTCTCACTCGCTTCAAAACTAACAAACTTAGTCTCATCAAACTCTTGTGGTTCTTTTCCCTTAGCTCTCTTCATCCTTGGTGCCATGGAATTTAAATAAATGAAACAATGAACTTAAGAGCAAAATTAAACCACCAAAAAGCACAATTGAACAATGAAGAAGAGAAATTGGTCTTACTTGCCCACAATTGGAGAGAGGAAAAGCTACCCACCAATTTGATATCTTTGTGAAAAAACGAAGTTCCTCTTAGACCTAAATCTTTTACAGAAATTTTCTGCAAAAAATGGGAAACATTAGTGTGCAACTCTTCAAGAAATGAAGTTTAGATCAAGAAATGAAAAGGGAAAGAGTTGGTATGGGTTGATATGGAGGGAGAATGAGAGAGAGAGAGGAGTGTGCAGCCGTTGGTGTGAGAGGAGAAATGAGGAAGAGGCTGGAAAAAGTGTTTAAATAGGGTAGATTTTAGGGTTTTGGTGCTATTGGGCTCGGGCAAGCGGTGAGGCGCTGGGCTTGAGAGAGGCGAGGCAATGGGCTTGAGAGAGGCGAGGCGCTGGCTGGACGTGAGAGAGGCGAGGCACTGGGCTTGAGAGAGGCGAGGCGCTGGCTGGGTGTGCTGTACGCCTGGGCCTGCTGTGCGCTTGGGCCTGCTATGCGCCTGGGCCTGCTCTAGTGTCCTAAAACAGAAAATTCCTTGCCTGTACAAAAACAACACACAAAGAAAAAAATAAAATAGGCTTAACAACACAAAAATTCTAAATTATCAAAGACTTAAATTAACCAAAATTTAATAAAACAAAAATTCTAAATTAATAAAAATTTAATAAAACAAAAATTCTAAATTAACAAAAATTTAATAAAACAAAAATTCTAATTTAACAAAAATTTAATAAAACAAAAATTCTAAATTAACAAAAATTTAATAAAACAAAAACGAAAACTAGTATACAGCGGAACGAAAGTACCCGATTACCAAACATAAACCGGGGCAACCAAAGAAATTTCTTCGGGGCTGTCTTTAACATGTTCATGTTCCAAGTAAAGCTTCAACCTTTGGCCATTGACTCGAAATGCTCGACCATCGGAAGGATCTTCAATCTCAACTACTCCATTGGGAAAAACACTCTACACCACATAAGGTCCCTTCCATCATGATCTCAATTTTCCCGGATGGAGATGTAATCGTGAGTCATACAGAAAGACTTTATTACCTTGTTCAAAATGTTTCCGGAGTATTTTCTGATCATGTACCGTCTTCATCCTTGATTTCAAATCCTTAGCATTGTCATATGCATCATCCCTCAACTCCGCAAGTTCGCAAAGTTTCAATTTCCTTTCTTCACCGGACAACTTAAGGTCATAGTTAAAATTCTGGATAGCCCAGTATGCTCTGTGCTCAAGTTCTACCGGCAAATGACATGCTTTGCCGAATACTAAATGATAGGGAGATGCTTCAAGAACCATCTTGTATGCTGTCCGATACGCCCAAAGTGCATCCGATAGGCGCAAGGACCAATCTTTTCGGTTCGGATTCACCGTTTTCTCAAGTATCCGCTTGATCTCCCTGTTTGCTAGTTCAGCTTGACCATTAGTTTGTGGATGATATGCTGTAGAAACCTTATGGGTGACTCCATACCTGTGCATTAAAGCCTCAAAAGAATGGTTACAAAAATGTGACCCTTGATCACTAATGATAACACGTGGAGTACCGTACCTAGATAAGATATGGTCTTTCATAAATTTAACAACAATTGTGTTATCATTAGTGCGGCTAGGTATTGCTTCAACCCATTTAGAAACATAATCAACAGCAAGCAAAATATAAAGATACCCAAAGGAAGGTGGGAATGGTCCCATAAAATCAATCCCCCAACAATCAAATATTTCTATCACTAGGATTGGGTTAAGAGGCATCATATGACGGCGGGACAACGAACCTAACCTTTGGCATCTGTTACATGATCTACAAAACTCATTAGCATCTTTGAATAAAGTGGGCCAATAAAAACCACATTGCAAAATTTTTGCGACTGTCTTTTTGATAGAAAAATGGCCACCACAAGCATATGTATGACAAAAGGTTAACACACTGTTAACTTCCATATCTGGAATACATCTCCTTATTATCTGATCAGGGCAATATTTAAACAAATAAGGATCATTCCAATAGAAGTTTTTCACCTCAGCCAAAAACTTACGCTTGTCTTGTGCGCTCCATGTCGATGGAACTTGGCAAGAAACTAAGTAGTTGGCAATGTCGGCATACCATGGTGTGTGACCAAGAACAGCAAATAAGTTTTCATCCGGAAAGGCCTCCCCAATGGGCACGAGGTCAGTTTCACTTTTGAATTCCAAGCGAGATAAATAGTCCGCCACAACATTTTTCACCCCCTTCTTGTCTTTGATGGTCAAGTCAAATTCCTGCAAAAGCAGAATCCAACGTATCAAACGGGTCTTAGCATCTGTTTTTGAAAAAAAAAAATTTAAGGGCAGAGTGATCTGTGAATATCGTGATAGGTGAACCAATCAAATAAGATCAAAATTTATCCAATGCGAATACTACAGCTAGTAATTCTTTCTCGGTTGTGGTATACATCATTCGAGAATGATTCAATGTTCTACTAGCATAATAGACAGCAAATGGTTTTCCCTCCTTTCGTTGTCCTAAAACAGCCCCTACAACATAGTCACTAGCATCACACATAATTTCAAAAGGCAAAGTAAAATCTGGTGATTGCATAATAGGGGCGGTTGTAAGCTTAGAAATCAATTGCCTAAAGGCTTGTTCACATTCAAGGCTCCATTTAAACTCGGTATCCTTCGTCAAAAGGTTACATAGAGGTCTAGAGATGGCACTAAAATTTTGAATAAACCTTCTATAGAACCCAGCATGACCTAAGAGAGACCTCACATCTTTAATATTCTTAGGAATGGGGAGTTTAGAGGTCAATTCAATTTTTGCTTTATCTACTTCTATCCCCTTTTCAGAAACTATGTGGCCCAAGACTATTCCAGAAGATACCATAAAATGGTACTTCTCCCAATTAAGCACGAGTCCTTTTTCTTCACACCTGTACAAAACATTTTTCAAATTAGATAAACATGAATCAAAAGAAGTTCCAAACACAATTAAATCATCCATATACACTTCCACACATTTTTCAACCATGTCACTGAAAATACTCATCATGCATCTTTGAAAAGTAGCTGGTACATTACATAACCCAATGGGCATCCTTCGAAAAGCAAAAGTACCAAAAGGACAAGTAAAAGTGGTCTTCTCTTGATCCTCTAGGTCAATCCTTATTTGGTAGTATCCCGAATACCCATCCAAAAAACAGTAGAAAGGATGGCCAGCCACCCATTCCAAAATCTGATCTATGAATGGAAGAGGAAAATGATCTTTTCGAGTGGCTGAATTAAGTTTCCTATAGTCTATGCACATTCGCCACCCGGTCACTACCTTAGTTGGTACTCCCTTCTCATTTTCTACCACAGTAACCCCAGCTTTCTTAAGAACTACTTGGGTTAGACTAACCCACTTACTATCCGATATCGGATATATAATTCCTGCATCCAACAGCTTTAAGACTTCTTTCTTAACTACCTCTTTCATAGTTGGGTTTAATCTTCTTTGTGGATCTCTACGGGGGTTATATCCTTCTTCTAAGTAAATCCTATGGGAACAAATTAAGGGGCTTACACCCTTAATGTCAGCCATGGTCCAACCTAATGCAGATTTATGTTCTCTCAACAAATTCAGCAGTTGATCACATTGTATATCACTAAGTTCAGAGGAAATAATGACCGAAAAGGTATCACCTGGGCCTAAGAAAACATGCTTGAGTCTTTTGGGAAGCGGGGCTAAATTGTGCATTAGTGTCTCCTCGGAAGAGGGTTTGGGTGCCTCTCTTTCTCTAGGCAACTCCTCAAAGCATGGCTGCCATGATTTCTTCATAAATCCATGCGGCTTATCAGAAATATCAACAACATTAACGGCATGGGGATATATAGAAGAATCATTAAAATCAAAATTATTAAGAAGGAATTCCAAAGAGTTAGAATTGTCCTTAATGTATTCATCCTCCAAAATAAGCTCGTCAATCATGTAAGTGTCAAAACACTCATCCTCCTCATGTGGTTGCCTTGACATTCGAAAAACATTTACCTCCAGAGTCATATTTCCAAATGATAATGTCATTACGCCATTCCTACAATTAATGAGGGCATTGGCGGTGGCAAAGAATGGTCTTCCAAGTATCAAAGGAATTTTTGACTCCGTATTCACAATAGAGATGGTATCTAAAACCAAGAAGTCAACAGGATAATAGAATTTGTCAATTTGCAATAAAACATCTTCTACTATACCTCTTGGTTTTCTTACCGATCGATCCACTAATTGGAGTACCACAGAGGTTGGTTTGATCTCACCTAGACCGAGCTGCAAGTAGATGGAGTATGGCATGAGGTTCATACTAGCCCTTAAATCTAACAATGCTTGCCTACAAGATTTGTTTCCAATTTGACAAGCCACCGTTGGACAGCCCGGATCTTTATATTTGGGCAGTGTCGTGCTATCAATTACCGCACTTGCTTGCTTCGTTAAGAATGCAGTATTCTTCACATAGTGCCTCCTTTTCAATGTGCACAGATCCGTGATGACTTTAGAGTAGTTGGGAACCTGTTTTATGACATGAAGAAGAGGGAGGTTAATTTTAACATGCTGAAGTTGTTCAAGGATCTCACCTTTTAATGTTGAATTCCTCTCCTTAGGCTTAAGGAGTGCCTGAGGGAAAGGCACCGGTGAAGGGTCGATATGAGCATCTTGTTCCTTGGGAGCTTCATCCTTGTTGCTCACGGCGTTGGGACTCAGATTTGGTGATAGAGTGGGTCCATCTAGTTTCTTACCACTGCGGGTGATCATGGCATTAACCTCTTTAACATTATGATTTTCAGGATCGGAGGTTTGTGCCGTATGTTGTCCCTGTGGATTTTGTTATGGTTGCGAAGGGAAACGACCTTGCTCTTGAATTGTCAAGAAACTAGTCAACTTGGTGAGTTGATTTTTTATCTCCTTTTGCTCCTCTTTGATCCCCTTTTGCTCCTCTAGCAACCGTTGATTTATCTTGACTTGTTCTTCTGCACTCTTGGCATGTACCTGCAAAAATGACTTAAAAGCATCTTCCAAAGGTAAAGATTGTTGTGGTGCACTAGATGAAGTCGCTTTCGGTCTCCAATGGGTACTAGAATGAGGATGAGGTTGTATATCAGATCTCTAATGGGGGCTAGATTGGGTAGGAGGTTGCACATCAGATTTCCAACTGAAATTAGGGTGATTCTTCCAACCGGGATTGTAAGTGTTAGAATAGGGTGAGTAAGGTTTCCTAAAGGGGATACCCAAGGAGTTACACTCTCCCTTTATCTCCAAATAAGATGGACAATCCTTTGGTACATGATCTACCCCATTACACATAAAACAGTTCATGGGACTCTACCCTAGCAACCGGTTCGGGGGCTCTAATATCCTTAGTTTTAAAGGCTTCAATTTCCTTAGTTAGAGCCTCTAAACGGGCTTTAACACTATCCTCTTCCTTAAGTTGGTAGATTCCAGCGGGTTGATTTCTCCTAGTACTTTCCATGGCACTTGGTCCTGTCCAAGTGTGGGCTTTTTCTGATAGGTCATCTAGGAAATCTATGGCTTGATCGTGATCTTTTTGAAGAAAATCCCCATTACACATCATTTCTATGAATTTCCTCTCCCTACTTAGGAGTCCATCATAGAAATAGCTGACTACCCGCCAACTTTCATACCTATGGTGTGGACAAGAATTTAAAAGGTCCTTGAAACGTTCCCAAACTTGATATAAGGTTTCACTCTCCTTTTGTGCAAAGTTTGAGATTTATCTGTTAAGGTTGTTGGTCTTATGGGTTGGGAAGTGTTTTTGGAAGAAAACTCAGGTCATCTCATCCCAACTACCAATAGACCTAGGCCTTAACGAGTACAACCAAGTCTTGGCTTTTTCCTTAAGTGAAAAAGGGAAAAACCGGAGTCTGACAGTGTCCACCATATCAGCCCTATTTTGAAAGGTTGCTACTACTTCCTCGAATTCCATAATGTGGATGTAGGGGCTTTCATTCTCAAACCCATGGAAAGTTGGTAGCAATTGTATCACGCCCGGCTTAAACTCAGCTTGTGGGGCATTAGGGGGGAACATGATATAAGAGGGTGTGGCCGTTCGGCTAGGGTGCAAATAGTCTTTAAGTGTCCTAGCAACATTTTCATTGTGATTGTCGGCCATGTTATCAAAATCCTCCAAATTCTCAGATGGGGGTGCACTATGGTATGATCTAGGCGAGGTTTCACTAATGGACGTGGAAGGAGAGGGTGACTCTAATTCGGGTCCTCTAATGAATCTACCTCGCGAATCTCTCGGTTTAAGCATGGACCAATTAATTTAGAGGGAAAATAAAATATGTAAAACAGAATAATAAATAAATAAATAAAACAGAATAATAAATAAATAAAACAGAATAATAAAAAGATAAATAAAATAGAATAATAAATAAATAAATAAAACAGAATAATAAACAAATAAATAAAACAGAATAATAGAAGAAAATTAGAAAACAAAAGTAAAGGAACAATATTACGGTATTTACAAAGTGCTGAAAAGAAAAATATTTACGATTTTTATTTTTATTTTTATTATTATTTTTTTTATTTAAAGTTGACAAGCCTCTTTGTACTTAAGCGCGTTTCTCCGGCAACGGCGCCAAAATTTGATTACGCTCAAAGTATAACACAGTTATTGTAGTTTAACTTTGGGGTGTCGATTCCACAGGGAAACAAGTTAATTATGAAAGAAGGTGTAAACTTTAACACTAACGATAATGATTAGATTAGAGAATATGAGTTTTGATAATGCAATATTGTGTAAAAGAGTTGTGCAAATATAACGAAGAATATAAATAAGAAATAACAAGGTTCCAGGAATCCTCCTTAGGTTCGTTCTCTATTTCCACTCTTGATTCAAATTTTTATCTCGATTGCAAGTTTCACATCCTAAACAGGCAATCAGAAAGTATTCAATCAAGCACATTTATATCTCTAACATAATTGCTACAAATTACTCTTTGATTTCAATTCAAGCACACATGATTTATCTTATAGATTAGCAAGAAACGACAATATATTGCAATAATGATATCACAGTAATGGCCGATCTATAAGATAAATATACCGAAATCAATTACATCCAAACAACTTGACATAAGAAGAGCTTGACTAGACTTATGTGGAGTAGAAGGATGCAATCACCGGATTGAGAGAAACTAAAAGAAGAAGAATATAGAATACAGCTATCACATGAACTCAAATCCTTCTTAATTAATCAAAGAGTAAATCATAGACAATGTTTTAACAATAAGTCCATACAAATGAATCAAGAACAGGAGATAATGAATAATAAAACCCTAACGATTCATCCCTTTCCCTTGTTTGATGATTAGTTAGCCATGAAACTCAAGGTGGAAAAACAATATAGATGTTCTCCCCTTGATTTCTTGGCCATGGAGCTCAAGGTGGAAGAACAATGTGGATGTTCTCTCCTTGATTTCCAACTAACGAAAACTTAAAGAGAATGCTAAAAACTTCTCTAATTTGTATCTACCAAAAACTGTCTTTTTTTTCTCTTCGAGCTGGCCCCCGGCTGCAAACCTTAAGCATATATTTATAGCCCACGAGGGAGAGCTGTCTTTGCACAGCCTTAATTTGAGTCTGAATTGGAGTCCAGAAGCATGTGCGCACTACTGGCTTTGTCAGAGTGTGCGCCTGGGTGCTGGAAAGTGAAGGTGGGTCCAACATGTGCGCGCAGTTGGAGAGGTGCGGCGCTGATGGGCGAGGGGTGCGGCGCTGGTGGCGAGGGGCGCGGTGCTGGTTCATGGGCGCCTAGGCGCTCACTCTTGTTTGGCTGGGGCGCTGGACAGTGAGAGGCGCGGCGCTAGGTTGAAAAATCCAACCTTGGTTTAGACTTTTAATCATCTTTAAATATTTTTGAAAATGTCTAAACCTTGGATAAAAACGAGCACCGACACCCAAGATCTTTTGGCGCTTTAATCATGGATCGCTTTATCATCTCTTATGTACACAAAGCACCTGAAAATGCATCGAATTAAGTCAATGATTTATGAATAACACTTTAGAGTTATCAACATGTAAAAGTGCGATTACGACCGAGATTAACCCTAAAGTGTTAACAATTAAGTATTGTTTAGATGTATAACTCTTATCAAGTGCCTGTACATCAATCAGAAGAAGTGTTCTTTCTTCACTACTTCTGTTACTTTTCTTGGTTTTGTTGTATCTACTGATGGCGTTCAAGCAGATCAATCAAAGGGTAGATGCGGTCTTGGAATGGCCCACACCGAGGACCTTGCACGATGTAAGAAGTTTCCATGGATTGGCATCCTTCTACCGTCGGTTCATCAGAAATTTCAGCACTTTGATTGCTCCTATCACAGAGTACCTTAAGGGGCATGATTTCCAGTAGTCCGAGGAGGTAGAAACCAGCTTTCAACTGATCAAACAAAAGATGACAGAGGCACCAGTTTTGGCACTTCCTGATTCCAAAAAGATGTTTGAGGTAAACTGTGATGCATCTGGGGTGGGTATTGGTGGTGTTCTGAGTCAAGAGGGGCGACCAGTAGCTTTTTTCAGTGAGAAGTTATCAGGATCAAAGAAAAATTACTCCACCTATGATACGGAGTTCTATGCCATAGTTCAATCCCTGAAACATTGGCGTCACTACCTAGTGCAGATGGAGTTCATTCTTATCACTGATCATGAGGCCCTAAAGTACATCAATGGCCAACACAAGCTGAGTAGGCGGCATGCCAAGTGGGTGGCGTACTTGCAAGAGTTCACGTTTGCATTGAGGCACCAAGCAGGAAGTCTGAACCATGTCGCAGATGCAATGAGTCGTCGTACATTACTCTTCACCACCATGAGCACCAGAATTATAGGATTTGAGGTTTTCTCGAATATGTATGCTGTAGATCCTTCCTTTGGGAGGATAATTCAGGAGGTAACTAATGGTTAACGCCATGATTTTATTTTACATAATGGTTATCTGTTTCGTGGATTACAGTTATGCGTTCCAGATTGTTCACTAAGGCAGCAGATTATTAGTGAACTTTATAACGAGGGTTACTTTGGGTAAGATAAGACGTTGGCCTTGATCTATTCTAATTATTATTGGCCCAAATTGACCAGTGATATGGCTCATCATGTGGAGCGTTGTTATGTGTGTCAGCAGTCTAAGGGAGTTCTCGCTAATGCGGGCTTGTACACACCTTTACCTGTACCTAAAGCCCCTCGGTTTGATGTCAGTATGGACTTTGTGTTGGGCTTACCCCGTACCCAATGAGGTTTGGATTCTATTTTTGCGGTGGTTGATAGATTTTCCAAGATGGTCCATTTCATACCTTGCAAGAAGACAATGGATGCTACCCGGATCGCTCATCTTTACTTCAAGGAGATTGTGCGTTTACATGGTGTTCCTCGATCCATCACTTCAAATCGTGATACCAAGTTCATGAGTCAGTTCTGGAAGCGTTTATGGGAGAAACTGGGGACAAACTTGAATTTTAGCAGCGCTTACCACCCCAGACAGATGGTCAGACTGAGGTGGTGAACTAGAGTTTGGGAAACCTTTTGCGGTGCTTGGCAGGATTTAAACCAAAGCAGTGGGATCTCGCGTTACCTCATGCAGAATTTGCCTATAACCGGTCAAAAAATAGAACCACAGGAATGAGCCCATTTGAGATTACGTATGGTCAGAATCCATCCGGGGTGCTTGATTTAGCTCCTATTCAATGAGTGGGTCGTTTAAATCACAAGGCACTTCGTCCTCAACTTATCAAAAACAGCACGGAGGTGATCAAAATGTGACACCCACGTCGGGCTATAAATGAGGATGTCTTCGAGGTAAACTACTACAAATTTCCCCATGAATGGCCATAAAACCTGATGCATAAATCTTATAAATGTGTTGGACGCATTGGACAGCCCAAAAGGCATGACCATCCACTCATACAACCCCTACTATGTCTTAATCACTGTCTTCCACTCATCTCCAAGCCTTATTCTGATATGGTGGAATCCGCTTTTAAGGTCAATTTTTGAGAAAACCTTATAACCGGACAGCTGGTCTAACATATCATCTAGGCGGGGAATTGGAAACCTGTATTTTACTGTTATCCTGTGGATTGCTCTGCTGGCAACACACATGCACCAAGAGCCATCTTTCTTTGGCACTAGCAGGGCAGGAACTGCGCATGGGCTCATAATCTCACAGACGTAACCCCTCTCCAACAACTCTACCACCTGTCGCTGCAGCTCTTCAGATTCCTTGGGACTAAGATGATAAGTCGGTCGATTAAACAAACTGGATCCCGGAACAAGGTCAATCTGATGCTGAATATCCCTAATAGGTGGCAACCAAGGGGGATGATCCTCTGGCATCAGGTTAGAAAACTCTGATAACAGCTGCTGCACCTCTGATGGTAATTCTGGATTCATGTCTGCCGCACTATCCTTACAAGGCAGCAAAGCATAGATCACATCTCCATGCTTAATCTCAGCTAAAAACCTGGACATCGAAAGCAGATTAGTATTACTGGCTACCGGGGTAAGAGTGGTTCCTTCCCGACGAGGTGCCAACACAATCTTCTTCCCTTTGATGCTAAGGGAATAGGTATTTTTTCGCCCATCATGGATAACACTACGATCATACTGCCAAGGTCTGCCTAATGTTGTGAGTTTTAAATTACTTGCAAGCACACGAGTCGTTTGCAATATAGTGTTGTGCAAGTGCGAGGTCGAATCCACAAGGAATTATGTTGTGAAAATATAATTTAATCTAAACTAACCTTATCTTAACCTAGTTCTGAATTTTGAATTGTATTTTTTGCAAAGAAATATAAACTTAAACTAAATTGATTTAAAAACTAATGATAAAAACACTAAGGTTTCTGAATCCACCCCACCAAAGTTAAAGTATATATCTTTATGTTCTAAAAACATAGCCTATCAAAACATTCCATGAATCCAACTTACAAAAAAAAAAATCCCAATTAAACCAAAAGCATCCAATGTATCCACTTTTAACAAATCACAAAGGAAATCTAATTTAATTGAAAACAATTCGATGTATCCATCAGATGAAACACAAGGAATATCCAACAGAACAATTTAAACTCAATCAATCACAAGATTAACTCAAATAATTGATAGAACATTTATACTAAAAAATGTCAGATTTGTACAAGCAAATCTGAACTACTATGTCAAACAACGGCGAGGCTTCATCTTCAACCTTAGCTGAAGATTCTAGTCACTCATAACTATGAAACTACAATTCATAATAAAAGTGCTAAACATTAAACTAAAACAACTAAATAAAAAGAAATAAATAACTTTACATGGAAGAAATTCCACTCGCTAATGGGCGGCGCTTCCCTTCGTGGTAACAAAGCTTTCGGGATCCACCAGAATGCTAGCAGACGTCCACCGGTTAACACCAAAGTGGCCCAGGAATTCTACACTGAATGATGAGGTCAGATGGTGTTTATATAAGGGGAGTCTCAGAGCACTGTAGGTTTTAGATTCGATGTGGGATACTGGCCCGAGTGCGCTCGATCGTAGAATGGTGCGATCGATCGTAAGTGCGATCGATTGTATGTCTTGTGCGCACGATCGCATGTGAGCTCGATCGTGTGTCTGGTGCGCTCGATCGTAGATGCACTATACTGCAAACATTTCAATGTGGGATTGTTGACCCTGCGCTCGATCATTATTGCTCCTGAAGCTTCACATCTCCTGAAATGCTTCATTTTCTCCACAAACCTATAAAAATACACAAAACACAAAAAAAAAGACATAAAATAAAGTGAAATACTACTAACTAAGAGCATAACAAATATAAGTTAAGGGTCTTAAATATGCAATATTTAAGACTCATCAAATACCCCCAAACTTATATTTTGCTAGTCCCTTAGCAAAACAAAATAAAAAACTAAATGAACAACAAGGATTATAAAGATAAGTTCAGTATTCATGGTATCCAAAAATTTAAGGAGCATACAAAATCATGAGAATGATTCATGAGCAAGCTTAAAAAGATAAACCCATCTTCACAATGAATAGAAATGTTAAAATCTAATTACTTACAAAAGACAGGTTAATGCATCATAAGTCTGACTCACTGTGAAGTGAATTAGCAAATAAAAATGAAGCTTCCGAATGAATCCAATGTGTAAGGTCTCTATGTCTCAAGATTCACCGCATTTCCCATCGGAATGAACGAAAATGGCATAGTTTTTATTTTCTTCTCTTTTTGTAAGGCTTTGTTATGTTTAGTTTCCTTAAGCTTTCTAATTGCCCATGTAGCGAGTGTTGAGTCAATGACTCCGAAACCAGATGGTTTTAGGGCATTAGGTGTACAGATACCCCTTAGGACTTACTAATTCGAGTCAAAAAAGCTACAAAATTAAACTGACCTTAATACTATTAAACAAAATTCCAGCCTTTTGACGTGAACACTCACTACTTACTGAGGCAAGAGGTCCAGTTACTCAGTGGAAAGTTTATTTATGATCATCATTTTTTTTTATATATGCCAAAGTGTTAATCCAACAAGTCATCCAGTTTCAGTTAAGATAGAACGTACACATTAAAATCACATGTCATACCTCACAGGATGCGTACTAATGTGCTCGTGTTAGATTCGAGATCAAACATGTGAATTCTCAAATGCCTCAAGTAAGTAACTAAATTTTAAAACTTTATCAACAGATCATGTGTTCCAAAATTTAAGCTCACCAATGAATCACATCACAGAAATTGTTTAGATCAACCAAAATTTCAAAATAACATGAGCATGCATTAAAAAAAAACAAATTAGGACAAAGTGTGTGTAATGTGTCTCCCATACCCCCAAACTTAAATTACACATTGACCCCAATGTGTGAATAATATGAAAAGAGTTGACCTGGGATATGGAGAACTATCTGGACTGGTATGGCTCATAGCATACCCCCAAACTTGATCTGCAGTACGCGTTGTCCCTGAAAAATAAAGACTAGAAAACAAAAAATACTGGAAACAAACATTAAGCATAAATATGTAAAATAATAAACAAATAAAAAGATAAGCTATGGGGTGCCTCCCATGAGCGCTAAGTTTAAAGTCTTCAACCAGACTCTCCTTAGTAGATGACTCTCAATCAGAGTAAATAGGATCCGTCAACAATATTGTCTCAATGTCCAAACTCCTCAACTCCAAGAATGGTTTTAGCCTCTTCCCATTTACCTTGAAAGTGTTACCGTTCTTTGAATCCTCAATCTAGATGGCTCTATGAGGAAAAACTGACCGAATAATAAAGGGGCCGGTCCATCGAGACTTGAGCTTGCCCGGGAAAAGATGCAGGCATGAGTTGTAAAGAAGAACTTTTTGACCCAGCTCAAAAGCTCGTCTCAAAATGTTTTGGTCATGAGTCTTCTTTATTTGTGCTTTGTATGACCGTGCACACTCATATGCATCATTTCCCAGCTCCTCTAATTCATTGAGTTGGGCTTCCTTTGGGAGCCAGCCTTTAAAAGATTAAAGTTTAGCTGTTTGATAGCCCAATAGGCTCTATGCTCTAATTCGACTGGAATGTGACAGGCTTTTCCATACACAATATGGTATGGAGACATGCCAATTGGCGTCTTGAATGCTGTTCGATAAGCCCACAGTGCATCAGTCAATCGTAGAGACCAGTCCTTTCTATTAGGGTTCATAGTTTTCTCCAAAATGTGCTTAATCTCACGATTCGAAATATCCACTTGTCCACTCGTCTGTGGGTGATACGGGGTGGCAACTTTGTGTGTGATGAAATACTTCTTCATCAACTGCTCAAAAATCCTGTTGCAAAAGTGCTTACCTCCATCACTTATAATTGCTTGAAGCATACCAAAATGAGCAAAGATATTGTTCTTCAAAAACTGGACCACAACTCTATGGTCATTGGTCTTGAATGCAACTGCTTCCACCCATTTGGACAGATAGTCCACAACAACTAGAATGTACAGATAGCCAAAGGAGTTTGGGAAAGGTCCCATAAAATCAATGCTCCACACGTCAAAAATCGCAACAATCAAAATGGGGTTGAGGGGCATCATATTCTTCCTAGAAATACTCCCTAGCTTTTGTCAATATTCACAAGATACACAGTAAGTGTGAGAGTCTCAGAACATGGTAGGCCAATAGAATCCGCACTGCAAAATCTTTGCAGCAATCTTTTTAGCACTAAAATGGCCTCCACAAGCATGATCATGATAGAAGGCGATGATATTAGATTGGTCATGCTCAGGAATACACCTTCTGATGATCTGATCGGGACAATACTTGAACAGGTAAGGATCATCACAGAAAAAATGTTTTACCATGGCCAAAAACTTTGATTTATCTTGTAACCCCCAATGCAAAGGCATTTGACCGGTGACAAAATAGTTCACTATATCAGCAAACCATGGCGCGTGATTGTGAGCAATGTGCATCAGTTGCTCATCAGGAAAGGTCTCAGAAATGGGAATGGCGGCCTCAGTGAAATCCACAATCAATCTAGACAAATGGTCCGCCACCACATTTTCGGAACCTTTCTTATCCCAAATCTCTATGTCGAACTCTTGAAGTAGCAAGATCCATCGAATAAGATGAGATTTAGCATCTTTTTTATAGAAAAGATACTTCAATGCTGCATGGTCCGAGTAGATAATGACTTTAGATCCTAACAAGTAGGATCTGAACTTATCTAATGCAAAAACGACTGCTAGCAACTCCTTCTCAGTGGTAGAGTAATTGAGTTGTGCGTCGTTTAGAGTTCGACTTGCATAATAGATAACATGGAGAAGTTTGTCAACACACTGCCCCAAAACAGTTCCAACAACATAGTCTGATGCGTCACACATAATTTCAAAAGGCACACCCCAGTTGGGTGGCTGAATAATGGGTGTGGACGTCAGAATCTTCTTCAGATCCCCAAATGCTTTCTTACAATCTTCATCAAATACAAATGGGGCATCCTTCATTAATAACTTGCACAAGGGCCGGGCGATCTTGCTGAAATTCTAGATAAATTGCCTGTAGAATCCTACATGGCCCAGAAAAGAACGAACCTCCTTCACTGTACGTGGGGGTGGAAGGTTGGAAATCAGGTCCACCTTCGCTTTGTCGACCTCAATCCCTCGATGAGATATGACGTGCCCCAGTACAATACCTTGCTTGACCATAAAATGGCCCTTCTCCCAATTAAGCACCAGGTTCTTCTCCTTGCACCGCACTAAAACCAAAGTGAGATGATGCATACACTCCTCCAATGTTGAACCGAAGACGGAGAAGTCATCCATGAAAATCTCTAAAGAACGTTCCACCATGACAGAGAATATGCTGACCATGCACCGCTGAAAAGTAGCAGGTGCATTGCATAACCCAAAGGGCATACGATGGTAGGCGAATGTCCCAAAAGGACAGGTGAATGTTGTCTTCTCCTAATCTTCGGGGTCCACGGGGACCTGGTTATATCCAGAATAACCATCCAAAAAACAATAATACTCGTGCCTAGCCAAACGCTCCACCATCTGATCAATAAATGGGAGTGAAAAATGATCATTCCTTGTGGCAACGTTCAGTTTACGGTAGTCTATACACACTCTCCACCCTGACTGAACACGAGTTGGCACCAACTCGTCGTCCTTATTCTTCACTACCGTGAATGCAGCTCGCTTGGGCACGACATGAATCGGGCTCACCCACTTGCTATCAGAGATGGGATAAATGATCCCTGTATCTAACAACTTAATTACTTCTGCCCTCACTACCTCTTGCATAGCTGGGTTAAGCCTTCTTTGTGGCTCCCTCGATGGCTTGGCATTCTCCTTCAAATGTATTTTGTGCATTACCAACGAGGGGCTGATTCCCTTAATATCCTCAATGGTCCAGCCTATAGCTTCCTTATGTTCTCTCAAAACATCTAATAATTTCTTTTTTTGAGCCTCAACCAAATGTGAAGCTATAATCACAGGCAAAGACTCTGCTGGACCTAGGAACTTATACTGAAGATTGTCCGGTAAAGGTTTAAGTTCCTTCTTAGGAGGCTCAAGTTCTTCAGTCTCTTCCTTTTCACTACTCTCCGTAGGAGCAGACTCTAAAATGGCATTTGCTTGCTCAAGTAACTTATCCAAATCCAGATCCTCTCCAAACTGAGCAAAACATGCCTCCAGGGGGTCCTCCATGCTTGATTCATCCACCGTCTCTTCAATAATCTCCTCTATTAAGCATATATTTCTCACTTCAGTAAATTCCAGTGGCTGCTTAGTGATATCAAAAATATTCAACTCCACTGTCATATTTCCGAAGGAAATCTTCATCACTCCTATCCTACAATTAATTAGGGCGTTAACCGTGGCTAAAAATGGTCGCCCTAGAATCACCGGTATCTGAATCCCTATATTTTAGACCGGCTCTGTATCTAGCACAATAAAATCCATGGGGAAATAAAATTGATCTACCTTTATCGAAACATCATCAACTACTCCCCGTGGTATTTTCACTGACCTATCAGCTAATTGAAGTGTTGTGGATGTGGGCTTCAATTCTCCTAACCCTAACTGCAAATAGACTGAATAGGGTAGAAAATTCACACTGGCTCCTAAATCCAATAGAGCCCTCTCAATCTGGCTGACTCCTATCATGCAAGAGATGGTAGGATACTTTGGGTCCTTATACTTGATCGGCAGCTTGCACTGAAGGATTGAGCTAACCTACTCGGTCAAAAATGCCTTCTTCGGGACATTCGTCCTCCTCTTGATAGTGATCAAGTCTTTTAAGAACTTGGCATATGATGGCACTTGCTTGATGGCGTCCAAAAGTGGAATATTGATTTTGACTCACTTGAACTCCTCCAGAATTTCTTCAAACTTCCCTCCTTTCTTGGGCGCTCGTAATCTCTCAGGGTAAGGTGCTTTAGGTACAAACGACCTAGGAGGGTCATTCACAGTAGGAGTGGCAGTAGATGGCTCAGCATCTCTCTTCTCCTTGTTGCCACTTTCTTGCCCTTGCTGCATAGTAGGGCTCTCTTCCACTCAATTGTCCACTTGTCTCCCAGACCTTAATGTGACAATCGATTGCACTAGTTCCTCCCCGTGCGTAGAAGTTGATGAATTTCCAATCACAAATTATCTCTTCGGGTTGGCCACGGGCTGACTAGGGAACTTTCCCTTTTCTCTTTCACCCAAGTGACTTGTGATTTACCCCATTTGACTCTCTAGATTGGTAATCGCTTGGGTATTTACTATTGTCGCACTCCTCACTTCGCTGATGGATTGGCCGGTCATCTTCATGAACTCTTTGAATGTGTCCTCCAATGATTGTGAAACCGGCGTTGGTGCTTGAGTGGGAGTATGGTAAGCAGATGCTGGTGCTGGATGGACTGAGCAACCATGACTTGGAGTTGGTGGAGGCAATCCAGGAGGGTATTGATTGTGAGCATGATGAGGAGTTCCTCCCTGATTCAGTGATTGGTTCTATTTCCATGAAAAATTAGGGTGGTTCCGCCATCCTAGATTGTAAGTCTCAGAGTAGGATCCACCTGATTGCCTCTGATAGTCATTGAAAGCGTTTACATGTTCCGTGGGACACTCGGCAAAAGCCGGCATAGATGGACAATTCTGTGCTAAATGCATAGGACTAGCACAGATGGAACAACAATCGTCATTAATTGTATTGGCAGCATTGATGGACTTGCCCATAGTGAGAACGTCAATTTTCTTGGTGAGAGCATCTATCTTTATCTTCAAGTCAGTCTCCTCCTTAATCTCATAGATGCTTCCTTTCTTAGGAGCACGAGTGGACTTATCCTGACAGCTTGATAAATCCCACTACTGCGAGTTATCAGACAGTTTGTCCAATGCGTTGTATGCTTCATCCCCTGTCAGACTTAAGAATACCCCCATGTTCATAGACTCGATCATGCTACGGTTGGGTTGAGTCAACCCTTGGTAGAAGAACTGAACAAGTCTCCACTTCTCATATCCATGTGGAGGGCATCTAATCAGTAACTCTTTAAAATGCTCTCAACTCTCTGAAAACTTCTCATCCTCCTCTTGAGTGAAAGAACTAATCTCCTTTCGGTACTCATTCACTTTAGACATTGGGAAAAATTTATTATAGAATTTACTCATCAGATTTTCCCAAGATGTAATAGACCCGGACGTGTTGGAATCCAACCATGCCCTAGCTCTATCATGAAGAGAAAAAGGGAAAAGTCTAAGATGGACTGACTCCTCAGAGAAGTTCTGGAACTTGAATGTGGCACAAATATCTTTGAACTTCTTTACATGGCTGTAAGGATTTTCAAGATCTAAGCCATGAAATGAGGGTAGGAGTTGGATGACATGTGGCTTTAAATCAAAATGGGTAGCATTGGTGGGTGGCAACATGATGCAGGAAGATGAGTTAGTCACAACTGGTGCGAACAAATCTCTCAAAGACGTGGTGGAGTCCACGTTCCATGCTCCAGGTTGCTCTTGGTTAGTTTTCTCCCATCTCAATTGTCTCTTGTTCAGCAAGTGACTTCTTCTGTCTCCTAAGAGTTCTTTCTAAATCGGGATCCAAAGGTGTCAATTCTAAATTCAGGGATCTCCGACCAAGCATACACCAAATAGAAAACAGTAAAACAAACTAACTAGCAAAAGCAGCAAAATAAAATAAAACAAAAAGAAAAATAAAACGAAAATGCTAACTAAACTAGTAGAAAAATAAAATCAATTTAGACAAAAATTTCACAAACAAAAAAAAATCCCCGGCAACGGTGCCAAAAACTTATTGTGAGTTTTAAATTACTCGCAAGCGCACGAGTCGTTTGCAATATAGTGTTATGCAAGTGCGAGGTCGAATCCACAGGGAATTGTGTTGTGAAAATATAATTTAATCTAAACTAACCTTATCTTAACCAAGTTCCGAATTTTGAATTGTATTTTTTTCAAAAGAAATATAAACTTAAACTAAATTGATTTAAAAACTAATGATAAAAACACTAAGGTTTCTGAATCCACCCCACCAAAGTTAAGCATATATCTTCATGTTCTAAAAACATAGCCTATCAAAACATTCCATGAATCCAACTTACAACAAAAAACAAAGAATATCCCAATTAAACCAAAGGCATCCAATGTATCCGCTTTTAACAAATCACAAAGGAAATCAAATTTAATCGAAAACAATTCGATATATCCATCAGATGAAACACAAGGAATATCCAACAGAATAATTTAAACTCAAACAATCACAAGATTAACTTAAATAATTGACAGAACATTTATACTAAAAAATGTCAGATTTGTACAAGAAAATTTGAACTACCATGCCAAACAACGGCGAGGCTTCATCTTCAACCTTAGCTGAAGATTCTAGCCACTCCTAACTATGAAACTACAATTCATAATAAAAGTGCTAAACATTAAACTAAAACAACTAAATAAAAAGAAATAAATAACTTTACATGGGAGAAATTCCACTCGCTGATGGGCGGTGCTTCCCCTCATGATAGCAAAGCCTTTGGGATCCACAAGAATGCTAGCAGACGTCCACCGGTTAACACCAAAATGGCCCAGGAATTCTACACTGAATGATGAGGTCAGATGGTGTTTATATATGGGGAGTCTCAGAGCACTGTAGGTTTCAGATTCGATGTGGGATACTGGCTCGAGTGCGCTCGATCGCAGAATAGTGCGATCGATCGTATGTCTTGTGCGCACGATCGCATGTGCGCTCGATCACAGATGCACTGTACTGCAAACATTTCGATGTGGGATTGTTGACCATGCGCTCGATCGCAGCATAGTGCGATTGATCGCTATTGCTCCTGAAGCTTCACATCTCCTGAAATGCTTCATTTTCTCCACAAACCTATAAAAATACACAAAACACAAAAAAAAAGACATAAAATAAAGTGAAATACTACTAAGTAAGAGCATAACAAATATAAGTTAATGGTCTTAAATATGCAATATTTAAGACTCATCACCTAACAATACATGACAAGAATCCATAGACATAACATCACACCAAGTATTATCAAAATATTTCTTACTAATGAAAAAGATACTAGGCATCGCCTGTCTACTGTTACCTCACTGCCTTTATTTAACCACGAGAATTTATATGGCTTGGGATGATGATCTGTCTTCAACTGCAATTTTTGGACAGCCTCTTCAGACACTACGTACTCATAACTACCACTGTCAATGATCATCTTGCAGACTTTATCTGCAACTGTGCAGGTCGTGTGGAAAATACTGGTCCTCAAACAATCGTCCCTTGTATCGCCCTTGGGGGTCAGTAAACTCTAACGAACAACCAAGGTCTCATGGCTATCTCCATATAATACATCTCCATCTTCATCATTGTCATACATAGGCTCTCCAATCTCTTCAGTTTCGTCTACCACATCGTCCTCAATTAGGAGATTTTTGCCCTTCTGACCAGCAGGCTTCCTGCACTCAGTCGATTTATGTCCCTGTTCACCACATCTGAAACATCTCATATTTGAGTGAGAGTTACCTTGGGGTAGTTGCTGGGTAGGACAAGATTCTTGAGGGTGAACTGGCCGACTGTTTTGATTGCTTCTGATCACAAGCCTCTTGTTCTGTTGTTTTCCCACTGCAAGTGCACGCTGGTATGCCTAAAAAATGGTCCACAGTGAGTGAAGGCTGAGGACATCCTGCAGGAGCGGTCGTAATCTCCCCCAAATACCTTACCAACGTCTGCTCTTCCATCTCAGATAAATCATTTCGGGCTATCAATTGTTAGAACTCATCTGTGTAATCATCAACTGATCTCGTGCCTTGCCTCAACGAATGAAGTCACTGAAACAGGGTTTGAGTGTAGCCGAAAAGAAGGAAAACTCTTCATCCTCTCCCAATCAGTGATCTTGGCCTTGCCCTGCAGATCACGTGAGCATCTCAACTTCTCCTACCACGCAGATGCTCTGCCTTTGAGTTTGATGGCGACCAGTTTTACTTTGACATGATCTGGGACTTCCTTATACTCGAAAATACGCTATACTTCATTCAACCAATCTACGAATCCTTCGGCCTATAACGTACAAGAAAACTCGCGTAGATCCACTCTGAATCTAAGGTCTCCATAACGATCCTCCCGACCACGGTGCTTCCTGAATCGACCAGGATTGTGATATGGGTTTTTGAAACTGGAATCGAAATTGTGGTCTTCCGTCTCATGATCACCGAACTTTCGCGCCGCTAGACGCTGGGTTAACTCTACGACTTACCTCTGTAAATCCTTAATCATCGCATCCTGAATGTTACGATCACGGTGTGGGGCTTCTTCGTTTGGAACCTGCCCGCGATAGCCATGATCATGACCACTAGCCATGGAAACTGATGAAATCTCACCCTAGGAAGATGCTGAAGCTCTGATACCAACTGACACTGGGCAGAATAGTATTCCATTAACCACTGTCATTAGGTAGGCGTAGTCTCTAGGCGTTATCATTGATCTACTGCAGGATCTCACAGGGTCAAATCTTCCACTCTTTAAGTTTATTATATTCTCCCACAGGAAAATGATCACGAGTTAATACCACCCAACAAAATTACCAACATCAAAAAGTACCTGACGACAGTGTCTGTCGCTCTAAGCCTTGTACTTGGCATTACTCTCATGAATGGCCAGCTTCACCTGCTCATGGATACCCCAAAGATGATCTGCCATCTTATCTGCCTTGTAATTTAAATGACCCACTCGTGGAATTGGGGCTAAGTCAAGCAGCCCGGATGAATTCTGACCATACACAATCTCAAATTGGATCTTGACAGCTTCTCACTGAAAAAAGCTATTGGGCGCCCCTCCTGACTTAGAACACCACCAATGCCAACCCCAGATGCATCACAGTTTACCTCAAATACCTTTTCAAAATCAGAAAGTGCCAAAACTGGTGCCTCTGTTATCTTCTGCGTGACCAGTTGAAAATTGGTTTCTGCCTCCTCGGACCACTGAAAATCACTTCCCTTCAGGCACTCTATGATAGGAGCAGTCAGAGTGCTGAAATTTTTGATGAACCTCCTGTAAAAGGATGCCAACCCATGGAAACTTCTGACATCGTGCAAGGTTTTCGGTTTGGGCCACTCCAAGACTGCATCTATCTTCGACTGATCGGCATGAACACCATCAGTAGACAAAGCAAACCCTAGAAAAGTTACAGTAGTGGTGAAGAAAGAACACTTCTTCTGATTGACGAACAGGAACTCCGTCCACAACTTATCAAAAACAACACGAAGGTGATCAAAATGTGACGCCCACGTCGAGCTAGAAATGAGGATGTCATCGAAGTAAACTATTACAAATTTCCCCATGAATGGCCGTAAAACTGGATGCATAAATCTCATAAATGTGTTGGGCGCAATGGACAGCCCAAAAGGCATGACCATCCACTCATACAACCCCTGCTGTGTCTTAAACACTGTCTTCCACTCATCTCCAGGCCTTATTCTGATCTGGTGGAATCCGCTTTTAAGGTCAATTTTTGAGAAAACCTTATAACCGGACAGCTGGTCTAACATATCATCCAGGCGGGGAATTAAAAACCTGTATTTTACTGTAATCCTATGGATTGCTCTGCTGTCAACACACATACGCAAAAAGCCATCTTTCTTTGGTACTAGCAGGGTAGGAATTGCGCATAGGCTCATACTCTCACGGACGTAACCCCTCTCCAACAACTCTACCACCTGTCGCTGCAGCTCTTCAGATTCCTTAGGATTTAGGTGATAAGCCGGTCGATTAGACAAACTGGATCTCGGAACAACGTCAATCTAATACTGAATATCCCTCATAGCCGGTAACCCGGGGGAAGATCCTCTGGCATTAGGCCAGAAAACTCTGCTAACAACTACTGTACCTCTGATGGTAATTCTGGATTCATGTTTGCCGCACTATCCCCACAAGGTAGCAAAGCATATACCACATCTCCATGCTCAATCTCAGCTAAAGACCTGGAAATCGAAAGCAAATTAGTATTATTTGTTACCGGGGTAGGAGTGGTTCCTTCCCGATGAGGTGCCAACACAATCTTCTTCCATTTGGTGCTAAGGGAATAGGTATTTTTCCGCCTATTATGGATAACACTACGATCATACTGCCAAGGTCTGCCTAACAATACATGACAAACATCCATTGACACAACATCACACCAAGCATTATCAAAATATTTCCTACCAATCGAAAAAGATGCTAGGAATCGCCTGTCTACTGTTACCTCACTGTCTTTATTTAAGCACGATAATTTATATGGCTTAGATTGATGATCTGTCTTTAACTATAATTTTTGGACAGCCTCTTCAGACACTACATTCTCGGAACTATGACTGTCAATGATCATCTTGCAGACTTTATCTGCAACTGTGCAGGTTATGTGGAAAATATTGGTCCTCAACCAATCGTCCCCTATATTGCCCTTGGGGGTCAGTAAACTCTTACGAACAACCAAGGTCTCACGGTTATCTCGATACAACACATCTCCATCTTCATCATCGTCATACACAGGCTCTCCAATCTCCCCATTTTCGTCTATCATCTCGTCCTCAATTAGGAGATTTTTACCCTTCTGACTAGCAGGCTTCCTGCACTCAGTCGATTTATGTCCCTGTTCACCACATCTGAAACATCTAATATTTGAGTGAGAGTTACCTTAGGGTGGTTTCTGGGCAGGACAAGATTCTTGAGTGTGAACTGGCCTACTGCTTTGATTTTTTCTGATCACTGGCCTCTTATTCTGCTGTTTTACCACCTTAAGTGCACGCTGGTATGCCTCAGAAACGGTCCACAGTGAGTAAAGGCTGAGGACATCCTACAGGAGCTACCGTAATCCCCCCAATTACTTTGCCACCATATGCTCTTCCGTCTCAGATAAATCATTCTGGGCTATCAATTGGTAGAACTCTTCTGTGTAATCATCAACTGATCTTGTGCCTTGCCTCAACGAATGAAGTTGCTGAAACCGGGTTTGTGTGTAGCCGAAAAAAAAGAAGTGACCCTTCATCTTCTTCTTCATCCTCTCCCAATCAGTGATCTTGACCTTACCCTGTCGATCGCGTGAGCGCCTCAACTACTCCCACCACGCAGATGCTTTGCCTTTGAGTTTGATGGCGACCAGTTTTACTTTGATACGATCTGGGACTTCCTTATACTTGAAAATACGCTCTATTTCATTCAACCAATCGACGAATCCTTCGGCCTGTAACTACCAGAAAACTCGGGCAGATCCACTCTGAATCCGAGGTCTCCATAACTATCCTCCCGACCACGGTGCTCCCCGAATCAACCAGGATTATGATACAGGTTTTTGAAACTAGAATTGAAATCATGATCTTCCGTCTCACGATCATCGAAATTCTGTGCTGCTAGATGCTAGGTTAACTATGCGACTTACCTCTGTAAATCCTCAATCATCGCATCCTGAACATTACGATCATGGTGTGGGGCTTCCTCATTTGGAACCTGCCCGCGACGGCCACGACCACGATCACCAGCCATGGAAACTGATGAAATTCACCCTAGGAAGATGCTGAAGCTCTGATACCAACTGACACCGGGCATAATAATGATTATTCTACAGGCTAGTCGTAACAGATATTTCACAAGGAGAAACACAAGTAAAACCCTAAAACCACAGAGAAACAACTCTGATGCTGTATTTAAAATTATGCAAATACCATTTAATATTGTTTACTAAACCCTAAAACCTCATTTATAAGGTCAAAGCTAAAATAGGAAAATTAAATTTAGGCCGAATTTAAAGTAATTGCAAATAAAATAAAAAGTTTCCTAACAACTGAAAACTGCCAAATTGAGGGCCTAAACATCGTTTTTAGGCTAAAATCCCGATCTGAGCCTGTGGCCCGTTCTTGGTAGTCCACCTGCCAGTTTTGCGCTGATCTACCAACTTTAGGTACCTCAGTGCCAACAACATGCTATCTGACAACTCTGCATCATCTGACTTGGATCTTCCTGCATCAGTCGCCTCGGGTTGGAAAGAACTCGTCATTGAGTTCACAATAGCTTCATCGGAATCCACAAAACAAGGACTCAGGTGTTTCACATTAAATACATAAGAAGTCCTCAGATGACTGGGTAGACGTAGTCTGTAGGCGTTATCATTGATCTTCTGCAGGATCTCACAGGGTCCAATTTTCCACTCTTTAATTTTATTATATTCTCCCACAGGAAAACGATCACGAGTTAATACCGCCCAAATAAAATCACCAACATCAAAAAGTAACTGATGACGGTGTCTGTCGCTTTGAGCCTTGTACTTGGCATTATTCTCGTGAATGGCCAGCTTCAACTGCTCATGGATACCCCGAAAATATTCTGCCATCTCATCTGCCTTGTGATTTAAACGACCAACTCATGGAATAAGGGCTAAATCAAGCACCCCGGATGGATTCTGACTATACATAATCTCAAATGGGCTCATTCCTGTGATTCTATTTTTTGACCTGTTATAGGAAAATTCTGCATGAGGTAATGCCAGATCCCACTGCTTTGGTTTAGATCCTGCCAAGCACCGCAAAAGGTTTCCCAAACTCTGGCTCACCACCTCAGTCTGACCATCTGTCTGGGGATGGTAGGCGCTGCTAAAATTCAAATTCATCCCCAGTTTCTCCCATAAACTCTTCTAGAACTGACTCATGAACTTGGTGTCACGATCTGAAGTAATGGATCGGGGAAGACCATGTAAACGCACAATCTCTCTAAAGTAAAGATGGGCGATCCAGACAGCATCCATTGTTTTCCTGCAAGCTACAAAATAAGCCATCTTGGAGAATCTGTCAACCACAACCAAAATAGAGTCCATAGCCGGCTGGTTACGGGGCAAGCCCAACACCAAGTCCATACTAACATCAAACCAAGGGGCTTCAAGTATAGGTAAAGGTGTATACAGGCCAGCATTAGTGAGAACTTCCTTGGATCGCTGACACACATAACAACACTCAACATAATGAGCCACATCACTGGTCAATTTGGGCCAATAATAGTTACAAGAGATCAAAGCCAACGTCTTGTCCCATCCAAAGTGTCTCTCGTTACGAAGTTCACTAATAATTTGCTGTCTTAGTGAAAAATGTGGAACGCACAACTGTAATCCATGAAACAGATAACCATTATGCAAAATAAAATCATGTCGTTGACCATCAGTTACCTCATGAATTATCCTCCCGAATGAAGGATCGGCAGTATACATATCAGGGAAAACCTCAAATCTAACGATTCTGGTGCTCATGATGGTGAGGAGTAATATACGACGGCTCAATGCATTTGCAACACGGTTCAGACTTCCTGCTTGGTGCCTTAGTGCAAATATGAACTCCTGTAAGTATGCCACCCATTTAGCATGCCGCCTACTCAGCTTGTGTTGGCCATTGATGTACTTCAGGGCCTCATGATCAGTGATAAGAATGAACTCCCTCTGCACTAGGTAGTGACGCCAATGCTTCAGGGACTGAACTATATCATAAAACTCCAGATCATTGATGGAATCATTCTTCTTGGATCTTGACAGCTTTTCACTGAAAAAAGCTATTGGGCACCCCTCCTAACTCAGAACACCACCAATGCCAACCCCAGATGCATCACAGTTTACCTCAAACACCTTTTCAAAATCAGAAAGTGCCAAAACTGGTGCCTTTGTCATTTTCTGCTTGACCAGTTGAAAACTGGTTTCTGCCTCCTCAGACCACTGAAAAACACGTCCCTTCAGGCACTCTATGATAGGAGCAGTCAGAGTGCTAAAATTTCTGATGAACCGCCTGTAAAAGGATGCCAACCCATGGAAACTTCTGACATCGTGCAAGGTTTTCGGTTTGGGCCACTCCAAGACCACATCTATCTTCGATGATTGACATGAACACCATCTGTAGACACAACAAACCCCAGAAAAGTTACGGTAGTGGTGAAGAAAGAACACTTCTTCTGATTGACGAACAGGCACTCAGTCCTCAACTTATCAAAAATAGCACGGAAGTGATCAAAATATGACACCCACATCGGGCTATAAATGAGGATGTCGTCGAAGTAAACTACTACAAATTTCCCCATGAATGGCCGTAAAACCTTATGCATAAATTTAATAAATGTGCTGGGCGCATTGGACAGCCCAAAAGGCATGACCATTCACTCATACAACCTCTATTGTGTCTTAAATACTGTTTTCCACTCATCTCTAGGCCTTATTATAATCTGGTGGTATCCGTTTTTAAGGTCAATTTTTGAGAAAACCTTAGAACCGGATAGCTGGTCTAACATATCATCCAGGTGGGGAATTGGAAACTTGTATTTTACTATAATCCTGTGGATTGCTCTGCTGTCAACACACATACGCTAAGAGCCATCTTTCTTTGGAATTAGCAGGGCAGGAATTGCGCATGGGCTCATACTCTCATGTACGTAATCCTTCTCCAACAACTCTACCACCTGTCACTGTAGCTCTTCAGATTCCTTGGGACTAAGGCGATAAGCCAGTCGATTAGGCAAACTGGATCCCATAACAAGGTCAATCTGATGCTGAATATCCCTTATAGGCGGCAACCGAGGGGGAAGATCCTCTGGCATCAGGTCAGAAAACTCTGCTAACAGCTGCTACACCTCTGATGGTAATTTTGGATTCATGTTTGTTGCACTATCCCCACAAGGCAGCACAGCATAGACCACATCTCAATGCTCAATCTCAGCTAAAATCCTGGACATCGAAAGTAGATTAGTATTACTGGCTTCCGGGGTAGGAGTGGTTCCTTCCCGACGAGGTGCTAACACAATCTTCTTCCCTTTGATGCTAAGGGAATAGGTATTATTCTGCCCATCGTGGATAACACTATGATCATACTGCCAAGGTCTGCCTAACAATACATGACAAGCATCCATAGACACAACATCACACCAAGCATTATCAAAATATTTCCTACCAATCGAAAAAGATGCTAGGCATCGCCTGTCTACTGTTACCTCACTGCCTTTATTTAACCATGAAAATTTATACGGCTTGGGATGACGATCTGTCTACAACTGCATTTTCTGGACAACCTCTTCAGATACTACGTTCTCGCAACTACCACTGTCAATGATCATCTTGCAGACTTTATCTACAACTGTGCAGGTCGTGTGGAAAATATTAGTCCTCAACCAATCGTCCCCTGTATCGCCCTTGGGGGTCAGTAAACTCTTACGAACAACTAAGGTCTCATGGCCATCTCCATACAACACATCTCTATCTTCATCATCGTCATACACAGAATCTCCTCAGTTTCGTCTACTACGTCGTCCTCAATTAGGAGATTTTTTCCCTTCTGACTAGCAGACTTCCTGCACTCAGTCGATTTATGTCCCTGTTCACCACATCTGAAACATCTAATATTTGAGTGAGAGTTACCTTGGGGTGGTTGCTGGGCAGGATGAGATTCTTGAGGGCGAACTGGTCGACTGCTTTGATCACTTCTGATCACTGGCCTCCTGTTCTGTTGTTTTTCCACTACAAGTGCACACTGGTATGCCTCAGAAACGGTCCACAGTGAGTGAAGGCTGAGGACATCCTGCAGGGGCTACCGTAATCCCCCCACATACCTTGCCACCATCTGCTCTTCCGTCTCAGATAAATCATTCCGGGCTATCAATTGATAGAACTCCTTCGTGTAATCATCAACTGATCTCGTGCCTTGCCTCAACGAATAAAGTCATTGAAACAGGGTTTGAGTGTAGCCGAAAGGAAGGAAGTGACCCTTCATCTTCTTCTTCATCCTCTCCCAATCAATGATCTTGGCCTTGCCCTGCCCGACATTTAGAGAATTTAGAATTTTAAAAAACTCAATCAACAATAATATTTTAAAAACTAATTTATTATTATATTTCTATTCATAACAGGGTTACCATAAAAAAAAAAATAAAAACCCAATTTTTCTCAAAAATGGCAAAACAATAATGGTGATCCCTCCCCATATATATATATATATATATATATATACCTCAACTATGTGGTCCAACTTATACATCGAGAACAACGTTCTGAAAAAAAAAATTGGCTTCCAAGAGATTTGTATCCTTTGTCTTCCTAGTTGTCTTTATCTCATGCATAGGTTGGTTTGTCATAATATTTTTGGTTTCTTTTATGTGTTCAAATAACGATTTGTATCCTTTGTCTTCTTAGTTGTCTTTATCTCATCCATGGGTTCATTGTTATAATTGCTTATGTTTCTTTTACATTTTCACATAACGAAAAGATTACATTCGATGATTTTTTTTCATGGCTACTTGTGTAAACTAGAGATACTTCTTTTTTTCCTTTTGGATGAGGAATGTATATAAATTATAGCATTTTCAGGAAATAAACATAAGAAGCATTATTTTATTATTTTTTTCTTAGACAGTCATTTTTTTGAAAACATTATAGTTGTACTTTAACTAATTTTTATCAATCAACCAATTTTTTTAAAGAAAAATAATCGACAAATTCGTTTTCAACGCGTGCATCTAAAAAAAACAAAAAATACCTTACAAGGATATAACTTGTGGACAGCCATCCATACTTTAGGTATTCCTTACAAGGCTGGTCTTCCATTTTTCTAGCAATCAAATCCTCCGAGGAATGGACAGCTCAATGAATCATAAATTGGGTATGAATTATCATAAACCCAACTCCCTTGAAAAAAATTGCATTGAACTTTCTGTTTCTCTTCTTTTAGTCCATCAATACTTACAATCTCATGATCATCAAAGTAATCTCACTACACTTATGAAACCGTTCTAGAAAAAAAAAAAAAAAAAAAAAAAAAAAAAAAAAAAAGAAAACATCAGGTTGACACAAGAAACCAAACCAATGAGTCATTTTTTTTTGGTATTGAATGTAATGAAATTTAAGCAAAACTGAAGGTAAAAATGAATGTTATATATACAGGATGAAAATGTAATTATTAATTAACCAAATCTTGTTACTTAATCTTTACAAATTAATTAAAATATTCAGGCAGTCAGTAAATAACATAAATTTTATGCATAAAATTAGGATAAATTACATTGATTTTGCTAACTAGAATGGTTGTATGTACCAAATTACTTTACTCATATGAGGTTTATTTTGGAATATACTACTATTTATTGTGGACCAAGACTCCTTGCAAGCTAATTAAGCTTCAAATGGTCAGTAGGAACTAGGAATCCAAAAATGGACTGTTACTTACTTTTGTATCAAAAAGGAGTGGCAATCTCATATCTTTTTTTTAAAAAAATTTTTATTTCATATTTATATTTATTGTCTGATTTTTTCTTCTTGCCAAAATTGTAACGGTGTGGTTGAAATTTTCAAATTATATAGGTTTTCATCCAATAATTTGACATGAACCAACACGTTGGGGTATCCACTAAACGGTTAAAAGTAACTAACCGATCATTTCGAACTGATTCAGTTTACACACCCTACCAACATGTGTTGGGAAACTTATACATTACATGTTGATAAGGACATTACTTTTTCCTCTAAATATATATTTTTTAATGGTAGCAATTGTATGCTCAAGCTGTCAAGAGTAACGTTTTTTCCCTTTTGTTTTTTTAGTTCCTATTATTTTCGTAATAAAGCAATCAATGCTTCGATAAATGATCAGTGTCACATCAACAGCAAAACTATCAATTTAATATAGGTTGATTTCTTTGTCAATTTTAATAGTTAATCGACACAAATGATCATTTAAATTTTATTTTCTTGCATCGTTACCGGTGAGGAGAATTGCATAGAAGAGTTGATTCCATGTATAAGGAACACCAGTGACTACACTCATTTCCTTTCTCACCAATCATTCCGTATATTGATGGATGTCCGTCTTTTCCCAACTGTGATAGAGTTGTTAGGTCGAGTAAAGCATCCGCCATCGACATATTCCCCAAAACTTCATTTACAACAGTTGCAGCTGGTGGTGATCTTCCATGATGTGTCAAACTGTCCACAGGTTTGGTTTGTCCATATCAGGTGGTTGACTTCAGTTCGTTCCATTCTTTGTTACTGCTCATTTATAAAATAAAATAATGTGCGTTTAGTTATTGAAAATGTTGAGATCAGCCCTTTGGATTCTCTAATGTAATTAGAGTTTGAGACTACAGCATGAAGCATGCATGTTAATGACACCCATATATTGTTACTAAGGGAGTCTCCAACAAACATGATCTTTTCGCCTCCATATCTCTTCAAGAAATCTTGACCAATGAACCTAAAATGTAATATACAAGATAATCAAGATTGTAAATTAATGGATATACTTAAATTTTATGTTTTGTCAAGTTTCTACATCTATTTATGTTATCAAGAAACATAAGTAAAACAAACACTTTAAAAAAAGCTTTTCTGAGAAGAATCAATTTGTTTTAACTCTATACAAAATAGTTTTTAACTTTACAAATGTTTTATTAAAACTGTTTCCAAAAATATTTTAATAGTACCAAATCGTTGTAAAAGCTAACTCTTTAATAAGAAATTCTTGTGTAAGTCGAGCTTTATAAAGAACTCAAAATACCCTACTAAAACTGAGTCTTACAAGACCAGACCTACCCAAGAATTTCTCCAAGATAGACGGTATAAACACCTACTATGACCATGTTTAGTTTTCCATTAAGCCAACACCAACTTAAAGCAAGTTGACTTAAATGAAAAACCAAACATTTCTGGGCCATGACCATATACATGAATGTATTACATCCATGAAATCACATCTTACAACTACATCAATATCAATTTCTATATTTCTTTTTTTATACAAAGGATAAAAAATTAAACACAAAAACTAAACTCTACTGAAAGAGGTACCCACTGCATCACCAGCTAAAATAAAGCAATTTCTTTTTTTCATCCTAACTATAGCAAAATCAAACAAGAACCTAGCTAGGTGTGCCCAATTTCTGAAATATTGCCACCTAATTAAGACATAAAATGATTTTAGCATAGCAATATCAAAACAAAGTTTTTTTCTTACTTAACCTTTGTCTTTTAGATTAGACCAGTTTCATATCTTAACATGTTAGAAAATTTGCGGAGTCCAGCAATGAGTGCAGAACTTAAAGCCTGTAATTTTTCTGACATGACAAAATATAATTGATTTAGTTTACAATTCATGAACTTTTTTCCTCATTGAGGTTTTTGAAAATCTTAATTGTTTAAATGAGGTTATTTTGATATTATTTCTTAGGACGGAGTATTTTTTGCCACGTTATCAAACGAAAAATAAATAAATTACATAAATGGTTCTTATAGTTTAATATGAGATTCAAATTAATCCTCTAAAACACTTATGTGTCAAACCCCTAACTTCATCAGCTTACTCTAGTCAGTAGCCATATCCCCTTTTAAATTATTAAAAAAAAAAACCTTAAAATCTGTAAATTAAATAGAAAACTTAATTTATCTAAATTCTATTACCACTTGCAAGTAAAAACATCCAGTTAAGAGAAGGCATCCTTCAATCTGAAAAACCATTCGAATTGTATTACCACTTCCAACTGGGTCGCATGCTCATGACCCCTAAAAATTTACTATAGGCGAGACTCTTTATTCCAAAATCGAGATATATGATTCTTGCAGATCTATAGACTTAGATTTAAATTTTTTTTCTGTTGATCGATATACATCTTCCTAGACTTCTTCCAGTTTCAAGCTAAGATTCCTTCAAACTCTAACTAGTTCCATAAGCTGCAAAGAGCAATCCACATGAAAATGCAAAAATCCAATGCTCTCTGCCAGAAATTAAGAGATGAACCGAATAATGTTAGACGAAATAAGGCTGGCAAAACAAAGGAGATCAGTGCACATACTGTACTCCAAATAACTCAAATAAAATAAACCAAATATGGGAACAAATGAGACCAAGACTGCCAAACGAATTATCATTAACATCGTAGTGGTGCTTTTGAAACCACATACTCTTCCTTAACTTCCTCTCCCCATTCTCGTGCAAAGATTCTACCATAATTGGGAATGTGAACCATTAATATCAAGCACAAATCAATCTTGACCATCAACAGTATCAAGATGTTCTTAATTCCTTTCATTTTTTTTGGATGAATAAAAATTCAAACAATTTTTCAATTTGTATATAAGACCCAAATCAAATGAAAATTACTAGAGAGAAAAACAGAAGAGATTATAATTGATTTAAGTTTTTTTTACGGACAAAGTTGAGACAGTTTGAAGATGAAGATGAGGTTAAAAATGAGGGTTTGTAAAGGTTGATTTTTAAGGGATTAATTTGGACCTTAAATCAAGCTATAGGGACCATTGAAGTAAATTATTCATTTTTCATTTGATGATGTGACAAAAATTATTTTGTTTTAGGAAACAAGATCGACACAATGACATTTAGAGAAATACGAATTTTAAAAAACCCAATCAACAATAATATTTTAAAAACTAATTTATTCTTATATTTCTATTCATGACAGGGTTACCATAAAAAAAAAAAAAAAAAAAAAAAAAACCCCCAATTTTCCTCAAAAATGGCAAAACAATAATGGTGATCCCTCCCCATACATATATATATATATACCTCAACTATGTGGTCCAACTTATACATCGAGAACAACGTTCTGAAAAAAAAAAATTGGCTTCCAAGAGATTTGTATCCTTTGTCTTCCTAGTTGTCTTTATCTCATGCATAGGTTGGTTTGTTATAATTTTTTTGGTTTCTTTTATGTGTTCAAATAAAGATTTGTATCATTTGTCTTCTTAGTTGTCTTGATCTCATCCATAGGTTCATTGTTATAACTGCTCTGTTTCTTTTACATTTTCACATAACGAAAAGATTACATTCGACGATTTGTTTTCGTAATACTTCTTTTTTTCTTTTGGATGAGGAATATATATAAATTATAGCATTTTCAGGAAATAAACATAAGAAGCATTATTTTCTTTTCTTTTTCTTAGATAGTCATTTTTTTAAAAACATTATAGTTGTACTTTAACTAATTTTTATCAAATAATATGAGTGTAGATTGTCTAAAATGATTTTGAATTGAGTAACTTTATACATAAAATTATTTCAGTAAAATATCAATTGTTTCATTAATGTGCTCAACGTGATCATCTTTTGCTTTAATCTATTATAGTAATCATTGTGTTGTTTTAAATTTTTTTAGCCCCCATTTTGTATTGTAACAAGATTGATTGTTGCTTTCAGATATTGAGGAAACTCTCGCACAAGACTCTTTGTGCTGCAAAGACCACCCAGCTTTTGGAAAATGTCAGCCTGGCGTTGACGATGACCGATGCAATACATATTGTACAGGTCCTAATGGATTTTTTAGGGGCGGATTTTGTAAACCACTACGCACAACTAACCATTGCCATTGTTATTGTTGAATGAATTTTTGTACCCATCATCCGAGTAAATGTCATTACTAAAATGATAAATAAATGAAAAAAAATCAATCACTGATCACTTCATTTCCTATCACTATCACGGGTTCTGTCATGCATGGATATATAAAAAGAAAAATGAATAAACCAACCAATTTTTTTTAAAAAAAATAATCAACAAATTCGTTTTCAACACGTGCATTGAAAAAAAAAACAAAAAATACCTTACAAGGATATAACTTGTGGACAGCCATCCATAATTTAGGTCCTCCTTACCAGGCCGGTCTTCCATTTTTCTGGCAATCAAATCCTCTGAGGAATGGACAGCTCAATGAAACATAAATTGGGTATGAATTATCATAAACCCAACTCTCTTGAAAAAAATTGCATTGAACTTTCTGTTTCTCTTCTTTTAGTCCATCAGTGCTCACAATCTCATGACCATCAAAGTAATCTCACTACACTTATGAAACCGTTCTGGAAAAAAAAAAAAAAAACATCAAGTTGACCCAAGAAACCAAACCAATGAGTCACTTTTTTTTTATATTGAATGTAATGAAATTTAAGCAAAACTGAAGGAAAAAATGAATGTTATATATACAGGATGAAAATGTAATTATTAATTAACCAAATCTTGTTACTTAATCTTTACAAATTAATTAACAGATTGATGCAGTACAACAGGAGTGGGATTTCTTAGCCCAAAGAGAGCACCTGAAGGCCCAAAAGCCCCTGTAGTTGTGCAATTTTTCGAGAGTTTATGGGTCTTTTCTGTAATTTTTAATTTTTATGCATTTAGGGTTTTACTTTATAATGCTGGTAACGCCGCTTGACGGCTGGATGATTTTTTTGATGATTAATTCTAATTGAGTTTTCTCAATTCTTAATCAATTTCTCGGTATTCTTCGTGAATCAACGAGTTTTGATCTGCCAAATTTTCTTCTTCACCATGTACGCTGCATCATATTGGTATCAGATTCGGTACGATCCTGCAACATGCCGCCAAAAAGACGTGTCAATGATGCCCAGATGGAAGATGTGCTCCGGCGAGAAGAGATCGCACACTTACGACAGCAAGTGGACCAACTAACCCAACAGTTGGCTGCCCGTCAACAACCACTACCACAACCACAATCCGAGTTCTCTTTGGCGGATGACGATTCTGGCCACAGAGAAAACCCTTTTGCCGCCCCTCGTGACCAACCTCAACCAGTAGGTCGACGATGGGAGACTGGTTTCAAGGTTGACATTCCAAAATTCCATGGTGGACTCCAGGCTGACGCATTCCTGGATTGGCTGCATACGGTGGAAGAAGTTCTCGAATTCAAAGAGGTTCCAGATTCTCGTCGTGTTCCACTAATCACTATGAGGTTGCGTGATAGGGCACAAGCATGGTGGCAACAAACAAAGTCAACGAGGGCACGCACCGGCAAATCCAAAATCATCTCTTGGGAAAAATTCAAAAAGCATATGCGGGCAGCGTTTTTACTACACAACTATGAGCGTAAACTGTATTAATGCTTTCAACTCCTACGTCAGGGGACTCGATCTGTCGACGACTACACCGCCGACTTCTACCAGTTGCTTGCACGAACGGAGATTGTCGAATCCCCAATTCAACTGGTTTCCCAGTATATTGGTGGTTTGCGACTCCAAATGCAAGACGTGCTTAATATGTTTGACCTGATGACAGTCTCTGAAGCACATCAGAGAGCACTACAGGCTGAGAAACAGTTAGCCCGACGCACGACTGGTGGATTCAAGCAGTTTCCTAGTCACGGAGGCAGCTCATCTACCCACCCACAACCAGGACCTGAACGACAGCCACCTGTTCTTCCCCAAAATCATGCTGGTGGTGGCCCTCCACAAGGTCGTTTTGGTGGTGGACTCCGATGCTTTAATTGCGATGAAACGAGGCACCGACAAGCAGACTGTCGTAAGGCGAATCCTAACACTAGGGGACTGTTTGCTAATGATATGGATACCAATACAGACCCCATTTTTTATACCTATGATGATGCAGAAGTTGAAGATGAGCTTTTAGAAGGTGATATCGGCCCATTATTAATGCTGCGAAGGGCTTTTTTCACTCCCCGTGCCCTGGATGATGATTGGCGTCTCACTAGTCTTTTTCAGTCCACATGCACAATTGGGGGGAAGGTATGCTGCTTTATTATTGATTCTGGTAGTTGTGAGAATGTGCTATCCGAATTAGCAGTGGAGAAATTGGGTTTGAAAGTAGAACAACACCCTAAACCATACAAGCTCGCTTGGCTTAATAAAGGGACGGATATCACTGTCTCCCGTCGTGCCTTGGTTTCATTTTCTATTGGACCTACCTACACTGATGAGATATACTGTGATGTGGTACCCATGGATGCATGTCATTTGTTACTGGGGCGCCCTTGGCAATTTGATCGAGATGCCATTCACCACGGTCGTGCCAATACGTACTCGTTCATGTTTCGTGGGAAGAAGATAGTGTTGCTACCCAGTAAAGATAAAATTGTCTCACCCACTAGCGACAACATCACTCTTTTTTCCAGGGCTCACTTTGAACATGCCATGGCAGAATCGGGGGTTGTTTATGTGCTTTATACAAAAACTGCCAGCACAATTCCTACTGTACCAGTTGTCGTTCAACCATTACTGGCAGAATTTACCGATGTCTTTCCTAAAGCACTTCCCAAAGAATTACCACCATTGTGTGACATTCAACATCAGATTGATTTGATTCCAGGAGCTGTTTTGCCCAACCGACCGCATTACAGGAATAGTCCTAAAGAACATGAAGAATTGCGCCGCCAAGTCGAGGAGTTACTAGCAAAGGGTCACATTCGAGAGAGCCTCAGTCCATGTGCTGTACCTGCCCTCCTAACCCCCAAAAAATGATGGCACTTGGCGTATGTGTGTGGATAGTCATACAATTAACAAGATCACGGTACGCTATCACTTTCCTATACCCCGCTTGGATGACTTGCTTGATCAATTAGGGGGTGCAGCGGTGTTCAGAAAGTTAGATCTGAAGAGTGAGTACCATCAGATTCGAAACCGGTATGGTGATGAATGGAAAACATCATTTAAAACCCGTTAGGGTTTGTATGAGTGGCTAGTGATGCCTTTTGGCCTCTCTAATGCCCCTAGCACGTTTATGCGAGTTATGAATCAAGCACTGCGCCCTTTCATTGGTAAATTTCTTGTGGTTTACTTTGATGATATCCTTATTTATAGTGCTAATCCAGAGGTGCATCTCCAACATTTGCAAGAGGTTTTAATGATCCTTCGTAGGGAAAAATTTTATGCTGGAACTAGTAAGTGTGCTTTTATGACAGATACAGTTCAATTTTTGGGTTATGCAGTGTCTAAGGATGGACTCGCGGTGGACAATACCAAAGTAGAGGCCATACAGCAGTGGCCACAGCCTAAAACTATTACAGATGTGCGGAGTTTTCATGGTCTCGCCTCATTCTACCGCCGTTTCATCCCTCACTTCAGCAGCATCATGGCACCCATTACTGATTGCATGAAGGGTACTAAGTTCACTTGGACACTCGATGCCGAGGCCGCCTTTCAAGAGATCAAATGGAAACTGACCACAGCCCCAATCCTTGTACTTCCTGATTTTGCACAGCCATTTGAACTTCATTGTGATGATTCCAAAACTGGTATTAGCGCTGTTCTCAGCCAAGGTGGTCGCCCAATCTCCTACTTCAGTGAGAAACTTTCTGGTGCTAAACTCTGTTTCAGCACATACGATATTGAATTCTACGTGCTTGTTCAAGCTGTGAAGTATTGGCGCCATTATCTCTTTCAGCAGGAATTTGTACTTTTTACGGACCATGGCGCCCTTCGACACCTTTCTGGTCAGGACAAAATTTCATCTCGCCATGCCTCTTGGCAATCATACTTGGAGCAATTTACTTTTGTGCTCAAACACAAAGCGGGATCAATGAACCGCGTGGCCGATGCTCTTAGTCACCGTCATAGCCTACTTGCTGAGATACGGATCACGGTTCCTGGTTTAGATTCTTTTCTGGACTTATATACTACGGACCCGTTCTTTGCAACAATTCTATTAAAGATCTAGAATGGTGAGAGGACAGATTTTGTGTTGCAAGATGGGTTCCTTTTCCGTGGCCTCCAACTTTGTATTCCGGAAAGTAGCTTACGTTTTAAGATCATCCAGGAATTGCACAATGAGAGCCATGTCGGCCGTGATCGCACCTTGCATCTGGTTTCTACTTCTTATTTTTGGACGACTATGCGTAAGGAAGTGGGCAGATTCGTTGATCGTTGTCGTGTTTGTCAGTTGGCGAAAGGTACGTCCACTAATACTGGTTTATATATGCCTCTTCCTATACTTAGCCAACCTTGGACAGACGTTAGTATGGATTTTGTGCTTGGTCTTCCGCGCACACAGCGTGGTAGTGATTCCATCTTTGTGGTGGTCGATCGGTTTTCCAAGATGACTCACTTCATCGTTTGGAAGCGTACCACCGATGCTGTTCATGTTGCTCAGTTATATTTTCATGAGGTTTATCGCTTGCATGGGTTGCCTGCCTCCATTGTGTCTGATCGTGATACTCGATTCCTCAGTCATTTTTGGCGGAGTCTTTGGAGATTGGTTAATACTACCCTCAATTTTAGTAGTCCTTACCATCCACAAACTGATGGACAAACAGAAGTGGTCAACCGCTCACTCGGTAATTTATTGTGTAGTTTGGTGGGCGACAATGTGAAGTCCTGGGATCTGAAGCTATCCCAAGCCGAATTTGCTCACAACCATGCGATCAATCGTAGTACTGGCTATAGCCCTTTTCAGGTAGTATATAGACTGGTCCCTCATGGCCCTCTTGATCTCCTCACTTTACCAAGTCAGGTGCGCACTCATGCGATAGCAGAAGATTTCATCACCCAGCTCCAAGAAGTTCACAAACAGACTCAGTCGCAATTGATTGCCTCCACTGCAAAATACAAGATGCAGGCGGACAAGAAGCATAGACCTGTTGACCTTAATGTCGGGGATTATGTCTGGGCTGTCTTAACTAAGGATCGCTTTCCCGCCCATGAATACAACAAGCTGGCCGCTCGAAAAATAGTCCCGGTGGAGATCATCGAGAAGATTAATCTGAACGCCTACCGCTTACAGCTTCCTAGTCATATCCACACGTCTGATGTCTTTAATGTTAAGCATCTCATTCCCTACTCTGGTGACAGTTCTTCTGATGATGAGCAGGTTTCTGATTCGAGGGTGAATCTTCTCCACCTAGGAGAGTATGATGCAGTACAACAGGAGTGGGATTTCTTAGCCCAAAGAGAGCACCTGAAGGCCCAAAAGCCCCTGTAGTTGTGCAATTTTTCGAGAGTTTATGGGTCCTTTCTGCAATTTTTAATTTTTATGCGTTTAGGGTTTTACTTTATAATTCTGGTAACGCCGCTTGATAGCTGGACAATTTTTTTGATGATTAATTCTAATTGAGTTTTCTCAATGCTTAATCAATTTCTCGGTATTCTTCGTGAATCAACGAGTTTTGATCTGCAAAATTTTCTTCTTCACCATGTACGCTGCATCACAGATTCAAGCAGTCAGTAAATAACATAAATTTTATGCATAAAATTAGTATAATTTACATTGCTTTTGCTAACTAGAATGGTTGAATGTACCAAATTACTTTACTCATATGAGGTTGATTTTGGAATATACTACTATTTATTGTGGACCAAGACTCCCTGAAAGCTAATTAAGCTTCAAATGGTCAGTAGGAACTAGGAATCCAAAAATGGACTGTTACTTACTTTTGTATCAAAATGGAGTGGCAATCTCTTATCTTCTTTTTTAATTTTTAATTTTATATTTATATTTATTGTCTGATTTTTTCCCTTTTAATTTGTTTGTTCTTAGCATGCTGAAATATTCCATTTTTCTTGCCATAATTGTAACGGTGTGGTTGAAATTTTCAAATTATATAGGTTTTCATCCAATAATTTGACATGAACCAACACGTTGGGGTATTCACTAAACGGTTAAAACTAACTAACCGATCATTTCGAACTGATTCAGTTTACACACCCTACCAACACGTGTTGGGATACTTATACATTACATGTTGATAAGGACATTACTTTTTCCTCTAAATATATGTTTTTTAATGTTAGCAATTGTATGCTCAAGCTGTCAAGACTAACATTTTTTCCCTTTTGTTTTTATAGTTCCGATTATTTTCGTAATAAAGCGATAAATGCTTCGATAAATGATCAGTGTCACATCAATAGTAAAACTATCAATTTAATATAGGTTGATTTCTTTGTCAATTTTAATAGTTAATCGGCACAAATGATCATTTAAATTTTATTTTCTTGCATCATTACCGGTGAGGAGAATTGCAAAGAAGAGTTGATTCCATGTATCAGGAACACCAGAAAGACACCAGTGACTACAATCATTTCCTTTCTCACCAATCATTCCATATATTGATGGATGTCTGTCTTTTCCCAACTGTGATAGAGTTGTTAGGTCGAGTAAAGCATCCACCATCGACATATTCCTCAAAACTTCATTTGCAACAGTTGCAGCTGGTGGTGATCTTCCATGATGTGTCAAACTGTCCACGGGTTTGGTTTGTCCATATCAGGTGGTTGACTTCAGTTTGTTCCATTCCTTGTTACTGCTCATTTATAAAATAAAATAATGTGCGTTTAGTTATTGAAAACGTTGAGATCAGCCCTTTGGATTCTCTAGTGTAATTAGAGTTTGAGACTACAGCATGAAGCATGCATGTTAATGACACCCATATATTGTAACTAAGGGAGTCTCCAACAAGCATGACCTTTTCGCCTCTATATCTCTTCAAGAAATCTTGACCAATGAACCTAAAATGTAATATACAAGATAATCAAGATTGTCAATTAATGGATATACTTAAATTTTATGTTTTGTCAAGTTTCTACATCTATTTATGTTATCAAGAAACATAAGTAAAACAAACACTTTAAAAAAAGCTTTTCTGAGAAGAATCAATTTGTTTTAACTCCATACAAAATAGTTTTTAACTTTACAAATGTTTTATCAAAACTGTTTCCAAAAACATTTTAATAGTACCAAATCATTGTAAAAGCTAACTCTTTAATGAGAAATTCTTGTGTAAGTCGAGCTTTATAAAGAACTCAAAATACCCTACTAAAACTGAGTCTTACAAGACCTGACCTACCCAAGAATTTCTCCAAGAGAGACGGTATAAACACCTACTATGACCATGTTTGGTTTTCCATTAACCCAACACCAACTTAAAGCACGTGTACTTAAATGAAAAACCAAACATTTCCGGGCCATGACCAAGTATATATGAATGTATTACATCCATGAAATCACATCTTACAACTGCATCAATATCAATTTCTATATTTCTTTTTTTGTACAAAGGATAAAAAATTAAACACAAAAACTAAACTCTACTGAAAGAGCTACCCACTGCATCACCAGCTAATAATACTGCAATTTCTTTTTTTCATCCTAGCTATAGCAAAATCAAACAAGAACCTAGCTAAGTGTGCCCAATTTCTGAAATATTGCCACCTAATTAAGACATAAAATGATTTTAGCATAGCGATATCAAAACAAAGTTTTTTTCTTACTTAAACTTTGTCTTTTAGATTAGACCAGTTTCATATCTTAACATGTTAGAAAATTTGCGGAGTCCAGCAATGAGTTCAGAACTTAAAGCCTGTAATTTTTCTGACATGACAAAATATAATTGATTTAGTTTACAATTCATGAACTTTTTTCCTCATTGAGGTTTTTGAAAATCTTAATTGTTTAAATGAGGTTATTTTGATATTATTTCTTAGGACGGAGTATTTTTTGCCACATCATCAAATGAAAAATAAATAAATTACATCAATGGTTCTTATAGTTTAATATGAGATTCAAATTAATCCTCTAAAACACTTATTTGTCAAACCCCTAACTTCATCTACTTACTCTAGTCAGTAGCCATACCCCCTTTCAAATTATTAAAAAAAAAAAAACCTTAAAATCTGTAAATTAAATAGAAAACTTAATTTATCTAAATTCTATTACAACTTGCAAGTAAAAACATCCAGTTAAGAGAAGGCATCCTTCAATCTGAAAAACCATTCGAATTGTATTACCACTTCCAACTGGGTCGCATGCTCATGACACCAAAAAATTTACTATAGGCGAGACTCTTTATTCCAAAATCGAGATATATGATTCTTGCAGATCTATAGACTTAGATTTTAATTTTTTTTGCTGTTGATCGATGTACATCTTCCTAGACTTCTTCAAGTTTCAAGCTAAGATTCCTTCAAACTCTAACTAGTTCCATAAGCTTCAAAGAGCAATCCACATGAAAATGCAAAAATCTAATGCTATTTGCCAGAAATTAAGAGATGAACCGAATGATGTTAGACGAAATAAGGCTGGCAAAACAAAGGAGATCAGTGCACATACTGTACTCCAAATAACTCATATAAAATAAACCAAATATGGGAACAAATGAGACCAAGACTGCCAAACGAATTATCATTAACATCGTAGTGGTGCTTTTGAAACCACATACTCTTCCTTAACTTCCTCTCCCCATTCTCGTGCAAAGGTTCTACCATAATTGGGAATGTGAACCATTAATATCAAGCACAAATCAATCTTGACCATCAACAGTATCAAGATGTTCTTAATTCCTTTCATTTTTTTTTTGGATGAATAAAAATTCAAGCAATTTTTCAATTTGTATATAAAATCCAAATAAAAGGAAAATTACTAGAGAGAAAAACAGAAGAGATTATAATTGATTTAAGTTTTTTTTTGGGACAAAGTTGATACAGTTAGAAGATGAAGATGAAGTTAAAAATGAGGGGTTGTAAAGATTGATTTTTAAGGGATTAATTTGGACCTCAAATCAAGCTATAGGGACCATTGAGGTAAATTATTCATTTTTCATTTGATGATGTGACAAAAATTATTTTGTTTTAGGAAACAAGATCAACACAATGACATTTAGAGAATTAATAATTTTAAAAAACCCAATCAACAATAATATTTTAAAAACTAATTTATTCTTATATTTCTATTCATGACAGGGTTACCATAAAAATAAAAAATAAACCCAATTTTCCTCAAAAATGGCAAAACAATAATGGTGATCCCTCCCCATATATATATATATATATATATATATACCTCAACTAGGTGGTCCAACTTATACATCGAGAACAACGTTCTGAAGAAAAAAAAATGGCTTCCAAGAGATTTGGATCCTTTGTCTTCCTAGTTGTCTTTATCTCATGCATAGGTTGGTTTGTTATAATTTTTTTGGTTTCTTTTATGTGTTCAAATAAAGATTTGTATCCTTTGTCTTCTTAGTTGTCTTGATCTCATCCATAGGTTCATTGTTATAATTGCTTATGTTTCTTTTACATTTTCACATAATGAAAAGATTACATTCGATGATTTTTTTTCATAATACTTCTTTTTTTATTTTGGATGAGGAATGTATATAAATTATAGTATTTTCAGGAAATAAAAATAAGAAGCATTATTTTCTTTTCTTTTTCTTAGACAGTCATTTTTTTTAAAACATTATAGTTGTACTGTTGGTTGTTTGTCTAAGGTTTAAACATGGTTCAAACATGGTCAAGGTTTGAACAGGTCCAAACATGGTTCAAAGGTTGGTTAATGTCCAAACCAATTGTGGGATATCAAAGTTCAGCAAGTTATAAGGTTGCACACATATGTGTGCTTCAATTTTGAGCATGGGAAGGTCAGGCACACTGCTGTGGAATTTTCTGCCCACAGGCAGGAGGTGTGCGCACAGCATCAGGAGGCTGCAGCATCAGGTCACGCCGCAGCACACAGCACCACACCAAAATGCACAGCATCACTTGGAGAGTGATGAAGGGCTGAGATTAAAGGAAGAACGTGATCAAAGGGTCAAGAATGATTCACAAGATTTTCCAAGAATTAAGAAGCTATAAAAAGGGTTTCCTAGCCTCATTTCAAGTGGTGGAAAAGGTGTTTGAGAGAACCACACAGGTTGTGACATTGTGAGATCATTGTAAACACAAGAGAGAATTGTGTGAGAGACATAAACACAAGAGGGACTCTTGTAGTGAGGCTGGTTGTAAAGAAGAGAGGTTATTAGAGAATTGATAGAAAGCATTGTAATAGGTCTATAACTTTCTCGTTCTCTTCTTGGTTCTTCAAGAACTTGGATTCTTGAAGGGGATTGCTGTAACTTTGTAAGAACCATTGAGATAGTTCAGAGAGTTCGGAGGAACTCATGGGGACATAGGCACATTGCCGAGCCTCGACAACAAATTACTTGTCTTCTTTCTTTCTTTGATTTTCTGTTCTTGTGTTCGATTGCTGAAATTATTTCTACAAGTCATTCAAGACTTGGGTGTTTGGAAGATCACCACCTGGGCATCTTGTCAAGGTGATTTCCAACAGTGGTATCAGAGCTTTGGACAGTGGTATCAGAGCACAGCAGCTGGTTATCGGAACATGAAGTAGAAGGTACGGAGCCAAGACTCCAAGAATCAAATATCAACTTCTTGGGTGATTCAAGAACGGAGTTAAGATCTATATATGATCGTGTTCTTGAGGTAAATCAAGAACGGTGTTAAGATCAATATCTGATCGTGTTCTTGAGGGTGAATCAAGAACGGTATAAAGATCAAGATCTGGTCGTTTTCTTGAAAGTGATTCAAGAACGGTTAAGATCCATCTTCGATCTGTGTTCTTGAGGTTGAAGAAAGCATTTGTGGGTACTGCATAAGACAAGGGATCATCTCCGCAAGATGGGTTCAAATTTCGGTATTAAGAAGTTTGATGGAAATGGAGATTTTTTCCTATGGAAGCGGAAGATCAAGGAGGTTCTTGTGCAACAAAAAGTGGACTTGGCTATTGGAGAAGATGATGCTTTTCCAGCAAGTGTCACGGAGGACCAGCGGACCGAGATGAAGAAGATGGCTTACAGCACCATTTTCTTGCACATGTCGGATAATGTCACAAGGGAGTGCGGAGACTTAGAAGATCCAGCTGCATTATGGAAGAAACTAGATGAATTGTTTCTTGCCAAGACTCTCCCACATAAGAGGTATCTTCGGAAACAAATCTTTGCTTTTAAATTTGATCCTAAGAAAGAGTTGCAAGATAATCTTGATGCCAAGAAAAGGAGTGCATCAAGTGGTAAAGGGCTGTTCTTTAAAAGAAGGCCAGCAACTTGGTATGGCAGCAACCATGGCTACTACCGGGACAGAGGTAGAGGAGAGAGACATGGGAGAGTGCACAGCAGCATGCATGGCTACTACCGGGACAGAGGTAGAGGAGAGAGCCATGGGAGAGTGCACAGCAGCATGCATAGCTACTACCGGGACAGAGGTAGAGGAGAAAGCCATGGGAGAATGCATTCCAAACTAAGATTTGGAGGGAAGGTTCTGAACGAGGAAGCCCCATTCCGTGATCGTAACATTCAGGATGCGATGATTGAGGATTTACAGCGGCAAGTTACAGAGTTAACCCAGCGTCTAGAGGCGCAAAATTTTAGTGATCATGAGATGGAAGATCACGATTCCGATTCCAGTTTCGAAAACCCGCATCACAATCCTGCTCGATTCCAGGAGCAACATGGTCGGGAAGAACGTTATGGAGACCTCGGTTTCAGAGTGGATCTGCCTGAGTTTTTTGGTACGTTACAAGCTGAGGGATTCATCGATTGGTTGAATGAAGTGGAGCGTATCTTCGAGTATAAGAAAGTCCCAGATCGTGTCAAGGTGAAACTGGTTGCCATCAAACTGAAGGGCAGAGCATCTGCGTGGGGGGAGTAGTTGAGGCGCTCGCGCGATCGGCAGGGCAAAGCCAAGATCACAGATTGGGAGAAGATGAAGAAGAAGGTGAAGGGTCACTTCCTTCCTTTCGGCTACACTCAAACCCTATTTCAGCGACTTCATTCGTTGAGGCAAGGCATGAGATCAGTTGATGATTACACGGAGGAGTTCTATCAATTGATAGCCCAGAATGATTTATCTGAGATGGAAGAGCGGATGGTGGCACGATATTTGGGGAGATTACGGTAGCCCCTACAGGATGTCCTCAGCCTTCACTCGCTGTGGACCGTTTCGAAAGCATACCAACGTGCACTTGCAGTGGAAAAACAGCAAAACAGTAGGCCAATTAACAGAAGCGATCAAAATAGTCGATTAGTTCACCCTCAGGAATCCCGTCCTGTCCAATAGCCACCCAAAATATTAGATGTTTCAGATGTGGTGAACATAGGCATAAATCAACTGAGTGCAGGAAGCCTACTAGTCATAAGGACAAAAGTCTCCTGATTGAGGACGATGGGGTAGACGAAACTAAGGAGATTGGAGAGCCTGTGTACGACAATGATGAATATGGATATGTGTTGTATGGGGATGGCCATGAGACTCTGGTCGTTCGTAAGAGTCTACTGACCCCAAGGGCGATTCAGAGGACGATTGGTTGAGGACCAATATTTTCCACACAACCTGTACAGTTACCGATAAAGTCTGCAAGATGATCATTGATAGTGGCAGTTATGAGAATGTAGTGTCTGAAGAGGTTGTCCAGAAACTACAGTTAAAAACATATCGTCATCCTAAACCGTATAAATTTTCTTGGTTGAATAAAGGCAATGAGGTAACAGTGGATAAGCGATGCCTAGTTTCTTTTTCGATTGGTAAGAAATATTTTGATAATGCTTGGTGTGATGTTGTCTCTATGGATGCTTGTCATGTGTTGTTAGGTAGGCCTTGGCAGTATGATCGTAGTGTTATTCATGATGGCTGAAAGAACACATACTCCCTTAGCATCAAAGGGAAGAAGATTGTGTTGGCACCTCGTTGGGAAGGAACCACTCCTACCCCGATTCCCAATAATACTAATCTGCTTTTGATGTCCAGGTTTTTAACTGAGGTTGAGCATGTAGACGTGGTCTATGCTCTGCTGCCTTGTGGGAATAGTGCAACAGATCTGAATCCAGAATTACCAACCAAAGCGCAGCAGCTGCTGGCAGAGTTTTCTGACCTGATGCCAGAGGATCTTCTTCCTGGGTTGCTGCCTATGAGGGACATTCAGCATCAGATCGACCTTGTTCTAGGGTCTAGTTTGCCTAATCGACCAGCTTATCGCCTTAGCCCCAAGGAATCTGAAGAGTTGCAGCGACAGGTGGTAGAGTTGTTGGAGAGGGGCTATATCCGTGAGAGTATGAGCCCATATGCGGTTCCTACCCTACTAGTGCCGAAGAATGATGGTTCTTGGCGTATGTGTGTTGATAGTAAAGCCATCAACAGGATCACAGTGAAATACTGGTTCCCAATTCCCCGTCTGGATGATATGTTAGATCAGTTGTCCTGTTCTAGGGTCTTCTCAAAAATTGACCTTAGGAACGGATACCACCAGATCAGAATAAGGCTTGGAGATGAGTGGAAAACAACGTTTAAGACGCAGCATGGGTTGTATGAGTGGATGGTCATGCCCTTTGGGCTGTCCAATGTGCCCAGTACATTTATGAGGTTTATGCATCAGGTTTTACGACCTTTTATGGGGAAGTTTGTTGTAGTTTACTTCAACGACATCCTCATTTATAGTCCGACATGGGAGTCACATTTTGATCACCTCCGTGCTGTTTTTAATATGTTGAGGACATAGTGCCTGTACGTCAATCAGAAGAAGTGTTCTTTCTTCACTACTTCTATTACTTTTCTTGGTTTTGTTGTATCTACTGATGGCGTTCAAGCAGATCAGTCGAAGGTAGATGCGGTCTTGGAATGGCCCACACCGAGGACCTTGCACGATGTAAGAAGTTTCCATGGATTAGCATCCTTCTACCGTCAGTTCATTAGAAATTTCAGCACTTTGATTGCTCCTATCACAGAGTGCCTTAAGGGGCGTGATTTCCAATGGTCCGAGGAGGCAGAAACCAGCTTTCAACTGGTCAAACAAAAGATGACAGAGGCACCAGTTTTGGCACTTCCTGATTTCGAAAAGATGTTTGAGGTAAACTGTGATGCATCTGGGGTGAGTATTGGTGGTGTTCTGAGTCAAGATGGGCGACCAGTAGCTTTTTTCAGTGAGAAGTTATCAGGATCAAAGAAGAATTACTCCACCTATGATCTGGAGTTCTATGCCATAGTTCAATCCCTGAAACATTGGCGTCACTACCTAGTGTAGAGGGAGTTCATTCTTATCACTAATCATGAGGCCCTGAAGTATATTAATGGCCAACAAAAGTTGAGTAGGCGGCATGCCACGTGGGTGGCGTACTTGCAGGAGTTCACGTTTGCGCTGAGGCACCAAGCAGGAAGTCTGAACCGTGTCGCAGATGCAATAAGTCGTCGTACATTACTCCTCACCACCATGAGCACCAAAATTGTAGGATTTGAGGTTTTCTCGGATATGTATGTTGTAGATCCTTCCTTTGGGAGGATAATTCAGGAGGTAACTAATGGTCAACGCCATGATTTTATTTTACATAATGGTTATCTGTTTCATGGATTACAGTTGTGCGTTCCAGATTGTTCACTAAGGCAGCATATTATTAGTGAACTTCATAACGAGGGTCACTTTGGGTGAGATAAGACGTTGGCCTTGATCTCTTCTAATTATTATTGGCCCAAATTGACCAGTAATGTGGCTCATCATGTGGAGTGTTGTTATGTGTGTCAGTGGTCCAAGGGAGTTCTCACTAATGCGGGCTTGTACACACCTTTACCTGTACCTAAAGCCCCTTGGTTTGATGTTAGTATGGACTTTGTGTTGGGCCCGTACCCAACGGGGCTTGGATTCTATTTTGGCAGTGGTTGATAGATTTTCCAAGATGGTCCATTTCATACATTGCAGGAAGACAATGGATGCTACCCGGATCGCTCATCTTTACTTCAAGAAGATTGTTCGTTTACATGGTGTTCCCCTATCCATCACTTCAGATCGTGACACCAAGTTCATGAGTCAGTTCTGGAAGAGTTTATGGGAGAAACTAGGGACAAACTTGAATTTTAGCAGCGCCTACCACCCCCAGACAGATGGTCAGACCGAAGTGGTGAACTGGAGTTTGGGAAACCTTTTGAGGAGCTTGACAGGATCTAAACTGATGCAGTGGGATCTGGCGTTATCTTAAGCAGAATTTGCCTATAACAGGTCGAAAAACAGAACCACAAGAATGAGCCCATTTGAGATTGTGTATGGTCAGAATCCATCCGGGGTGCTTGACTTAGCCCCTATTCCACGAGTGGGTCGTTTAAATCATAAGGCAGATGAGATAGCAGAACATCTTCGGGGTATCCATGAGCAGGTGAAGCTAGCCATTCACAAGAGTAATGCTAAGTACAAGGCTCAAAGCGACAAACACCATCGTCAGGTACTTTTTGATGTTGGTGATTTTGTTTGGGCGGTATTAACTCATGATCGTTTTCTTGTGGGAGAATATAATAAACTTAAGGAGCGAAAGATTGGACCCTGTGAGATCCTGCAGAAGATCAATGATAACGCCTACAGACTACACCTACCCAGTCATTTGAGGACTTCTGATGTATTTAATGTGAAACACCTGAGTCCTTATTTTGTGGATTCTGATGAAGCTATTGTGAACTCGAGGACGAGTTCTTTCCAACCCGAGGCGACTGATGTAGGAGGATCCGAGTTAGATGATGCAGAGTTGTCAAACAGCACGTTGTTGGCACTGAGGTACCTAGAGTTGGTAGATCAGCGCAAAACTGGCAGGTGAACTACCTAGAATGGGCTACAGGCTCAGATCAGGCCCTAGAGACCCTAGTCTGATTTCAAATGGGCCAACGAACAAAACTACTCGCAGCATAGCGGGATTTTAGCCAAAAAAAAACGACGTTTAGGCCCTTAATTTGGCAATTTACAATTTTTAGGAAACTTTTTATTTTATTTACTTTAAATTTGGTCTTAATTTATTTTTCTTATTTTAGCTTCGACCTTATAAATAAGATTTTAGGGTTTCGTAAACATTATTATTGATTTGCATAATTTTGAATAAAAATCAAAGTTGTTCCTCTGTTTTCTTTCTAGGGTTTTTCTTGTGTTTCTCTCTGTGAAATATCTGTTATGACTAGCCTGCAGAATAATCGCTATTTTGCCCGGCGTCAGATACTTATACATTACATGTTGATAAGGACATTACTTTTTCCTCTAAATATATGTTTTTTAATGGTAGCAATTGTATGCTCAAGCTGTCAAGAGTAACATTTTTTCCCTTTTGTTTTTTTAGTTCCGATTATTTTCGTAATAAAGCGATCAATGCTTTGATAAATGATCAGTGTCACATCAACAGTAAAACTATCAATTTAATATAGGTTGATTTCTTTGTCAATTTAATAGTTAATCGACACAAATGATCATTTAAATTTTATTTTCTTGCATCGTTACCGGTGAGGAGAATTGCAAAGAAGAGTTGATTCCATGTATCAGGAACACCAGCAAGACACCAGTGACTACAATCATTTCCTTTCTCACCAATCATTCCATATATTGATGGATGTCCGTCTTTTCCCAACTGTGATAGAGTTGTTAGGTCGAGTAAAGCATCCGCCATCGACATATTCCTCAAAACTTCATTTACAACAGTTGCAGCTGGTGGTGATCTTCCATGATGTGTCAAACTGTCCACAGGTTTGGTTTGTCCATATCAGGTGGTTGACTTCAGTTCGTTCCATTCCTTGTTACTGCTCATTTATAAAATAAAATAATGTGCGTTTAGTTATTGAAAACGTTGAGATCAGCCCTTTGGATTCTCTAGTGTAATTAGAGTTTGAGACTACAGCATGAAGCATGCATGTTAATGACACCCATATATTGTTACTAAGGGAGTCTCCAACAAGCATGATCTTTCCGCCTCCATATCTCTTTTGGATGATGAATGTTTATAAATTATAGCATTTTCAGGAAATAAACATAATAAGCATTATTTTCTTTTCTTTTTCTTAGACAGTCATTTTTTTTAAAACATTATAGTTGTACTTTAACTAATTTTTATCAAATAATACGAGTGTAGATTGTCTAAAATGATTTAGAATTGAGTAATTTTATATATAAAATTATTTCAGTAAAATATCAATTGTGTCATTAATGCGCTCAACGTGATCATCTTTTGTTTTAATCTATTATAGTAACCATTGTGTTGTTTTAATTTTTTTTAGCCCCCATTTTGTATTGTAACAAGGATTGATTGTTGCTTTCAGATATTGAGGAAACTCTCGCACAAGACTCTTTGTGCTGCAAAGACCACCCAGCTTTTGGAAAATGTCAGCCGGGCGTTGACGATGACCGATGCAATACTTATTGTGCAGGTCCAAATGGATTTTGTAGGGGCGGATTTTGTAAACCACTTCGCACAACTAACCATTGCCATTGTTATTGTTGAATGAATTTTTGTACCCATCATCCGGGTAAATGTCATTACTAAAATAATAAATAAATGAAAAAAAAATCAATTAATGCTCACTTCACTTCTTATCACTATCACGGGTTCTGTCATGCATGCATATATAAAAAGAAAAATGAATAAATCAATCAATTTTTTTAAAGAAAAATAATCAACAAATTCGTTATCAACACGTGCATCTAAAAAAAACAAAAAAATACCTAACAAGGATATAACTTGTGGACAGCCATCCATACTTTAGGTACTCCTTACCAGGCCGGTCTTCCATTTTTCTGGCAATCAAATCCTCCGAGGAATGGACAGCTCAAGGAATCATAAATTGGGTATGAATTATCATAAACCCAACTCCCTTGAAAAAAATTGCATTGAACTTTCTGTTTCTCTTCTTTTAGTCTATCAATGCTTACAATCTCATGATCATCAAAGTAATCTCACTACACTTATGAAACCGTTCTAGGAAAAAAAAAACCATCAAATTGACTCAAGAAACCAAACCAATGAGTCATTTTTTTTTTATATTGAATGTAATGAAATTTAAGCAAAACTGAAGGTAAAAATGAATGTTATATATACAGGATGAAAATGTAATTATTACTTAGCCATATCTTGTTACTTAATCTTTACAAATTAATTAACAGATTCAGGCAGTCAGTAAATAAAATAAATTTTATGCGTAAAATTAGTATAAATTACATTGATTTTGCTAACTAGAATGGTTGTATGTACCAAATTACTTTACTCATATGAGGTTGATTTTGGAATATACTACTATTTATTGTGGACTAAGACTCCTTGAAAGCTAATTAAGCTTCAAATGGTCAGTAGGAAATAGGAATCCAAAATGGACTGTTACTTACTTTTGTATCAAAATGGAGTGGCAATCTCATATCTTTTTTTTATTTTTTATTTATATTTATTGACTGATTTTTTTCATTTTAATTTGTTTGTTCTTAGCATGTTGAAATATTCCATTTTTCTTGCCAAAATTCTAACGGTGTGGTTGAAATTTTCAAATTATATAGGTTTTCATCCAATAATTTGACATGAACCAACACGTTGGAGTATTCACTAAACGGTTAAAACTAACTAACCGATCATTTTGAACTGATTTAGTTTACACACCCTACCAACACGTGTTGGGATACTTATACATTACATGTTGATAAGGACATTACTTTTTCCTCTAAATATACGTTTTTTAATGGTAGCAACTGGATGCTCAAGCTGTCAAGAGTAACATTTTTTTCCTTTTGTGTTTTTAGTTCTGATTATTTTCGTAATAAAGAGATCAATGCTTCGATAATTGATCAGTGTCACATCAACAGTAAAACTATCAATTTAATATAGGTTGATCTCTTTTTCAATTTTAATAGTTAATCGACACAAATAATCATTTAAATTTTATTTTCTTGCATCATTACCAGTGAGGAGAATTGCATAGAAGAGTTGATTCCATGTATCAGGAACACCAGCAAGACACCAGTGATAACAATCATTTCCTTTCTCACCCATATATTGTTACTAAGGGAGTCTCCAACAAACATGATCTTTTGGCCTCCATATCTCTTCAAGAAATCTTGACCAATGAACCTAAAATGTAATATACAAGATAATCAAGATTGTCAATTAATGGATATACTTAAATTTTATACTTTGTCAAGTTTCTACATCTATTTATGTTATCAAGAAACATAAGTAAAACAAACACTTTAAAAAAAGCTTTTCTGAGAAGAATCAATTTGTTTTAACTCCAAACAAAATAGTTTTTAACTTTACAAATGTTTTATCAAAACTGTTTCCAAAAACATTTTAACAGTACCAAATCGTTGTAAAAGCTAACTCTTTAATGAGAAATTCTTGTGTAAGTCGAGCTTTATAAAGAACTCAAAATTCTATACTAAAACTGTGTCTTGCAAGACCTGACCTACACAAGAATTTCTCCAAGATAGACGGTATAAACACCTACTATGACCATGTTTGGTTTTCCATTAAGCCAACACCAACTTAAAGCAAGTTGACTTAAATGAAAACCCAAATATTTCCGGGCCATGACCAAGTATATATGAATGTATTACATCCATGAAATCACATCTTACAACTACATCAATATCAATTTCTATATTTCCTTTTTTATACAAAGGATAAAAAATTAAACAAAAAAACTAAACTCTAGTGAAAGTGGTACCCACTGCATCACCAGCTAATAATAAAGTAATTTCTTTTTTTCATCCTAGCTATAGCGAGATCAAACATGAACCTAGCTAGGTGTGCCCAATTTCTGAAATATTGCCACCTAATTAAGACATCAAATGATTTTAGCATTGAAATATCAAACCAAAGTTTTTTTCTTACTTTAACTTTGTCTTTTAGATTAGACCAGTTTCATATCTTAATATGTTAGAAAATTTGCGGAGTCCAGCAATGAGTTCAGAACTTAAAGCCTGTAATTTTTCTGACATGACAAAATATAATTGATTTAGTTTACAATTCATGAACTTTTTTCCTCATTGAGGTTTTTGAAAATCTTAATTGTTTAAATGAGGTTATTTTGATGTTATTTCTTAGAACGGAGTATTTTTTGCCACATCATCAAATGAAAAATAAATAAATTACATCAATGGTTCTTATAGTTTAATATGAGATTCAAATTAATCCTCTAAAACACTTATGTGTCAAACCCCTAACTTCATCTACTTACTCTAGTCAGTAGCCATACCCCCTTTCAAATTATTAAAAAAAAAAAAACCTTAAAATCTGTAAATTAAATAGAAAACTTAATTTCTCTAAATTGTATTACAACTTGCAAGTAAAAACATCCAGTTAAGAGAAGGCATCCTTCAATCTGAAAAACCATTCGAATTGTATTACCACTTCCAACTGGGTCGCATGCTCATGACACCAAAAAATTTACTATAGGCGAGACTCTTTATTCCAAAATCGAGATATATGATTCTTGCAGATCTATAGACTTAGATTTTAATTTTTTTTGCTGTTGATCGATGTACATCTTCCTAGACTTCTTCAAGTTTCAAGCTAAGATTCCTTCAAACTCTAACTAGTTCCATAAGCTTCAAAGAGCAATCCACATGAAAATGCAAAAATCCAATGCTCTCTGCCAGAAATTAAGAGATGAACCGAATGATGTTAGACGAAATAAGGCTGGCAAAACAAAGGAGATCAGTACACATACTGTACTCCAAATAACTCATATAAAATAAACCAAATATGGGAACAAATGAGACCAAGACTGCCAAACGAATTATCATTCACATCGTAGTGGTGCTTTTGAAACCACATACTCTTCCTTAACTTCCTCTCCCCATTCTCGTGCAAAGGTTCTACCATAATTGGGAATGTGAACCATTAATATCAAGCACAAATCAATCTTGACCATCAACAGTATCAAGATGTTCTTATTTCCTTTCATTTTTTTTTTCGATGAATAAAAATTCAAACAATTTTTCAATTTGTATATAAAATCCAAATAAAAGGAAAATTACTAGAGAGAAAAACAGAAGAGATTATAATTGATTTAAGTTTTTTTTTCGGACAAAGTTGATACAGTTAGAAGATGAAGATGAAGTTAAAAATGAGGGGTTGTAAAGATTGATTTTTAAGGGATTAATTTGGACCTCAAATCAAGCTATAGGGACCATTGAGGTAAATTATTCATTTTTCATTTGATGATGTGACAAAAATTATTTTGTTTTAGGAAACATGATCAACACAATGACATTTAGAGAATTAAGAATTTTAAAAAAACCCAATCAACAATAATATTTTAAAAAGTAATTTATTCTTATATTTCTCTTCATGGCAGAGTTATCATAAAAAATTAAAAAATTAAAAAAAAAACCCAATTTTCCTCAAAAATGGCAAAACAATAATGGTGATCCCTCCCCATACATATATATATACCTCAACTATGTGGTCCAACTTATACATCGAGAACAACGTTCTGAAAAAAAAAAATGGCTTCCAAGAGATTTGTATCCTTTGTCTTCCTAGTTGTCTTTATCTCATGCATAGGTTGGTTTGTTATAATTTTTTTGGTTTCTTTTGTGTTCAAATAAAGATTTGTATCCTCTGTCTTCTTAGTTGTCTTGATCTCATCCATAACTTCCTTATGTTTCTTTTACATTTTCACATAACGAAAAGATTACATTCGACGATTTTTTTTCATGACTACTTGTGTAAACTAGAGATACTTCTTTTTTTCTTTTGGATGAGGAATGTATATAAATTATAGCATTTTCAGGAAAAAAACATAAGAAGCATTATTTTCTTTTCTTTTCTTTTTCTTATACTGTCATTTTTTTGGAAACATTATAATTGTACTTTAACTAATTTTTATCAAATAATACGAGTGTAGATTGTCTAAAATGAATTAGAATTGAGTAATTTTATATATAAAATTATTTCAGTAAAATATCAATTGTTTCATTAATGCGCTCACCGTGATCATCTTTTGTTTTAATCTATTATAGTAATCATTGTGTTGTTTTATCTTTTTTTAAGCCCCCATTGTGTATTGTAACAAGGATTGATTGTTGCTTTCAGATATTGAGGAAACTCTCGCACAAGACTCATTGTGCTGTAAAGACCACCCAGCTTTTGGAAAATGTCAGCCTGGCGTTGACGATGACCGATGCAATACATATTGTACAGGTCCTAATGGATTTTGTAGGGGCAGATTTTGTAAACCACTACGCACAAATAACCATTGCCATTGTTATTGTTGAATGAATTTTTGTACCCATCATCCGGGTTGTTGGAAATCACCTTGACAAGATGCCCAGGTGGTGATCTTCCAAACACGCATGTCTAGAATGACTTATAGAAAGAAATACAGCAATCAAAGACAATAACAGAAAAACAAAAAAAGAAAGAAGACAAGCAATTGTTATCGAGGTTCAGCAATGTGCCTACGTCCCCGTGAGTTCCTCCGAACTTTCTGCACTAAATCAAATGGTTCTTACAAGTTACAGCAATCCCCTTCAAGAAACCACAAGTTCTTGAAGAAACCAAGAAGTGAAGTAAGGAAGAAGATAAGAACTACAATGCTCTTTATCTAATCTAGACTCTCTCTTCTTTAAAACCAGCCTCACTTACAAAGAGTCCCTCTTGTGTTTATGTCTCTCACACAATTCTCTCTTGAAATACAATTGATCTCAAAGTATTTATTGTATGTGTCTTGTATGTCTCTTGTATATCTCTTGTGAAATGAAGCTAGGGAACCCCTTTTATAGCCCCCCCACTTCTTGGTCATTCTAGAGATTCAATCCTCACCCTTTGATCATGATTACCACTTAATCATGGCCCTCCATCACTCCTAAGTGGTGTTGTGCGTTTTGACCTTGCATCCACACACCTAAGAGGAAGTTAAAGCATGTTGTCTATGTGTGCTTTGGTGTGCTTGGTGCCTAGGCGCGGTGCGGCGCTGGGCAGAACACAATTGCAGCAGCTCTGGGCGGTGCGGCGCTGGGCTGTGCGCGCTGCGGCACTGGAGCGTTCCTGGAGGCATGCACACTGGAAGGTGCAGTGTTGGGCAGTGCGCGCTATGGCACTGGTGCATTCCTGGAGCCCCCATTCTGTGAGGCACGGCGCTGGTGAAGGGGCTGTGCGGCGCACACTGATGTTGCCCCCTTCACCCAGCTGTGCGCACACCCTTCTGCTTGTGTGCAGAAGTGCGCACACTAGTGCGCCTAGCCTTACCCTGCTCCAAAGTGATGCACACACATGTGTGCAGACATTTATCTTGCTGAAATTTAATCCTCCAACTTTGGTTTAGACATTAACCATCTTTGAACCATGTTTGGACATGTTTAAACCTTAGACAAATACCAACAATTTCTACCTTTGTCTAAGTGTTTAAACCCGAACCACTTTACAGAGAGCTTCGGGATCCAAACTCATTTTGAGTCATCAATTAACCAACTCCAATCCTAAGTAGTCTAAGGCAGTGGTTGAACTTACTTTGAGGTAGAACATTAGTACCCAAATCCACAGGATTTTCTTCCGTGGCTACCTTGTCCACATGGATGCATCCTTTCATAACATTTTCCCAAATGAAATGATACCAAACATCCATGTGCTTTGTCCTCTCATGGAACACCAGATTCTCACAAAAGTGCAATGCACTTTGACTATCCAAAAATACCACAACCTGCTCATCCAGTACCTTCAACTCTTCAAGCAACCATTTGCACCACATAGCTTCCTTAATGGCCTCTGTAGCTGCTATGTACTCGGTCTCGGTTGTTGAGAGTGCTACCACTGACTGCAACTGAGCCTTCCAACTTACACAACATCTGTTTAAGTTGAAGAAGTAGGGGGTAATTGATCTCCTTTTATCCCGGTCTGCTCCATAGTCTGAATCCACAAAACCCTCAAGGCAGATGGACTTACCCCTCTTCTCATAAACCAGCCCTAGTTCTGGGCTTCCCTTCAAGTACCTCAGCAACCACTTCATCCCAAGCCAATGCTCCTTTCTAGGATTACTCATAAACTTGCTGGGAACACTCATTGCATGAGTAATGTCAGGTCTAGTGCTTACCATGGTGTACATAACAGAACCAACAACACTAGAGTAAGGGACTTTCTCCATTTCCTTCTTCTCCACCTCCGATCTTTGACATTGATCACTGGAGAACTTGAAATGACCAGCAAGAGGAACCTTCACTGGTTTACTATCTTCCATAGAGAATTTAGATACCATTTTCTCTAAGTAGGAAGTTTGAGAGATCTTCAATCTGTTTCTCTCCCTTTCTCGGATGATACACATCCCAAGGATCTTCTGTGCATGGCCAAGATCCTTCATCTCAAACTCCTCACTGAGTTGAGTCTTCAATTTCTTTTTCCTCTCCATACTGCTCCTAACCAGCAACATGTCATCAACATAGATGATGATGATCACCACTTCATCAACCTTCTGCCCTTTATAGTACAAGCAAGAATCATAGTAGCTCCTCATGAAACCCAAGCTGATTACAAAGGAATCAAACCTCTTATTCCATTGTCGAGGTGATTGCTTCAGGCCATAGTGAGATTTCTTCAATTTGCACACTAACTCTCCATGCCTTCCTTCCTCATAGCCTTCGGGTTGCCTCATGAAAATGGTCTCATCGAGCTTTGCATGTAAGAACATTGTCTTCACATCCATTTGCTCAATTTCCCAATCAAATTGGACTACAAATGCTAACACTATCCGTATTGTCTTGTACTTCACAACTAGTGAGAAGATTTCGGTGAAATCTATGCCCTCTTTTTGTGTGAACCCTTTGCCACCAGCCTGGCTTTATATCGGACTTCATCCCCTGGAGTATTCCTTTCTTTGATCTTGTAGAGCCATCTACAATCCACCATTCTCTATTTTTCTGGTTTGGGAACCAACTCCCAAGAGTTGTTCTTCATCAAAGAATCCATTTCTTCCTCCATAGCCAGCTGCCACTTTGACGAATCCTTACACTCCATGGCATCCGTGTAAGTTTCTAGTTCAACCTCTCCTTCTCTCCAAGGAACTGCTACATTAGCATTTGCAAACCCATATCTCAAAGGTGGTCTAACCACCCTCCATCTCCGGTCTCTTGTGAGCTAGTAGTCATTTGCTGCATCAACCTCTTCTTGTTCAGCCTCTTCTTGAGTTTCTTGAGCTTGTCCTTCATCCAAGGGCTCTACCTAGTCTGAACCCTCTTGCCTCCTATGCTCTACCTGAACCGAGTTCTCCTTGATGTGATGGTCCATAACTTCCGAATTGGTTTGCTCACTAGCCCCTGCAGGGTTAGTTTTCTCCAAGTAGGAAAATAATAATTCATTAAAAATAACATCTCTACTTATGATCAGTTTCATGCCCTTCTTTTCTAAGAACCACAACCTATATCCCTTATCCTCATCACCATATCCTAGAAATACACATTTTCTAGATCTAGGGCTAAGTTTATCCTCCTTTTGATGTGCATATGCAGCACACCCAAAAATCCTAAGGTTGCTTAATTCAGGGGGTTTTCCACTCCACATCTCCATGGGAGTCTTGAGCTCTAAAGCTCTAGAGGGTGATATATTTACCAAGTATGCAGCTGTAGCCACAACTTCTCCCCAAAAATATTTTGGTAAACCGGATCCTATTAGCATGCACCTAACCTTTTCCATAAGGGTTCTATTCATCCTTTTAGAAACTCCATTTTGCTAAGGTGTTTTTACTTCTATGCCTTAGAATACCATTCAATTCACATAATTTATCAAAATCCTTATTGCAAAATTCTAAGCTATTATCGGTTCGTAAAGCCTTAACTACCCTACCCGTTTAAGTTTCCAGCAATTTCTTCTACACAACAAATTTATTCAAGGCATCATATTTATTTCTAAGTAAATAAACCCACACTCTTCTTGAATAATCATCAATTAAAGACAGAAAGCAAAAGTTACCTCCCTGTGTTGGTGTTCTTGCTGGTCCCCAAAGGTCCGAATGAATGTAGTCAAGAATCCCCTTAGCCTTATGCACTCCGGTGTTGAAGCTAACCCGGTGTTGTTTCCCAAGAATGCAACTCTCACAGAAATCCAATTTTTCTACTTTGTCACCACCAAGTAGACCTTCTTTGCTAAGAACTTGCAGGCCCTTTTCGCTCATGTGCCCAAGCGAGTGTGCCAAAGGGCTGCCTCGTCCATCTCAGCCATCAAGCTTGCTGCTTGATCATTGATTTCTGTTTCTTTGATCATCTCATAGAGTCCATCGTTTTTTGCTGCCTTGATCACTACCAAAGACCCCTTGGCCACCTTGATCCTTCCTCCCTCTACTTTACATGTCTACCCCATGGAATCCAGCTGCCTCAATGAGATCAAATTTCTCTTCAAATCTGGAAGATATCTCACATTTCGCAGCAGCCTTGTAACTCCAACTAACATCCTCAATTGGATGTCTCCAATCCCTCTCACTTGGCAAGAATTGTCATTCCCCAAGAAGACCCTTCCATCATTGATCTCCTTGAAATTCTTGAACCATTCCTTTTGAGGGCACATATGATAAATGCACCCGGAATCAAGAATCCACTTTTCACTGCCTTGCATCCTGCTCACATTTGAGTACACAACTAGAACATCATCTTGTTGTTCTCCTTTGGCAACCGAAGCCTCTCCATTATTGGTATGGCTTCTCCTCTCATCCCATATCCTCTTCTTGCAATCTTTCTTGAAATGGCCCTCCTTGTTGTAGTAGAAGCATCTTCTTCCTCCTCCAAGTCTTGTCTTGGAATGAGATCTCCCATGGCTCAGCCCTCAACCTCTTGATTTCTCCCGGTAGTTGCCATGGTTGCTACTACCATTCCAAGTTGCTGGCCTTCCTCTTACGAACAGCCCATCTCCACTTGATGTCTCCTTCATCTTGGCTTTGAAATCATGTGCCCTTATGGAATTGATCACAATCTCCTTTGTTAAACTATCCCTTATATTACTTAATAGCATTAATCAAGTTATCAAAGCAATCAAGAAGTGAATTTAACAAAATAACAGCCAATTGTTCATCCAGAAATATAATGCTCCAGCTATTCAAATCTTGAACTAGCTTATTAAAGATATCGAGATTATCTTGCAACTCTTTACTAGGGTCCATTTTAAAAGCAAAGATTCTTTTAAGAAGATAAATATTGTTAGGGAGAGTTTTGGTAAGAAACAACTCATCTAGTTTCTTCATATGACTGCTGGATCTTCCGAGTCTCCGCACTCTCTTGTGACACTATCCGATATGTGCAAGAAAATGGTGTTGTAAGCCATCTTCTTCATCTCGGTCCGCTGGTCCTCCGTGACACTTGCTAGAAAAGAATCATCTTCTCCAATAGCCAAGTCCACTTTTAGTTGCATTAGAACAGCCTTGATCTTTCGCTTCCAAAGGGCAAAGTCTCCCTTTCCATCAAACTTCTCAACACAAAAATTTGAAGCTATCTTGTGAACAAGATCCCAGATTTATGCACTACCAACAAATGCTTTCTTCAACCTCAAGAACACAGATCGAAGATGGATCTTAACACCGTTCTTGAATCACTCTCAAGAACATGATCAGATCTTGATCTTTACACCGTTCTTGAATCACCCAAGAAGTTGATCTTTGATTCTTGGAGCCTTGGCTCCGTCACCTTCTTGTTCTTGCTCTGATACCCAGCTGTGCTTGCTCTGATACCACTATTGGAAATCACCTTGACAAGATGCCCAGGTGGTGATCTTTCAAACACCCAAGTCTAGAATGACTTGTAAAAAGAAATACAATAATCAAAGACAAGAACAGAAAATCAAAGAAAGAAAGAAGACAAGCAATTGTTATCGAGGTTCGACAATGTGCCTACGTCCCTGTGAGTTCCTCCGAACTCTCTGCACTAAATCAAATGGTTCTTACAAGTTACAGCAATCCCCTTCAAGAAACCACAAGTTCTTGAAGAAACCAAGAAGAGACGTAAGGAAGAAGATAAGAACTAACAATGCTCTCTATCTAATCTAGACTCTCTCTTCTTTACAACCAACCTCACTTTCAAAAAGTCCCTCTTGTGTTTATGTCTCTTACACAATTCTCTCGTGTAATACAATTGATCTCAAAGTATATCTTGTATGTGTCTTGTATGTCTGTTGTATATCTCTTGTGAAATGAAGCTAGGGAACCCCTTTTATAGCCCCCCACATCTTGGTCATTCTTGAGATTCAATCATCACCCTTTGATCATGATTACCACTTAATCATGGCCCTCCATCACTCCTAAGTGGTGCTGTGCATTTTGACCTTGCATCCACACACCTAAGAGGATGTTAAAGCATGTTGTCTATGTGTGCTTTGGTGTGCTTGGCGCCTAGGCACGGTGCGGCGCTGGGCAGAACACAATTGCAGCAGCTCTGGGCGGTGGGGCGCTGGGCTGTGCGCGCTGCGGCACTGGAGCGTTCCTGGAGGCATGCACACTGGAAGGTGTGGCGCTGGTGCATTCCTGGAGCCCCCATTCTGTGAGGAATGGCGCTGGTGAAGGGGCGGTGCGGCGCACACTGATGCTGCCCCCTTCACCCAGCTGTGTGCACACCATTCTGCTTGTGTGCAGAAGTGCGCACACTAGTGCGCCTAGCCTTACCCTGCTCCAAAGTGATTCACACACATCTGCGCAGACATTTATCTTGCTGAACTTTAATCCTCCAACCTTGGTTTAGACATTAACCATATTTGGACATGTTTAAACCTTAGACAAATACCAACACGGGTAAATGTCATTACTAAAATAACAAAAAAATTGAAAAAAAAAATTAATCAGTGCTCACTTCATTTCCTATCACTATCACGGGTTCTGTCATGCGTGGATATATAAAAAGAAAAATGAATAAATCTACCAATTCTTTTAAAGAAAAATAATCAACAAATTTGTTTTCAACACGTGCTTCTAAGAAAAAAACAAAAAAAATACCTTACAAGGATATAACTTGTGGACAGCCATCCATACTTTAGGTACTCCTTACCAGGCCGCTCTGCCATTTTTCTGGCAATCAAATCCTCCGAGGAATGGACAGCTCAATGAATCATAAGTTGGGTATGAATTATCGTAAACCCAACTCCCTTGAAAAAGATTGCATTGAACTTTCTGTTTCTCTTCTTTTAGTCCATCAATGCTTACAATCTCATGATCATCAAAGTATTCTCACTACACTTATGAAACCATTCTGGAAAAAAAAAAAAAAAAAAAAAAAAAAAAAAAAAAAAAACATTAAGTTGACCCAAGAAACCAAACCAAGGAGTCATTTTTTTTATATATTGAATGTAATGAAATTTAAGCAAAACTGAAGGTGAAAATGAATGTTATATATACAAGATGAAAATGTACTTATTAATTAACCAAATGTTGTTACTTAATCTTTACAAATTAATTAACAGATTCAGGCAGTCAGTAAATAACATAAATTTTATGCTTAAAATTAGTATAAATTACATTGATTTTGCTAACTAGAATGGTTGTATGTACCAAATTACTTTACTCATACGAGGTTGATTTTGGAATATACTACTCTTTATTATGGACTAAGAATCCTTGAAAGCTAATTAAGCTTCAAATGGTCAGTAGGAACTAGGAATCCAAAAATGGACTGTTACTTACTTTTGTATCAAAATGGAGTGGAAATCTCATATCTTTTTTCATTTTTTATTTTATATTTATAATTATTGTCTGATTTTTTCCTTTTTAATTTGTTTGTTCTTAACATGCTTAAATATTCCATTTTTCTTGCCAAAATTGTAATGGTGTTGTTGAAATTTGCAAATTATATAGGTTTTCATCCAATAATTTGACATGAACCAACACATTGGGGTATTCACTAAACAGTTAAAACTAACTAACCGATCATTTCGAACTGATTCAATTTACACACCCTACCAACACATGTTGGGATACTTATACATTATATGATGATAAGGACATTACTTTTTCCTCTAAATATATGTTTTTTAATGGTAGCAATTGTATGCTCAAGCTGTCAAAAGTAACATTTTTTCCCTTCAGTTTTTTTAGTTCCGAATATTTTCGTAATAAAAAGATCAATGCTTCGATAAATGATCAGTGTCACATCAACAGCAAAACTATCAATTTAATATAGGTTGATTTCTTTGTCAATTTTAATAGTTAATCGACACAAATGATCATTTAAATTTTATTTTCTTGCATCGTTACCGGTGAGGAGAATTGGATAGAAGAGTTGATTCCATGACACCAGTGACTACAATCATTTCCTTTCTCACCAATCATTCCATATATTGATGGATGTCCGTCTTTTCCCAACTGTGATAGAGTTGTTAGGTCGAGTAAAGCAACTGCCATTGACATATTCCTCAAAACTTCATTTACCACAGTTGCAGCTGGTGGTGATCTTCCATGATGTGTCAAACTGTCCACGGGTTGGGTTTGTCCATATCAGGTGGTTGACTTCAGTTCGTTCTATTCCTTGTTACTGCTCATTTATAAAATAAAATAATGTGCGTTTAGTTATTGAAAACGTTGAGATCAGCCCTTTGGATTCTCTAGTGTAATTAGAGTTTGAGACTACAGCATGAAGCATGCATGTTAATGACACCCATATATTGTTACTAAGGGAGTCTCCAACAAACATGATCTTTTTGCCTCCATATCTCTTCAAGAAATCTTGACCATTGAACCTAAAATGTAGTATACAAGATAATCAAGATTGTCAATTAATGGATATACTTAAATTTTATGTTTTGTCAAGTTTCTACATCTATTTATGTTATCAAGAAACATAAGAAAAACAAACACTCTAAAAAAATCTTTTCTGAGAAGAATCAATTTGTTTTAACTCCATACAAAATAGTTTTTAACCTTACAAATGTTTTATCAAAACTGTTTCCAAAAACATTTTAATAGTACCAAATCGTTGTAAAAGCTAACTCTTTAATGAGAAATTCTTGTGTAAGTCAAGCTTTATAAAGAACTCAAAATACCCTACTCAAACTGAGTCTTACAAGACCTGACCTACACAAGAATTTCTCCAAGATAGACGTTATAAACACCTACTATGACCATGTTTGGTTTTCCATTAAGCCAACACCAACTTAAAGCAAGTTGACTTAAATGAAAAACCAAACATTTCAGGGCCACGACCAAGTATATATGAATGTATTACGTCCATGAAATCACATCCAGTTGCAAATAGAAAACTTAATTTATCTAAATTGTATTACCACTTGCAAATAAAAACATCCAGTTAAGAGAAGGCATCCTTCAATCTGAAAAATCATTCGAATTGTATTACCACTTCCAACTGGGTCTCAGGCTCATGACCCCTTAAAATTTACTATAGACAAGACTCTTTATTCCAAAATCGAGATTTATGATTCTTGCAGATCTATAGACTTAGATTTTAATTTTTTTTGCTGTTGATCGATGTACATCTTCCTAGACTTCTTCATGTTTCAAGCTAAGATTCCTTCAAACTCTAACTAGTTCCATAAGCAGCAAAGAGCAATCCACATGAAAATGCAAAAATCCAATGCTCTCTGCTCGAAATTAAGAGATGAACCGAATAATGTTAGATGAAATAAGGCTGGCAAAACAAAGGAGATCAGTGCACATACTGTACTCCAAATAACTCAAATAAAATAAACCAAATATGGGAACAAATGAGACCAAGACTGCCAAACGAATTATCATTAACATCGTAGTGGTGCTTTTGAAACCACATGCTCTTCCTTAACTTCCTCTCCCCATTCTCGTGCAAAGGTTCTACCATAATTGGGAATGTGAACCATTAATATCAAGCACAAATCAATCTTGACCATCAACAGTATCAAGATGTTCTTAATTCCTTTCATTTTTTTTTTGGATGAATAAAAATTCAAACAATTTTTTAATTTGTATATAAGATCCAAATCAAATGAAAATTACTAGAGAGAAAAACAGAAGAGATTATAATTGATTTAAGTCTTTTCTACGGACAAAGTTGATACAATTAGAAGATGAAGATGAGGTTAAAAATGAGGGGTTGTAAAGATTGATTTTTAAGGGACTAATTTGGACCTCAAATCAAGCTATAGGGACCATTGAGGTAAATTATTCATTTTTCGTTTGATGATGTGACAAAAATTATTTTGTTTTAGGAAACAAGATCAACACAATGACATTTAGAGAATTAAGAATTTTAAAAAACCCAATCAACAATAATATTTTAAAAAGTTATTTATTCTTATATTTCTATTCATGACTGGGTTACCATAAAAAAATAAAAAAATAAAACCCAATTGTCCTCAAAAATGGCAAAACAATAATGGTGATCCCTCCCCATACAAATATATATACCTCAACTATGTGGTCCAACTTATACATCGAGAACTACGTTCTGAAGAAAAAAAAATGGCTTCCAAGAGATTTGTATCCTTTGTCTTCCTAGTTGTCTTTATCTCATTAATAGGTTGGTTTGTTATAATTTTTTTGGTTTCTTTTATGTGTTCAAATAAAGATTTGTATCCTTTGTCTTCTTAGTTGTCTTGATCTCATCCATAGGTTCATTGTTATAATTGCTTATGTTTCTTTTACATTTTCACATAACAAAAAGATTACATTCGAGGATTTTTTTTCATGACTACTTGTGTAAACTAGAGATACTTCTTTTTTTCTTTTGGATGAGGAATGTATATAAATTATAGCATTTTCAGGAAATAAACATAAGAAGCATTACTTTCTTTTCTTTTCTTTTTCTTATACAGTCGTTTTTTTGAAAACATTATAATTGTAGTTTAACTAATTTTTATCAAATAATACGAGTGTAGATTGTCTAAAATGATTTAGAATTGAGTAATTTTATATGTAAAATTATTTCACTAAAATATCAATTGTTTCATTAATGCACTCAATGTGATCATCTTTTGTTTTAATCTATTATAGTAATCATTGTGTTGTTTTATTTTTTTTTTAGCCCCCATTCTGTATTGTAACAAGGATTGATTGTTGCTTTCGGATATTGAGGAAACTCTCGCACAAGACTCTTTGTGCTGCAAAGACCACCCAGCTTTTGGAATATGTCAGCCTGGCGTTGACGATGACCGATGCAATACATATTGTACAGGTCCTAATGGATTTTGTAGGGGTGGATTTTGTAAACCACAACGCACAAATAACCATTGCCATTGTTATTGTTGAATGAATTTTTGTACCCATCATCTGGGTAAATGTCATTACTAAAATAATAAATAAATGAAAAAAAAAAATCAATCAATGCTCACTTCATTTCCTATCACTATCTCAGGTTCTGTTATGCATGGATATATAAAGAAAAATGAATAAATCAACCAATATTTTTAAAGAAAAATAATCAACAAATTCGTTTTCAACACGTGCATCTAAAAAAAAACAAAAAATACCTTACAAGGATATAACTTGTGGACAGCCATCCATACTTTAGGTACTCCTTATCAGGCCGGTCTGCCATTTTTCTGGCAATCAAATCCTCCGAGGAATGGACAGCTCAATGAATCATAAATTGGGTATGAATTATCATAAACCTAACTCCCTTGAAAAAGATTGCATTGAACTTTCTGTTTCCCTTCTTTTAGTCCATTAATGCTTACAATATCATGATCATCAAAGTAATCTCACTACACTTATGAAACCATTCTGGAAAAAAAAAACATCAAGTTGACCCAAGAAACCAAACCAAGGAGTCATTTTTTTTTATATTGAATGTAATGAAATTTAAGCAAAACTGAAGGTAAAAAATGAATGTTATATATACAGGATGAAAATGTAATTATTAAGTAACCAAATGTTGTTACTTAATCTTTACAAATTAATTAACAGATTCAGGCAGTCAGTAAATAACATAAATTTTATGCATAAAATTAGTATAAATTTCATTGATTTTGCTAACTAGAATGGTTGTATGTACCAAATTACTTTACTCATATGAAGTTGATTTTGGAATATACTACTATTTATTGTGGACTAAGACTCCTTGAAAGCTAATTAAGCTTCAAATGGTCAGTAGGAACTAGGAATCCAAAAATGGACTGTTACTTACTTTTGTATCAAAATGGAGTGACAATCTCATATCTTTTTTATTTTTTATTTTTTATTTATATTTATTGTCTGATTTTTTTCCCTTTTAATTTGTTTGTTCTTAGCATGCTTAAATATTCCATTTTTTCTTGACAAAATTGTAACAGTGTGGTTGAAATTTGCAAATTATATAGGTTTTCATCCAATAATTTGACATGAACCAACACGTTGGGGTATTCACTAAACGGTTAAAACTAATTAATTGATCATTTCGAACTGATTCAGTTTACACACCCTACCAATACATGTTGGGATACTTATACATTATATGTTGATAAGGACATTACTTTTTCCTCTAAATATATGTTTTTTAATGGTAGCAATTGTATGCTCAAGCTGTCAAAAGTAACATTTTTTCCCTTTAGTTTTTTTTAGTTCCGAATATTTTCGTAATAAAGAGATCAATGCTTCGATAAATGATCAGTGTCACATCAACAGTAAAACTATCAATTTAATATAGGTTGATTTCTTTGTCAATTTTAATAGTTAATCGACACAAATGATCATTTAAATTTTATTTTCTTGCATCGTTACCGGTGAGGAGAATTGCATAGAAGAGTGCATGTATCAGGAACACCAGCAAGACACCAGTGACTACAATCATTTCCTTTCTCACCAATCATTCCATATATTAATGGATGTCCCTCTTTTCCCAACTATGATCGAGTTGTTAGGTCGAGTAAAGCAACCACCATCGACATATTCCTCAAAACTTCATTTACAACAGTTTTAGCTAGTGGTGATCTTCCATTATGTGTCAAACTGTCCACAGGTTTGGTTTGTCCATATCAGGTGGTTGACTTTAGTTCGTTCCATTCCTTGTTACTGCTCATTTATAAAATAAAATAATGTGGGTTTAGTTATTGAAAACGTTGAGATCAGCCCTTTGGATTCTCTAGTGTAATTAGTGTTTGAGACTACAGCATGAAGCATGCATGTTAATGACACCCATATATTGTTACTAAGGGAGTCTCCAACAAACATGATCTTTTTGCCTCCATATCTCTTCAAGAAATTTTGACCATTGAACCTAAAATATACGATACAAGATAATCAAGATTGTCAATTAATGGATATACTTAAATTTTATGTTTTGTCAAGTTTCTACATCTATTTATGTTATCAAGAAACAAAAGTAAAACAAACACTTTAAAAAAAGCTTTTCTGAGAAGAATCAATTTGTTTTAACTCCATACAAAATAGTTTTTAACTTTACAAATGTTTTATCAAAACTGTTTCCAAAAACATTTTAATAGTACCAAATCATTGTAAAAGCTAACTCTTAAATGAGAAATTCTTGTGTAAGTCGAGCTTTATAAAGAACTCAAAATACCCTACTAAAAGTGAGTCTTACAAGACCTAACCTACACAAGATTTTCTCCAAGATAGATAGTATAAACACCTACTATGACCATGTTTGGTTTTCCATTAAGCCAACACCAACTTAAAGCAAGTTGACTTAAATGAAAAACCAAACATTTTCGGGCTATGACCAAGTATATATGAATGTATTACATCCATGAAGTCACATCTTACAACTACATCAATATCAATTTCTATATTTCCTTTTTTATGCAAACGATAAAAAATTAAACACAAAAACTAAACTCTAGTGAAAGTGGTACCCACTGCATCTACAGCTAAAATAAAGCAATCTCTTTTTTTCATCCTAGCTATAGCAAAATCAAACAAGAACCTAGCTAGGTGTGCCCAATTTCTGAAATATTGCCACCTAATTAAGACATCAAATGATTTTAGCATAGCAATATCAAACCAAAGTTTTTTCCTTACTTAAACTTTGTCTTTTAGATTAGACCAGTTTCATATCTTAACATGTTAGAAAATTTGCGGAGTCCAGTAATGAGTTCAGAACTTAAAGCCTGTAATTTTTCTGACCTGATGATGCAGGAGGATCCGAATCAAATGATGCTGAATTGTCAGATAGCACATTGTTGGCACTGAGATACCTTGAGTTGACAGATCAGCGCAAAGATGGCAGGTGGACTACTTAGAATGGTTACATCGTTTTGCATGTATAAAGAAGTCCCAGATTATGTCAAAGTGAAACTGGTCGCCATCAAACTCAAGGGCAGAGCATCTGCGTGGTGGGAGCAGTTGAGGCGCTCACGCAATCGGCAGGGCAAGGCCAAGATTACTGATTGGGAGAGGATGAAGAAGAAGATGAAGGGTCACTTCCTTCCTTTCGGCTACACTCAAACCTTGTTTCAGCGACTTCATTCGTTGAGGTAAGGCACGAGATCAGTAGATGATTACACGGAGGAGTTCTATCAATTGATAGCCCGTAATGATTTATTCGAGATAGAAGAGCAGATGGTGGCACAATATTTGGGGGGGATTATGGCAGCCCCTGCAGGATTTCCTCAGCCTTCAATCGCAGTGGATCATTTTTGAAGCATACCATCGTGCACTTGCGGTGGAAAAACAGCAGAACAGGAGGCCAGTGATCAGAAGCGATCAAAGCAGTCGGCCAGTTTGCCCTCAAGAATCCCTTCCTGCCCAGCAGTAACCCCAGGGTAACTCTAACTCAAATATTAGATGTTTCAGATGTGGTGAACAGGGACATAAATCGACTAAGTGCAGGAAGCCTAGTAGTCAAAAGGGCAAAAATCTCCTGATTGAGGACGATATGGTTGACGAAACTGAGATTGGAGAGCCTATATATGACGATGATGAAGATGGAGATGTGTTGTATAGAGATGGCCATGAGACTCTGGTAGTTCGTAAGAGTCTACTAACCCACAAGGGCGATTCAGGGGACGATTGGTCGAGAACCAATATTTTTCACACGACCTGCACAGTTTCCGATAAAGTCTGCAAGATGATCATTGACAGTGGTAGTTGTGAGAATATAGTATCTGAAAAGACTGTTCAGAAACTGCAGTTGAAGATAGATCGTCATCCTAAGCCATATAAATTGCCGTGGCTGAATAAAGGCAGTAAGGTAACAGTAGAAGGGCAATGCCTAGTGTCTTTTTCGATTGGTAGGAAATATTTTGATAAATCTTGGTGTGATGTTGTGTCTATAGATACTTGTCATGTATTGTTAGGCAGACCTTGGCAGTATGATCGCAGTGTTATTCATAATGGGCGGAAAAATACATATTCACTTAGCATCATTGTGTTGGCACCTCGTCGGGTAGGAACCATTCCTACCCTGGTAACCAATAATACTAATCTGCTTTCGATGTCCAAGTTTTTTAGCCGAGATTGAGCATGGAGATATGGTCTATGCTCTACTGCCTTGTGGGAATAGTGCAACAGACATGAATCTAGATTTACTAGCAGAGGTACAGCAACTACTAGCAGAGTTTTCTGACCTGATGCCAGAGGATCTTCCTCCTGGGTTACCGCCTATAAGGGATATTCAGTATCATATCGACCTTGTTCCAGGGTCCAGTTTGCCTAATCGACCGGTGTATCGCCTCAGTCCCAAGGAATCTGAAGAGTTGCAGCGACAGGTGGTAGAGTTGTTAGAGAAGGGCTACGTCTGTGAGAGTATGAGCCCATGCATAGTTCCTACCCTACTGGTACTGAAGAAAGATGGCTCTTGGCGTATGTGTGTTGATAGCAAAGCAATCAACAGGACTACAGTGAAATACAAGTTTTCAATTCCCCTACTGGATGATACATTATACCAGATGTCTGGTTCTAGGGTCTTCTCAAAAATTGACTTTAGAAGCAGATACCACCAGATCAGAATAAGGCCTGGAGATGAGTGAAAGACGGCGTTTAAGACGTAGCATGGGTTATATAAGTGGTGGTCATGCCTTTTGGGCTGTCCAATGCGCCCAGCACATTTATGAGATTAATGCATCAGGTTTTACGGCCTTTCATGGGGAAATTTGTTATAGTTTACTTTGATGACATCCTCATTTATAGCCCGATGTGGGCGTCATATTTTGATCACCTCCATGCTGTTTTTGATATGTTGAGGACGGAGTGCCTGTTCGTCAATCAGAAGAAGTGTTCTTTCTTCACTACTTCTGTTACTTTTCTGGGTTTTGTTGTGTCTACTAATGGTGTTCAAGCAGATCAGTCGAAGATAGATGCGGTCTTGGAGTGGCCCAAACCGAAGACCTTGAACGATGTCAGAAGTTTCCATGCATTGGCATCCTTCTACCGTCGGTTCATCAAAAATTTCAGCACTCTGATTGCTCCTATCACAGAGTGCCTTAAGGGACGTGATTTCCAGTGGTCCGAGGAGGCAGAAACCAGCTTTCAATTGGTCAAGCAGAAGATGACAGAGGCACAAGTTTTAGCATTTCCTAATTTCGAAAAAGTGTTTGAAGTAAACTGTGATGCATCTGGGGTTGGTATTGGTAGTGTTCTGAGTCAGGAGAGGCGCCCAATATCATTTTTCAGTGAGAAGCTATCAAGATCAAAGAAGAATTATTCCACCTATGATCTGGAGTTTATGCCATAGTTCAATCCCTGAAACATTGGCGTCACTACCTAGTGCAGAGGGAGTTCATTCTTATCACTGATCATGAGGCCCTGAAGTACATCAATGGCCAACACAAGCTGAGTAAGCGGCATACTAAGTGGGTGGCGTACTTGCAGGAGTTCACGTTTGCGTTGAGGCACCAAGTAGGAAGTCTGAACCGTGTCGCGGATGCACTGAGCCGTCGTACATTACTCCTCACCACCATGAGCACCAGAATTGTAGGATTTGAGGTTTTATCTGATATGTATGATGCAGATCCTTCCTTCGGGAGGATAATTCAGGAGGTAACTAATAGCCAACGACATGATTTTATTTTGCATAATGGTTATCTGTTTCGTGGATTACAGTTGTGCATTCCATATTGTTCACTAAGGCAGTAAATTATTAGTGAACTTCATAACGAGGGTCACTTTGGGCGAGATAAGACATTGGCTTTGATCTTTTCTAACTATTATTGGCCCAAATTGACCAGTGATGTGGCTCATCATGTGGAGCGTTGTTATATGTGTCAGCGGTCCAAGGGAGTTCTTATTAATGTGGGCCTGTACACACCATGTACCTGAAGCCCCTTGGTTTGATGTCAGTATGGACTTTGTGTTGGGCTTACCCCATACCCAACGGGGCTTGGATTCTATTTTGGTTGTGGTTGACAGGTTTTCCAAGATGGCCCATTTTGTACCTTGTAGGAAAACAATGGATGCTGCCCGGATCGCTCATCTTTACTTCAGGGAGATTGTGTGTTTACATGGTATTCCCCTATCCATTACTTCATATCGTGACACCAAGTTCATGACTCAGTTCTGGAAGAGTTTATGAGAGAAACTGGGGATGAAGTTGAATTTTAGCAGCGCTTACCATCCTCAGATAGATGGTCAGACCGAGGTGGTGAACCGGAGTTTGGGGAACCTTTTGAGGAGCTTGGCAAGAACTAAACCGAAGTAGTGGGATTTGGCGTTACCTCAAGCAGAATTTGCTTGTAACAGGTCGAAAAACAGAACCACAGGAATGAGCCCATTTGGGATTATCTATGGTCAGAATCAATCCGGGGTGCTTGACTTAGCCCCTATTCCACATGTGGGTCGTTTGAATCACAAGGCAGATGAGATGGCAGAACATCTTCGGGGTATCCATGAGCAGGTGAAACTGGTCATTCATGAGAGTAATGCCAAGTACAAGGTTCAGAGCTACAGTCATCATTTTCGATGTTGGTGATTTTGTTTGGGTAATATTAACTCGTGATCGTTTTCCTGTGGGAGAGTATAATAAGCTTAAGGAGCAGAAGATTGGACCCTGTGAGATCCTGCATAAGATCAATGATAACACCTACAGACTATGTCTCCCAATCATTTGAGGACTTCTGATGTCTTTAATGTGAAACACCTGAATCCTTGTTTTGTGGATTCCGATGAAGCTATTGTGAACTCGAGGACAAGTTCTTTCCAACCCAAGGCGACTGATGCAGGAGTATCCGAGTCAGATGATGCTGATTTGTCAGATAGCACGTTGTTGGCACTGAGATACCTTGAGTTGGCAGATCAACACAAAGATGGTAGGTGGACTACCAAGAGCAGTTACATCGTTTTGCATGCTGCGAGCTCATATCAGGCCCCGGAGACCCTAGTTTGATTGGAAACGAGCCTCCGATCAAAACTCAAATATTGGGCGTAGCGAGTTTTTAGCCAAAAAACGACGTTTAGGCCTTCAATTTTGCAGTTTTCAGTTTTTAGGAAACTTTTCATTTGCAATTTCTTTTCAGAATTAGTATTTTCCATAATTTTTCGCCAAATTTATGTTTTCGGGGATTTTTGCCTTATTTAGCTTTGGCATTATAAATAATGAGGCCACGTACGGAAAGGACATTATTATTGGATTGCATAATTTTAAATTGAACGTCAGAGATGTTTCTCTGTGTTTTTAGGGTTTCTCTTCTGTTTTTTCCTGTGAAATATCTGTTGAAACTAGCCCGCAAAATAATCGTTATTCTGTCCGGCGACAGATTTTCAAGTTGCAGGCTTGACAAATAATTTGGTGAGTTGAAGTTCAGAAGAAATATGTCTTGTTGTTATAATTTACACATGTTCTCAAGCATTGAAGAGTTTTAAGCATAGAATTTGCAGACGGTTGTGAATTTACAGGGTACGAAGGTGAACCATATAAAGTTATGATTGATGCCGCAAATCTTGAGTGCCTACGTCTATCATATCCTTTGTGTGATAGCTTCATCGTAAATAATTCAAGTTCCTTGGTTAAAGCAGATATTGAGAGTAATTACTGTCTGAGCCAGGTATTTTAGCTTCTTAACGCGATTTCCAATGTTAGACATCTAAGATTACGGTGGAGCACTGGTGACGACGAGGTATGCTTGCCTTTTATCTTGATAAAGCATTAAAAAAAATTGATGAATAAGCTCAGAAAAAAAAGGGTTTACTGAAAATATAGTGACATTTTTGGTTAATCTCTTTTGCAGGTTCTCTGTCCTGCAGCTTATAAAAAAGCTTTGGCCATGTTCTGTAATTTGATTCATTTGGAGGTAGAGTTGGACGATTTTGGTTGGAAAATGTTGCCAGCATTACTAGAAAACTCTCCAAAGCCGAAAGCTATTGTCTTCAAGGTTAGAATGACGTGACACATGATTTCAGTTAGAGATTGCATAAAATGGAAATTTTAAAGTGGTACTTAATTCCACTGTTGGCAGGGATTTATGCATGTCTGTCAAACCTACGGCTACGAGCTTATGCAGCCATCATTGCCTCAGTGTTTGTTATCATGTCTTGAGTCTGTAGAAATACAAATATTCAATGGCTGGAAGGAGGATATGCATCTAGTAAAGTGTTTTCTGAAGAAATCAAAAGTTTTGAATAAATTAACTCTTCACCTGCGTCCTAATCCTCGAAAGAAAGAGTCTGATATTCTCAAGGAAATTCTAACGTTCAAAAGGTGCTCAAAGAACTGTCAAATTGTTGTTTTGTGACTATTTTCTTGTATTATTGATGTTTGTCTTAGGTTTTGTATGTTTACATCTGTCTCTAGAATCATTTGCTGCTAAGAAACGTGATTAACTTGTTTGCTGTGTTTTTAGATTGAATCTGATACCTGATCAAGCGATCGGCCAAAGTTTTTCCTTCTCCCCTTATTTCTTGTGAATTTCTATTCGTCTCATGGCTTGTTACGGCATGAATCATGATATTTTAGCATTCATTATGATGATATTGCTGATTCCTGTATCTCTTTGAATGAGCATTTTAGTATTTCTGGAACCATAAGTTTTGTCTCGTAATGCGCAGCTCAATAAGCTTCAGTGCCTCAAACTGATGGTTATGGCCAATTTTAAACCTTCAGATAACCGAACGATGCTCTACCAAGCTGCAAAAAAAACGAATAATTCTAAAATCACAGCATAAATGATCAGTAAGATAGATTCTCAGGCTACAATATGCGGACAGCCCAGTGCCATTTACTATATTTTGGAACTCAAAGCTCGAAAGCAACAAAAAATTGTCATATATGGAGAAGCAGAAACACTGAAACTGAGAATTACAAGTCTGTACTTGCTGAAAGAAATGGACGGGTTGTAAAATGTCTCATCTTCCCTTTTCAGCAATATCCTCTCTCTTCTCTCGAATGAAATCAATTTTTAACACTAAAGATTAACGAAGATCAACTCTAAATAGTAGTTAGAGATGACTGCTGCACTTTATCAATCTGAGTCTATTGGTTTTCTTTAAATTCTAGGAAAGTAGGATACAATACGATCCGGTACTTGTTTATACATCCATGTATCTAACCAAAATTCCACAAGATCACCATAATTCAACAAGATAAGAGAAACCCATCTTTTTCCAAGATGTTCTAAATGTAGAAGATCAAGTGATTTCATCTGAAATCACTGCTGCAAATCAGGAGAATCATTCCAATAAAGATCCTGCCGAAGACTAGGAAATCATGTCTGCTATACCTACATGTAACCGAAGATAATGCAGCAATTATTCCACGAGATTCTTGCTGAAATTTAGAGATAATTGTATAACTGTATAGACATTTAAACTATGTTCACATGTTGCAAATATTTAGGAAATCGGTCACAATTGTTTTTATATATACTGCTGCTGTAAACAGCAAGCCTGGAAGGTCAGAAAATAGAATTCATTCAAACATTTTGTATTTTGTATTCTTTTACATGGTATCAGATTAGCCATCAAAAGACCAACGTCTACAAGCCATGTCTTCCTCTTCTTCTGATTCCTTTACCACCGTTAATATTCAACCCTCTCAATCTCCCTCTGTTCTTACTATGTATAACATAGTAACTGTCAAACTTAGCCCCGATAATTACATTCTTTGGAAGGCACAAATGGTGCCATATTTTCTTGGCCAAGACCTCTTTGGATATCTTGATGGTACCATTCCCAAACCTCCTAAATCTGTCTCTGTTTCCCATCCAGAAACTCATGTCATATTTGAAACACCCAATCCTGCCTACTCTTATTGGATACGCCAGGATAATCTTATCCTTAGTACCCTCATGTCTTCTCTCACTGAAGGAGTGCTTGCTCAAGTAGTAAATCATACTACTTCGTCTGCTGTGTGGCATGCTCTGGATGAAAATTTTTCATCCCGATCTCGTGCACGAACTGTGCAGATCCGAACACAACTAGCAACAGCAACAAAAGGCAGCAAGTCTGCCACATAATATTTTCTCTTTATTAAGAAACTCACTGATGAATTAGTTGTTGCAGGACAACCTATGAGTTGTGAAGATGTCATCACCTATGTTCTTGCAGGATTAGGCCACGAATATGACAGCTTTGTGGCAGCCATCTCGGCTCGCACTAACAAGGTAACACTGGAGGAAATTTACTCGCTTTTGCTCACCACAGAAGCCAGACTTTCTCGCCACCAGATGTCATCTCCCGCTCAACCTACCTCTGTCAATGTTGCCCAACGACAATACAATCCCTCTCAAAATCGTGGCAGAGGTGGCTCTAGGGGACGGGGTCGTTTTAATCGTGCTGGTTACAACAATACCACACGTCATACTGATCACAATTCAGTAATCTGTCAGGTTTGTAATAAACCAGGACACTCAGCTCGGAAATGCTATTTTCGGTTTGATCTGTCTTACAAGTATCCAAAACCAGAAAATAAACAAGCTATGTTCGCTGCTCCTACTGGCACTTGGGATACCGAATGGCATGCTGACACTGGTGCCACGCATCACGTCACTAATGACCTCAACAATCTGAACCTTCAGAATGATGACTATCAAGGTACAGATCAGCTTCAAGTAGGCAATGGCCAAGGTTTGCAAATCTCGAAAACTGGTTCCTCTAAAATTTCTACATTCAATTCTACCTTTGTTCTTAATCAAGTGCTTCTAGTTCCTGAAATTCATAAGAACTTGTTATCTGTCCAAAATTTTTGTGTTGATAATCATGTCTATTTTGAGTTTCATGACAAATTCTTTCTTGTAAAGGATTACTCGGGGCAGGTCCATCATCAAGGCCATCTCATTAATGGACTCTACCAATTCACATCTCAGCCTCGCCGTCCATAAGCTTTCTCTACCCTTCGTGTTTCTCATCGTGATTGGCATCGTCGTCTTGGACATGCATCAACACCAGTTGTCAATAAAGTCCTCTCATTCATCAATGTTCCAGTCGAGTCCAATAAAAAGCACTTAGTATGCCCCGAATGTCAAATGGCAAAAAGTCATGACTTGCCATTTAAGTCCTCTTCCAACATTTCTTCTTATCCTCTTGATTTAATTTTTACCGACGTATGGGGACCAGCATCCGTTGTTTCTACTAACGGTGCTAAATATTATGTTAGTTTTCTTGATGATTATTCCAAGTTTGTGTGGTTATTTCCAATGAAACTCAAATCCGACGTTGAATCAATATTTCTTCAATTTCAAGTGTATGTTGAAAAACACTTCGAACGTAAAATTAAATCTGTCCAATCTGATTAGGGAGGTGAGTTTCGACGTTTGCACAATTATTTCTAACAAACCGGAATAAATCATAGACTAGCATGCCCTTACACTCATCAGCAAAATGGTTCTATAGAGCGCAAACACCGTCATATGGTCGAGGTTGGCCTAAGCATGTTAGCCCACTCAAATTTACCCATGCTTTACTGGGAAGAAGCCTTCCAAACTGCAACCTTCATCATAAACCGGCTACCAACACCTGTTTTAAAGCAAAAATCTCCATTTGAAATTCTTTATAATTGCATGCCAGATTTTTCCTTTATGTGTGTTTTTGGTTGCGCATGTTGGCCTAATCTACGCTCTTATAATTCAAACAAGCTGAACTTTCGCTCCAAAACATGTCTCTTCATTGGCTATAGTCTTGGTCATCAAGGTTACAAATGCCTTGATTTATCTACTGGTAAAATCTATGTCTCAAGGCATGTAATTTTTTATGAGAATCTCTTCCCTTATACCAAAAAAAACGTTTCTCCACCCTCTCAACACCATTCTGTTCCAATGCCTCATAACATCAATATCTCCCATTCTCTTAGTTCTAGTGATTTGCAATCTAACCATTATACTATTAGAACTGTCTTTACACCTTGTTTGTCTCTTCCTACAGGTCCAGCTGAAGCAATCACCAATCAGGATGCCACTGTTGCATTGCAACATACAGACTTGCTCTCGGATCTGCCATAAAACAAAACATCTTCACCATCCGATGTGCCTGCTATCTCCAATCACCATCCGATGACAACAAGATCTAAGAACAATATTCACAAACCTCGCAAGCACTCTGATGACTATATTCAACATCCTCTACCTCGAACATTGCTGGCCGAAAGCTCTACTGCTAAAGAACCAACCTGCTTTACAGTAGCATCCAAATCAAATTGTTGGAGAGAAGCCATGAACAAAGAATTCAATGCATTGCTTCAAAATGGAACTTGGTCCTTGGTTCCAAAATCACCAAATGCAAATATTGTTGGCTGTCGGTGGGTTTACCGAGTCAAAAGGAAAGCTGATGGAACTATAGAGCGCCACAAAGCTCGACTAGTCGCCAAAGGTTTTCAACAACAAAAAGGTATTGATTTTTCAGAAACCTTTAGTCCGGTTATCAAGCATGCTACAATTAGATTGGTTCTTTCAATTGCGGTCACTCAAGATTGGCCTATACAACAAATTGATGTGCAAAATGCATTTTTGCACGGTGATCTACATGAGGAAGTCTTCATGACACAACCACAAGGTTTTATTCATCCTCAATTTCCAAATCATGTCTGTAAGTTGCATAAATCATTGTATGGATTGCGGCAAGCTCCAAGATCTTGGTTTTCTAAACTCTCAGACAAGCTCAAATCACTACATTTTCATGAAAGCAAAGCTGATACATCATTGTTCATTTTTAAAACAAAAACTGCCATTGTTTATGTTTTAATTTATGTCGATGATATATTAATAACCGGATCGAGTTCAGCTGTCATCAACCGAGTCATTCAAAGCTTGAAGACAGACTTTGCTGTCAAAGAATTGGGGCCGCTTAATTACTTTCTTGGTGTCGAAGCTCTCAGATGCCAAGAAGGTATCTATCTCACACAAAGGAAATACATAGTTGATTTGCTCAAAAAGAGCAACATGGATCAAGCAAAACCATGCTCTAGTCCGATGGCTTTAACTTGCACTCTCACTGCCTCAGATGGCAAACCATGTGCCAATGCAAATCTTTACAGAAACATGGTTGGCAGTATGCAATATCTTGCTTTTACAAGGCCTGACTTAGCCATTGCAGTCCACAAAGTTAGCAAGTTTATGCATAATCCTCTTGACACACACTGGCAAGCCGTCAAGCAAATACTTTGCTATCTCAAATATATTGTTTCAACAGGCTTGTTAATTGCAAAAGCTGCAAATCTTGATCTTCATGCTTTCTCCGATTCGGACTGGGCAGCAGACCGCGATGACAGAAGATCAGTAGGAGCTCATTACATTTTTCAAGGACCAAACTTGATCTCATGGAGCTGTAAGCAACAACCAACAGTGGTGCGTAGCAGCACTGAGGCTGAATACAAAGCTTTATCAAACACAGCAGCTGAGCTAATGTGGATAAAATCAATTTTACATGAGCTGGGAATTCCACTTCGGTAACCACCTACTCTTTGGTGCGACAATATTGGTGCTACATATCTTACATCAAATCCGGTATTCCATGCTAGAACAAAACACATAGAGATTGACTTCCACTTTGTTCGAGATCAAGTTAATTAAAAACAATTGAAAGTCCAGTTCATTTCAAGCTGTGACCAACTTGCAGATGCACTAACAAAGCCCCTATCACCAAAGAAATTCACAGATGCCAAGAACAATCTGAATGTCCATGATCTCCCCTTCAGATTGAGGGGGTGTGTAGAAGATCAAGTGATTTCATTTGAAATCACTGCTGCAAATCAGGAGAATCATTCCAATAAAGATCCTGCCGAAGACTAAGAAATCATGTCTGCTATACCTACATGTAACCGAAGATAATGCAGCAATTATTCCACGAGATTCTTGCTGAAATTTAGAGATAATTTTATAGCTGTATAGACATTTAAACTATGTTCACATGGTGCAAATATTTAGGAAATCGGTCACAATTGTTTTTATATATACTGCTGTAAATAGCAAGCCTGGAAGGTCAGAAAATAGAATTCATTCAAACATTTTGTATTTTGTATTCTTTTACACTAAATACCAAAAAGCAAAGAAACGATAATCTAGACAACAATCTACACCAACATCATCATTGTTAAGATGATTGAGAAGTGGGAGAGAATGAATCATATATTGACATGATAAGAAAGGGATCCAACAATACAACGATATATACACACATTTATAGGGGGAGTGGGGGTTAGGGTTTTGCCCTAATAGGCCACGTGGGCCAAGCCCATATAATACATTAACATCCCCCACAAACTCAAGGCGGTAAGTGGGAGGTGAACTTGAGTTTGGAAACCAGAGAGTGAAAGCATCTGGGTGGATGAGCCTTAGTGAAAATGTCGACCGTCTGATCGGCTGAACTGACGGATTGTAAACGAACTGTATTCTGGATAATGTGATGACGGATGAAGTGGCAATCATTCTCGATGTGTTTTGTACGCTCGTGGAAGACATCATTGTGAGTGATCTAAATAGCACTCATATTGTCACAGTGTAGGATAGTGGCAGCAGGATAAGAGATGCCCATGTCAGCGAGTAGCCAAAGAAGCCAGAGAAGTTCTTGAGTTGCATCAGCCATGGCACGATATTCAACTTCAGTACTGGAGCGAGCAACCACAGTTTGTTTCTTGCTATGCCAAGAAATGAGAGAATTTCCCAAAAAAAAAAGTAACCAGTGGTTGAACGTCTGTCGGTAGAGTCTCCGGCCTAATCGGCATCAGAATAGGCTTGTAAGACGGGAGCAGATTGAGTTGAGAAATGAAGCCCATGAAATAAATTACCCTTAACATACCCAAGAATGTGAAGAACAACCAAGTAATGGGTGGTCCAAGGAGCGGACAAAAACTAGCTGACCTGATGAACGGCATAAGCAATGTCAGGGCGAGTGATAGTAAGATATACAAGACTTCCAACCAGTTGCCGATATAGAGTGGCATCCTGAAGAGGTGAACCATCGAGTGGGGTAAGTCTGACGTTCGACTCAAGAGGAGTAGTGGCAGTGGTTGAGTCAGTGATCCCAGTCTTGGAAAGAAGATCCGAGGCATATTTGTCCTGAGAGAGAAAAAATCCATCAGAACTAGATGAGACTTCGAGGCTAAGAAAATAGGTGAGCACGCCAAGATTTTTCATCTCGAATTGGCCATTGAGAAACTTTTTGAGTTCAGAAATACCACGTAGATCATCTCCAGTAATAAACATATCATCAACGTACAGCAAAATAAGGATAATACCGTTGGCAGTACGGCGGATAAATAAAGCCGAATCATAAGCACTCGGTGTGAACCCAAACTAATGAATGATAGTGCTGAATTTGGCAAACCAGGCACGTGGAGCTTGTTTCAAACCATATAGGGCACGGTAAAGGTGACAAACTTTGTTTCGAGGGGCATCCAAGTCGAGAGGGGTATACATATAGACTTACTCAAGAAGATCCCCATTGAGAAATGCATTTTTGACATCCGTTTGAAACAGAGTCCATCTTCGAATAGTGGTGACAGCAAGGAGTGTATGGACAGATGTGAGCCTCGCCACTGGAGCAAATGTCTCTTCATAGTCAGTGCCATATTCTTGAGCAAATCCTTTGGAAACAAGTCAGGCTTTATATCGTTCAACAGAGCCATCAGAAAACGTCTTGCTCTTAAACACCTATTTGCACCCAATAGGAGTTTTTCCAGGGGGCAGATCAACAATATCCCAAGTATGAGTTATAGCTAGGGCCTGAAGTTCTTCATCTATTGCTTTCTGCCAAAGAGGATTAGTACTAGCCTCTTTATAGGATTGAGGCTCATGCATATGAAGTACAGTGGAAAAACAATGATAATCAGCAAGATGAGAAGGACGATGAGTTACCCTGGTAGATCTGTGGGGTTATCTGGAGGATGGCTCTCAGAAGAAGTTGGTGCAGACTCATCAAATATAGGAATATCCTCGGGCATGACCAATTAATTCAGAGAAGAAAGATCAGCTAATGGTTCTGGAGCTGGAGCTAGAGCTGGGTCTGGAGAGGTAGGATCAGCTGGTGGTTTCGGAATGGAAGGGGTGATATCAGCTGGTGATTCTGAGGTGGACTTAATAGTACCTGATTACGTCTAAAGTATAACGCGGTAGTTATAGCACAGCTTTGGGGTGTCAATTCCACAGGGAAAAGTGAACTACAAGAGAAGATGTAAACCTTAATACGAAACAATAAAATCCAATTGAGTAAATCTGAGTTTGATAATGAAATAGTGTGAAGGAGTTGTGTAATTATAATGAAGAATATAAATGGAAAACAACAAGGTTCCGAGAATCCTCCCTAGGTTCGTTGCCTTATTTCAATCTCGATTCAGTTATTTTTATCTCGATTGCAAGTTTCACATCTCAACCAAGCAATCGGTAAATATTCAATTAAAGCACATGTAAACCCTAATGTAATTGCTATGAAGTACTCTTTACTTTTAATTCAAGCACACATGACCTATCCTATAGGTATATCAAGAAACAACAATATATCTCAATGACAATATTGCAGTAATAGACAAACCTAAAAGATAAATCTACCGGTCTCAATCACATCCAAATAACTTGACATAAGAAAAGCTTGACTAGACTTATATGGAGAAGAAGCATGCAATCACCGGATTAAGAAAATCTAAGGTAAGAAGAACACAAAGTGCAGCTGTCACATGAACCTCAATTCTTCTTGTTTAAAGAGTAAATCATAAACAATGTTTTAACAATAAATCCTTACAATTGTATTAAGAAAGGAAAGTAAGAACAACTACACCTAGGGATTCATCCCTTTGCCTTGCTTTGAGATTAGTTGGCCATGAGGCTCATGGCTAAACACCGTAATGTCGACCTCCGTTTCCAGCCTCTTTTTATGATCCCTCTCAAACCCTAAGTGGTCTATTTATAATACACAAGGTCCAAGGGTGTTTTAGGGTTTAAAATATCATTAAAGTCCTAATTAGGTCATAATTCAGAGAAAGGGATCGTGTGCGAGCCGTGGCTCACACTTATTCGCGCTACGACGCGAGTTTAGATCAGAGTTTATGGAGGTGTTGGGCGCCACAGCCCTGGCTGGTCCAAGTTGCGGGTCTGGCTGTTCCTTGCTTAGGTGTGCCAGGGTCGCAGCGCACACTGATTGGTGGAGGTTTTCCTTGTTTTCTCCTTCCACATTCACGCCTTCACTCGGGTTTGCATGGAATCTTCGTGTTGAAAGCAATGATAGCTTTTCCATCTCTTTAACTCAAAATACCTGAAAATGCACCGAAATAGGTCAATGATCCAAGAATGACACTTTAGAGTTGTTAACGTATAAAAGTGCAATTACAACCTAGATCAACCCTAAAGTGCTAACAATTAAGTACTGTTAAGATGCATTTTATGACTCGCATCACAACCCCTAACTAGCTTATTGCTAGTCCCTAGCAATTCAAGCGAAAACAAGAGATGAATTCTAAAGTATGAATCAAAACAAAGTAGAGCAATGTTAGCGTTAAACCAAGGGTAATTCACTTTTTGTCTCAAAATTTTACATAACACACAACACATAGAATCACTAAATATCACCTAAGTCCAAAAGTAGTCCAAACATCAATCTTAAAATTGTTATCGACTCTTAACATCCATTTTACCACAATCCATTAATCCGAACACCCGGATAATTTTATGCATAACATTCATGAATATAAGTCTTGGCCTCTAAAAACATATTAAATTGCGTGATATCAATCACAAATCAAACTCCATAGGTTCATTTTTCAAATCACTCTCCACTATTGTAGAAAAATCACACTACATCGAATCAATAGGTCTTTAATAAGCTTGTAACGTTAGGCTAAGGTAAAGGTCAAGAAAGAACGGTAAGGATTAAACAAGTAAAAGAACTCAATCTCTTAGTTTTAAGCACAACCACTTTAAGCACTAGATGACCTTACTTCAACACCCAACTCTTTCAACCATTTTTTCGAGCATTTTTCTCAATAAATCACCACTTCTTTTTTTTTCTTCTTTCTTTGCACCATTCACCTTTTTTTTCATTCTTTTCTTTTCCACAACCCCCAACTTATCTTCTTTAATGTACTTGGGTTATGGTAGTAATATTTTTTTCATATTTCCATCCTTACTCTTCTCAAGTGATTCTCAACAAATGTGTACAACTAAGTTCTTTTTTAAAAAAATGGTAAGGATAAAATATTTTTAGGCTCATAAGGGTAAGTAAATGGGTTTTCAAAAGAAATAAGGCTCAAATTCTTTTTCAAGAAAAATGCTCAAACAGGTGACTAGTGATAAATATAGCAATGGTAAGTTTGAAAGGATCAAACGGTCCAAAAATGGCCTATATCATATCCTAAGTAATGTGCATTCTAGGAATTCACCTCAAGTGATTATCAAATAAGTTCTAGAGCTTGTCGAGACCACAAAAGTATTCACAAAGCAATCACACAAAAAACTTCTCTAAATGTTTTAGACTAATCATGCAATCTTACCACAAACTAGAGTCTCAAACCAAATGAAGATTTACACTTAGATTATTCTCAAATCGAAGCAAGATTTAATTTCTTCTAAATGCTATATGCTATCTCAAGTAAGCTCATATCATTGACATGTGAATTAACTCAAAGGCTTAACACAAAGCATGCTAAAAACAAAAAAAAATGGAAAATGACACCAAGCAGTTCAAAAGAAAAAGAAATAAGTTTCCTCCACCCCCAACTTAAAAATAGCATTGACCTCAATGTGAAAGAAAAAGTAAAAGAAACTCCATTTGTAACCAAAAATGCACATAAGCTGAAAATTGTGCACCACCGTTTGAACTGTTGCGTATATTTGTCCCTGAAAAAGAAATAAGAAGTTAATACTGGAAAACAATAAAATATTAATAATAAACAAGAAAAATAAATATGAAAAACAAAATAAAAGGATATGTTGTGAGGTGCCTCCCATAACTGCTAAGTTTTACGTCTTCAGCCAGACGCTACACCACTTTCATTGCTGGCCTCATTATGGTGCTGAAAAAGAGGCTCCATACTTAATGGCCTTAGTGCTAGTCTTTTGGCAAGGAATACTTAAAGTCCACCACATGTGGTTCAAGTGTTCTTGGTGTTGCCCATTTACTATCAGCAGTAGGATATATGATTCCCACATCCATGTGATTTCTCTCAAGCGACTCCTCAAAGCATGGTTGCCATGATTTTTTAATAAATTCTGTGACTTATCAAAAACATCAACAACATTAACGGCATGGGGATAAATTACAGAATCATCAAAGCCAAAATTATTAGGAGGGAATTCCGAAGAGTTAGAATTATCTTTAATGTACTCATCCTCCAAATTAAGCTTATCAATCATGTAAGTGTCGAAATACTCATCCTCTTCATGTGGTTGCCTTGAGACTCAAAAAACATTTACCTTTAAAGTCTTATTTCCAAATGATAATGTCATTAGGCCATTCCTACAATTAATGAGGGCATTGGCGGTGGCAAAGAATGGTCTTCCAAGTATCAAAGGAATTTTGGACTCCATATTCACCATAGAAACAGTATCTAAAACCAAAAAGTCAACAGGATAATAGAAATTATTAATTTGCAACAAAACATCTTCCACAATACCTCTTGGTTTTCTTACCGATCTATCCGCTAATTGAAGTACCACGAAGGTTGGTTTGATCTAACCTAAACTGAGCTGTAAGTACATGGAGTATGGCAAGAGGTTCACACTAGCTCCCAAATCTAGCAATGCTTGGCCACAAGATTTGTTTCCGATTTGGCAAGCCACCGTTGGACAGCCTAGATCTTTATATTTGGGCGGTGTCTTGCTGTCAATTATTGCACTTGCTTGCTCCATCAAGAATGTCGTCTTCTTCACATTGTCTCTCCTCATGAGTGTGCATAGATCCTTGATGACTTTAGTATAGTTGGGAACCTGTTTTATGACATAAAAAAAAATGAGGTTAATTTTAACATGATGAAGTTGTTCAAGAATCTCACCTTTTAATGTTGAATCTCTCTCTTTAGGTTTAAGGAGTGCTTGAGGTAAAGGCACCGGTGGAGAATAATCATCATGGGCCTTTTGTTCCTTGGGGGCTTCATCCTTGTTGCTCAAGTTTGATGGTAGAGTGGGCCCATCAATTCTCTTACCGCTGTGAATGATTATGGCATTAACCTCTCTAACATTTTGATTTTCATGATTGGAGGTTTGTGCTATATGTTGTCCCCTTAGATTAGGTTGTGGCTGCGAAGGAAAACGACATTGTTCTTGAATCGTCTAGAAACTAGTCAACTTGGTGAGTTGACTCTTTATCAGCTTTTGTTCCTCTTTGATCGTTTGTTGCTCCTCTAACAACCGTTGATTTATTTTGCCCTGCTCTTCCACACTCTTGGCATGTACCTGTATAAATGATTTAAACATATCTTCCAAAGGTAAAGACTATTGAGGTGCATTAAATGAGGTTGTTTCCGATTGCCATTGGGTACTAGATTGGGCAGGAGGTTGCATATCGAATCTCCAACTAAAATTAGGGTGATTCTTCCAACCGGAATTGTAGGTGTTAGAGTAGGGTGAGTCTGGTTTTCTAAAGGGTATACGTACAGCATTACACTCTTCCTTCATCTCAAAATAAGCTGGACAATCCCTAGGTAAATGATTTATCCCATTACACATAAAACAAGGTTCATGAGACTCTACCCTAGCAACCGGTTCGGAGGCTCTAGCATCCTTGGTTTTTAAGGCTTCAATTTCCTTAGTTAGGGCCTCTAAATGGGTTTTAAGGTTGTCCTCTTCCCTAAGTTGATAAAACCCAGCGGGTTGCTTTCTCCTAGTGCTTTCAATGGCATTTGGTCTTGTCCAAGTGTGGGTTTTTTCTGATAGGTCATCTAAGAAATCTATGGCTTGGTCGGGGTCTTTCTGCAGAAAATTTCCATTACACATCATTTCTATGAACTAACTTTCTCTACTTAGAAGTCCATCATAGAAATAGCTAACTACCCGCCAACTCTCATACCCATGGTGTGGACAAGAATTCAAAAGGTCTTTGAAACATTCCCAAACTTAATATAAAGTTTCACTCTCCTTTCGTGCAAAGTTTGAGATTTGTATCTTGAGGTTGTTTGTCTTATGGGTTGGGAAGTGCTTTTGGAAGAAAACTTGGGTCATCTCATCCTAACTACCTATAGACCTAAGCCTAAACGACTATAGCCAAACCTTGGCTTTTTCCTTAAGTGAAAAAGGAAAAAACTGAAGTTTGACAGTGTCTACCATATCAGCCCTACCTTGAAAGGTTGCCACTACTTCCTCAAATTCCCTAATATGGATATAGGGGTTTTCATTCTCAAATACATGGAAGGTCGATAACAATTGGATCATGCCCGGCTTAAAATCAGGTCGTTGATCATTAGGGAGAACATGATACAGGATGTGTGGCCGTTCGGCTAGGGTGGAAATAGTCCTTAAGTATCCTAGCAACATTTTCATTGTGATTCTTGGCCATGTTAACAGAATTCTCTAAGTTCTCCCTTGGGTTTTCACTATAGTTTGATCTAGGCGAGGTCTCACTAATGGACACAGAAGGAGTAGGTAACTCTATTTCGGGTCTTTTAATGAATCTTCCTCGCGAATCTCTTGGTCTAAGCATACACCAAAGAAATTAGAGAGTAAATAAATAAAACAGAAAAAGAAAATTAGAAAATCAAAACAAAGAGCAAAGAACAATATTACCATCTTGTCTCAACGATGACAATCTTCCTTGTACTTAAGCCCGTTTCCCCAACAACGGTGCCAAAATTTGATTATCCCAAAGTGTAACGCGGTAGTTGTAGCACAACTTTGGGGTGTCGATTCCATAGGGAAAAGCGAACTACAAGAGAAGATGTAAACCTTAATACGAAACAATAAAATCCAATTGAGTAAATCTGAGTTTGATAATGAAATAGTGTAAAGGAGTTGTGTAATTATAATGAATAATATAAATAGAAAACAACAAGGTTCCGGGAATCCTCCCTAGGTTCGTTTCCTTATTCCAATCTCGATTCAGTTGTTTTTATCTCGATTTAAAGTTTCCCATCCCAACCAAGCAATCGGTAAATATTCAACTAAAGCACATGTAAACCCTAATGTAATTGCTATGAAGTACTCTTTACTTTTGATTCAAGCACACATGACATATCCTATAGGTTTATCAAGAAACGACAATATATCTCAATGAATATATCACAGTAATGAACAAACCTAAAAGATAAATCTATCGGTCTCAATCACATCCAAACAACTTGACATAAGAAAAGCTTGACTAGACTTATATGGAGAAGAAGCATGCAATCACCGGATTAAGAAAATCTAAGGTAAGAAGAATACAAAGTGCAGCTGTCACATGAACCTCAATTCTTCTTGTTTAAAGCATAAATAATGCCTTAATAATAAATCCTTACAATTGTATTAAGAAAGGAAAATAATAACAACTACACCTAGAGATTCATCCCTTTGCCTTGCTTGGAGATTAGTTGGCCATGGTGCTCATGCTTGAACACCGTAATATCGAGCTCTCTCCTCCATTTCCAACCTCCTTTTATGATCCCTCTCAAACTCTAAGTGGTCTATTTATAATACACAAGGTCCAAGGGTGTTTTTGGGTTTAAAATATCATTAAAGTCCTAATTAGGTCATAACTCGGAGAAGGGGATCGTGTGCGCGCTGCGGCTCACACTTATTGGTGCTGCGGCACAAGTTTAGATTAGAGTTTGTGGAGGTGCTTGGCGCCGTGGCCCTGACTGGTCCAGTCTGCGGCGCACACTGATTGGTGGAGGTTTTCCTTGTTTTCTCCTTCCGCATTCATGCCTTCACTCCTGTTTGCATGGAATCTTTGTGTTTAAAGCGATGATAGCTTTTCCAACTCTTTTAACTCAAAATACCTGAAAATGCACTAAAATAGGTTAATGATCCAAGAATGACACTTTAGAGTTTTTAACGTATAAAAGTGCAATTACAACCTAGATCAACCCTAAAGTGCTAACAATTAAGTACTGTTAAGATGTTTTTTATGACTCTCATCATTACTTGAAATTGGATTCTCAAGAAATAACTCAATAGATTGATCAGTAAAGAATCTGGAGTTAGTGATGGTTGACATGTCTAATGACCGTAAGGAAGAGAACATTTGATGTTCCCAAAAAATGACATAACGAGAGATACGAAAAGTTTTAGAAATAGGATTCCAGCACTGATATCCCTTATGTTCAATACCATATCCAATTAAACAACACAGATGAGCCCTTGATTACAATTTGTTGTGTTCATGTGGTTTGAGAAGAATAAAACAAGTGCAACCAAAAACTCTGAGATCAGAGTAATCAGGAGGTTTATCGAAAAGGCGCTTGAATGGAGATTGATTCTGAATTGTAGTCGAAGGTACACGGTTGATTGCGTACACTGCGGTTAAGGTAGCATCACCCTAGAAACATTCAGGACATGATGCCGAAATGAGTAGAACATGAACGATGTTAAGAATATGTCGATGTTTACGTTCGGCTCGTCCATTTTGTTGGGAGGTTCCATGGCACGAGCAGGGGGGAAACGTGCCATTTTTGTGAAGTAGATTTAGAGAAGCACGGTCTTTATATTCCATTACATTATCTGAACGAAAAATTTTGATATTCCGAGAGAATTGAGTTTGAACCATAGGAGAAAAATCATAATATATTTGAAAAAGTTCATATCTGCTTTTCGTAAGAAACAACCAAGTATAACAAGAATAGTCATCCATAAATATAACAAAATAGCGAGCACCACCCATTGATATATGAGGAGAAGGCCCCCAAATGTAAGAATGTACTAAATCAAAAGGTGCAAGGGCAACAAACTGACTCTCATTAAAAGGTAAAGCTAATTGTTTTATAAGTTGACAATGAATACAATGAAAAGACTCATGCTGAAATGAACCTAACTGACCACTAGAAATAAGAGAACATAAACAGCTAGAGAAAGTGTGACCTAACCGAGAATGCCACAATTCCATGGGTGAGAGTGTTGGGATGGATACGGCTGATTGGTTTGGTGATGGTGAGGATGGGACTTGGAGGTGAGTGAGCTCAAAAAGGCGTCCAACTTTATGGTCGGTTCCAAGGAGTTTTCCTATCTGAGGGTCCTGCACACGACAACCAGTAGAAGAAAAATGCAAATCAAATCCAATATTACATAGTTGTCCAACAGATATAAGGTTAAGCATAAGATTAGGGATCAAATATGTGTCCAAGAGAGCCAAATGAGAACTGCCAACATATCCAGTATGGTTGACCAACATATTTGATCCATTGACAGTGTGAATAGTAGATGCATGCTCATCACAGGTTTTAGAGAAAAATATAGAGGCATCAGAAGTCATGTGATTGCAACAGGCAGAATCAAAATACCATCAAGATGTACCTGGTGTAGCTGACATGGCTATATTATTACCAGTTTTATTTAGTGCCTCGGTAAGAGTTGTGAAGAAACCACTCCAATTAGTTGGAGAGCTGGATGAAGTTGGTGTAGCATCAGTGGCTACAATAGCAGCATTCTTTGGCTTAGAATAGAACCGATTGCGAGACCCTCGAGAGCGATATTGGTTCCCATTTGACTGATTTCTAGATGGAAGTTTAGGGCAGTCTGTAAGATAGTGACCTGGTTCTCTGCAGACTTTACGCAGACGAGAATGACATTTGAGCAATTCATGCCCTTTTGAATGACAATACCTACAGTACAAGGGCTTCTGAGATGGGTTTGCCTTGGCAGCTGGTGTGGCGAGAGCGACTGGTGCTGCAGGGAGCAACAGGTGCTGCAAGGGCAACATCTGTATGAGATCCTTGTAATGTTACAAGACGTGTTTCCTCACTGAGTAGATCAGAAAAGACGTCATTTAGGGGAGGTATCATGCCCCAGTGTAGGATTGAAGCTCGTATAGGTTCAAATTCCTCTCTCAAGCCCATCAGGAATTGCATAATGCGTGTCTCAGTTTGGTACTTTCCATGAACATCAACGTCTTTTGTGCATTCCCAAGTTGGCTCAGTGAGAGCTAACTGGTTCCACACAGCAGTCATCTGAAATAGGAAACTGTTGACAGTTTGTCCAAGTTCTTGGCACATGCTATGAAAGGTGGAAAGAAGACGATACTGATTTGAGATGTCTGTCATGGTGTCGCGGTGCCGGAGAAGATCCCAAGCTTCTTTAATTGTATGGAGTGTATCAAATTGAAGTTTGATCTCTGGGATAATAATGGCACGAAACCATGTGAGAATCTGGTGATTTTTACTATCCCAGTTTGCTAGACGGTCAGCATATTTTTTAGTATCTTTGTCATTCTTCTTCTTGGGTTCAGTGATAACTCCAGTCACGTAACGCCACAATTTTCATCCACGGAGAAAACCAGACATTTCTTAATCCCATACAACATAATTAGATTTATCAAGAACAGTAGTGATAACCCGGGGTAAGTCCGATTCAGCCACAGGCGCAAAGAAGAAGGTGAACCGGTGTAGAAACCACAAAAATATAAAAGGAAGTATGTTTTGTGATCCTCAAATCATAAAACAGACGCCAGAAACAGAATCAGAACGTTGAAAACCCCTAAGAACCAGTCCAACTTTGCAGAAAACCGGTCTAAAAATGCCTGAACTGGTCAAAGAGAAGTACCTCCAAGAAACCAATGACATTGCGGTCAACTGATGATGTGGCAGTCAACGACTGATGTGGCGCTGGCATGGCAATGATGTGGCAGCAGTATGTCTGAAACAGGAGCGGCGGCGTATGAATCTAAGGCTAGAGTGTTCTGGCCTCGCGTGAGGGCGCGTGCGGCATCAAACGATGGTGCAGTTTGTGTGGTTTGAATTGCCCCGTCGAGACGATTCCGATGATATATCGTGAGGTTGATTTGGAGCCCGGATTGAGGCGGTGGAGCCCAAAATCTGATATGGAGATGGGTGGTGGCACTGCTGGCTGTTGGAGGCACGTGAGATCTCTAATAGTGGTGATATTGGTGGCGTTGTATTCGTCTCGAGAAGTCGAAAACGGTGGTGTGGTGGTTGTTGATACCGGAGTAGGGATGAAGCCTATAGTAGCGACCAAATTCTCGGGATAATAAGGAAGGCGACGGAAGAAGCTTTAGGGTTGTGAAAATTTAAGGAGAACAAGTCCAGGAAAGACTTGCTCTGATACCATATTAAGATGATTGAGAAGTGAGAGAGAGAATGAATCATATATTGACATGATAAAGAAGGGATCTTTCAATACAATGATATATACACATATTTATAGGAGGAGTGAGGGTTAGGGTTTTACCCTAATGGGCCACGTGGGCCAAGCTCATATAATACATTAACAATCATTATAAGAATTTTTTTGGGATAAAGGGTGAAAGTCTAATTATTTATCCAAATACACACAAAACACACAACAGGAATCTAGTACAGAGAGGAGACCAAGACTACAAAACCAAAATACCAATTAACAGAAAGTAATCAGCAGTTAAAGCTGCCAGTCCCCAGTTTTGAGCTAGGCTACTATCCAAGGAATTTTTAGCCGCACTAGCATTACCTAAATTTGAATCCATCACATCATCAGTAAGACTAGTCTTGAAGGAAATTTGTCAATTATGCAAGGGAAGAGGGGAAAAACCAATTACATAGCATTAAAGGCCAAGCAACATGCTGATCAATTAACAATTATTAAAGTTACACAATCACAGTCTTTCTTCTTCATTTAAAAAAATAAATAAAATTTGAGGAGTTTTATAATATTTTCCCAACTATCATTTCAAAATCCCAAAAAATGGAAAAGGGGCAAAGTGGTGTGATTGATCTACAATTGCACACTTCTTTGAAATATTCAGCAATATATATATGAGAGAGAGCCAAAATTGGCAGCAACCAGGAAAATCACAAGTTAATATACGAACCCATCAAGAAGGAAGGAGAAAATACCTGAGAAATAAAATACCCATAAATCGAAGAAAAAGAATTGAACCATTTCCATGTCATGTTGCAGGTCTCTATCTTTTCAATTTTATCGGATGTCTTCCAAGGAACAATGTGGGATTTGGTTCGGTTCTAACTAAGTAGAAAGAGTAAACCTTTTAACCCCCAACTTACATCACACGTGGACTATTGAGTGTTTGACGTGTCTTTTCCTCTTGTCCTGATGTAGGCTTTCTGTGGGTCCAGTTTTTATAGTGACCATAGAAAACTTTTAGAAAAGGGGTGTAAACTTCACAGGTATAATAACTATGCACCGCTGATCTTCAAGAACCTCCTTGGCCAGTTTTGATCTAGTGGTCAAAAAGCCTCAATTTCAAAATGTGTTGACAGGTGAACAAGCTGGGGATGTTTTATTTAATGATTCAAATCCATAAGCCCAATGAAATTTTATCTCAAACAATGAAGTTGGAATTAGTGCAAAATAACTCCAATAGAACTGTTACAGCCTTCCATAACTAGACGATGTGGGATTTGATTCACTTCTAGCTATAAATCTTAAGCTAAATTGCATCATCCTAATGAGATACATAGGCTATTGCGTATTGACTCTCATGGACCAAATATGTAAATTAATTGCAATATCTAAAGGTACATTTTATGACGTGGTTGAAAAAAAAAAGTAATTTATCTTACTTTTACATTTTGTGATAAAACACTTATATTTATTGGTAAATTTTTATTTTTATGATAAAAATCTAAATATTAATGGTAAAAGCAAAACAATACAATTTTACTACCAAATGTATGTATTTTATTATCAAAAGTATAAATTTTACCCTAAAAATGATATTTTATCACATAAAACAAGCTACCATATTTAAATTCAAATGCAAATTGAGACAATTCAACATAAACCCATAGCCCTTAAAACATAATAATAACTAGCATCTCAATACACGCTACACGTATGATGATATGTTTTTCATATGGTAAAACAATATGCTAATAGTTATCTTTTTACATATAAGCATGCCAAACATAATGGTCACATATTCTCTAGTATAAAACTAAACCTTCTTCCTTGTGGCGTTCACAAATGAACTTATCAAGGAATCGATGATTCTTCCTTGTGGTGTTCATCTCTGACTTATCAATCAATCCTTCCACAATTGATTGTGGTGTCATCATTATACCAAGGTTTTTGCTTCAATACAAGCAACGGGTCACGGTGTCACATAAAATATATTTTCTAGACGATTTCTTGGGCAAGTATTCTAATATTGTTTATCGGAGTGAAGAAGATAAAAGTGAACAGAGAAAATCAATATGGACTGAGGATAAAAGAAATAAGTAGAGTGGAGAAGTTAAGTATAGTGGAAGAGAAAAACATAAAAGAAAGATATGAAGAGTTTGAGTTAACTGAGTTACATATATAACCTTATTTAAATATTTGATTTATATATTTAAGTAGAAGTTTATATGACATTTTAAGTTGTGGACATCAAATGAGGGTTCTAACATTATTAATAGTATAACTGATTGTCAAACACCCCCTCAAACCACCTTTAAAACGTTTTAAAAAATTAAGAAATAACTGTTTGAATGGTAATTACCATTCAAATTTTCAAATGTATGAAATTAACATTTTAATTAGAAGTTGATCTAGAGTATTTATTCAGTGAGGCAAACTTATTAAAAATTATTCATAAGATTAAAAGAAATCTATTTAAACCCTAACACTATTCGAACCCATATCCATAAAGAGTGAGAAGTGCCCTTTTAACTACGGTGCCTAAAAGCATGGGACTTTGTTTTTATTATTGTGGAACGATAATCTAAAATTTGTATCTTTGCAACCCTGAATCACAAGAAAATCACAAGAAAAACCGTACAAATTGATTTTTAGATGATCTTATTTTGGGCATTATTATAAATATATATAGATATTTTCTTTAATATTGGTTTCATGTTAATTCAAGATTATATTTACCTTCTTAACCATCTTTTGTTAATAATACATATTTTTTTGCTAATCATATCATTTTGTGGCTGTTGACTACCTTACACGATTAGTTAATAAAATGAAAATTATTATGTGATTAAGCTCTAAGGATACTTTTTTCCAAGCTTAAGCTTCAATGATCAATTTTATTCTACCAAAGTCTTAAATAAACATTGCTTACTTGATAAAAAGCAAAAAGAATTAAAAAAAAAAATGATCATGATCAGGGGTCCTCAGTTCTTTACTCTCTCCAAAAATTAAAGAAATGAAAAGCATATACAGTTAGAGAAAATCTTTTGTTAATTCTTTGAAGCCAAATTCATACCCCCAAAAAGTTTGTTGACTATATCCCTTTCTTCTTCTTTTTTCTTATAAATAGCATGGTTTTGTGTTCAAAGTGGGGGCACTTCTTGTGGTGAGGGCAATAATTGATTCTGATAAAAATATAGTGGGGGCAAAATTAAAGTTATTGGTGTTTTATTTATACTCTTAGTAATTTTTTTTTAGGATTGCAGTTGGTGCAGGTTCCCAATCAGGGCTGGCTTAGTAAAAAATTTTTTTTTAGGATTGCAATTGGTGTAGGTTCCCAATCAGGGCTGGATAAGAACCAAATTGAACTGCTTGAGTCGTGAGTAAAAATTTATTAAAATCGAATTCGAATTAAAAAAATTAAACTTGAATTCCATTCGTAAAGTGAAATTTAAATTTGAATTCGAGTTGAAATTTTCAAAATAAAATAATAAATATTTTTTATAATATATATAAAATAAATATTATATATAATATTTAATTATTTAATTAAATCGAACTAACTCGTGAACATAACAATTCGAGTCTAACATTGCTCGAAAGGTTTGATTCGAAACTTGATGCGAATCTGTCTCTGGTTTTAATGGAGTGTCTGAGTAGCACCAATCCTATCAATATAGGTTGATCACGTGAACCAAATTCAAAATAACAAAGAGAAATAAAAAAAAATATGATGATAATAATATTAATGTATAATTAGTTCCTGTATAAGCCATGAGTTATGGATGGTAGAACTAAATTGAATCTTCGATGAGAACAATGTAGTAGGAAGATTGTCTAGAAAAGTAACCTGGATTGAAGAGTAGGCTAAAAACTGAGATTAAGAGCACAAAAAATTAGCAAAAATTTTGTTTGATATGAAAAGCAACAGAAATTGTAATAAAAAAAAATGGAATATATAGATATTAAGAGTAAGAACTTTCCTTTCTCATTAAGATTAATTGGATGTAATGATAATTTCATCCATTAACAATGTCGAGTATGGTAATTATTTATGAATATCAAACCGGATAAGACAGTAGACTTAGCTAAATGTTTACATCTCTTTGTAGGGCATGTCCTCTTTCGGGTTTGATCCCGACTACAATTTTACTCAAAAGGAAAATAATAAAATAAAACCCAACAGGACCAAAAGGGTGGCCTGCTGTACATCAAAACAGAGTTCTGCTACATATCTATCTCTGCTTCTGTATCCTCTTTTACCCTATGGGCAGCTCAATAAGCTTCTGTGCCTGGAGTTAATGGTTTGGGCCATTTTAAACCTTTGGTTGAACAATGCTCTAAGAAGCTTCCAAAAAACAAGACAAATTGGCAATAAGTTCGACAGCAACTATGCAGGCAGCATAATAATGGAAGCTGGTGACAGTTGCCTGAAGATTTGAAAAGCAGTCAAATTTCCTCATCCAATGCACAATTTTTGGGGTTCCAGTTTCCAGTTTTTCATTGAAAACTGGATACAAACACCCCATGATTCATTCTCCATCCTATTCCACGTACCTTGTTTGTGAAACCCTTTGGTGCTACGAGAGATCATGAAGAGTAGCATTTACAACTTGAGAACTGCATATTTATTCATCTACGTCAAAGTTTGTACCAGAACACCAAAATGAAAGGATGGGGGAGACATAAAGAATCTGAATAAGACATCAAGAGATTAGCTTCCTTGCTAGAAAGAGTAAGATGTCAAACCACACACATGCCTCGACCCCTGTCCACAAAGTGGACACTTCAAAGCGGAGCAAGACTTGAATCGGAGTTTTCTTTCCTTTTTTTTGCACTATTAGTATATCCGGAGGGTCAAGCACTAGATGTGGATGCAGGCTCGGACTCTTATTGCAACATGAATCGGTTATCATGCTGCAACCTAATCACAGCAAAAATTGATAAGTAAATAAATGATCAGCAAGATAGATTGACAGGCTAAAATGTACGAAAAACAATAGCTACGCAATATCTAATCTCCTCCTTCCAGCAACATCTTCTCTTGAATGAAATCGAACAGATATATGCCTTGCCTTATCAATCATTAACAGTAAACACATCATGGATCAAAAAATGAGCTCAATTGTACTAAAAACATAAAATGTAAGTGGTGTTATTAAATTGGTAAGTCAGTAAAGATTAACAAACATCGATTCTAAATAGGGGTTAGAGATGGCTGCTGCACTTTGTCAATCTGAGCTACTGTTTAAATTCTAGGAAAGCAGGATACGATACCATCCTTTTGATTAGTCTTTGCCCTTCTCCTAAGATAGATAATAGTATTAGTACTTGCTGGAATCTTAGTTGTTCTTAGTTGGTTGATGCAGGTCTCCTGCTTGTTTATTTCTCTAGTGTAGCAGGCCTCCTGCTTGGTTTACTTTGGATAATAATACATTAACCTTTATCCAAAAAAAACATAAGAACTGGGTGTGGATGCAGGCTCGGCCTCTTATTGCAACATGAAGAATCGGTTACCATGCTACAACTAATCACAGCAAAAACTGATAAGTAAATAAATGATCAGCAAGATAGATTCACATGCTAAAATGTAAATGTGCTGACAGCCCAGTGCTATTGATGTGGCATTTCCCTTTTATTTCCTTGGTTAATAGCAATTCTCCTACGTTGTTCTCATCTTCTTTTTTTCCTTTTGAAATGGAAGAACGAAAATGCCTTGCCACATCAGTTCGGCTTCTACAGCATTTTTCCATGATAAATAACAACGATTGTCGAATGGCCTAAGCACGAAGTTGGAACATAGAAACCAAATTGGCACTGAATAACTTGGATTATCAATAAATAGAGTACATTGGCCGTCTATCAGAGCAGATAATTAATTAACGTTCTTATCAAAAACTTCAAAGTGTTTACTGATGTTGAATTTGCATCACATTCACTATATTTTGGAACCCAAAAGCAACCAAAAATATCGACAAGAAGTCAAAAAGCCTCAATTCTTAAAAAGTGTTGATGGGAGCAAGCTGGGGATGTTTTATTGAAAATGATTCAAATCACACAAGTCCAAAGAAAATGGAATTAGTGATGAACAATTCCAATAAAACTGCAGGTTAAAAACGCCAAAGAGGGGGAGGAACTAATTGTAGAATCAATGCACATTAATCCAAAGGCTAAATTTTATGCACTTCATATGCATTTCATATTCTAATTTAGAACCTTGCTTAACTAGATTCCAAAATCATATTCTATCAATATCAGATATAAACCTTACGCAGAAATTCCACTACATAGCCATTAGCCTCCACATTTTGCCTTCTTAAAGACCAAATTTGGCCACCAATAGATCCACTTCTTTCCCATCAAAGGAAAATGAGGATAAAATTTCAAGTTGAGATAATGGTAAAGCAAAATATAAAGCCGCCCAACTCAAGCCTTTTGGCTTAGTTGTTGCTTTTGGATCCTCCGTATAGAAGACTCATGTTCATTCCCCCTCCCGCCAATATACCAATATATATATAAAGCCATCCACAAGCCTAACAAACAAACTCCGGTCATATGACTATAGAGAAAAACTGTGATTTTTCACTAAATTCAAATAGATGGTCTCAGCATTCTTGTTCTGTTAACTGAGGGAAACTTACAGCAGATTAGGAGAAGTCTGTCCAAGTACAAGTCAAATGGTACAGAAGTATTGCAAAGTTTATCACAGAGACAGAGAATAATATACACGATTTACATTCAAACTTGTGGACACAGGATCTCAGTATCCTCTCAGCCTTCTAACTCTCTCGGATCAGGTTGGTAGGATCACACAAAACATACTTGGGTAGCTCATATTTTGCACCTGCAAGAAGGATTTGTGAGGTATAATTAGCATTGTTTGAAAATAAAGAGAACCCAAATTTTCAATAAACGATTACTCGGCAATCAATAGTTTCACAAAGGATATAGGTAATTTCAACCCAAAATACTAAGAAATTTAGTAGCTGCAACTTCTCCAATAACAAATTCAGGAGATAACAAAAACAGTTTAATACCTCTCTCATCATAGCAGACTGTCAAATCAGCATTTTGCATGATGACCCCGGCACTGTCCACAATAGCTTGTGCAAGGCTTATATCAGCTTCAGCAGCAGCTCGAAGAGCATCCCAGATCTCTGGTGTACAGGAAGAACATAATTTTACATTTATGAGAAAGAAGTTCCGATATATATCTTCTAATGGTATTACTAGTACTAATGTGCTCTCAAGAAAATATCATGAGACTTTAAAAAAGAAGATAATAATTCCAATCCCATCTCATCATTCTTTGTGAGGAACACAAAAAAACACATTGAAAAGGTTAAACATAGGGGTGGCAACATTTAGCATAGGAATATGTGTTGCAAGCTTTTTGTGGGACTCGATTTTAAGTTTATAGAAATAGAGCACTATAGCGGTTCCTATAAAATTTAACGGTACATATAATCGTGATTACATAATCAAAGCTATTTAACTGGGTACAAACTAGCATATCCAATTTATGTGGAATAGTTATAGAATGCCTATGATATCGTTGTCTGTTAAATTCTGACCCATCATGTTTTTCCTACTATCTACATTCTATATGAACTCATATTCTTCGGACCTTCAATTTATGTCAAATCAGTCCTTATCTCGATCATCTAATCTGGTTTCCCCTTAGAGCCATCTTGCCTTCACTACAAAGACCAAACTTTTGAAATTTTAACCCCTTGACTTTAGAAATCTTGAGGTTTGAATAGATGGATTTCGAAGGTCAGGCTAATCCCTTCTCTCCTTCCTTTTCCTTTCCATGAGCTATCCAAACAAGGGATAACATTTATCCCTTGATATTTTTCCTTCCATCCTAATACCTTCATCAAACAAACTACTAAAGAAATGTTGGAGTTGACTACCACAAGCCTGTTGCTCCTCAGAGAACATCAACTAAGAAAGTTTCAAAGTAGATTTGATCTTCAGGTAGGACACCCAACGTCTTGAGGTTTGAGAAAAATATATTAACATAAAAGTCTAAATTAATAACTGTAGCTTTAACCAGGTAGCACAATTAAGAAAAACTGTGAAAGAAATAACGTGCAATATAGCAAGGTCTTCAAATCTAAGAATGGGTTACAATGAAACCCTTCAGAAAATGAATACTAGTGATGGTTGACACTTCCAGCATTACAATTAAAGTACAAGATGGACTTCAAACTGAAAGACTCCTATGATTTCATTAGTTTGCTAAACTTAATTATCAGACCATGGATTTTTTCTACCAATACATAAGACATTAGATATTAATACCCACATATGAGCCAATCCATACACTATAATGTATGCATATCCTCAGTCCATAAAAGCTCAACCACTTCAAGCTTAACCCCTTCTAAATTAGGTTTAGAGTCTTTAGACAAGGATCAGAGTGAACAGACATATGCCCAACATCTTACTTGAAATAGTTCAAACACACAAGTTTTCTTTAAAGCACCTTTCGTAGTAGAGTGTGATAATCTTCAGTTCACTGTTGGCTGAGAATATGTACTACCTACCTTACTTCATATACTTACAATTATCAATTATGGCAATGACTACAGATTTCATGAAAGTTTGCCATGTGCACGAAATTAATGTCAGAAATATTGTTGGTCGATGATATCTTTTTTCAAGTAAAATTTTTATTAATAAAGCACCAAGAGAGTGCTTGCCAATGGCTATTTACAATACAGGAAGTCCATGAAATCTAAAATATCATCATTATTTACAAAGAAATTCCCTTTAAACCAAAAATTGAGGGTATTGAACCATCTCTAATAGTTCCAATAGGTCTTTCCCCTCCATCAAAAGCTCTTCGATTCCTTTCTCTCCAAACTAACCAAAAAATAGAGTGTGGGATCAACAAATAAGCCTTATTGACCTCCTTAGGTGCCCTCAACCCACTCCAAGCCCAAATTTCATCTTTCAAGGAGTCTGCCGCCACCTAAGAAACCCCCAAAATTCTATAAGTCATCTCCTAAAAACTTCTAGCTAACAAGCATACAACCAAAAGATGATGCACGGACTGATGTCGGACAGATAGGTAGAAAAATAAGCAGAATAGAGAAAGGGGATAAACAACAAAGAAACATCAAAGAAAAAATAGACAGAAATAGACTAGGTAGAACTGAAAACATCACAAAGGGAGAATAGAACAAGAACAGGGAGAAGGGACAAGAGATATACCAAAACTCGAGTTTATTCCATAATCAAAGTTTGCCTTACAATCTTAATATCAGTGCTATTATATAGACACCAAACATTATTTAAATAAGAAAGTAAACCAAATCCTAATAACTATTTAATTGCCTAAATCTAATTTTTCTAAAATACCATCTTCAAGAATATTGTCATTACAACATAAACCCAACATCCTAAAATAATAAATATTGTGTTTCCTATTCTGCATCATTCTGCCTCACTTACAAAAAACTCGACCACGAGTTTTGTAGTGACAAAGGATTAGAACTATGGATGGCTTGGTGAAGACTTGAAATTTTTGAGATGTAGCATTCTCGATCGAACACAAAAAAGATATCAAGAAGAGTTGTTCAGGAGCCTCAATCCAATGTGGGAGGATAAAATCAATGTAAGGAAGGTCACACGCACGAATCTTTCAAAGTTGAAATTCTTGATCTGCAACTAGCAACAATTTTCATAAATACAACGACCATCAAGCTCGATTTCAGCCCAAACAGTATTTTGAGGCAAATTGTATTGCACAAGCGCTTGAAAATTCAATGAATTTGGGAGAAGGCTAATTTTCTCAATATAATCAAAATGACAAAAAATCTGATAGAGCACGTCTTTTGTAATTTGATACAATGCATGATGAACTGTAACTAGAAGAACTTGACTTAACTCACTCATTCCTCAAAAGTGACTTCAATTTGATGTAAATAAAACAAGAAATACTTTTTTTTTTCTTTTTATAGGGATACAATATGTGATTTAAGGGATAGAGAGAGATCGGATGCAGGACCTTTCGGCTCTGATACCACTTGATGCCAGACAGATAGGTAGAAACAGCAGAGAGAAAATAGACAGAAATAGACTAGGTAGAAAAGAAAACATAACAAAAGGAGAACAAAACAAAAACAAGATAGAGAGAAGGGGACAAGAGATATACCAAAACTCAAATTTATTCTATAATCAAAGTCTGTCTTACAATCTTAATATCAGTACTCTTATATAGACACCTAAGTAAACCAAATCCTAATAACTATTTAATTGTCTAAATCTTATTTTCCTAAAATACCATTATTTAAATAAGAAAGTAAATCAAATTCTAATAACTATTTAATTGCCTAAATCTAATTTTCCTAAAATACCATATCCAATAATATTGCCATTACAACATAAACCCAACATCCCAAAATAATAAATATTGTGTTTCCTATTCTGCATCACAGACTCGGCACACTCTTTGTAAATATGACACCTATTACCAATCACTTTCCCCCTCCTTTGCAAATTGTCGAGAGTTAGAATTTTCTAAAGCTAGTCTTTCCTACCTTACTTCATGCACTTACGATTATGGCAGTGATTAAGGAACCATATTCTCATATTCTGCACATGATTTTTCTTCTTAAAAAGGTTTCAGCATATTATCTAGGCTGGCAACTTTCTTTCTTAAGTGTTTATGTCATTTGATAATCTCTTTGTGTTCTTGATTTCACCTAAATTAAACAAAAGCAAGAAATCTGAACATGTAACCAAAAGAAGAAATTAATATTCATCTTCTCATCACAAAATAGGAAACCATTTTCATACTTAGGTTTAAAATTTTAAACTTAGTAATACCTAGTAATTGATATTACCCAAAGAAGTTCAAGGAAATATCATCTAATAATGATTAATGCAGCTCTTACCTTTTCTACCACCGTAGTGAGGAGCGGTGTCCCAAAACTCATCACGCATCTGCAAAAGTTGAGACTTTGTAATTGGCTGGGGATGCTTCCAGGGTTTTGGCTTTCGAATTTTTTTCACGGTCCCTGTAACAAGCAATGAGTTCCAAATCTTGTTAACAAATAGTCTACAAGTAACTCTAAAATATCAGAATTTAGTTCAAAATTCAATATAATCATTAATAGAACCAGTCCTTTAATACACCCTTAACATAAAAGATGCCCTTAACACACAGTGGAAAGAAATTAGTAGATATAGTCATTAGTAATACTTACGAAATATGACTTCTAAGTCTAAACTTCTATACAACTAGAAAATTTATGATAAAAGCTCACGAAATTACTCATGTGAGTCATAACTATAGTCAAGTCTCGCTTCAATTAGTGCCTAGTGAATAAATGATAATAAGAGGAATGCCATTCCAATCCAAAATTCTCACAAGCTACAAGATGGTTGGGCAGGGAAAAAGCTATAACAAACATTCTCACAAGCATGTGCACACTCACTAGCAAGTGCATACCTATGTGCATACACACGCATGCACAAACACATTCAAAGAGAGAGAGAGAGAGAGAGAATTGAAACTTAGATATGCTATAATTTAATCTTTTTTCCTTTTAAAAGTAACTAATGAGTAAGGGTTAACAATAGGGTGCAGTTGTTACGAGTGTGGGAGAGACAACCAAAAGAAGAAGAAAGAGCCTAATGCCTATAATTTAGTACATCAATATATCAACCAAAAATAAAGGTTCAGACAAATCTGAAAAGTAGTAATAAAGTGAGAAAATATCAGATTTCAACTCTACAATTGAATTCTACAGTCTCAAAAGCCCTACTATTCCCTTCGACCTAAATACTCAAGCGCAAGATTATTTAAAATGGTAAACTTAATGAATTGCAAATTTAACACTTAATTGCTTTGAAGCTAATAAAGAAAGGTAAGTTTATTCATGTACGACACCCCTCCGTCATGTGGAGCCATATAAATGGATGTATTATGTGTGTCCCTCTTGAGAGGACTGTCAACATGGTCATGTATTACAGACTAACTTTTTCATTCTTTTTTTATTCATTTTTTATGGTAGTGAGGATTTGAATGCAAGACCTTCTCCTCTAATATCATGATAAACAGCCAGTAGCTAAAAGCTTCAAATGAAAGAGAATGGTATGTTTTGTTCGTTCATTTCAAAACTTCCCTAAAACAACTCTCGAAAAGGTAAGCCACTAACTAAGACAATAAAGCAATTCACTTAAAATCATACAGCCAGCATTAGCAGATCCAACACAATGTAGTTCAGAAAATATATGACAAAACAGAGCTTCTTTTTCTCGATTGAATAGGAAGAGAGGGGGAACACTGGGGAAAAAATTAGAATTCAATTACAGAATATCGTTGATCCCAGATAGAGAAATATTCGTGCAAACTCCATTTTAGGAAACCAAGTTCATGGTGGTCTAAGTAAACTAAAATCCAAATATGCCAACTTACTAATGGTTCTTCAATTATATCATATACAATCATTAAATCTCTTTGTTTAATGGTCTAATTTATTCAGGACAATGAACTTTTACTTAAACTAGCAACAGATACCAATTAGTAGAATAAGTAATATGATTGGTTTCCAGTATGCACATCGTCGACATAGACAATGTAACACGTTGGACAGTGACCTACACTACACTGTGAGACAGACATTTGCAATATCTAATTTGATAATTTTACTGCTTCAACATAGAAAACAATTTGCGAAAATATCACACATACAAACTTTGCTTAAACCTCACTTGAAGTATCAACTAACTCTCAAGTCTCAATAGCTACAAGAAGCACACTTCAAGTCTTCCTAACTAAATTAGACATCTCCATTTCGAAGTACGTCATTTGATGACACAATCTTGCCAATTAACATGTAATTTTTTCTTTCTTTTTCTTCCATTTTTTTCCTTTTAAGTTAGGCTTGAATCAGCCCCATTCAAATGTAAACTTCACAGCCAAGACCTTCATCTCTTTGAAATCTTGAACAATTCATCTTAAGCCATAGCCATGACAATAAAACAGTAATGCCACACTAAAAAATGCTGCCTTTCAGCTACAATCTAACAGCTCAACCCACAAAATGCCATCACCCCTAAAAGTTATTTTTTTTCCTCAAAATTACCACTCGCGTTATTTTCTTTTACTCAAAAAAAAAAGTTCAGCAAAGTAGAGATCTCCCTAAAAAATGAAAGTTTCGAAGCATCTCAATTTCCTTAAATGTCATAAACCAAAGCTTAATATCAGAATCCTAAATTTCACTGAAATTCAGCTATGACCCCAAATTTGGCAAACTACTTGCAAATTGTCACCATATCACATAAAACAACAGTTTATCCAAATATAGCAAGCAATTAATCACAGGAATGGAAATTTCGATGCTGTAACATTACCAGCTGCAATTCAAAGTAACGCATGTTAAAGAAAATGCAGATTACGTTAGAAACCAAACCAAAGATCGAAGATAACAATATAACACATGAAAGAACCTTGTATCGAAACAATCACACGAAAATCAAAACAAAACAAAAAATATCTGTCGAAAATCAAAACAAAACAAAAAATATCTGTTTGTTTGCCGAGAAAAACATAGGAAAAGAAAGAAGATTCTGAAATTATGGAACTGAGATTTCGATTTTTAACTCAGTTCACTGTTTGACTTGATGAGATTTTGATTTGACCTCTAACTCAGTTCATTGTTTGACTTAATTTGACTAGGTGTATTTCTTTCACATTATATCAGATAAATTAACAAGATGTTAAGCTAAACCAAAGGTAATAAAGATTTCATTTCTTGAATTTTTTTCCCAGAGATTTCATTGCAAAAAAAGGGGAAAAAGAAGTTGAAATCTGGAGACAGAAAATTAGAGAGAGATGATAAAGCGATCTCACCGTCTCCTTTGGCCGGTGACGATCCAGCACAACCCATTCTCTTCCTTTCTAATCCTTAAAACACGCAAATGAAACTTTAAAAAAGGAAAGAGAGAGAGAGATTTTCTCTCTGAGCAAATTTTAATTTTGTGGAAGCTTAATTGAAATAAGTCAAAGTTTAGGTTTTTTTTTGTTAATGTAAGAAAGAGATAAAGAGAGAAACTTTCCGGTGAGTGTCCCTGCAGTTTTTCCGGTGAGGTACAGGGGTCTATCAATCAAAAAGTGGATGAAGAGGGTTGATTGATTTATGATGATTGATGACTGTTCAATGATAATAAGAAACTCGTGAGAGAGAAAGAAAAAAAAGGGCGAGGGTGGGGGGAGTGAAGTGGTGGTTGGCTGTCATGTTCCTTGTTTAGTTGTGTGGGGGTTGGGTTTTTACTTCTTCTTTTTTTAATCATGTGTGGTAATCTCTAGGTTATGTCGCCAGTGGATTTTGCCATGTCAGCATTTAGAATATCATTGGACCTACCATTAGGTGGTCCCACTTGTGTATCAATCATATGGTTTTTTTTTTCTTTTTTTAATACTTTTATATTGTTTTTCTTTCATCATCAACTGATTAACAAAATGCATATATTCCATCTCAAATCATTCTATTTTGATGATAAAATTTTTTATATTCCACATTTAAGCCTCTTCAGTATGGGGCGATTTAATTGCAAAAATAAGAATCTTTATGGGCTTAGCACTGAAATTTATAATTAGGTGTAATTTGATTTTAGTGTTATTTGATTTAATATTTAAATAAATGAATGATTAAAAATGTTGTTTATTGGGAAATAAGAAATACCAAACCAAATATCAGTCACCAATCTCATCAGCTGCTAGACTTCCTCTTTGCAGTTTGCACTATCAAAACAGACTGATTCTTCCAATTGGTTGAAGCATTGTTAGTATGTCTCTAATGGGCTAAAGCTATATAAAACATAACCAAAATCAGTCTACACAACAAGCTCATCCTCCTTTGCATAATCAAGTTTCTTAACAACTATGGATCTAACAAAATTATCATTTTCTTTCGGAGAGGCGGCAAAGGCCAGACCGGATCTGTCAAGAGTCCTCTTATGGATGATGCTGATCCTTGCACTATCAAAACAGACTGATTCATCTGTGTATATCTCTAAAACACAAAATCCTGGATGACAGTTTCTGATTAAATGACATGTTATCTCAAAAAGAAACAGAGAGAGATATGCAATAAAAGACGAGAGAAAAATAGGCTGAATTTGGCCACAGCAGGAAGTGATTCAAAACCGGAAGGAATCATCAGATCCATAGTTGTTTCTGATATTGTAATGGTCGAAGTTTTGATTATCATAACCCACTGGCTTCACCTCAGTAGATTTCGGCTCCGCCCCACCAGCTCCAAAAACTACCTCTCCGCTTTTATCTCGCTGGCGATGTCTTGTTCTCTCTTTTTGGGTTTTTGACCTGCTGTAAGAAGGAACCTCACCAGATGCATAGAATTCTGCGTATTCTTGTCGTTTTGAGGACCTGTGCTTGCTTGACAAAGAAGAGTCCTTAAAACTGCTTGATTTTATGTTTGGGGGCTTCAGTTCTGAATATTTATCACTAACATTGGGAGTATGGACTTGTCTGGTTTCAGAAAGAGGCGCAGGAGTAGCCTGCCTTTGAACTAATGCAGGTTCAAGTTCATCCTCAGGCATCCTCAGTCTATCTTTCAGTGGTGTGAGGTTTTTGTAGGATCCACCATGTCTAAATCTTGAGGGAACAAATATGCTACCCAATGTTTTGAGTGCAAGCTTGGAAAGATCAATCATGAGCTGTCCAAAAGAAGGCCATCCTGGTTCCTCCTTCATGCTCTCCATAATGGAACTGGGTTTCTCTTTGCCTGCACCTTCTTTAAATTCGCTTTCTGAAGATTGCTGCTGCATACAAGCATTAGATTAACTCACTAGTGCAAGATTGTATGAAAGAAAATCTATGAACGGCATCCATGCACGTGTTTATCCGGGCAGCAAAGTATTAGATGAATTCACCTTCCAAAACCAAGGGAAACAACTTCCGGAAAAAAACTAAACTAAGAAAAGGCAATCAAACCCATGTGTTGTTCGTTAATCTACTTTCCAACAATAGAAAAAGATCGTAACGTCACTGGAAAACACTTGCAGATACAATGTTGTATGCAGTAAGTGTTCAGAATGCATTGATAGTCACTGTTGCTTAATCTGTGAAGGCCTTTCTGAAAACTTAGTTTCAGGGATATATTCTTTTTTCTTATTAAAAAAATGCATTTGTTCTCCAAGGGGACAGAGTCAATAAATGATACTTTGGTAGGACTGCCAAGGTTGGAACAATTGTGTTTTTAAACATTCAATGGTGTGCAAAAATTCTTGGCAATTAGACATATCACAAATGAAATTTCAAAAGTAAGAATTTTACCATCTTTGAGAAGAAAGAAGGTCCAAAACCCTGCTGAAGCATGCATGTAGCATATCCAACCAAGACAGCACCAACAACCATAAGGACATCTGCCAACAGACAGCACATCAGTAAGGGGTACAGCAATCTGAGATGGAAATTGAAACCTAAGTAATGATAAAGAAGTGATTGTTTATTGATCTTGATAGACACGTATCTCAGGAAAATACCCACAGCCTATCGAAGAGAATTAGACTTTAACAAAAAAATAAAAAAAAAAATTAGATTTTAACGAGGTTCAACTAAACCAAAACGAAGGGAACAGTAGAAAACGGGGCAATCAATGAAAAAATCAATAATCCTCAACGAAAATGAACAAGGGACAGAAACAAATAAAAAATAATATTAGACAAGGTCATATTCAGTTGGCCGCAGCTTTGGCCTACAAAGCAATCCATTATCAAATTTCTACCAATACTTAAGGCATGCAGCATGAACTGCAGACATTTAAAAACGTTCAAGAAGTATCACTTTATTTCAATAAAAAGTTTGATAGAGATTAACCAAAAAAGGGACCATAAAATAAACACAATTTTTACTACAGAGGCATAACTAAGCAATCTGGTTCATACAATTCCTTGCATTTTCTTTTTAATCCTCCCTGAAATCTCAAGTTGCTGAGATTATGAAACCATGAAATTGGGGATTGATTTATCATAATTAAGTCAATGATATATCCGGAAGATGGTCTGTGAAATATATGATGCAACAATTTTATGATTTAATAGATGAGCTAATTTAGCTAGCTTTATTTGTTTGATTCAAATTTTTCTGGCTACTAAAATTCACAATATACTTCATTACCATATTACGTTCTCATCATTATCATTACAGCAAGAACACTGGTTTGACAGCTCATGTAAGTTGAGACTACGCACGCAGGATCTGTTATTTACGGAAGGTTATATACTTATAAGTATATACACCGGTAACTTCAAAATGGTTTCATCATCTCAAGGAGTCTAGACATGCTCATCCAACAAGTTTCCTTCGTATTGGACCAGGTTTAAACATGATGTGATAAACAAGGCATATCAAATGAAAGAACTCAATAGTCAATAATAAGGGTATATTAGATGCTAAATAGTGCAACGAAACTTGGATTGCGGATCATGATGACTCATGGAACAGGTGGAACAACACAATTCACAGCATGGAATTCTGTGGTAGGCTAGAATTAAGATGTTATAAGCTAGTTTCAGATGCAAAATGAATCTCTTTTTATATTAATTGAAAAGGAGAAAAAAAAAACTTTCTTTTGCACATTTCCATTAACATTAATTTTAAGTAAATTTAACAGCACAGCTGGTAGTCAACTTGTCCAAAATGTTCGCCGCAGAGCTTGAGCAACTAGGTAGAAATTGTGGTAAAAATAATCAGAAACATAATTCACTCGATAAAGACTACCAAAAATCTCATTTTGCGAAGTCCATTGCATATTTTTTTTCATTTGAAACAGTTTCAGAAAAAGAGAGACATATCAGGGTGATAACCACCATTATATTTACCAAGCTCATGGGATTTCTTGAACATTATAGCACGACTATTTGAAGAGCTATGAGGATCAAGCTACATTTTGAGAAAAGCAAAGCTTAAACAGGTCACTGTCATAAGATTTTCCCTAAGATTGAAGTGTCTTCCACACAACTATTAAAGTGTAAACGATATTTTCAAGAAAAACAAAGTCACTAAAAATTTATAGATCATTCTATCCGGTGCACATCAAAGAGTTGCATCTATTAGGGAGAATCTGGAAAGAATGTTTTCACGTAGCATATTATTTTCACTTAGCATAGACCAAAACTCCATGATTGCAAACAATGCCCTGAATGAGGATGGGATGCAATACCACAGTTATAAATACAAAATTAACATAAGTTTTGCATACTTCAAACTTCCCCCACCCCCCCCCCAAAAAAAAAAAAAAAAAAAAAAAAACCACATTTATTATCTCTGCAATGGCCTAGTTCATCTACTTGATTAACAATAAATTTACATAATCTATACTGGGGCCAGCTAACCTTGGTGACATAATTTGCTCCACTCTTGAGGAATTCAATGTTTGGATCCCTTTAATTCCAGAGGAGGACTCTTTTAGTGATCAGCTTGATAAAATTATATAACAATGTCCTTCATATAGTAGAATATACATACTAGCACTGTGTTTGATAGGAAGAAAATGATAGGGAAAAAGGAGGGAAAAGAAAAGGGAGTGGAAGGCACTTCTCGGCTGTTTAGTGGGAGAGAAATGTGAGAGGAAAGAAAATGGGAAGAATGAAGTGTTCTACCCGAATACATATCACAATTTTCCCAAGTTCAATCTTTCCTTTGTTTCTCACTTTCCGATCATCCCAATTTTCCATCCTCTCACTTTTCCATCTTCCCTACCAAACATAATCTAAGATAACTTCATGAAGAATTAAGCCGATGATAATTGTACAACGTTATGACGCATATAAGGAAGTATATATGTGTCTAAACATGCATTTCATAACGAAGCCTACTCCTCACATGATTAAAACTAAAATAAACATCTCTCAAATAACTAGGGATCCAACCTGTGGGAGAAATTGAACTGTACTGATAATCACAATCGTCTTGGTTGAGGGAGATTTGCCGTAGAGCAGCATTTCCTCTATCAACCACCAACAAGGAACAGGTTGGCCGAACATAAACAACATCAAAATCATTTGAGAACTTGGCATCCTCACTGGGCCCATCCCGGTACCCTGCAACATTAGATTTCCCTCCAGCTATGGTTGTCACACCTGCAAACAGTCCAAATTTAACAACCTTCTTTTTTATGGAACCCACCATTCTCCCCTTGTAATAATTCATATAATATTTAGGTTTTCAACTAAAGCGAAGTTCCAATAATGTTGACATATCATTGTAGTTGCATTGTTTCGAACCCAATTTTCAGAACCGTTCCAATAATTTATATAGGAGCATAACTTCTGTCCTAAAGTTGTATGACTACATTTTATAAAGAAATTTCATTTGTGGTTTTGTTGAAAATGGAAGATTCGGTCATAATATTACCGAATATTATGAGTTTTATTAGCTGTATTCTTATTTCTGTAAATAGCTCTTTAGTCACCTCTATAATTAATTAGGACAGCTAGCCATTTTAGTTAGTTTCTTTATTTTGTACTTGTATTCTCTAATATAAATAAAATCTGTGTAAACCATTTAATAGCGAATAATATAGAAAAAAATTATTCCATTTTCTATCTTTCGTTCAAATTCACATGGTATCAGAGCCACCCTAAAGCCCTAGAATTTTTTTTTCCTGCTCAATCCAGTCATGTCTGACATCTCCTCTGAGTCAACTCCACCCCTCACAAATCCTACAACCCACCCTACAATTCAAAACCCCAGTACCTATTCTCACTCTGTCCAAATCACTACAATCCATCATAATGGGAACAACTTCTTACGATAGTCCCAATCAGTTCGGATGTACATCAGAGGACGGGGAAAAATTGGGTATTTAACAGGAGAAAAGAAGGAACCAGCCCCAGAGGATCCAGTGTATGCGACCTGGGATGCAGAAAATTCAATGGAAATGACCTGGCTCGTGAATTCGATGGATGATGACATTAGTTCCAATTATATGTGCTATTCTACGGCCAAAGAACTCTGGGACAACGTTAATCAGATATATTCTGATTTGGGAAATCAATCTCAAATTTATGAATTGACTCTGAAACTTGGCGAGATTCAACAAAGCGAAGACTCAGTCACCAAGTATTTCAATTCATTGAAGCGGCTGTGGCAGGACCTGGATTTGTTCAATGATTATGAATGGAAATCCACTGAAGATGCTAGTTATTACAAACGAACTGTGGAGGATCATCGCATTTACAAATTCCTTGTCGGACTAAACGTGGAGCTTGATGAAGTTAGGGGATGGATCATTGGCAGGACTCCACTTCCTCCACTCGGTGAAGTGTTTGCTAAAGTTTGAAGAGAAGAAAGCCGCAGACACATAATGTTGGGGAAGAAGATCACCAGCGGGCCATTGAAGGTTCTGCCCTTGTTACCGAATCTACTACTAATAAGGCAGCCAATTTTCAGCACAAAACTGAAGAGAAGCCTCGGGTCTGGTGCGATTATTGTAACTGTTGGTTTTTTGTCTAAGGTTTAAACATGGTTCAAACATGATCAAGGTTTGAACAGGTCCAAACATGGTTCAAGGTTGGTTAATGTCCAAACCGATTGTGGGATATCAAAGTTCAGCAAGTTATAAGGTTGCACACATGTGTGTGCTTCAATTTTGAGCATGGGAAAGTCAGGCACACTGCTGTGGAAGTTTCTGCCCACAGGCAGGAGGTGTGCGCACAGCATCAGGAGGCTGCAGCATCAGGTCACGCCGCAGCACACAGCACCACACCAAAATGCACAGCATCACTTGGAGAGTGATGAAGGGCTGAGATTAAAGGAAGAACATGATCAAAGGGTCAAGAATGATTCACAAGATTGTCCAAGAATTAAGAGGCTATAAAAAGGGTTTCTTAGCCTAATTTCAAGTGGTGAAAAAGGTGTGTGAGAGAACCACACAGGTTTTGACATTGTGAGATCACTGTAAACACAAGAGAGAATTTTGTGAGAGACATAAACACAAGAGGGACTCTTGTAGTGAGGCTGGTTGTAAAGAAGAGAGGTTAGTAGAGAATTGATAGAAAGCATTGTAATAGGTCTATCACTTTCTCGTTCTCTTCTTGGTTCTTCAAGAACTTGGATTCTTGAAGGGAATTGCTGTAACTTTGTAAGAACCATTGAGATAGTGCAGAGAGTTCGGAGGAACTCACGGGGACGTAGGCAGATTGCCGAACCTCGACAACAAATTACTTGTCTTCTTTCTTTCTTTGATTTTCTGTTCTTGTGTTCGATTGCTGAAATTCTTTCTACAAGTCATTCAAGACTTGGGTGTTTGGAAGATCACCACCTGAGCATCTTGTCAAGGTGATTTCCAACAGTGGTATCAGAGCTAAGCAGCTGGTTATCAGAGCAAGAAGTAGAAGGTACAGAGCCAAGACTCCAAGAATCAAAAATCAAACTTCTTGGGTGATTCAAGAACGGTGTAAAGATCAAGATCCGGTCATGTTCTTGAAGGTTGATTCAAGAACGGTGTTAAAGATCCATCTTCGATCTGTGTTCTTGAGGTTGAAGAAAGTAGTTGTGGTTAGTGCACAAATCTGGAATCTTGTCCACAAAAGATGGCTTCAAATTTCTGTGTGGAGAAGTTTCATGGAAATGGGGACTTTGCCCTACGGAAGCGGAAGATCAAGATGGTTCTAATACAGCAGAAAGTGGACTTGGTTATTGGAGAAGATGATGCTTTTCCAGCAAGTGTCACGGAGGACCAGCGGACCGAGATGAAGAAGATGGCCTACAACACCATTTTCTTGCACATGTCGGACAATGTCACAAGGGAGTGCGGAGACTCGGAAGATCCAGCTGCATTATGGAAGAAACTAGATGAATTGTTTCTTGCCAAGACTCTCCCACATAAGAGTTATCTTCGGAAACGAATCTTTGCTTTTAAATTTGATCCTAAGAAAGAGTTGCAAGATAATCTTGATGCCAAGAAAAGGAGTGCATCAAGTGGTAAAGGGCTGTTCTTTAAAAGAAGGCCAGCAACTTGGTATGGCAGCAACCATGGTTACTACCGGGACAGAGGTAGAGGAGAGAGCCATGGGAGATTGCACAGCAGCATGCATGGCTACTACCGGGACAGAGGTAGAGGAGAAAGCCATGGGAGAATGCATTCCAAACTGAGATTTGGAAGAAAGAGCTGCTACTACTGCCATAAGGAGGGTCGTGTCAAGAAAGATTGCAAGAAGATGACAAGGGATAGAGGAGGAAGCCATACCAAGAATGGAGAGGCTTCGGTTGCCAAAACAGAACAGCAAGATGATGATGTTCTTGTTGTGTGCTCAAGTGTGAGCAAGGGGCAAGAAGGCAGCGGGAAATGGATCTTGAACACCGGGTGCACTCATCACATGTGCCTTCACCGGATTTGGTTCAAGAATTTCAAGGAAACCAATGATGAAATGGTTTTCTTGGGGAATGGAATTTCTTGCCAAGTGAGAGGGATTGGAGACATCCAATTGAGGATGTTTGATGGAGTCACAAGGCTGCTGGAAAATGTGAGGTATGTTCCAGATTTGAAGAGGAACTTGATCTCATTGGGGCAGCTGGATTCCATGGGCTATACATGCAAGATAGAGGGAGGAAAGATCAAGGTGGCCAAGGGATCTTTGGTAGTGATCAAGGCAGCAAGAAACGATGGACTCTATGAGATGATCGGAGAAACAGAAACCAATGATCAAACAGCAAGCTTGATGGCTGAGCTGGACAAGGTAGCCCTTTGGCACACTCGCTTGGGACACATGAGCGAAAAGGGCCTGCAAGTGCTTAGTAAGGAAGGTCTACTTGGTGGTGACGAAGTAGAAAAACTGGATTTTTGTGAAAGCTGTGTTCTTGGGCAGCAACATCGGGTCAGCTCCAACACCGGAGTGCACAAGTCTAAGGGCATTCTTGACTACATTCATGCGGACCTTTGGGGACCAGCAAGGACACCAACACAGGGAGGTAACATTTACTTTCTGTCTTTAATTGATGATTATTCAAGAAAAGTATGGGTTTATTTGGTTAAGAATAAATTAGATGCCTTGAATAAATTAGTGGTGTGAAAAGGGCTAGTTGAGACTCAAATGGGTAGAGTAGTTAAGGGGATAAGAACCGATAATAGCTTAGAAATTTTTAACCAAGAACTTGATCAATTCTGTAGGTTAAATGGCATTCTAAGACATAAGACGGTTGTGGAAACTCCTCAGCAAAATGCAATTGCTGAGTTGATGAATAAGACCCTTATGGAAAAGGTTAGGTGCATGTTAAATAAATCCGGATTACCCAAATGTTTTTTGGGGGAAGCGGTGTCTACAGCTGCATATTTGATTAATAGATCACCCTCTAGGATTTTATACCATAAGAGTCCCGAAGAGTTGTGGAGTGGAAAACCCCCTGAGTTGGACAACCTTAGGACTTTTGGGTGTGCTGCGTATGCACTCCAAAAGGAGGATAAGCTTAGCCCAGGATCTAGAAAATATGTGTTTCTAGGATATAGGGAAGGGGCTAAGGGGTACAGGTTGTGGTCCTTAGAAAAAGAAGGATTTAAACTCATAATAAGTAGGGATGTTGTCTTTAATGAATTATTATTTCCCTACTTGGAGAATACTAACCCTGCAGGGGCTAGTGAGCAAACCAATTCAGAAATTGCTGAGCATAGCATCAAGGGAGATTCTGTTCAGGTAGAGCAAAGGAGGCAAGAGGGTTCAGACCCGGTAGAGCCCTCGGATGATTGCCAAGCTCAAGAAACTCAAGAAGAGGCTGAACAAGAAGAGGATGCTGCAGCAAGTCAGAAGGACTTTCAGCTCATAAGAGACCGGGAAAGAAGGCTGGTCGGACCACCTTCAAGATGTGGGTTTGCGGATGCTGCGGATGCAGCAGCTCCTTGGACAGAAGGAGAGATGAGTGAACAAGAAACTTACACGGATGCCATGGAGTGTAAGGATTCGTCAAAGTGGCAGCTAGCTATGGAGGAAGACATGGATTTTTTGAGAAACAACAACTTCTGGGAATTGGTGAAAATTCCAGAAAATCAGAAAGTTGTGGAATGTAAGTGCACTTACAAGATCAAAGAAGGGTGTCCTCCAAGAGATGAAGTCCGGAACAAGGCTAAGCTGGTGGCGAATGGGTTCACAAGAAGAGAAGACATAGGTTTCACAGAAACTTTCTCACCTGGACACAAGGTGGAGAAGATGGTGAGTATCCTCACTTATGTCATTGATGGGCTGTTAGTTTGGAACAGCAGGAAGAGGATGGAAAGGTTTACATCTCAACTCAGTGAGGAGTTCGAGAGGAAGGATCTCAGCTTTGCACAAAAGATCCTTGGGATGAGGAGAATCATCTGGGAAAGGAAGAGAATCATCCGGGAAAGGAAGAGAAACAGGTCAAGTGTTTCTTGGGCAATGGATGTTTTCAGCAAATGTGTGAGTAATCCCGGAAAAGAGCATTGGCTTGGAATGAAGTGGTTGCTGAGGTACGTGGAGGCTCAGTGGCAGCCAGTGGTAGCACTCATAACAACCAGGGCAGAATGCATAGCAGCTACGGAAGCCATAAAGGAGGCTATGGGGTGCAAAGGGTTGTTGGACGAATGGGAGGCCCTAAAAGAGCAGGTGGTGGTATCTTTGGATAGCCAAAGTGCGGGGCACTTGTGGAGGTATCTAGTGTTCCATGAGGGGACGGAGCATATGGATGTTCGGTATCATTACATTCTGGAAAATGGTACAGAAGGAAGCATTCATGTTGACAAGAAGACCACGGAGAAAAGTCCTGCAGATTTAGGCACCAAGTTTCTACCTCTAAGTAAGTTCAATCATTGCCTTGAATTACTTAGGATTGGAGTCGGTTGATTGATGACTCAAGATGAGTTTGGATCCCGAAGGTCTCTACACAAATGGTTCGGGTTTAAACGATTAGACAAAAGTAGAAATTGTTGGTTTTTTGTCTAAGGTTTAAACATGGTTCAAACATGGTCAAGGTTTGAACAGGTTCAAACATGGTCAAGGTTTGAACAGGTCCAAACATGGTTCAAGGTTGGTTAATGTCCAAACCAATTGTGGGATATCAAAGTTCAGCAAGTTATAAGGTTGCACACATGTTTGTGCTTCAATTTTGAGCATGGGAAGGTCAGGCACACTGCTATGGAAGTTTCTGCCCACAGGCAGGAGGTGTGCGCACAGCATCAGGAGGCTGCAGCATCAGGTCACGCCGCAGCACACAGCACCACACCAAAATGCACAGCATCACTTGGAGAGTGATGAAGGGCTGAGATTAAAAGAAGAACATGATCAAAGGGTCAAGAATGATTCACAAGATTGTCCAAGAATTAAGAGGCTATAAAAAGGGTTTCTTAGCCTAATTTCAAGTGGTGAAAAAGGTGTGTGAGAGAACCACACAGGTTGTGACATTGTGAGATCATTGTAAACACAAGAGAGAATTTTGTGAGAGACATAAACACAAGAGGGACTCTTGTAGTGAGGCTGGTTGTAAAGAAGAGAGGTTAGTAGAGAATTGATAGAAAGCATTGTAATAGGTCTATCACTTTCTCGTTCTCTTCTTGGTTCTTCAAGAACTTGGATTCTTGAAGGGAATTGCTGTAACTTTGTAAGAACCATTGAGATAGTGCATAGAGTTCAGAGGAACTCACGGGGACGTAGGCAGATTGCCGAACCTCGACAACAAATTACTTGTCTTCTTTCTTTCTTTCTTTGATTTTCTGTTCTTGTGTTCGATTGCTGAAATTCTTTCTACAAGTCATTCAAGACTTGGGTGTTTGGAAGATCACCACCTGAGCATCTTGTCAAGGTGATTTCCAACAGTAACAAACCACGCCATACTCAAGATACTTGCTGGAAAATTCATGGAAAAGCAGCAAGCCTGGTGACAAAAATAAACGTGTGATTCCCACTGCCAATGAAACTAAGTCAAGTCCCTTCAGCAAGGAGCAGATGAATCATCTTCTGAAACTACTAAAATCCAATTCCTTATCTAGTATTCCTAGTGTCCCTCTTGCACAAACAGGTAGTGCTTTTAATGCCCATTCTTGTTCAAATTTTGCTCCATGGATAATCAATTTTGGAGCCTCTGATCATATGACCAGCCTTTCAAATCTTTTTAGCACTTATTTACCATGTTTTGGCCTTGAAAAAATTAGAATTGCATATAGAAGTTTTTCACCTATTGCCGAGAAAGGTTTGATTAAATTATCTAAGAATATAGATCTTAAATTTGTTCTTCATGTTCCTAAACTAGCCTATAACCTTTTTTCTGTGAATAAACTAGCCAAAGAATCTAATTGTCGTGTTGTTTTCTATGATGCTTATTGTGAATTTCATGACTGGAACTCGGGGAAGAAGATTGGCAGTACTAAGATGGAAGGTGGACTTTACTACTTTAATGATGATTTCTCCGATAATAAAAAGGCTCAGGGCCTTCGCAGTGTGAGTTCTAATTCTGTTTATGAACAAATTATGCTTTGGCATTTAAGACTAGGACATCCTAGCTTCTCATATCTTCAACATTTGTTTCCCACTTTATTTAAGGGTTTGGATTGTTCATCATTTTACTGTGAAAGTTGTTGCTTATCAACGAGTCATCGTAATACTTATTTACCAAAACCTTATGCTCCTTCAAAGCCTTTTTATTTAATACATAGTGATGTTTGGGGACCTTCAAGAATTACTACTATCTCTAGAAAAAAATGGTTTGTTACCTTTATAGATGATCATACCCGTTTAAGTTAGGTTTATTTGATGAATGAAAAATCTGAGGTTGAAAAACTTTTTAAGGATTTTTACACAATGGTTGAAACACAATTTCAAACAAAAATTAGCATTCTTCACACTGATAACGGAACCGAGTATTTTAAAGGACTTTTGGGAAATTTTTTAAAAGAAAAAGGTATACATTATCAATCAACTTGTGTGGATACTACTCAACAGAATGAGATTGCTGAAAGAAAAAATAGGCATTTGCTTGAAGTAGCTGATGCTATAATGTTTTCAATGAATGTTAAAAATATTTTTGGGGGAAAGCGGTTTTAACAGCATCTTTCTTGATTAACAGAATGCCTACAAGGGTTTTAAAATTCAGCACACTATTAGAATGTTTCAAAAAATGCTTTCCCTTATCAAGAATGTACTCAGATTTGCCTCTAAAGGTGTTTGGCTGCACTGTGTTTGTTCATATACCTAATAATACTCGGTCAAAACTTGATCCTCGAGCTGAAAAATGTGTTTTCATTGGGTATACAACCAATAAAAAGGGATATAAATGCTATAATCCCCAAACAAGAAAAATTTATGTGAGTATGGACTCGTTCTTTGAAAATAAACCATACTTTCACAAAAATTGTCTTCAGGGGGAGAATGAGGTGAAGGAAGAAAATTTTTGGGATTTATTCCCTACTCCTTTACCAAATGTGATTTTGACTACTACACCATATTCCTCTCTTCCCACTTCCATTCTAGAAACTCAAAATCAGGAACAATCTGAACCTGAGGAACAAAGTGATAAAATCAATAAAAACAATGAAGGGCGTCCTAGTCATATAGTGCCAAGCATTACTGTATCTAAACCAGGGGGAGAATTACTACAACAAAATCTTGAGCTTATGGTTTATACTCGGAAAATGATTCATAAAAGGAGTCAAAGTCAGCCTATTCCTCATCGAAATGATCAATCTCAACCTTCGAGAACCGGACCTCCAAATATCACAGGTAAGTCTTTCCCTAACTCATCTTCAGTTCCTGTTATCACTCCTAGCAAAGAACCATCAGATCTTGATTTTCCAATAGCCATTAGGAAAGGAATCCGAACTTACAAAAAAAATCCTAAATATCTCATTACCGAATATCTTTACTATGCAAAAATTTCTCATACCCATAAGGCATTTACTTCCAAAATCTCACACTTGTTTGTTCCGATAAACATTCAGGAAGCTTTAAATGATCCGAATTGGAAATTAGCAGTGATAGAAGAGATGAATGCTCTTAGACGAAGTGGTACTTGGGAGATAGTTAATTTACCTAAGGAGAAGAAAACAGTTGGCTGCAAGTGGGTCTTTACAGTGAAGTGTAAAGCTGATGGTAGCATAGAGAGATACAAGGCTATACTAGTTGCAAAAGGGTTCAGTCAGACATATGGGATCGATTATCATGAAACTTTTGTCCTTGTAGCCAAGATAAACTCAATCAGAATTTTGTTATCTTTGGCTGTGAATTTCAACTGGCCCTTACACCAGTTAGATGTTAAAAATGCTTTTTTAAATGGAGATCTTCAGGAAGAGGTCTTTATGAGCCTACCACCCGGGTTTGAGGGAGAGTTAGGACCAAACAAAGTTTGTAAACTAAAGAAGTCGTTATATGGTCTCAAACAATCCCCTAGAGCCTGGTTTGAGAGATTTGGGAAAGTTGTAAAGAGTTGTGGCTACTGTTAAAGCCAAGCTGACCATACTATGTTTTACAAACACAGTAAAGAAGGCAAAATTGCAATCTTAATTGTCTATGTGGATGATATAATCTTGACAGGTGATGACAATGAAGAATTGGAGAGATTAAAAAAGAGACTTGCAGTTGACTTCGAGATCAAAGATTTGGGTGCTTTGAAATACTTTCTTGGGATGGAGTTTGCTAGATCCAAAGAAGGTATATTTGTGAATCAACGTAAATATGTTCTCGATCTACTTGAAGAAACAGGTCTACTAAGATGTAGACCAGCCGAGACACCGATTGAACCCAACCTTAAGCTACAGCCTTCTAAAACTGAAGAAGAAGTTGTGAAGAGAAAGCAATATCAAAGGCTTGTTGGGAGACTAATCTACTTGTCACATACACGTCCAGATATCGCATTCACAGTTAGTATAGTTAGCCAGTTCATGCATTCACCAGGACAAGAACACTTTGATGCAGTCTATAGAATCCTCAGATACCTGAAGGGAACTCTAGGGCAAGGTTTAATGTTCAAAAACCGTGGGCATTTGCAAGTTGAAGCCTATACTGATGCAGATTGGGCTAGGAGTGCCATTGATAGACGATCAACTTCTGGCTACTGCATGTTTGTTGGAGGCAACCTTGTTACTTGGCGAAGTAAAAAGCAGAATGTGGTAGCAAGAAGTAGTGCAGAGGCTGAGTTTAGATCAGTTGCTAATGGGATTTGTGAAGAGTTGTGGATAAATAGACTGTTAGAAGAACTGAAGATCTCTAGCACGTTACCTATGAAGTTATATTGTGACAATAAAGCTGCTATTTCAATAGCTCATAATCCAGTACTTCATGACAGAACAAAGTATGTGGAGGTTGACAAACATTTCATCAAGGAAAAGATCGAAAACGGTGTGATTTGCATGCCATACATTCCTACTACCGAACAAATTGCAGACGTGTTCACAAAGGGACTTCCTACAAGACAGTTCGATAAAATCATTGGCAAGCTGGCAATGGAAGATATCTTTAAACTAGCTTGAGGGGGAGTGTTGAAAATGGAAGATTCGGTCATAATATTACCGAATATTATGAGTTTTATTAGCTGTATTCTTATTTCTGTAAATAGCTCTTTAGTCAACTCTGTAATTAATTAGGACAACTAACCATTTTAGTTAGTTTCCTTATTTTGTACTTGTATTCTCTTATATAAAGAAAATATGCGTAAACCATTTAATAGCGAATAATATAGAGAAAAATTATTCCATTTTCTGTCTTACGTTCAAATTCACAGGTTTCAATTATAGTTTCAACAGATACCATAACAGATATTTCGTGCTAGCTCCCGTGATAAATACCTATCTATACCTGCATCTCCAATCTTTCTGATAGCAAGATTCAAGGTATCAGCAACATAAACATTCCCTTTATCATCCATGGTTACCCCTTTGGGATGATTAAAACGAGCCTCACTTGGTTTTCCATCCACATGCCCTGTGTATCCCTGAAATGACCCAGCAACCAATCTTCCCCTGCTATCTGCAACAAATAAAAATTATAAACAAGTCACACAGGCCCGTGAATCAACATAAGGAGACCATATCATTCCGATTACCCAACATGTACAGTTTCATTTGATCCATAAACAAAGAGGGAAAATAAGTACAACTGGTAATAGTAACGTCACTATAGTGTAAATTGGGTATTAATTGTTGGGAAAATAGACGGAATCAAACTATTGATTCTTAATCTTAGGTTTAAACCGTTTAGCCAAAGATCATCTGAAAAAACTCGATATTCCAATATTTTCTACGCAGCCATACATAAATTGAAATCAAAATACTATAGCAAGGGAAAGGTAAGGAAGAAAAATTACATTGGGATAATGGTGGAGTAATTTTAACAATGTTGCTGTTAACTGCATCAACGGCATATAGTTCTCCATCATCAGAGACGCGGATTTTGTAAGGAACAACTCCAATCTCATTTCCTTCCACAATGGTCTCAACTAAGTAACCATTCTCAAATTGAAGAACATTCCCATCTGTAAAACAACAATCCACATAAAAACATACAGAGTTTGCTCACTCAAAAAATAACGTAAATAACCAAAAAAAAAGAGTAGGAAATTATGTGGAATTATCTCAAATTACTTGATTGGGTTGTTTTGGATGACGACCTTGTGGTCCATTTGAGTAGAGAAGACAAGGGTTTAATCAATGGCCCTGATTAATCATAATTTACACAAAGCATAATTAGTGAAGCTAATAGTAGCAAATTAACAAGCATACTCAATAGGTAATTAGATAACAATAATCACTATAATAAGCAAAGTAAAATGAGCAGAATTACAACCAAATGCAGAAAAAACTTTATGAAGGGTACTGAACTATTGATACCCAAATAGAAATGAACAAAAATTGAAGAAATTCAGAATACCCATTAACCAAACAGATCAAAAGAACGCATTGAAAGCATGAGAAAGTGATAAACAATTAGAGCCAATTTGTTACCTGCAGGAACAGCATGAGCTTGAAATTGAATACTATGAGCAACTAAAACAGTCACCAAAGTGAGCAAGAGATGGGATTCTCTCATGGCTCTCTTTAACGCAAAAACCAAACACTTTAAAAAGAGAGATCGTTAAGTACCAAGTGCACTAGCAGCTTTTTGAAGGAAGTTGGATTTTTGAAGAAGATTTTTATATACACTCTCTTTCTCTCTCAATGAAAAGAAACAATGAGAGATGGACAGAGAAACACAAACACTGTTTTGGTAGAAGCTGGGATTGTGCTAGTTCACCATTTGGAGCCTGAAAACAGAAAGGGCTTCTGTCAGACAGCTTTTACTTCTACCCTTTGTTTCTCTCTTGTATTTTCTCTGTACTTTATTTTTCCACTAAAAATATTTAAACAAAGTGGAGTCTTTTTAGCGCCCAGTAAAAGATAAAGATAAAAATTGAGATTTTCAAGAATGAAAGGAATCAAAGAAATTTCAGAACGAAAAAAAAGGCAGTTTGATCATGAGAAATCAAAATACATTATCGCCATTATATCATCCCTCTCCGGCCACGTCAACAGTGAGAACTTCCTCTTACTGGGTCCCACTGAAACGATTTAAAGCGAATATTTTAATATTGTTTTTAATTTAAACGATTTAAAATACGGTGAGTTTTGGGTATAACGTAAATTTAACTTTAAATTGTAATTTATTTTTTAAAAAATAAATTATATTTTTCATACATGAGGTTAAGAAATAATTTCAAAAAAATAGTTGTATTACATATTTGTCAAAAATTTGATTTCACATTATTCGTTAAATAATACGGAACAGTCATTAAAAAATATGAAACAGGAGAATTATCATATTTATCTTTCCTTAAATTAAAGTTATTATCCTAATTTGCATTCTCTCTCATCTGACTCTGTGTTCTCCCTGTCTCTCTTCCATACGCATTGACATGGAGTGAAAATGGGGTGTCTTCAAGAAATTTTTCTTTTTTCTCCATCTATGCTTTTTCGCTCAAATATTATATGAAAGAGGAACAGAGAAAGGAATCTTGAAATTAACCAGATTTGTTTTTTTTTCCTTTCGTTTTTAGTTTTCTCTTTTTTGTCTTTTCTTCCTTAATTCTCTATTTGTCAAAATCCAACATGTTGGTCTTTGTCAAAATCCAAGAACATTCATATTAAACATCAAAATAAGACAAATACGTAAAAAATACAATAAAAAAGACAAACGAAACAAAATAACAAGTTTCTACATACAGATCACACCAGTCAATACATGATGTTTTGTTGCAATACCTATATGAGTATTATGGTGCACTTGGGAAAGTTTTTCCCCAAAATACAGTTGGTAGAATAGGTTTGATAGTTTTTCCTAAAATTATTGTTTAATAAAATTTTATTACCGCAGCTTTTCAAAAAAAAAGCAATAAAGGAAAGCTAAAAATCACCTTTTTTGAGAAGCAAGGGTAGAGGAGCTTTTAGGATGTGATAGACCGAGTAGCTCCTAAAATTTTAATGATTTTTTAAAAAAAAACCAAAACTGTCTTTACCACTTTTCATCAATTCTCATCTAACTTCCTATATATTCAAATTACTTAAACTCTAAATCATCATTTCTCTATAATTAGATTTCTCTTTGGATAGTTGCAAATAGTTTTTTTCTCTTTAATTTCATTGTAATTAAAAGAGGCAATCGGATTTCTCTTTTATGGTAATAGTAGATTAGATGTTTGAGACATTGAAAATAATGTACAGCATATTTTGAGGAGAAATATTTTCAAGGACTAATCTTTTTGTGGTTATTTTGATATGTTTGTTTGCCTTTGCCAAAACTCTCCATGGCTGCAATATTTTGGCAACGCAATAACAATATTATTATTTTTATTATTATTAGGTTATAAATAACAACAATAGTTTTTTTTAGAAAAATAACAACAGTAGTCTACCAATTTAGAAAATATTCTTTGATTATCTCTTTTTTTTTCCTTCTTAACTTCTTTTTAATGCAAATTGTAGCAAATGCAAAATTTTTTATTTCTCTTCCAATATTTGTTGCGTTCTGTAAAATTCAGATATAATTGGTTATCAAAATTGATATCTTATTAATTATCTGTTTTGATTTAAGAGAGATGACGAATCCGATTTAGGAGAAATTTATAAGTATTTTTGGTGTTAAAGAAAAGAGAGAATTTATTGCATCTTCTCTCCTCATCAATGATAGTAACTAATCTTACTATAAGAATTTCTTTTAATTGAAAATACCAAATTTGGTGATGACTCAAGTTTGAAAATTTTGGAGCTTACAATGATAAGAATCCAAGGGAAAATGCTCATGATAAAAAAGATACTAAAATGGTAATGCTAAGAAATAATATTGTTGCTAGTTTGATGGGGGCACAAGTTAAATTAAACAATAATTTCAAATTACATAAATTTGATATTATTAAATCATTTAATCACAATTGTATATGTTTTTTTATTTATTATTAACTAATAAGTGATTTTATTAGTATAAACTTGTTGAGTATTATTAACTAATGAATGATTTTATTTTTGTTGTTAATAAAAAATACCTCTTTATTTAATAAAATGATTTATTCAAATTGTATACCTTTGAACCATATCTATTTTGGTAATTTACAGTTTCAAAACACCATTAAGGGTACAATTACTAAACATTATTATTGATCGTAACACACTTTCACAATACTTTTGCAAAACAGTTTACCAAACGTTATATTAAACTTTTAACAACAGTATTTTCCACAGCTCTTTTGGTGACAGTACTCTCACAGCACTTTTGACACCAGCACAGCTACAGCACAATATTCCCAAATATACCTTTAAGCTGCCGAAAGAAACTGGGTAAATTGTAGTGCTTAAAATACCGAACAAAACTGGGAAATTGTTTTCTCACAGCACTTAAATATACTTCGCTTTGTTTTCATTTCAGACAAAATAGTTACCAATTTTGTTCCATTTTCTTATGATTTCTTCCCCTCAATTTTCTCAGGAACTTAACAGAACCCAGGTGTGGAAACAAGCGAAGTGCAAAATTCATTAAAAATAATCCCATATACTATCAGCATTCATTTGTCGGCAACAATTCATTGAGTAAGAGCACAAATGACCTTCAAATTTCAATTCCCCTTAATATTCTCCAAAATTAAACAAAACCCATGACTAAAACTCTAAGAATTCCTCACATAAGAGAGAAAAACCAACCAAATTCACAAAACACAAAACCTAATAATGGTAAAAAAAAAAAAGTCACCCATTTGGCCAAAGAAAATCAACAAACCAAATCATAAAAATACATACATACAGCCTCGCAAACTCTATTGGGTCCCACACCACGAAGCTTTCACCGGTCGGGTCCCATGACAATATCGGATCCAGGTTCCGATCATCCACCAGATTGAAAGTCTTGCACAAAAATGACGGTATAGAGTTGCCTTGAAAGCATTCCAAGGGCTGAGGCACGAAAAAACTCTCTGTTTCGCCGCATGCATACAATGGTAAGTTTTGAACTCTTTCACCAACTGGGCTTGTGTAATACCCGTATTTGTAAAGTAAGGGTAAAGAAGTAATTTAATAAATATGACATGGAATTAAAATAAAATATATGTGAAAGGTTTATTATTATTTGAATAAAGTAATTCTAAAAAAAATCTAGGATGTGGACGTCCTAGAAGGCAAAAAAGTAAAAAAAAAAAAAAACAAAAAATTAAAAACATGGCAGCAAGTGTTGCCACATGCTGCCAAGTGCAATTGAAAGAAATTGTTAGCCTTGCATGTTTTACAGCAAGGCTAAACGTGGTGAGTTTTGGGAAGTTTAGGTGCTGATGGTGCAACACACTTTTGAAGATACAGAAAAGTTTTGCAAAGTTTGTACTTATAAATATACACTTATATGTAAACGTTAAATTATACTTACCAAATTTCTTTTAGTTTTCTTTCAATTACTATATTTCTTTAAAGATTTGGGGACCGAAATAAAAGTTGAAAGAGCAAAATTTTGAAGGGGTTTACGGGGGAATTTTATAGAGAATTACGAGAAGCTAGCAGAAAAACAGAAGGTAATAATGTAATATTTATTTTTGAAATTTTTTAGCTTACTGAAATTTTTCGGAATTCAAAGTGGGAATTTTCAAATGGTGTGGTTTGTGAAGAATTGAAGAATAAATCAGAAATTTAATACAAATATTATATCAGGTGTTGACGATCAGCAACCGGGGAAAAATTTTTGAGAGGAACGGAAAAGGCAATGAGGTGATCCACGAGTAGCTTTAAGTGCTATGTGGTGAGTTAGATTTATTTTAAGTGCTTTAAATAAAAATGAAATATCTAGTGATAATATTAAAATAAATTATTAGCTTATGCTTTGGTGGTAAATAAAAATTTAATTGATAGGTATGATATAAATATTAGACATATAGAAAATTATTATATGGAAAGAAATATTATTAGAATAATAAGTTGATTTAATAATGATGGTGATAAATAAAATTCTTGATGAGTTATGACTAATAAATGGATGTGATATATGAGGAGAAGAAATTAATGAAATTTATCAAGTAGATATTCAAGGAAAGACAAAGTAGTTGAATTTAAATATTTTGAATTCATGTTGTTTTTATATTACTATTCATATGCATATTTCATATTATTGTTCATACGCATATGCATTAAATAAAAGAACCGAAAGAATCGGAAAGGGGCCGGTCTAATTAAAAACTGTGACGGCTGGTATATTCTGGAAATAAATGAAATACCATGACAGTCGGTATATGCTGTAAATAAAAGAACCGGGAGGGGGCCGGTCTAAGATAACAAAAACATATCGACAAGTGGGAAGATGTTCCCATAATAATAATTCATGCATTGCATCGGTTTTACATGTTGATATTTTTACTTAATGTTGTTGATGTTATGCATTTATTTGTAGATAAATGAGTCTCATAGAGAGACAGTTACTGTAAGAAAAAGACATAGAAATATGATATGATAAGAATTATTTAAATGCTAGACTCTTTGCTATTATCCAGTCATATGAGAAATAAATGTTTAAATATTAAAGGGCTAATAATGCAAATTGAATACTTTTAGTAAATTTAATTCACTGAGCTTATGAAGCTCATCCCTCATTGTACAATGATTGCATGTAGCAGATAGGACAATTAGTCCGGAGGGTTGAGAGTCAGACGAAATCATTTTTTTCTGTAAGCCACGTACGTGTCAACATCCTCAAACAAATGAGAAAAATGAAATAAAAAGTTTATTTGTAAATATTCATGCATTTTACGTTGTATATTATGTTTAAGTTAATATCATAATGATATAAAGAAATCATGTTAGTATTATTTTTATTGTTGCTTATATGTGTCGTGGTGGGATTTTCAAAATGTGATAACACCGTCTCGGGGGTGGCCAACCCAGGATGGGTCGTTACAATTTTGGTATCAAAGCATTAGGTTTTAAGATTCTGTAGACTACATGAGAACTTAAAAAATGGAAGATCTAAATAAACTATATTTTAAATGCAGAGTCTGAGGATGACACGTGGACGTGCTAGAGTTAGAGGTAGAGTTTTAAATTAAAAGGGACGTGGTAGCCCCCCAATTTTTAGGAGAACTGAAGCAGAAGAGGAAGTTGAGTCTGTGGTTCCCGCGAGGGAACATGTTGATAGTGCAGTTGTTACTAATGGAGCTGGGAGAGAATCTGAGGTTAGGAATGATGAATTGAGAGAAGCTCTAAATCGTGCTATAGAAATGATGAATGCAGTTGAAGAAATAGTTGATAATCTGCAGAGAAGATTAGAGAAAAGGGGTAGAAGAAAACCTGATATGGTGAGACAAGAGGTTTATGAGGGAGAAGGTGTGCTTGCACATGAGATGCAAGGTGATTGTTTTGTGAAATTTCTTAAGTTTGAACCCCAATTTTTTAGAGGATCTGTAAACCCTGTAGAAGCTGAGTAGTGGATAAGACATGTCAAAAAATATTTTGAGGTCTTACCAATGACAGATAGACAGAAGGTTGCTTTTGCTTTATTTATACTGGAGGGTGAGGCTTCTCAATGGTGGGAGGATATTTTACCCAGAGTAAGCACACGAGTAGAACAACCTTGAAATTGGAGTAAGTTTAAGGATGAGTTCTTTGCGAAGTATTTATCAGTTACCTTTCGGGCACAGCAAGAGAGAGATTTTATTCGTCTAAGACAGGAAGGTTTATCGGTGGCTGAATATGATAATAAATTCATAGCTCTGTCAAGGTTTTTACCTGAATTAGTGAATACGGATGAGAGAAAATGTAAGATATTTTTATACGGATTACACTATGACATTCGGACTAAGCTCTCTTATATGGGCATAGAAAATTATGCTGTACTGGTGGATAAAGCATTACAGATTGAGAAGGATTTGATGGAGTTTAAAGGTAGAAGAGATTGGCTGAAGAGGTCTAGATTTGAGGGACCTAGAGGTGGTAGCAGTATTGGTGTACAGGGCGAAAGACCCCCTAGAGGGGGTATTCCTTGTCACAATGAATTGTAATGTAGAGTCAGAGGCTGACAGGATCTATTGCTTCTGTAACTCAGAGTAATACCGGTGGGACCTCTAGATTTGGGAGACAAGCTATGAGAATTGAGAGTTTTGGTAAAGGAGTAAGTATGCCACTAGGGGGAAGTGGTAACCTGATGCATGATCGAAAGGTAAGGGCCTGCTTTAGATATAATCAAACAGGGCATCTGGCTCAGAATTTCCCTACGTAGATATGCTTTGTATGTGGCGGGGGAGGACATGTTGCTGCAGATTGTCCAGCTAGGAAATCTACTGACGTAAGCGTTGAAAATATTGGGAGAAGATCAATTGAAAGAGGCGGTGGATCAGGGAGTGTGCGGGGCAGAGGTCGAGGATCAGTAGCAGGGCGAGGACATGTCAGCTAGTTTTAGTCCAAAGATAGCAAAGTTTATGTATTGACCCAACAGAATGCATAAGCCACTCCTGATGTTGTTATGGGTATGATATATATCCTTGGTAAGCCTGCTAGATTATTAACTGATCCTGGTGCAACCCATTCTTTTGCATCTAGTGTTTATATGAAATCTATTGATGCTAGTGCTAGCCCTTTGATGCATGTTATTGTTGTTGAGGTTCCTACTGGAGATAGGTTTATTATCAGGACAATCTATCGAGGTTATATGATTAATATTGCTGATAACGAATTTGAAGTTTATTTATTGTCTTTAGATATGACAGACTTTGATTTAATTCTAGGGATGAATTAGTTATCTGTATATCATGCTTGAGTAGATTGTTTTAGGAAAAATGTGGTGTTCAAGATACCCGAACATAAGGAGTTTAATTTTCAAGGAGAACGTAAGATACTTGTTAATTGTCTTATTTATGCCTGAACTGCTAGTAAATGGTTGAAGAAGGGTTGTGAGGGGTATTTGGCATATGTGGTGGATTCTAGCAAAGAGAGTAGGAAGTTAAAAGAAATCTTGATAGTAAAATATTTTTCTAATGTTTTCCCTAAAGAGTTGTGGGTTGCCTCCCAATAGGGAGATTGAGTTTTCTATTGAGGTTATTCCAATATCAGCACCCATATTCATAGTACCCTATAGAATTGCACAAGCTAAATTGAAAGAGTTGAAAGTTCAGCTTCAGAAGTTGCTAGATAAACAGTTTATTCGACCTAATATGTCACCCTGGGGAGCCTCTGTGTTGTTTGTCAAGAAGAATGACGGGACAATGAGGTTGTGTATTGATTATAGATAGTTGAATAAGATCACCATTAAGAATAGATATCCTTTGCCCATGATAGATGACTTATTTGAGCAGTTATAGAGAGCTAGAGTGTTTTCTAAGCTAGACCTGAGATCAAGTTATCATCAATTGAGGATAAAAGAGGGGGACGTGCTTAAGACTGCTTTTAGGACACGTTATGGCCATCATGAGTTCCTGGTGATGCCATTTAGGTTTACTAATGCTCCTGCAGCATTTATGGACCTAATGAATCGGCTGTTTAAACCACTTTTGGACATATTTGTGATTGTGTTTGTTGATGATATTTTGGTATATTCCAAGAATGAAAAGAAGCATATACAACATCTGGAGATAGTGTTGGAGATTTTGAGGAGAGAGAAATTATATGCAAACTTCTCTAAGTGTGAGTTTTAGTTGAGTGAAATATCTTCTTGGGGCGTGTTGTGTCGGGAGAACGGATAACAGTTGACCCATAAAAAGTAGAAGCAATGTTGAATTAGGAAAGACCCACGAGTGTAACTAAAATTAGAAACTTTTTGGGGTTGGCTGATTATCATAGGAGATTTATCCAAAAAATTTCTATGATTGCTAGACCATTGACTAAACTGACCAGGATGTTGAAAGAAAAACTGACTACTGCCCCAGTGTTAGTGCTTCTTTCTGATGATGAAGGATTTGTAGTTTATAGTGATGCGTCACATCAGGAGTTAGGATGTGTGTTGATGCAACATGGGAGAGTTATAGCTTATGCATTTAGGCAATTGAAAAACCATAAGAGGAATTACCCGACCCATGATTTAGAATTGGCTACCATAGTTTTTGCTTTGAAGATCTGGAGACGTCATCTATATGGAGCCAAGTGTGAAATTTTTACTGATCATAAAAGCTTAATGCATTTACCAACCCAGAAGGAGTTGAATTTAAGGCATAGGAGGTGGATGGAGTTGATTTGTGATTATGACCGTACAATTCATTATCATCCAGAAAAGGCTAATGTAGTAGCTGATTCATTTAGTAGAAAGGCTAAAGGAAGATTAGCTACTATGAGGAGCCATAATACTAGCTTGATGATAGAATTAAGAAGAATGAGGGTGCAGTTAAGTGTCAATGATAGATGAGTATTGATGGCGAATATGGTGATACAATCTTCTATTATTAATCATTTATTACATATGCAGGGTAGAGATGAGGGAATAGAGAAGATCAGACAGGAAGTATTGAGTAGGAAGTCAACTAAGTTTAAAATTAGAGAAAATAGTATGGTAGTATTAGGGCATAGAGTTTGTGTTCCCAATGATATGGAGATAAGAAATGAGATACTAAGGGAGGCTCATGATTCTGTATATTCCATGCATCCACGCAATAATAAGATGTACAGGGGATTGAGACAGAATTATTGGTAGTCAGAGATGAAGAAGGATGTAACAGAATATATTTCGAGATGATTGACTTGTCAACAGGTGAAGTCTAAGAATAGACATCCAGCAGGTTTATTACAACCTCTTCCAGTACCTGAGTGGCCATGGGAAAATGTGAGTATGGATTTTGTCTCTGATTTTCCCCGTACCCAGAGGGGACATGACGTTGTGTGGGTTATAGTGGATAGACTTTCTAAATCTTCACATTTTCTTCTTATTAAAACTACCTAGAGTCCAGAAAAATTGGCTGAGTTGTATATAATGGAGATAGTAAAATTACATGGAGTACCCTTGAGTATCCTATCAGATAAAGATTCTAGATTTACCTCTAGATTTTAGAAGGGTTTCCAAGAAGCTATGGGTGCGCAATTACAATTCAGTACAACCTTTCATCCATAAACTGATGGGCTGACAGAGAGAATCATCAAAATACTAAAAGATATGCCGAAAGCAAGTGTATTGAGTTTCTTAGTGAGCTGGGATGCTTATTTCCTTTGATCAAGTTTGCATACAATAATCAGTATCAAACTAGTATTGGGATGGCACCTTTCGAGGCTTTATATGGTAGGTGTAGAACTCTAGTATGCTGAGAAGAAGTTGGAGAAAGAAAGATATATGGCCTAAAAATGATAGACTTGACTACTGAGAGGATCAAACTGATTAGAGAAAACCTCAGAGTAGCCTAGAGCAGACAGAATGGATATGTTGATAAAAGAAGACAACCTCTCAAGTTTCAAGTTGGTGATTGGTTATTTTTTAAGATATCTCCGTGTAAGGGGGTGTTAAGGTTTAAAAAGAATGAAAATTTGAGCCTGAGATTTGTGGGTCCCTATGAGATGATCGAGAGAATTGGACCAGTAGTATATTGTTTAGATTTGCCTCCAGAATTAAAACAATTACATAATGTGTTTCATGTGTCACTGTTGAGACTGTACTTACACGATAAATCTCATAGTATCTCGAATCAAGAGATAGAATTTTAGGAAGATTTGAATTTTATGCAAGTACTGGTCAGAATCCTAGACAGAAAGGAACAAATCTTGCGCAATAATGTCATTCCTTTTATTCAAGTATTATGGCGAAATAAAGATGTGCGAGAAGTCACGTGAGAGCATAAAGCAAGAATGATGAATGATTACCGTCAACTCTTTTCTTGATTTTAGGTAAGGAATTTTCAGGGACACAATTTTTGTAAAGTGGGTAGAATTGTAATACTCGTATTTATAAAGTAAAGGTACAGATGTAATTTAATAAATATGACATGGAATTAAAATAAAATATATGTGAAAGGTTTAATATTATTTGAATAAAGCAATTCTTAAAAAAAAAATCTAGGACATGGATGTCCTAGAAGACAGAAAAGTAAAAAAAAAATTAAATTAAAAACATGGCAGCAAGTGCCAAGTACAATTGAAAGAAATTGTTAGCCTTTTATGTTTTACAGCAAGGCTAAACGTGGTGAGTTTTGGGAAGTTTAGGTGCTAATGGTGCAATACACTTTGGAAGCTACAGAAAAGTTTTGCAAAGTTTGTACTTATAAATATACTTATATGTAAACGCTAAATTATACTTACCAACTTTCGTTTAGTTTTCTTTCAATTACTATATTTCTCTAAAGACTTAGGGACCAAAATAAAGGTTGAAAGAGCAAAATTTTGAAGGGGTTTACGGGGGAATTTCTTAGAGAATCATGAGAAGCTATCAGAAAAACAGAAGGTAATAATGTAATGTTTATTTTTGAATTTTTTTAGCATACATGAAATTTCTTAGAATTCAAAGTGTGAATTTTCAAAGGGTGTGTTTTATGAAGAGTTGAAAAATAAATCAGAAATTTAATATAAATATTATGTCAGGTGTTGACGATCAGTAACCAGGGAAAATTGCTGAGAGAAACGAGAAAGGCAAGGAGGTGATCCACGGATAGCTTTAAGTTCTACGTGGTAAGTTAGATTTACTTTAAGTAATTTAAATAAAAATGAAATATCTAATGATAATATTAAAATAAATTATTTGATTATGCTTTGGTGGTAGATAAAAATTTAATTGATAGGTATGATATAAATATTGGACATGTAGAAAATTATTATATGGAAAGAAATATTATTAGAATAATGAGTTGATTTAATAATGATGGTGATAAATAAAATTCTTGATGAGTTATGGCTAATAAATGCATGTGATATATGAGGAAAAGAAATTAATGAAATTTATCAAGTAGAAATTCGAGGAAAGACAAAGTAGCTGAATTTAAATATTTTGAATTCATGTTGTTTTTATATTACTGTTCATATGCATATGCATTAAATAAAAGAACCGAAAGAACCGGGAGGGGGCCGATCTAATTGAAAAACCGTGACAGTCGTTATATGCTAGAAATAAAAGGGACACCGTGACAGCTGGTATATGCTGGAAATAAAATAATCGAGAGGGGACCGGTCTAAGATAATAAAAATATGTCGACATGTGGGAAGACATTCCCATAATAATAATTCATGCATTGCATCTGTTTTACATGTTGATATCTTTACTGAATGTTGATGTTATGCATTTATATGTAGATAAATAAGTCTCACAGAGAGACAATTACAGTGAGAAAAAGACATAGAAATATGATATGAAAGAAATTATTTAAATGATAGACTATTTGTTATTATCCAGTCATATAAGAAATAAATGTTTAAATATTAAAGGGCTAGTTATACAAATTGAATACTTCTAGTAAATTTAATTCACTGAGCTTGTAAAGTTCATCTCTCATTGTACAATGATTATAGGTAGCAAACCAGACAATTAGTCTGGTGGGTTGAGAGTCAGACGAAATTATTTTTTTCTGTAAGCCACATACGTATCAACATCCTCAGACAAATGAGAAAAATGAAATAAAATTTTTATTTGTAAATATTCATGTATTTTATGTTGTATATTATGTTTAAGTTAATATCAGAATGATTTAAAAGAAATTTTGTTAGTATTATTTTTATTGTTGCATATATGTATCGTGCTGAGATTTTCAAAATGTAATGACACCGTCTCGGGGATGGCCAACCCGGGATGGGTCGTTACTGCTTGACTTGAGTTTGACCATTTCCAAAGAAGAAGTAGAGGTTGGGTTCACTGTCGACAATGTCTCTAATTCCAACAAAGGAGAAGAGAATGAAGAAGATGAAGAAGACCTAGAAAAAGCCATTCTTGTGTCCATAACAAAAATCTAGAAGGCAATTTTGATGTTTAATGTTTACGAGGGCATTTATGAGTTTTTAAAAGTTTTCTAACTTGGCCTAACATTTGACCAAAATTTAACTAACGGGTTCGGTAACAAGGGTATGTTTCTGTTAACTTAATAATAAACCTCAGGTATGTAACAATCATTTTCAATACTACATATATATTTGTGAAATTACCCCTTAATCTCAAATATGAAAATGTAATTTACCATTTTCAAAATTTGCCCAAAACTTAGTTAAATTGAATCAAATCTTATTAAATGTCGATTAATAAGTAGTCTGAATTGATTATTTTTAAAAATAAGTTACAGCTTAAAGTTGTTTTTAAGTTGAACATAAACATTGTCAATATGTAATGATTGATTCAATATTTTAAGTGCTAAACCAAAATTTCATTAACTTAAATATTAAAATTTTATGTTTGTTATGTAGTCTGGTTTTACTTTACCTTTTTATTTGGAATGACGAACAAAAAAATATGTATTTCATCTTTTTTTTCTTTTCTTTTAATCCAAACATTTCAGCGTTATATATATGTATACACACACATATATATATATATGTATGTATGTATGTATATATATATATACATACATACATATATACATACATACATATATATATACATACATATATATATAGACACACACACATTTCATTGCTAGGCCAGTTTTACAATGCAAAAAATGAAGGCTAGTTGATGGCATATCGGTTCCACAAGTCGAGTTACTCGCAAGAGACTAATGGCTCGGTACATTTAGGCTTAATTCAGTTCGGTGTTTTCAAGTCATGAGTTGAGCTTGAGTTTCAAGTTAGACTTGTTTAGTTAAATGAACTAAGCTCGAGCAATGAGAAGCTCGACTCGTGAACTGACTCGATTATAATTTTTTTTAAATAACTTATTTTTATCATAAAATAATATTTTATTTAACATGTGAACTCGTCAGGCTCGAGCTCATACTCATTTGAGCATAGTCAAACTCAAGCAGAGCCGAGTTGAGCTCAAGCTTGCTAAAAGTAACTTCGAGTCAATCTCGAGTATGGGTTTTCAAATTTGGCTTGAGCTTAACTCGATTAATCCATTAAGGTACGCGAGTTAAACTCAAGTTTTCAAATACTCGACTGTGGCTAACCCTAATGTTTGATACTAAAATAGTAAATGGTAGTAGGAGATAAAATTACGAGGATGAAAAACAAAAAGGGAATGGATATGAAACATTTTTCCGCCTAATAAAAAGTGAAAAAAATAAAGAAAATGAAAAATAGTAGCTTTTTGTTAACTCATGGCTCGTTTGGTTTAATTTCATATCTCGAATTAAAATTACTTTAGATTGAGTCAAAATAAAATTAGATCAAAATCCAAAAGTAATTTCGATTTTGACATTTCATTGTGCATTAGAAGTGGTCAATCATTGTTCTTCTAATTTCGAATTTTGGTTGGATAGTTCAAATCTTAATATTGGGATAAAAAATGTGTGAAATGGCGTTAAGAACCTTGTGCAATATGGTGTACGAACCAAGAATAGCTAGAAAAGATCAAAACAAACAAAAGCAAAGAAGAAAAGAACAAGAGAAAAAAGTAATGCTTAAACAATTGTGTAATTATATATTATACTTATACATGTCTTATTAATCGTTTGAGTTTAATTTTAAACAAATTTAAATCTCTCTGAAACAAAAATTATTTTTACTTAAATCTGAACACAAATATTCCTTTTACCTAAAACAAAAAGCTGGAAACCTAAAAGTGCCCATTGAAGAAATCCTGGACTGATTTTCACCTCATTGACTTTATTTCTCATCTGAAGTAAATAAGCAGAGGTAGTTTGCTTTTATCTCATACACAGTAACCTCACGCCGCTCTGTCACCGATGCCACGTCCCTTTTTCTTTTTTCCATCGACCCACCATGGTAGCTACGGCATGGCATCATCTCTCTGCAACTTCATCTAATTGCAACCTTGCCAACAGCTCACAATACCACCTCCATGGTCAAGCAACCCATATACCCACTGCGAGTCCTTTTGAAAGTCTAGAACTTTGTTCTTTCCCCTCCACGATTGTGGGCATTATTTCTCTTCATTTAATTACACAAAGTTCATATGTAATTTGGTATAAACCAATATTTTGAAAAATGATAAGAGGTATTTTGGAAGGATTTGTGATTAAGTATGTTTATATATCGGAGAAAAATTGAAATTTTTGATTTTTTTATTGGGTTTAATGATTGAAGGAGAGGATAGATTTGATGGAAAGTAGAAAGAGAAAATATAGTGATGAGACAGAAAGGAGTGTGCTCTATTTTTCATAAGACATACATAGCACATTTTAAAAAAAAAAAAAATACTTAGTTAGATCTACTATAAAGCATTAGTAGTAGATTAGTTTGAAATTTTATTTGTAATTTTAAAGAATTTTATCAATAATATCACGTGGGACTCAAAAAACAATTTTATTAATAATTTTTTTTAAAATTATCAATAAAGTTTCGAACGAGTATAAAACTAATTTTAGACCCGATCTAACTAAGTATTCCTCCATATCTCATGAGTATGAGACTTAAAAAAATGAAATGATCAATATAATTGGTTAATTATTCAAAAGCAAGGCTATACATATCACTACATTTAATCATTATTTTTCGATCACAAAAAAAAATTACGTAATAAATTTTAAGAAGCAATAATTTTTAATTTATATATTTTATTAATTTTACTCTTAATGAAATCATTATAAGATGTTAAATTGAGACTTATAAACGAGTGTTGAAATTACTTGTTCACTTTGGTGGTAGATATGTCTTTACCGATCCTTCAAACGCTCATATTTCTTATCTATAGCATCTGATTAGCAAGAATAAATATATATGACATGTTTGTTAATTATTCAAAAAAAATGCGAGAGAATAATAAAATAGAAGAAACAAAGAGGAGATATTAAGGCTCCAAATAGGGTAGGACGATTTCAAAATATAATTTAGAGTTCGGGGTATAATTATAAACAATCATTAAATTCAATTTCAATCTGCTTAAAATTCACAAATTATAAAGAGCGAGGGGAATATATATTCATAAATAATTGAACATATTCGGAATTGCTAATTTTTATTCTAAAACAAATCAAACATAAAAATTGGAAAACACTAAAAATTTACTCGGGGAAAAATTGACAATTCCGAATTACAAACATGTTGTCAAAGTTCTTGAACTTTCACAAATAAAAAGAGTATACTTTTATTTGTTTTATTCATTTACTTTATATTTTCTCACAATGCACATAAATAAAAATAAAACAAAAAACATGACACTACCACGCGGTTTGACGAAATGACATATCACACCATTTATTTTTCCTTTCAACACTCTACACACTAAAAAATATTGCTTAATATGTTCCGTTAAGTTTGACGTCTCACTAGTCAGCTAAATTTAAAAAAATGATTGTTTTAACCCTCATTGCATTCCATGATTTCCATCCATTGACCAAGTATCAATTCCCCTGTTTGAACCATTCATCACCATATATACAGACATTAAGGTAAACAAATCTCTCTCTCGTGCATAAATAATTGCCACATGTTCCGGATGTATATTGTTTTGTTAATTTCGAGCTAATGTATATATAAATAGGGAAAAAAGAAAAACATTAATTAAATATTAACATCTCAACACACGTTACGCATGCGTTGATTTGTTTTTTTATGTGATAATTGTGCTTGACATGTTACAGGTAAAAAAAACAAGAGAGATAAGAAAAGTGAAAAAGATAAATCTGAGTAGGATAATGGAATAAATATATAGGGAGTTGCAATCAATTGAGTTACATATATAACTTTATTTAAATATTTGATTTATATATTTAAATAGAGTTTATGAAACATTTTGAGGGTTGAACACCAAACGAAAGTTCTCGCTCTCTCTATATATATAAATATAAAAATATAGATATAGATATAGATATGACATCCTTATTGACCAAAGATCATCTACTTAAATGTAAAATATAATAATTGATCAGATAACTAATGTATTGATTAAACTTCTTGAACAATGATTTTTGGTAAATAAGATAGTTTTTTGATTTTCCTAAAGTACTTTAAAAAAAAGTGAACTAAGTTGAGCGTATTATTTATTTACTAATCATATAATTATTTTACATTAGTTAATTATATTATTTTATTATTAATATTTTAAAATATTTTGTATTATATTAATATTTAGTTATATTTTAAATTATATTATTTATTTTTGAATATTTATTAATTATCATTTTTAATATATTATATTGTTTACAATGATAATGATTTTTTTATAATATTAATATAATATAATATATAATATAATATATAATATTATATTATATTGTGAATTGCATATAAACTTTTACGAAAAGGTAATATCTATTACATTTACAATGTAATATCCATCATAAACAATTTTGGTTGACATTTTAAACCAACCAAACAAAATCTTTATGGGATGAATGGTTTTTTGTTACAACCTTTATTACCGCAAGCAAACAGGGCCTCTGTTTAATTTCTCTATAAATTCTTCTCAATCGATCTCTAGGGTTTCTATATGGTTCGCTGATCCCCATTACATACGGTTAGTGTTAATTGGGATTTCGAGATCTATATTCTGCTCCCTTGATTCGTAATTTTTTGTTTAATTAATTCGTGTTTAGGTCATTTGACAGTATATCAATCACAGCTAGATTTTACATAATTTCATGTTCCATTTCCTAGATCTGAGATTGAAAATTTCCCTTTCGTTTATCGGCAGCCATGCGTATTGGCTTATCAGAACGTATTGTCAGATCTGTTTGTGCATGTGTGTATACGTGTTTATGCATATGTATATTTGTATGCATGCTGATATGAATTTAATCAAAATTCAGCTGGATTGGCAAGTGATTATTAGTGAAGATTTCGATGTTACTTGCACGTAATGTTGATATGTGTATTTGGTGTATGGGGATTCGGTGAAAATGATGTTTTGGTGCTATATTTTGTGTACAATATCTATTCATGCATGCGTTCATGTGGTATGTTCAACATGTTTCTTTCGTAGTTCCAGTGCAAGACACGATGCTTCTGTATTCATTATGTAAAGATGGAATCGTTATCAATAGAATTGTCTTGAAGCCCATCAATTGTACTAGTTTAAGGTCAAATGGTTGAACAGCTGTAACCATTAAGCAGTTTCATTTTTTTGTCCTTGGGGTGGGGGGCTGGGTGGGTAGTCTATATAAAGTGCCATCAATGAAATATTTGGGATTTTCACTTATGATATCTAAGGTATTTTTAGTATATACATGTATATAAAGTACCTCTTTGGTTCGATTGAAGTAGTTTTTGTGGCGAGTAAATGGAATTGGTGCCATATCAATGCAGGACCCAAAAAATGTATTGGGTTAAATTTTTCCTGCCAAGAGGCTTTATTTAGGAAGTGTGAACATAGATTTCCCTGGTTGTGGTTCTGTTTACGTTTAAGAAGAAGTCAAGAGAAATTTCAATTTCTTTTATAAGAATTCAAGAGAAGTTTCGTGATGGAAACTACTTTAACTGAATTTTAAAAGGATATTTAAGTTGCAAATCATGTTACCTTTCTTTTCTTTTTGTTTTGATGGTTGGGTGATGAAGCAAGAGGTGTCTTATTTGGCAGATATAGACTTATTAGTCATTTATTTGCTTAGTTTATTTTCTATGAATGGCTGGTGCAGGTTAAATTGGATTTTAGTTTGAACAAAGCAAGATGGGGGGTGGGTTTAGAGTGCTTCATCTTGTCAGACCGTTTCTTTCATTTCTGCCGGAAGTTCAGAGCGCTGACAGAAAAGTTCCATTCAGAGAGAAGGTTATATACACTGTGATCTCTCTTTTCATTTTCTTGGTATGCAGTCAGCTTCCTCTTTATGGCATACACTCTACGACTGGTGCGGATCCATTCTATTGGATGCGTGTCATTCTTGCTTCAAACCGGGGGACAATCATGGAGCTTGGGATCACACCAATTGTGACCTCTGGACTGGTTATGCAACTCCTTGCTGGGTCAAAGATTATTGAAGTTGATAATAATGTACGGGAAGACCGCGCCCTTTTGTAAGAATCTTTGCCTTATGAGTTAATTTCAATTACAATTTGCACTGCTAGATAGATTCTCTAGCCCTGTGATTATGTTTTAATGTAAGACTGCTCTTTTGGGCTTTTCATTGTGGTTTCAAATGATGAAAGCTCTAAGAATGTCTAGGATTCACATTGATGTAAGAGCTATTATGTTTTATCTCTGGCTTCAAGTGCAACATGCACTGCAAGATAGATATCTCTAACCCTGTATTTCAGTTTCAGTGTAAGATGGTACAATAATTTCATTAGATTGCTATTCTGGGCTTTTCGTTGTAGCTTCAAATGATGAAAGCTCTAAGAATGTCTAAGATTCACATTGATGTGATAATTATTATGTTTTCTCTCTTTCAAGTAAGAAAAAAATTATTTTTAACTTTACTCAGTTGGGATTAATTGATTAGCTTTTGTTTTAATGTTTGTCATCTTTTTCTACATGCTTCTGAATCACTTTTACTCTATAGTGAGTTATGTCTGTTGCTTGTACATTTATTGGTGCTTTGCCACATTGAGATGTGGTCTCCAAGGCGGTTTTTACCTTTTCTTGAACTGCAGAATGCTTGCATGACCACTGCTATATGCATTCCACCTGATGATTTTCTCTTTCTCCCAGAAATGGTGCACAAAAGTTGTTGGGCATCCTTATAGCTGTTGGTGAAGCAGTTGCGTATGTTCTCTCTGGAATGTATGGTAGTGTCGCCCAGCTTGGTGTAGGGAATGCCATTCTTATTATTGTTCAGCTCTGCTTTGCTGGCATCATTGTGATATGTTTGGATGAGCTTCTCCAGAAAGGATATGGACTGGGATCTGGAATTTCCCTTTTCATTGCGACCAATATCTGGTGAGCTTTGTTGTTTACTTCTTGATCCATTATAAATATATTCTGGATGTTGATTACTAGAGTTCTTGTATGGTCATAGCTAGTAAATAGCGTTCTTATTGATTCGTCAGTTATTATCCTTCCAGGCTTTGAATATTTAAATGTCTTGTATTCCCCTGCAGTGAAAGCATAATCTGGAAAGCATTTAGTCCAACCACCATTAACAGTGGGCGAGGAGCTGAATTTGAAGGTGCTGTCATTGCTTTATTCCATCTACTGATTACTCGAACTGATAAAGTTCGAGCTCTCCGTGAGGCTTTTTACCGGCAGAATCTTCCAAATGTGACAAATCTGCTTGCCACAGTCTTGATCTTCCTAATTGTTATCTATTTCCAAGGATTCCGTGTTGTTTTGCCTGTGAGGTCAAAGAACGCTCGTGGGCAGCAGGGTTCTTATCCGATCAAACTGTTCTACACCTCTAACATGCCCATCATATTGCAGTCTGCACTTGTCTCCAACCTTTACTTCATCTCCCAGGTGCTGAACTTAGATAATTTTATGCACAAGTTGAAAATCATTTTTCTCTGGTTTATAATTTAGTCAATCTAATGGCATGTGTCTTTACAGTTGCTGTACAGGAGGTACAGTGGAAATTTTTTAGTGAATCTTTTGGGTAAGTGGAAGGAATCTGAATATTCAGGTGGTCAGTTTGTCCCTGTTGGCGGTCTTGCATATTATATCACTGCACCTTCCAGGTGATTAAGACTTTCTATTAGTGGTTTCTTTGGTGTTTTTTTGTTCTTGCATTTGTGTTGGTAAAAGAAATAATACTATTTTTTCGCTCTTGCTCTGCCAACTGGTGCTGACTGTAAACCATTGTCATGTTGGGATGTTATTTTGCAGCTTAGCTGATATGGCAGCCAATCCTTTCCATGCACTGTTCTATCTTGTGTTTATGTTGTCAGCATGTGCACTGTTCTCAAAAACTTGGATTGAAGTTTCTGGATCATCTGCCAAAGATGTTGCCAAGCAGCTCAAGGTAGTCTGCATGTTCCACTCGTTCAGTTGATGAAATTTTTGTGTTGCATATTCCATTTTTGGCTTTCCTTTTTTTTCCTGTTCATTTGGTGTGTGTTTGGATCAGTTTGACAAATTAGTGCATCCTAATGACAAATCTATTTTCTTTACAATTTCCGGGTGGATTAAATTAAGATTAAGATTCGGTTATGCAAATATGGGTTAAGGAACCCGAGAATTATCTAGGGGTGTATTTGAGTTAGTTATCCATTCTAACTCTTGAACCCAACATATTACTTGGAGTGTGACTTAACTTTTTTGGTCTAAGAGTTTTAGTTGGGATGTAAAATTCAGCGTTCCACCTTTGATCCTAACTCTCCAACATATTTATATTAAAAGATTATTCCACATAATTTTCAAAATATTGAAATTCATTTTATGATCAAGAACTATGTTGAATTTTGAAGCTTTGGGTATAGTTTAGCGTCAAATCTAATCCATTTATTATATATTGAGACCTATTCAAGTATATAAAACTTTGGATGTGTTAAAGTTTTGCATTAATTTTTTTCTTAAATTTATGGGTTGTTGGGTTGGGTAGTCCTGGTCTCCTGGACCTTAATTAACGTGACTTTTTGCTTATCTCCTTGTCATTTATAATTCAAATCATTGAGTGTTGCATGTTGATGCTGGATTTCATATGATAAAGTTAGAAATTTGTTATGGGAAATACCATAGCTTATGCTGTGATTTGAATCTTCAGAAGTTAGTAATTTGAAAACTTTGTGAAGGGATTAATATTTGAATTTAGGGCCATTTTCACAAATCAAAGTGACAAAAAAGTGTTAGAATAGGTGCTACTTCAATAGGAGATTTTTAAATTCTAATGTTTATATTATGTATTGCAAGATGGTAAGCATCCCCAATTAGATAAAGTCTTGTAGGAACTTTTAACTCTTCCCAAGTCATTGATGCTAAAAGTGAGATGCTTCACAGTTCATATACCTATATCTTTAAGATTTTGGGGCTTTAATAAAATTTAACACTCAGCTCTAATGCACATCTGAGTCCTCATTTGTTAATGCTAAGATCTTGTCAGTTTAAGCAGGAGTCAGGAGTCTCAATTATGAAATCAGGTCTAAATGTCTAGAATTTAGAGCCCTCATCATAGTGAATGTTTTGGCCTGAAGCATCTTTAATTTGAAATAAAGATTTTGAGCAGTTCTTATAACAAATTTTGCTGTGTTTTTATGTCTTTCTTGTTGATTTGAAGTGTTATTGCATTTATCTTTTCGTGGGGTTCTCTGGATTGCAAGATTTGAGACCTAAAACCACCTTCTCAACCTTGTTCCTGAAAGTCTGAAACCCATCCATAGGGTGAACTTGGGTGGGTGAGTGGGTTGGGGTCAAAACTTGTCTATCTTTATGGTGAAAGGCTTCCATATAAAATACAAACGGAGGTAGTGCTTAGTACTTAAAATACAAACTTTTGTCTTTTAGGACTCCTTGTCCTCTTCTCTTCTTCTGTACTCCTTTTCGCTCTCTTACTGATATTTATCTTGTTATCATTTGTTTTCCTTTCTATTGACCTTGTAAAGTTGTAATGCTTTGAGATAGCTAGAGGTTTGGAATGGTGTAAATTATCAATGTCATACGGTAGTTCTTAGAAGTTGTAGTTACCTATTAATGTGAAAATAATCAAAATATAGACTCCAGACAAGATACAGCTTATTCCTGTGTGTTAATTATTGATTTGACGCTAAAATGTTTGCTTGTTTTGTTTTATTCAGTTACATTTATTAGTTTGGTTCTAGTTAATTTACTTTGAATGATTGAGTTCCATCAGAGGTTACATGCTTTGTTTGCTGTTTCAGGAACAACAAATGGTTATGCCTGGACATCGTGAGTCGAACTTACAAAAGGAGCTGAACCGCTACATACCGACAGCTGCAGCATTTGGGGGTGTGTGCATTGGTGCACTGACAGTGTTGGCAGATTTTATGGGGGCAATCGGTTCGGGAACTGGAATTCTTCTTGCAGTCACCATCATTTATCAGTACTTTGAGACATTTGAGAAGGAAAAAGCTAGTGAGCTTGGCTTCTTTGGTTTTTAAGCTTAGATCTTCTTCTGAGCTATGATTTACATGCGAACGAGCTCCCTGGCAATTTTGGTGACCTGAGAGATGTATTTAAGGTCCTCCTTTATAACACCAAAGTTCGAGTTAAAACTTAGGTAGTTTGTTAACTGTCGTGAGAAATTACAAATGTGCATCATTGAAACATACTGTACTTTTTTTTGTTTGTTTTTACTTTTGGTTTTGCAATATGAATTTCTCTTGTATCATTGGATCTGAATGAGTTTAATACTCCTTGGTCCCATGGATCATAAATTTATTATGAGGTTAAATTTCTAAAATCCATAGAGATTCGAGGTAAGTTGACCAGATTTTTGCAATTTGTGCAATTTGTTGAGCAATTTTCTCTTCAGCGTTGCTTTCATGTTCAACAACCCAACTGGATTAGAAGCTGCATTTAGTGCTTGCTCTACCAAGTAGTGTTTGTTACCTGTAAAAGTTATCAATCCAATTATAGGGTCTGCTCTCTTACGGATCATAGGGTGAGAAAAAGGAGGATAGAGGCAAGTTGGATTATTTTTGGGGGGGAATAGAAGAGCATCTTTTGTTTTCCCATTGGTTGAAAATAATTAAATTATTGGATCTAATTCATCAACAATAGATGTTTAAAATTTCTGGGAAAGTTTCTGATTATGGCAACTATTATCCTAATTGTTAAATATGGAGAGGTTTTCATATGTTACAAGCTAAACACAAGGGATAATTCATTTCACATTTGACTGGCAAAGGCCTTATTAGGAAAGGAACCTTCTTCTAACATTTGTATTTTTTCCTTCAATGAAAGCTTGTTGGGTCTAATGAGCTACAAAACATAGTTTCCTCCTTTCCCTTGTCTCTCTAATATTTGGTGGGAAGGAGAATTCCAAAATAAGATAATAGCATTTTGGATTTCAACTCTCTTTTCACTTGGCGATCATTTTCGATTTTCACATAAAATATTTGGATTCTATTCCTTTTTTTTATACCAATATACCTTAACATATATATTTGATTTAATCATTTCCTAAACATATATTTTTAAACTTTTTAATCGTTGAATTAGTAAATTTAAAGGTATGGATCTATCATGAACTTAAATGCACATACATTCGAATTTATTAAATAATTTTTTAAACATAAAAATTGAAAGAAAACTACTAATTATAAATATACTCAGATATTATCTAATTCAAGTGACATCATAATAAACATATGATTCTTGATATTTTTTACTTGCTCTTTTTTATTCCCTAAAGAGAGAATATCACTTTTGAAATAATTCAGTAATAAAATCCATTGGATGCCATGCTATTTGATGGGACGGTAATGCCCCACCCAGGTAGCAGTGAAAAAAAAAGCTGGTAATTCTAAATACTGAATCATAACCAAAATTTGTCTCATCACATCAATCCCTTCACAATTTTTTTTAAAAAAATTTAGTTGAGGACATGTTACCCTTCAAAACTCCTTTTTCTGTTAGTTGAGCGTGTGTTGTCCCTTATAAACTGGCCAGGCCTTTTGTGGAGTTGACATATAATTCCAACCATCAATTGGGAATAATAGGGGTATTATCCTTTAGATAGCTCTCATTCTATTTTTTGAAATTCTAGATTCAGTTTTTGCATAAAACAAATTTGTATCGAGTGTTTTTACAACAGCAATAATGCTACTCACACAAAACCTAATGCAAGTCATCTTTTCACTCTTTTCTGCTTCTGTTTTTTATTTATATTGATTGAGAGAAGTATCGAATACAACTCTTTTATATAGGAAACCCGATGATAAATATTAAATAGAAAAAGCCCCGAATAAACTTATTCTATCAACACGAGATTCACTCATGTCTAAATGCATCTTTTTTTTTTATTTTACTTTTTCGGTGAAAATAATTGTTAGGTTAAAAGATTGCAATCAATTTCAAAATATTCATTTTTTTGAAAAAAAATTATTAAGATCGATTGTTGCTATTTTTATTTTTCTTTTTTTTTTCAAAAACTAAATTGATTTTATAATAATATTAATAATTAGCTAGAACAATATTTATTTGGCTTAAATTTGCAGGGCCCTCTTTGATTTAAAAGACTGATATGCTCTTTTTATAGGACTACAACCATTAAACAAGATTTTGTGGTCTTTGCTTGACCACAATAATCATAGCAAGTTAAAGCAAAGATCATATATAATCATGATGTTGTTTCATTAATGCACGTCTCATGCAATATAAGACTATGATTAAGACACAAATTCTATCTATCATTACATGGCAAGACTCCAATATTTTTGCATTAAAGAGCAGTAGCTTAATGAATAAAAAAAGAGAGATTTAAAAAAAAAATTGGGTTAAAATTACATTTAATCCATTGTAGTTTGACCTAACTTATAAAGACATGTAGTTTTAAAATATACAAGTACTCCATGGATAGGCATATTTTAGGGAGATATGTATTTTTACACTGAAAAATGCATATTCCAAGGGGTATTTGTAGGTTAGGTTAAACTACAGAAAATTAAATGTAATTTACCAAAAAAAAAATATGAGAGGCTTTACTTAAAAAAATTAGTGGTAGAGTTTTATAGAGTAATTAATTTTAATCCCTCTTGAAATTTCTAAATGAAATTGCACATGTATCACATGTTGCATACAAACATTGAAAAATCTAACAAAATTTAATTATTGACATGACATGATATCATGTATTTTTCAGTTTTAATTTAAAAAAAAAAACTTCACGTGTGAAGTTTCAATGTGTTAAACCAATGTTATTTTTCATGATTTCAACTAAAATTCTTAAACATTGGGATGTAATTATTATTTTTTGAAAACATGAGATGTAGTTGTATTTATGATCAAATCTGAGGGATATAGTTGTAGTTTACCTTTTAATTTTTATGAGAATTATTTTTAAAACTTAAAATATAAATTTAGATGAAGTGTTTTAGTTTGATATATTATTTTTATAAATAATTTAGTTGTATGATTAATAAAATTGACCGTTACAAGTGGAAGTAAAAACATGACATCAATTTCCACAAAAAAAACATTATTTTTTTTGTGGTAAATTTCATATTGATTTTGTAAGTTCAAAATAAATTGCACTTAAATTTAAATAGATTCTATTTACAATAAATTCGAGTTTATAAAAAGTATATTGAGGATGTGAGTTATGATTTTATGTCCTAAATGTTATATCCCAAAAAATCATATTACTCATCTAAAATAAATAAATTACTAAAAATTAAAATGTTATTCCATACTATTAATTTGACTCTAACCTTGCAATTTTTCGCACAAGTAAAAACACAACTGTCTAGGACCATATACCAGTTGGATCCATCATTTGCCCAAGAATCAGCTGGCTGTTGGACCCACTATACTCAAAATTTGTGTTCAACATAGAGACAACTTACAAGCATTTTCTAGTCTACGTATTCATATACAAGACAATTCCTAACGACAAATATCAACCGTTCAATTCCCCCCCCCCACTCCCCAAAGGTCTGACCATGGACCTACGTAAGATCTGCAAAACAAATGTACACACGCGAAGGTAACATGTCATATCTTTATTTTTCATAGAACTCCCGAAATACCCCTCTCTACCTCGAGATCTCCACACCTCCCAGAATCACAACGGCCATTGTAATATCCACAAATATGAAGGGTAAAAGTGTAAATGAAAAATCGCAGAAAGCGACTAAACCTACAGCTCCTTTAAATTCCCAACGCCTCACTATTGTCTTGACGTTTTCTCTGGTTCTGTCCTTTTTTGTCTTTTCCACCTCTCCCTCTCGTTCTCACTTTGTTTTTCTCTCTCCTCAAGGTCTCTCTTTTTGTTTTCTCTCTCCCTATCGCATTTACTCTCTCGTGTGGCTCTGTTTTTTTTTTCTCTCTCTTTTCTTCTAAAATAGAATAATCGATTTGGTCTCTGCTTTAAAAGGTGAGATTTGATAAAAAATAAATCAAGAATCAACCAAAAGGAGCTGAGATTTTCAAAGGCATTAAAGAATCAAAATTTTCGGTCAAAGCAGAGATTATTCTTTCTTTTAATTATAACGAAGTTTCCTCTCTGTAAGGCATGTTGTTACCAAACTTTTAGTTTATATGTATATATTAAATTTATTTTGTTGCCATTATTGCCTGGTGTTTCTATTTTTGTTAAGGAAGCTTCATATGGTCGGTTTTGCAATAATATACTGTTTATATAAAATGTATTTTGGGATTACGTAAGATTATTAGGTTTTCTTTTAAAAGGGCTTCTGAGTTGCTCTCTTTATGAGCTAATAGGTTGGTTCTTTTGTTTTTATTTTCGCGTCGTTTTCAGGAACGTTTTTGCAAAATAAAGAGTTTTTTTCTTTATAAATTAAGTTAGTAATTTTTGTTTTCATTTTTGAAGTGTTTGTGTATCACTCTGTTTCTGTTTCCTTTCCTTGTGGGTTTTGAAGCGAAACTGGAGATTGATTTTGTTTTTCAGTTTCTTTTGTTTTTGGTGTTTTCTGTTTTTATTTCTGGGTTTTGAAGCAAAACTGGAGTAAACTTGTTTTTGTTTTTTATGTTTTTGATTTTGGTGATTATGATTTCAGGTTGCAGAGGTCGCAGCTATTAGAAGGGGTAGTTGTTTTGTCGTATCTTCGTGGTTTCTTGAGATTCACGCTAATATGAAGTGAAACTTTTGATAAAAGCTTGGAGAAATTTCGTGTGGATTTTGAAGGTACGATTTTTTGTTTGTTTGTTTTTGTTTTCTGGTCAGAGAAATTCTCGCGGAAATTTAATTCGATGGTATTTGATTGATTAATGAAACCTACTTTTACGAGCTTTCCATTTTATGTAATTGGTTTACTCTACGGTGTGTACACCAACTATGGTGCAAAATGCAAGGGATCCTAGCCGTTGACGCGTCCGAACATTTTATGGTGCCCATGTAGGTTCCACATGAGCTTCAAAAGATGGACTGTCTGGTATATTTGTCAAATTCTAAAATTTTTAGACTTTCACTGATAATTTTGAAATGTTATATCTTATTTTCTGGGTTCTATGTTTATATTTAGTTATTAATGAAGTTTTCTTAAAATTATTAGTAAAGTATTTAAAGTTTCTAAAATCAATGTTTAAGACTCGAGTCAACCATTAAATTTTCAGTATATTTTGGGTCGTGTCCATTTTTTTGGCTTTGAACATTTCTACTGGAAGATATATTTTTTTTAAAGTTTTCTAAACGTTAAAAGAAAAGTTTTATGGGAAAAAAACTGAAAAACAGTTTTTAAGAAATAAAGTTTGTATTATAACAGTTTTAATTATTGTTTTATTAAACATAAAATATTTTTTAGTTTTATTTACTAAAATTTGTTTCAAAAATTGTGACAGCTAAAAATCCTTTTTGCTAAGCAAAAGCTATCTAAAAGAAAAAAAGTAGAAGGGAAAGCAAACTAAGTTGCAGTTTTTTTTTGATAATTGAAATAAAAAATGTTTTCAAATGAAACTTTTAAATTTCAAGAGATTAATACAGTAAAAACATTTTCAAATGAAACATTTTTATGTTTTATTTCATAAAAAAAGATAAAAATACTTTTATATAAAGTTATAACAAACGAGATCAAATAGTAAAATAAAATTTAAAAATTTAATTAGGTTGAATCCCTTGGGTTTTAAAAGTTTTAGGTTTGAGTAGTGTATGTTTATATTTTATCAATAAAAAAAATTAAAAAATTAACATAAGTGAATTACATTGAGTTTCATTGTAGTGTTGTTTGGAAACCTTCTTAAAAAGGACACTATCTATGTTTGGGTTTTGATTTTAAACTGAATCACTTAAATTAATTTAAAGTAAAAATATTTTGAACCATTAAGTGGTACTGATTTAAACACAAGTACCCTCATTAATTTTTTCTATATCATTGTATTAACGAGTATGTATTCTATAGGAAAGATCTTTATGTAGTGTTGTCATTTGGGCCACGAGATTTTGCAAAATCATGATTTTCCAACGGTAATTAAAAACCCAAATCAGATATTCATTAATGTGGGCCCCAATCCAAAACCCATAGTACATCTTTTAGGGTGTAGATGGTGGACGGACCAAAGAGGTAAGAGGTGTGAATCAGCTAGCCGCTTCTGAGTTGTTCATCATATTTCTTATTCTCTTTTTTTCTTCTCACTTTTTTACATGTGGGGTCAAAGAGAAAATAATGTTTGAACAAAATATTTATACCAGTGAGCTAATCTATGGGACCCATTGTTTTCTGCCATAAATAATTCTCTTGCGTTGTGTTGTGTAAGTTGAAATTGAGCCATTGAAAATGGAATGAGTGAAATTATTGCTTTTCTCTACAGAAAATTTGTAAGAGGGAAAGCTTTATTTTCCGACAGAAAATTTGTAAGAGGGAAAGCTTAGCTTAGCTATTAGAAATTCATTTTTAACATTTTGATGCAAAAATTATTAGTATATTTTCTAGTAGGCATATTTTGACCCAAAAGAGTGAAAAGAATGGTAGGCCTAGCTGAATAATTTCCACAAGTTGTTTGATTCTTGCAAGTACATATCTAATTGATTCCTCCTTGCATAGAATAATCTACAACCATTTTGTCTTTGTATACAGAAATGCTTACTGTTACATAGACAAAGCATATTTAGAACTTTGAACTTTAAACACATCTTTTAAGCTTTGTCCTTCAACACTCAGACCTCAATCTTCTCCTTCTCCACGGCCTTCTTCTGTTTATCTTTCTCTATCTTGTCCGGCGTGTTAAAGTCCTTACCTTTTCTACTCTTTCAAAAGAAACCGAATTGGAAACTCTTTTAAAGTCGAAAGAATAGACTAAAAAGAAATTCCATCATCTATTAATGACCTCGGTCTAAGCGTTAAAGGGTATTACTTTTCTTTTTCTTTATTATCATCATCACATATCTTTATTTCCTTTTCTCTCTTTCCTTGATTTGTTATCACTTTCGTTTATCATTACTGTTATCACCTTCCTCATCATTTTTGATCTTCTGCAGATGGAATCTGTGAAACCATCCGCTGTTACTCCAACAAAGAGTAAATTAGCTCGCGCTTTCGCCAAAGTTCTTCAACATCGTACAGAGACTGGGATTGCCCTGGTAAATAGTATTCAGAAAGTAAAACCCCAAGAAAAGGTCAATTATGATAAAAACTTAAGAACGAATGGGAAAGATCTGTCTCAGTCATTAGACAAGCTTGACGAGGAGTACGAGAAAAGATGGTCCTTAGAAGCCCTTCTCGCGAGACTGTTTGCCACCATTTCATCAGTTAAAGCAGTGTATGCCCAGTTACAACATGCTCAGTCTCCGTATGATGTTGAATTGATTCAAGCTTCTGACCAATTGATAGTAAATGAGTTGAAGACTTTGTCTGAATTGAAGCAATGTTTCTTGAAGGAACAGATTGATCCTTCTCCAGAAAATACGCTTCTTTCAGCTGAAATTCAAGAACAGAGAAGTCTTTTGAAAACATATGAAATCATGGGGAAGAAGTTGGAGTCTCAGCTGAAACTCAAGGACTCCGAAATCATATTTCTTCGAGAGAAACTGGAGGAATCCAGTAAGCAAAACAGGTTGCTAGAGAAGAGAATGAATCAAAGCGGTCAGTCATTTGTGCTCGACAGGCTTCACTTGTCAGGCCTAACCCTTAGCCATTTCGTTACAGTTCTTCGTCATACGGTTAAATCCATCAGGAGCTTTGTTAAGTTGATGATTGAGGAAATGAAGTTAGCTGGCTGGAACATTGATTCAGCAGTTAATTCAATTGAACGGGGCGTGTTTTATTACCAGGCAGATGACAAATGTTTCGCTTTTGAGTACTATGTTTGCAGGGAAATGTTCGATGGATTCCATCTTCCTAACTTCTCTCTTTCAAGCGAATCTTCTTCCGAGAAAAAGAGACAGCAACAGCTCTTCTTTGAGAATTTCACCGAGTTAAAATCCATGAAAGTGAAGGAATTTATCACAATGAATCCTAAATCAACATTTGCAAAATTTTGTCACACCAAGTACTTGAAACTTGTTCATCCCCGGATGGAATCATCATTATTCAGAAACTTGCATCAAAGAGATCAAGTGATGTCTGGTGGATTCCCGGAGACAGACTTCTTTGCTTCATTCGCTGAAATGGCAAAACGGGTTTGGCTGCTACATTGCTTAGCCTTCTCTTTCGAGCCTGAGGCCTCAATCTTTCAAGTAATCAAAGGGTGCCGATTCTCTGAAGTGTACATGGAGAGTGTGGCAGATGAAGCATTCCTTTCACCAGACAGCACATTGGACTCCGAGCCACGAGTTGCATTCACCGTTGTTCCTGGGTTCAGGATTGGTAAAACAGTAATACAATGCCAGGTTTATCTCTCTCAGTTGCGAACCAAGGTAAACCGGTGATCTTCAATCAGTTGGAGAGGCTTAAATGGGGTAATGTATGTTTTGAGTTTTGTCCCTACAAAACATTGCAGATTGAAAAATGGGAAGCCATTGTCTGGACTCTTGATTAGTTGATTTCTTTTTTAGAGTGTGATTAGATGAGATAAATGGCTTTTTGCTTGGTTGATAGTTGTGTTGTGGGGAGTGAGGACTAGAAAAACATGGTTTCCTGGGCATTTTGTCTCATTGACCCTAAGTTTTTAGTATTTGTAAGAGACATACTTCCTCTCAAATTTGTTAATAATAGGCCAATGACAGAGGATCGTCTAGCTGTTTTGCATTATGACATCATATTATTGTTTCTATTAGACAATATGCAAGTAAAAATAAGATATAGTTGGGCAACTTTTATATTCATTTCATGTATATTTTGGATGCTGTTCTATGTATTGCCAGTTAAGTGGTGTCTGGTTTTCTGTCTCATTGTTGTCTTGGTGCCTCTCTTTCCGTCTTATCTTTTTTTTTTTTTTTTTTTTGCCCTTTTTTTACTCTCCTCTTCCCTTTAATATTTATATTTGAGATAATTATAAAAACACCCCTCTATTTATATGAAAAATATACTTGCACCCTTAAATGCTAAAAGTATCTCATCTTAGTCAACTCATAGGCAAAAGTATATAATTGCATTCTTGAATCTCTTGTTTTAGGAACGCAAGTGTATGCTTTTTAAAATATGAGTTTTTCGCATATTAACACACCCCTCTTTTAAGTGACTTTTATGATGTCTTTTGACTAATATAAACTAATCATTGTAGAGTTTAAGGGTGTGTTAATATATTTTTAATATAAAAAAAATGTAATTGTACTTTGTATAACTTATAAAAAAATTTGTTGTTTGTATCAAGTTATAAGGGTATTTTTATAATTTTCTTTTTTTCTAAATTAATTTACTATGAAGGGTTCCATAAAAAAAAAAAAATTACCATGAAGTTATAAGGTTTTTACCTTTCATTGATGTTGGTGCCTCCTAAAAGATTTACAAGAAAAAAGTTGAGTAGCTTGGAACTTGTTACTAAAATGCCTCTACGTTGAAGGGAAAAGCCTAGAAGGAAATAATTTTTGGGGGATAACACCAAAAACGTGTATTGAACTGCAGAAAAAAAAAAACACTTTCTTGAACGTGTATATAGGAGTAAGTACATTAAACGTTGGGTCTGCAAAAACATTATAAAAGTTAGCTTTGGTCACAAATATATATTATGTTACCGACTTGATTTAATGTGGTCAGTCGACTGAGGGGCATCATGTGTTGACAAGCATTTCTGTTTCTGACTTCTGTCGATGTAAAGAAAGGATGAGATTGTTTGATGGGTTAGCATCACCTGATGCTGGGGTTCTATACCGGAAAAAAAATTGGAGCTTCAAATTTTAGAAACCATTGTGTTTGTGCCACGTGGGAAAAAGTTAGATTTAAATCATAATCAAAATTCACAACAATGTGTGTTGTTTGATATTCAAATCTAGGCTGTCCCCATCATCAATTGATATTTAAATTTGTTCTTGGTCTAAATTTGAATAAGAGCCACAAATTTGAATAAAAGTTAACATATAACTAAATTATACATTAGTCATCATTAATGTACATGATTAATTGATAAAATAAATTGAAAAAAAAGATAAAAAAAGTTTATAAAATCTTCACGTTTTTGAATTGCACTTATCTCTTTTTGAATATTAAGTATAAATCTTCTACTATCGTATTGTGTATCGTAAAAATTTTCAGTATATTATTTACAATATAAACGATCAAGTAATAAATATATAGGAATGTCATTTATAAAATTCATGAAATTTTCTTTAAAATTTTCTCTTTTATAATAATACAATTATTGATTGTGACATATTATCTAAAATATATTTACGAGAATTTTGAAGTTACAAGAAATCAACATGTTTTGATAAATTTTAATCTACGATCTAGTTCTAGTTTTTTCATACAAAATTTGATAAATTTTAAACCATTAGATGAAAAATGAGTTTAAATTACACACTAAAGTGATATATATATATATATATATATATTTTTTTTTTGTTGAAATTATGTGCAATTGATCTATTGCATGAGTTTTATTGAATAGTAAAATTTAATCCCGAATATTATTTTTTTAAGTATTATTTTTAAAAAAATTCTCAAACTCCGTATAAAAAAACTTCATCTAAGTTTTGTCCGATAAAATCAAGTTAAACTAACTTTAAATTAACATGTAATAAAAAGGTAATTAACTAAAAGTTTATTTAATTGTGTTAGAAATTTTCCATGAGACCCACAAGTTGTTACTCTTACTTGGTACAATTTTTTTCTACTCAAATATTATCTGTTAAAGTTGTATTTTAAATATTTTTTTCTTTTATAAAAAATGACAAGTGATTTATTTAAAAAAAAACTATATTACAAATCAATGATAACGGATGGTTCAATGAGCACATGAAAATCACCATCCAAAAAGCATCATTGTCCAGTTGTAGCCGTTTCTAAAGCTTCCAACTAACCCATAGCCACCTGTTTTCCTGATGGGCTTACAAAACAAAATCAAATACCGTTAAAACACTTAGATAGTCTTTGATTACATTTTATAACACCCAAATCATTTAGATGTTCATCATAAGACTTGTAGGCTTGAATAAAAGTGGGGCAATCACCTCCCAATAACTTGCCCAAATTTCAAATCATTTTGGGGTGTCGTAAGGAAAAATGCGTGCTACTTTTATAGGACATTTGAAAATCTTTGGGGGAGCCAAGGCACCCCTTGGCCCCCTCTTCCTCGGCCATTGATCTTGATTTTGAGGGGATTGAAGAATAGAAGTTTTGATAATTCTTGATGGAGTACACTGTTTTAGGTCCAATAGGAAGAAAGATGAGAATTATTTAGAACATGTCAATCTTATTATTTTCAATTGGACGTAAAGTTGTAAGAATTGTTACAAAACAATTCATATCAAACATCATATAATAGGATTGTAGAACATCCAATATAATATGATTAATTTTATTAGGGGTGATTGGGTGAGGAAACGGTTGAAATTGTAGGTTTGGTCGGTTAAAAATTTTAACCAACCTTTTTTGATAAATTTTTTTTAACCATTTCGATTGAATTAACCTAAGTATTTCGACATTAATCGATTGAATTGATTTCGGTTGGTGTAATCGGTTAAACGGTTAACCGATATTATTTATATAATAATTATTTTTTAATTTATTATATATTTAATTTATACTTAATATTTTTTAGTTTATTATATTATATATTATATATTATATTTATATTTAACATATTATTAATATTAATATTAATTAATCGGTTAAACGATCGAAGTGATTAAAAAAATTAATCATCCACAGACCGATTAATCGATATATATTATTCGATTAAACATTTTAACACTGATTTAATCAACTAATTAAACTATTTTAATCAAAATAATCGATTAATCAATTTTAACAATTTAGTGAACATACGTTCTTGCTTTTTGGTGTTGAAATATGTTTATATTAAGAACTGCAATAAATAGGGTGAGAGGAGTTAAAAGGATTCCTTAAAAAATGAAACATATTAAGAACTACAATAAATATAGAGAGAGAGAGAATTAAAAGGATTCCCTAAAAAATGAATTAAAGAAAGAAAACAAGGTATCAGTTGGCCTAGCTACAAATTCGGTCGTTGGGAGTGAAAAAGGGTTTTTGTTTTTTTTTTAGTAAAACAATTTTGAACTAAGCATTTGATAAAAATTATGGTAAAACAATAGCTAAGGCAAAATTTGGCACACATTTCAGCTATTTTAGAATCTATTTTTTAATTTTTTATTCTTTCTTTAGCTTCTGCTTTTTTGGAAGTTGTGCTAAACCATACCCAATCTAGATTAAGGGGTTTACTCATTTTTTACTTGATGTAAAAAAATAAATACAATTTGAGCATGTGAGGGAAATATTAATTTTACATTAATCACGTGTTTCTTAGAAACAAGACTATCTAAACTAAATATTGTGTAAAGTTCACATGTTCAATGAGCTTTTAGTTGCCCCCGTCAATCAAACAATTTGATGGCTACTTGCTAGGAAGGAATCAAACCATGAATTTTCAATTGACTAAACAATTTTTTCTTGTATGGTTAGATTTGCTATGTTATGTCTATAAAAAAAAATAAAAAATTCATGATAATAAAAAAAAATTGGTTCATCCATTGAAAGAAAAATCAGGATAATAAAAAAATATTATCTAAAAAATTAAAAGAAAAAACAAAACTTACAAAATATCTCTGGATCTGGCTATTTTATTGACCCAACTTCATAAAGATTTTGGCTCCCGCTTTGCTGACTGTTATATATAGGGGTCATCTGCTAATACCAAACACAAATTAAAGTGACAATTAGTATTAATCAATCGTACATGCGAGACATGAGTGCATTGGAGATGGGTGGTGAGGTGACAGAGATTGAACATGTTGGCTACGGAGTTCGCAAATTTGGTGCAGTAGTGATAAAGATTAGGCCTGCAAACAAAAATAAGAAGAAGAAGAAGAAGAGTTTGAATGATCAAAATGACATACTTCATGTTCATGATCATAACTATGAAAGGTTAGTTGATTGTTATTAAATCTTTGTCAAGTTAAACACTTATTTTTTTTTAATTAATCTGCATTTTGATTTTCTCCTTATATCAAATTACATAATGTTTAGTTAGAAATATTGTTTTTTTGTTTTTTACATTGATGGAAAGAGATTCGAAAGCGATTACTAGATTAAGAGGTCCGAGTTAAACACTTTCTTTAAAATTAACTAAAGAATTAGAGATTTCTTTTACCCTATCATATTATTTTTTTTTGCTTTGTGTATTATGATTCATTAGTTTTTTTTTGTGTGTTGAATTTCTTGTTTTTTTTACCTTTCAAAAACTTTTAAACTATTATTGATAAAAGAGAAAAGAAAACAAACAAAGTGATAGAAAAGAATCGTTATGAGAAAGAAAAACAAAAAGATTAACATTTTCTTTCTACATATACAAATCCCCAAACTGAAAGGATTTAAGAGTGAAAAGTAAAAAAAATATTTTTAATTTATTTTTTTCTTTCATTTTTCTATTATTTCAATCAAATATATAATTTAAAGATGAATGTTTTCCTTTTTATTTTTTTCTCTCTCATATTTTTCTCTATCAATTACAGTCATAGTAATCCCTATTTTGACCTAATGTTATATAAGTTTTATCTTTTTCAACCAAGGCTAGGATTTTTAGAGAATTTTGTATATATGATATTGTTTTTCTCCACTTTTGATGATCAAAATAATACTGATGAGGTCACAAATGTTTCAATATTTATTAGCTATATAAATTATCTAGTTATATTCTTGAATTATTGAACTTCTGTTTTAAACAGAATAATTACGAAAATTTAATGTTTCATTTAGCCTGCAAATTAACTATGAACTTATTAATTATTAGTAGGACTGGAATTGAGGCGAACTTTTATCGAACTATTTGAGTTCGAGTCCGGTCACATCTAGACTCGATCGAGCTCGAGCATGAAAATTAAGCTCGTATAGCATATCGACTTGAGCTTGAATACCTTAAGGTTCGGTTCGAAAGATATTCGAATAGTTCGATAAGGTATTATCGAGCTCGAGCTAACCAATATTTATTTAATATTTTTATTTATTAAAATTATATTTCAAGCTCAGGCTTGAGCTTGAATAGACTCGTTTGTTATCGAGTTTGAGCCTTCATAAAATTTATTAAGTTTGAACCCAATTTTCAAGCTTGATTCGAACTCGAGCTCAAACCTGTTCATTTAAGCTCGAGCTGAGCTCGAATATCTAAATATTCAGGCTCGATTCAGCTCGAGACCACCCTTAATTATTAGACTGTTATGAAATATAAATGAACTCATATAACTATTAGCAACTAAAAAACAAGTTTTATCAAATGGTATAATGAAATCATTTGATAGTAATTGAGTATTATTTGATAAAATGGTACATACCATTTGACAACAATTGAGGTATTATTTTACAGTAATTTAAGTATTATTTAACAGTAATTTGAGATGGCACCGTAATTACCTCCGATAAGAGATCTATTGAGTTTATGAGCTATATTATAAAAGGTAGCCTTCTTCAATTTCTTATCATTCCGTTTCTGGTGTGAACGGGACACATCTTAAATCTTTTGACTTTACTAACAAGCTTAGCTGACACCCACCGTCCATGTTCTTCTAATGTGGTAACTTTTATTTTTTGAAAGAGTGGAAAAATTTTATATTGTATTAAAATATAATTGTCTCGTCTTATTTCATGATCTAAGCTAATTTCAATATTCTCTCTTTCAAATGATATGTGAAAAGTGAGCAAGGGCGCTCATGTCATCTTGTCTTCATATTTGTAATCCCATTGTTGATTGGCCTCCTTCAAGTGGATTATCAAAGCAAAAACCAGTCCCCATTTCAAACAAACCCTGCAAAAATGTGGGTTTTCTTTGGAGCAACAATTGTCTACTGCATGGGACTGGCCTTCAAGACTGAAATCAGAAGTACTAAGTATCTCGCAAGCTGCCACTCTCAATTACTTGGCCACATAGTTCTTATCTCTGGTGCTCTGTCTTCGGTATCCTTAGTATCAATCTTCCTCCCACGCTGTCTCGGTTACCTTCTTTTCGTGTTGTGGACATTTTGGCCTGTAATAAAAGCATGTCAATTGTTGAAGGTTTTTAACAATGGTGTTCCCTAACTAGAAGCAGAAGCAGAAGCAGAAGCAGAAATGTCTCTACATGGAGTAGTACATTTTTACTTTAACAATTGTCATGTTTGTTGTATCAGAGTATTGGGTCTGCACTCTGCAGAATTTGTTTATGTAACAGACTTTGCTACTAATTGCATCTTAACTAGTTGAGAGTTGCTACGAATACACCCATGAGTGCCACCCTTATTAGCTCCAAAGCTAACCAATCAGGGTTAAATTTTTTCCACTCGCTACAATAGTTTCCCGATCACTACAGTGATTTCTCAGGATATAATAGTCAGTTACTAGTTAAGCTTCATGATATAATGCGCTTTTACTTGTTGACAACTTCTAGTGGCCAAATTGGGTGACTATTTTGAGTGTTTATATCTCTTTTCCGTAATTAGTTTGTTAACATTTTTACCAAATGCTAAACAACTTTTAACTTAACATTACTTCTATCACAACTAAATTATAATACATGAACTCTTTACTTTACTCTGTTGTACCAGTATCAGACATCTACACTTTGGATAAGGATATGACACTTATTGGACACTCCAAATTAAAAGAGAAAGCATGAAAAAATACAAAAAAAATAAAAGAGAAAGCATGAAAAAATACAAAAAATAAACAAGTCTAAAATTGAGACACATACTCGTATCTGATACCTATATCTCAATCAATGTAACATAGCAGCTAAGTAACAATTTTGGTTCATCACGGCAAAACCTCTAGCGAGGCCAAATGTGCTATAATGAGGTAGTATTTATTAGCGAGTTATTGTTCATATGTAATTCTTATGTATTAGTGAGGATATTATTGTAATTGCAACTAAACCCTTGTATTATGCATACATCATTAGCAACCCTATTATGATATGCCATTCAACTTATACTACTTAAGCTTGTTCATGGTATCATAGCCCCCAAGCCAAACGACAATATCCATGGCTTATTCTTCCTCGATTTCTTCATTGATATCTTCTACTTCTTAGCTTCCAGTCATGTCTTCTTCCTCCATTACTTTCTCATTCTCTTCTCCCATAGCTCAATCATCAACCCTAGCCACCGACCTCACTTTGCCATGGAATTCCTCATTTGCAGGCACACTTCTATACCCTATTACTCTTGGATCATTGTTTCCCATGATCATTGTCTCCCCCTCTTAACGTTGCTTCATCTCCAAACACTATTCTTAATCCAGATATTTTTAACCCTAGCTCTCAAATCAAAACACCACTCTTAACTCTTGTTTCTCTCCCTACACAATCAGCTTGTACTCTTCCAATCCCATTTTCCCAATTTGTTTCTTCTCCTTCAGCTTCTCTTGCACCAACATATATCACCAATCTCATCACTTTCAAACTCGATTCCAATAACTACCTTTTATGGAAGTCCCAATAGAAAAATGTCTTAATCTCCTATGATTTACAAATATATATTGATGGGCCATTTTCTTGTCCACAACAATATCTTAGTGATGGTGACAATCACATTGTTGTCAATCATATGTATCAACAATGGGTTCGTACATATCACACACTAAAATCTTGGTTAAGTGCCACCCTTTCCCATAATGCGTTCTCCAAGATGTATATCAATTATCCACCTAAAAAGATATTTAGACCGCTCTTGCCCAAAATTATATAGATCAATCCATAACAAATAAAATTGATTTAAAATTCAAGCTACGTTGGTACAAGAAGGTTGACAAAACCATGGACACTTATATCAGGGACATCAAATGCATAGTTGATGTTTTGGTTGCCATTAATACTCATCTCTCAAGCCGTGATTTGGCTTCTCATGCCTTGGTTGGTCTACCCAAAGACTATAAGTCCTTCACAACTACCATTGCAAATAATTCTAAGCCGATTACCTTCGATAGCCTCTACACCAAATTGATCCATCAAGAGAAAAGGTTGAAGCATCTGTCTGATCTCTCTTCTACCTTACAACCTACTGCCCTTGCTGCTACCACCAACAATTTTTCTGATCAACATGGTATAGGCAGGAGGGGTGGATCACAACAACGTGGTCAAGAAAGAAACCACTGTTGAAATTCTGGCCGTAGTTCTTACAAATATGGTTCTCCCTCATCGGTTGGTTTCCTAAGATCACAACAATAGCCTTCTCATAGTTATGTTTAAGGTAATTCTTCTATACCATCTCTACAATCAATAGGAGATTTAGGTAATCCTTCTTCATTTAAGGATGGTGCCTTGGGTTCGTATCCAAATATTGTTCAGTGTCAAATTTGTTCCCATTCAAACCATTTTGCTGCTCAATGCCCAAACTGCCATAATCATGCTTACACACTTGGTGACTTTCCAAATTCTTTTTTTGTATTGTCTGTTGGTGAAACTAATGACAATACTTGGTACTTGGACTCAGTTGCTTTCGTTCATATGATTCTTGATGCGGATAAACTTTCTAAACCTTTACCTTATAATGGTTCACAAAGTATATTAGTTGATGGTAGAAATTTACTTAATAATAAGCAAGTTGGTTCTTTTCTATTACACATTCCATCTCACTCGCTTCATTTGAGTAATGTCCTTCATGTTCCTCGTTTGTCTCATAATTTGTTTTCTATTAAATGATTATGCACAGATAACAATTGTTATGTTAACATTAATTCTTTTATTGTGTGTGTTAAGGACAATCCAATGGGGACAACTCTTTTGTATTCCTCCAATGATGGTGATCTTTACTCACTTCCTTCCATCTCCGTCTCTCCTCACTTTTGCGGTCTTGTGGCTACTCGAGTGTCTAGTTAGTCTACCATTGTTGCTTAGGACATTTAGGCTCTAGAGTATTATCTAGTTTGGACAATAATAATTTGGTTGATTCCTCATTTAAATTTAGTGGTGTTTGTTCTCCTTGTGAGTTAGCAAAATCTAAGCATTTACCTTTTGATTTGGCTGAGCATTGTATGCTAGAACCATTATTTTTAATACATTAAGATGTTTGGACCTCACATCTTTTATCTAACTTGGGTTATCAATATTATAACTCATTTATGGATGATTTTTCTCGCTTTACATGGATTTTTCCTATGCATGACAAAAGTGAAGTTTTCACTTATTTTTGTACTTTCAAAAATCTGATGGAAAATCACTTCTCTACGAAAGTAAAAAAATTCAAAGCGATGGTCGTTGTGAATATGATAGCAATGGCTTCAAAAAATTTCTTAATCAAAATAATATTCATTTTCGCAACTAATTTCCAAACACACCACAACAAAATGGTGTGACCGAAAGAAAACACTAACACTTTATTGACGTGGGTTGATGCAACATATATTAATTGGCTTCCTATTGATCTCTTGTGCAATATTTCTTCTTTTGAAAAATTGTTTAAACATCTAACAAATTATATCTTGTTGCATGTGTTCAATTGTGAATACTATCCTAATCTCACTGCATGCTCACCACACAAATTGGCACCTAGGTCTATCAAATGTATTTTTCTTGTATATAATCACCAATATAAAGGTTATCTTTGTCTCAATCCTCTATCTAGTAAGGTTTACATTTTGTGTCATGTTAAATTTCATGAGTTATCATTTCCTTATTCCTCTCGTCTCTTTTCTCTCATCGTCTAATTCAATGTCATCCTCCTCTCAATCTTCTCTAGTAGTGACCTCACATCTATCAATGCTTACACTTCTGTGACTTCAACGCTTCTTCTGTTATTAGTCAGTCTTATCCGGCTATAAGTAACATTTTCTTAGTTACCAGTCAATCTCTTCCAGTGTCTAATTACCATTCATTTGTTACTAGTCAGTCTTTTCCTATTCCTAGTCATCATTCATTAGTAACCAATCAGACTCCTGTTATTAGTTCATCGTCAATTGTGATTGCCTCATCACCACTCTTGTCTTCTTCTATTACCGGTGATTCTTCCCCACATCCTCCCACTATTTCTCTCGCGGTTCACACTGATCTTCCTATGGTCACCAATACTTTTCCTTAGGGGTGAGCATGGGTTGGTTTGGGTCTGGTTGACCTAAAAATTTAACCCAACCTAATTACACCGGGTTGAAAAAATTTCAACCTAATCCAACCCATGAACCTATCCAATCTCAGCCCAATCCGACCCATTCAAATTGGTTTGAGTCATCGGTTTAGTATTTTTTTTCACTTAAAAAGTAATGCAAACATGTTACATAAAAAAATATTTTACTACAATTAGTCATCATTCATTATATCCAAAATTAAATTCATACATTAATATATTAAATCTTACAAACCATCATTTACAAAATTAACTACCTTAAATCACTTCACTCAAAGTTCAAAGTACCTTAATTTAAAACAAACTATACAAAAGTAAATAGAAACTCGATTTTAAAGGAGTTTGATTAATCAAAATTTTCAAAACTTCAACACTAGTATAGACTTGGTCATAAAATCTCTATAACCAAGTTTCGTTATACCAAAGAGATGAAGTGAATGAACATATATAGGATAAGTAAATCAATTTAACAATTTTGAAAAGCATATTGAAACATGAGAACAATTGTTATTCTTCAACTAAAAAGTATTAGAAAAAAATATACTCCTCACATATTTAATTAATTCTAATTGACAGTTTTTATGGAAACTATCATTTTTCATTGGAGGGTTTCTGAGAAGAAAAAAGAAAAAAAAATGATATATATAGACACACACACACACACATACGAAATATATATTGCAGTCCAAACTAACTTACCAAAACATGAATATAGTCCATCAATCCTTAAAGTATATTTTAAATATATATAAAATATAATTATATAATGATAGGGTTACCAGTTTAGGTCGGGTTGAAAATTTTTAACCCGTAAGCCAACCCACTAAGTTTAAACAATTCTCACCCCAAACCTAACCCAACTTTAGAAAACCCCAACCTAACCCATTGCACGGGTTTGGGTCGGGTTCGTGGGTTTATTGGTTTCCATGCTCACCCTTACTTTTCCTATAGTTATCACTTCCCCTTCTATTGGTCATACATGACTACCCATCATAAAACATGCATTTGCAAACCAAAACACCTTCTTTCTTTATATTCTGTGACGCAGGAGGATCCAAGTTAGATGATGCAGAGTTGGCAGATCAGCGCAGAACTGGCAGGTGGACTACCTAGAACGGGCCACAGGCTCAGATCAGGCTCGAAAGACCCTAGTCTGATTGGAAACGGGCCAACGAACAAAACTTGATTATGTTGCAATCAGCCTAGCAAAATTTTAGCCAAAAAACGACGTTTATGCCTCCAAATTGGCAGTTTACACTTTTTAGGAAACTTTTTATTTTAGTTATTTTAATTTCAGCCTTAATTTAATTTTCCTATTTTGTTTCGACCTTATAAATAGGGTCTTAGGGTTTCGTAAACATTATTATTGAATTTGCATAATTTTAAATAAACATCAGAGCTGTTTCTCTGCATTGTTTTTAGGGTTTTTCTTGTGTTACTCTTTGTGAACGATCTGTTCGACTAGCTTGCAGAATAATCGCTATTCTGCCCGGCGTCATTCTGCCTCATCTAATCTCGAACCAACTTACTTCTCTCATGCCATTAAGGAACCATAGTGGAAATCAATAATGGTTGATGAATTCAATGCCTTGATTGAAAATAAGACTTGGACTCTTGTTCCATATGATCCTTCTAAAAACTTGGTTGGTTGTAAATGAATATATCAAGTAAAATATAAAGTTGATGGGTCTGTTGAGTAGTATGAAGCCAAATTAGTAGCCCGAGGGTTTCACCAATAGGCAAGGATTGATTACCATGAAACTTTCAGTCCGGTTGTTAAATCCACCACTATTCGACTTATTCTTTCTACTGTATCTCTAAGTTGGGTTATCTACCAACTTGATGCCAAAAATGCATTCCTTCATGGATATCTTTCTGAGAAGGCATATATAAAGCAACCCCCAAGTTTTGTTGACCCTATGCATTATACTTTTGAATGTAAACTGCAAAAACCCTTTATGGTCTCAAACAAGCGCCCCATGCTTGGTTACATTGATTCAATTCTTTTTGCTCACTAAAGTTTTTGTATAATGCATAGTTGATACATCAATGTTTTTTCATCGGTCTAGTCATTGGATATTGATTCTTATTTTGTACGTTGTTGATATAATCTTAACTGGCAGTAGCTCTACATCTCTGTTTAATTTCGTTACCATTTTATCTTTTACATTTGCAATGAAAGATTTTGTTGATCTCCACCATTTTCTTGGCATTGAGGCTTTTCGTGCTCCTACAGAACTTTTTCTTTCTCAAAATAAATATGCTCAAGATCTTCTTGCTAAATCTCTAATGTCTTCTAAAACCCCTCTTTTTTTCAAGACACAACTATCATTGCATGACGGGGAATTACTTTATGATCTCACTGACTATCAGAGTTTGGTTGGAGACTCCAATACTTAACTAGGATTAGGCCGAATTTATTTTTTGCTGTTAATCTTGTGAATCGGTTTATCATTGTCCCAGGACATCTCATACGCAGGTTGTTAGACAAATTCTTCACTACCTTAAAGGTGCTGTTGATCATGATCTCTTTCTCGAATCTACTTAAGATGTTTCTCTTATAGCCTTTGTAGATGCCTACTAGGTAGGGTGTCCTAATAGTCACAGGTCCACCACTAGTTGTGCCATTTTCTTTGGTGCTAATCTCATCTCTTGGCAGGCCAAGAAACAACATATTGTTTCACAATCTAGCAGTGAATCTGAGTATAGATATGTGGTAATTAAATTGCAGAAACATATTGGATTTGTCACCTTCTTCGAGATCTTGGGGTTTGTTTATGACATCCCATTATAGTTTTTTGTGACAATTGCTGTGCTACATATCTTGCAGCAATCTGGTTTTCCATGTTCACACAAAACACATTGAAATTGATTTTTATTTTGTGCATGAGAAAGTGGCTCAAGGTGATTTACAGGTTTATTATGTACATACTTCTCGCCAGCTTGCTAATATGGTTACTAAAAGTTTGGCATCCTCTTATTTTCATGATGTCAAATACAATCTCTCAATGGTTTCGCCACATTCAAATTGAGGGAAATAATTATTGCTCATATATAATTCTTATGTATTAGTGATGATATTATTGTAATTACACTTAAAACCAACCCTATTAGGGTATTCCATCCAACTCATACTAAACTTGTTCAATATTGGATACTAATAATTTGTTGATGATATGAGACCATTATTTTTTTTAAAGGCAAAATACATATTTTAGTACAAAGAACAGGTTCATCTGTACGCAGCTTGAGGAGAAACCAGAAACGGAGCAGCATTGAAAACACCATCTTCTAACAAACAGAACAAAGACAAAAAAATTGGAACAATTCTCTCCGAATACTACATCGGGTTGTTAATAAGAGGAACATGGCGCTTGTAGTATTAAGAAGCAATGTCTTGTCTGGTTGTAGTTTCAATTTATGTTTTATAAAACAAATTTTTAAAATTAAAATTGTTTAATATTTAATAAATTAATAGTGAAAAGATACAGATTATCGTAAAATTTATTTTTCAGTTTTTGATTTCTTTTCTTCATAAAACTGTTTTTAAAGGGGTTTGGCTTAATTAAATTTTGTATTTGGACTAGACACCATCAAAGTTTGATCTTCAAGCTTTGGTTCATCAACTATTGTTTTTGTTCAAAAGCTTAATTAAAATTTGGCATTAAATAAATAACATGATTTAGAGATAAAAAAATGGAATTTACGGTTGGACTATGTTTCTTGAGAGAGAAAAGAAAAAATGAGATAAAAGAAAATAAATTGTATATTTTTTTCAACTTATTAGTAAAAAAAATCAGAAAAAATATCATTATTTCTATCAAACACATGATGAAATATTGATTTTTTCTTTCTTTCTTTCATCTATCTATTCTTTTCTCTAAAGTTTCCTTATTATTATGTTTTTCTCCTATCAATCATAGGATCGTAGCTTTAGTCACGATTAGCGCAATTAATCTGTTTAGATTATTCATATAATATACGTATGTATTTTATTCGACATTCACTCATCTAGTGTATGTTATTAAAAATAATTAAGATTAATAAATTATAAGAAATGCAAATAATCATTTTGTTTAATAATAATTGTTATTTAGATTTGTTAGATTATGTATAGCTTAGTTAGTTTAGTCCCACAATGGTTGTGTATAACTTTGCCTCTCCTATTGGCTTGTATATATAGGATAGTCCCATATTGGTTGTGTATAGCTTTGCCTCTCCTATTGGCTTGTATATATAGGACTCCCTTGTATATCAATTTTTGTGTGATTCTAATACAATATCATTCAAGACTATTTCATGAAATTGGCAAATTCAGCATGCCATCTTTTCCTCCTTTTACCACACTTATGGAGACTTCTATTTCTCCTACTCACACTAGTGATGTCTTACCTGAGTCTCCCTCACCTAATGCTCTTGATTCCACTCCGCCTGATACTCTCGACGTCGCTTCGCCTGAGCCCCCAGAGTCTGTTACATATGAGGATCATGTTCACACTTCCCCTCCAGACCTTTGCTGATCCACCAGAGTAAGATCTCTTCCATCACATCTCCAGAATTTTCATTGCTTTCATGCTTTAGCTATTTTACATGAGCCCCACTCCTATTGTGAGGCTTTCACTAACCTTTTTTGGCAGACTGCAATGAAAGAGGAACTTGATGCTTTACACAAGAATAATATATGGGATTTGTTTGATTTGCCTCCTGGAAAGTTTGTGGTTGACAGTAAGTGGGTTTACAAAATTAAGACTTGTTCAAATGGTACTATTGATAGGTACAAGGCTCGACTTGTTGCCAAGGTTTTACTCAGGAGTATAGTGTGGACTATGAGGAGACCTTTGCTCCAGTTGCTCGTCTATCTTTTGTGCATGCTTTGATAGTTGTTGCAACCTCTCGCCATTGGTCACTTTTTCAAATGGATGTTAAAAATGCATTCCTTAATGGTGATCTTAGTGAAGAAGTCTATATGCAGCCACCTCCTGTACTATCTAATCCAACAAACAAGGTATTCATCTTCGTCGAGCTCTATATGGACTTAAGGAGGCTCCTCGAGCATGGTTTGCTAAGTTTAGCAACACTGTGTGTAGCCTTGGATATTTCATAAACTCCTATGATTCAACATTGTTTGTTCGCCGCATAGACCAGGCCATCATACTTCTTCTGTTATATGTTGATGACATGATTATCACCGGGGATGATCCCATTGGTATTCAGGAACTTAAACAGCTTCTCAATCAACACTTTGAGATGAAAGATCTTGGTCCTCTCAGCTATTTTCTTGGTCTTGAGATTTCATCTTCTTCTGATGGTTATTATTTGACACAAGCCAAATATATCTCTGATATGCTTTCTCAGGCCAATCTCACAGATAGTAAGGTTGTTGACACACCAACTGAGCTTAATGCTCGTCTTACACCTCATGATGGTGAACTTCTTCGTGATTTTACTTTGTATCGACATTTGGTTAGTAGTGTTGTCTACCTAACTGTTACTCGATCTGATATCTCGTATGCTGTCCATCAGGTGAGTCAGTTTATGGCTTCTCCTCGCTCTACTCATTTTGCTGTTGTTCTTCGCATAGGTTCAATTTCATAATTTCTTTGAGAATCCCAATTCCATTCCAAGTCAAGGTTAGTTTCTAGGTTTGTTTGTCCAATGATCTTCGAGAATTCAGGCATTATCTTCGAGATTCCCATTCAAATTGTTCCCAAGTTCTGAGCTTCTTCACAAAATTCAATTTTTTCTTCTTCAAGAATCCATCCAAAGTGTTGGGTCAGTGGAGGTGTTTGGTTCACATATTCAATTTTTTTCAAGAATCTCATTCCCCATTCTAGATCAATTTCAAGGTTTTTTTGTCCACTGTTCATCACACCATTCTCAACTAGATTCATATCCGCAAAATATCCTTGTAAAGTCAATAGGATTTGTTGACTGAAAGAGATGAAGGGAGATGAAATTAATAGTTCTCATTTAGTAAGCCAACAAAAGGAACAAAAACTATGATTGGAAAAGTAATGATCTTAGTTAGCCATCTATAAGATTTTTGGTTATTGTTTCTTTTCCATTAGAAGGAATTAGGATTTTCATTATGCTATAATAAGGAATTCAATTAATTGAGTTTGATTAAAAGGTTAATTTGCAAAAAAATTTGTAAAGCCGAATTCCTCCCTCTTAGGTATTTCTGCATACCATCTTGGCCAACAATAAGTTTTTAAAGGATTATAGGTTTTTGAGATGGAAAAAGCCTCCTCTCCCAATGAAAGCTTGATACTCTTTGATTTGGCAAGGATAGATATGAAGACGATTTATACATGCAGAATGGGATAAAGATTTTTAAAATCTTCGACGTGGACAAAGATGGAAACGATGGGGCAGTCTCATCTTCGATCCGATCAATTCCGGTACTCGACTCTAATCTCCATTAGGGTTTAATGTATTATAAATATATTAAATAAAATTAATAATTACATAATTGCCCTTAGCTATATTGTGAAGTATTTTTTTAATATAGTGTAATTGAGTTTTTTATAATAAAAAATAGGGTTAACGGGAAATCCCTGATTTTTTAATGAAGAATCTCCATCTCGTTTATAAATGAGGATGAGGATGAGGATAAAGGTTTTAGTTTTCAGAAATCTCCGTCAGAGACAAAGACAAAATCCCTATCGGAAGAAAAATGTGAACCAAAAGTGATTTTATAAATGAATACGAGAATGGAAATGCATTATTCGCGTTAAATTCGTCATGTTACCATTATAATGGTTTTGCTACATGTTGTGATCAATGCAAGAAGGAAATAGCAAGTAAATATTTACACTCCGTTTGATATGACTTTAACTATAGAATTCAATTTATTTTCAAATGAACTGAAACTAGAATTCATTTGCAAATAAATTCAAACTTCATTTTAAATGAATTGAAACTAAAATTTATTTGCAAATGAATTGAAATAAATTTTCGTGTTTGGTATGCTTTTCTTAAATTGTAGAATTGAAATGAATTTTATGTTTGAAATCAACTTTAAAATTTAATTCATTTTCTTAATTTTACTCAAATATCCTAATATTATTGATGTATTTATAATACTTTATCCTTTCACGCAAACAAATAATACAAAAAATAGTTTGAATACACAGTTAAACCAATTGAAATATTAATTAATAAGAACAAAAAAACAATTTCAATACCAAGTGTTCACTTTACTAAAATAAAAAATTTATTTGCCCACAAAACTTCTTAGAATTCTCCACTCACGGTATATAAGCAAAATAAAAAGAAAAGAAAGCTTCAAATACGATAGCAAATGTTGAAAACAATGAGCAGATATCAATAAAGAATGACTGGTGAGAGAATGACAGAAGAGAAATAAATAAAGAAATGACCCTAAAAATAAAAAAATAGAGGAGGGTAATTTTTTCATTGTTATTTCATACAAATTTAAGTTTAGAGTTCATTTACAAATTCTCTATCAGTTTCGATAGAATTTGTCTAACTTAATTTCACTAGAATTCATTTACAAATGAATTCTACACTTTAATTAACAAACCAAACATATAATTAGTTTATTTGCAAATGAACTTCACACTTTATTAACAAACCAAACACAATAATTTATGTTGAATTTTATAAAAAATGTAAAATTCATTTAGACCAAATGGAGTATTAGTATCAACTTAATGATATATTTAATTAATAAAATTACCAACCGACTTGCTTTGTTTAAACACTAATGAAATAGGGAAAATGACTCTACTGCCGATCACCGACCTATTAGATTCAAAAAATATCCTAACAAACTTCCATTAAATGACATGTTTAGTTGACCCCTTTTTGCTTTTTAATTGGCTTCTCAGTCAGCACAACTCTGTATGTATTCTTGTCCAGCTAATTTCTTGCTGAGACAATTTTAAATTGAACCAGCAGCGTCCTTAAAAGAAAAAATAATGAATCAGCAACGTCAATTGTAATTATTCAAGTCTAGATGCATGAGTGTTTGGAAGTATAAGATCGACTTTTAAATTAGTAACTCTTTTATAGATAAAGAAATTTGTTATGGTGTGAAATTAAATTTATCTTTCTAATAAAAATAAAACTATTTTAAATTGTTTATTTTATACGATTTATTACTTAGGTCTCGGCTTGTTTCCTCTTTTATTAAAAAAAAGAAGTAATACACGCAATTAACTAGCATAGAAAACCACTATATAAAGTCATAGGAGTCACAGGCCATAGTGACATTACAAATTAATCTTAAGAAGACAATGAGCCATAAAAACAAACAAATTTGCACAAATAATTTAATCATCATCTGGGTCCAGATAGAATGGATGCCATAAGAGGAGATGAATCACCTTCATTAGCTTTCATGGGAGAATACACATGGTCATAATTAGTCAAGAAACCATAGTCAGTGACAGGTTCCAAATCCACTAAACCCTCTAGGACCTTCACTAACTTTGATGCAGACGGTCTCATGTGGAAATTAGTTTGTAAGCATGAGATGGAACCTTCATAATCTTGACAGCTTCTTCTTTATGGCATTGCATGTTCTCATTACGCTCATCAACCAAATCCGAGAGTTGATCTGCTTCCGCCTTTATTTGAACCATATCAATTAGGTAATTGCCAGTATCTTGAAGGTAATCTGAATTTCTCCGTCCGCAGATGATTTCAAGGATCACTACTCCAAAGCTATAGACATCGATCTTGGCTGTGATATTTTCCCCTCTAATCAACTCGGGCAATGTGCCCTGCAGTCCCCTTCGGAAGTGTTGAGACATGGGTTTGATCCTTTTCGAACGTTCTTGCTAGCCCGAAATCAGAGATTTTCACATTGAAATCTTTGTCTAGCAGTTTTGAGGCTTGATGTCGAAGTGAATTATGTTCCTATTGCAAAGATCATGCAAATATTCAAGTCCTTTGGCTATTCCTACAATGATCTTCAATCTGATATCCCAACCAAGACTTTGTGCTTGGCTTTGAGGGAAGATCCATTTATCAAAAGACCCATGGCACAAGCACTCGTAAACCAGAAGCTTGTTTGATCTCTGAGTGCAAAACCCAACTAGCCTGACCAAATTAAAACAGTGAAGCCTCCCTATTGTTTCAACCTCTGCCAAGAATTCCTGCTTCCCTTGGTGGAGATCGGGATTTAATCGTTTGACAGCAATCTTTATGCTATTCTCAAGATTCCCTTAGTACTCAAACCCAAATCCTCCTCTGCCAATCTTGAACTGAAAACCCTGCGTTGCGGATCTCAGATCTTCAAAACAGAATTTCCTCGACACATTGGATACCTGAATTGAGGACTCCTCTATAGAGTTCCCCACTGTTGATCCCTTGGGATTTTCTTTCTTCCACCTTTTCACATAACAACGACGTTCTCCAAAGATCACAAAAAATGATGAAAACTCAAAAACCAAGAAATGTGGATATTGAAAACCAAACCAAACGTGTATTTTTTTTTTTATCATTTTTGTTTCGGAAGTAAAAAATGTATTACTATTATTATTATTATTATTATTATTATTATTATGTTTTTCTGGTGGAATTTGTACTTTGAAGAATGTAACTGCATAAATGAAACGAAAATTTTCTTTCCTGATAGCCTTCAATGAATAGAACTCTGTCGGTAGAAAGAACAGTCGCCTGTTGAATTGTCGTTCTTGTATTGAAACACGGCAGCTTTGCAAGAACAATAGTCCGAACATGCTCTTCTGCAGCTCCCTACGTCTACATGGGTAAGATTTTGTTTAAATCCAAAGTAAGTAACATTCTTGAGCTCCAGAAAAGTGTAAAGATGGATGTCTTGGCATGACAATTTGGTAACTTCAACACATTCCAATCCACCCTGCTTATTGTTGATCGGCCTAAAATAGCTTGAATTCCCACTGCTTGATCCAGGACAACTGCATTGTTCACCATTAGTGCAAACCCCATAATTCCCACATACTGTAGGATAAATGTAATCACCATAGTTGTCATCTCTTAAGAGATCAGAGATTAATGAGACATTATTCCCATTGATAAGGTGGATAAACATTTAGGTGCTCATTAGGTTCCAATCTCATGTACTGAAAATCTCCTCCTTTCGAATTGTATGTCACGTAATTACCTGCGCGAATGATGGATCCATTCCCAAAAGTAAGAGAATGGTTGTAAGCTTCATAACGGAAAATATTTTTTTATACTAGTGCAGGATTGAGTGTAGAAAAGCGTGGATAGCAGTGATGCCAAAAGAGAGGTAGAACATGCCTTTACCCAAATTGGAAGCTGATACACTAGACTTCAACGTTTTGTTAAGATGCAAGCTTTGCCCTGGGAGCCATGTATCAGTTGGATGTTGAAAAGACTACCAGACGACAATGCCTTTGCCATCAACAAGTCTCAAATTTCCATCATTGCCTAATTTGAATTGCGTAACAAGCATACCAGAAGTATTGGTAGACCAAAAAAATCTACCATCTGCTCTTTCCAAGATCAGATCTCCTTCTGCAGTTAGATGAAGAGTGCCATTCTCTTCAAAAGGGTTGCTTCTGTTGGCATACCAGAGAACAATTAGTGAAAGATCATGATGATAACTTAAGGCTGCAAAGGCTCTGATAGGGAATTTAAGAACTATAAGGTAGAAGGAGTTTTTAGTTCCATTCTTGTAAAATCCAAAACCAAAACTGGAGTAGCCATTGCTGGCAAGTGAAAGAATTGGTCTTACATGACTTCCATCACTGAAATCCAAGTTTCCATTATCAGTGTAGGGGTTGTTTTTCCATGAACTATTGAGATTGGCTGATGGCTAGTCAACAATAATGGAATAAGCAGTACAAGGCTTACAAAATAAGAGTCGTATAAATCTGTTGATGCCAAAATTCTGCTGCCGGGTCGGAGAGCTGAAATGCTAGATCTACACAAAAGAAAACAGTGATCAAAAGGGTCGCCAGAGGAAGAGTGGGTGGTGCCTCCGAAGACTCTCCGATGCCTTTGTCAGTTTAGGGGTTTGAAAGAGAATACGAGGAGTAATAGTAGCAGTGATAATGTTTAGTAATGAATGACTCATCTTTTGCGTACCTTGTACTCTTTTTTTATACCAGTGATTCGTTTAGGGAATCAAATCCATTATTTGCTCAGGGGCGATGCGATCTCTAGAATACTGCCTAGGTTCTTGCGCGTGAAAAGTTTGTTATCGATAACGGTCTCATGATGCGTTCTGCCACATGTCCTTTGCAAACGTTGCCATCATAACGACCTCATGATTTGTTACGGAGGTTTTAATTATCCACGTGTTTGATCTTCATTGGAGGGTAAATTATCCACATGTCATTATGTAGACGCTCAATTTCGTTCCAAAATTTTTTAACAGACCACACACGAGTTTTTATAACGAATCTTTGATTCGAGTGTGCTCGAACTTGATAAGTAAGGAGGTAATGATTTAATTGGGGAGTATGAGCAATTGCAAGACCCTTTTATTCATTCCATTTAATTCACTTTGGGTTTAAATCAATTGAACTTTATTTGATTCAACTAATCCAAGACCAAACTCTTCATTTAAATTTTGACCCAATCCAAAACCTATTAAAGCTCTTGATCTTTCCTAAGCCCAAACACTTTTGGCCTAAATTTCAAGCCCACAAAGGCTTCTAATGTTTAAGGGTGAACTTCCACTTTCACCCTCAACTTGACACTCTTTAATTGGTTCACTTTTCTCAAAGAAAAAGTTATTTTTTATAACAAAAAATGTCTATTTCCTCTCTTTATGTGGCTGGCCATAATGAGTAACTTTCACTCTTTCTTTTTGGTTTTTGAACTCACATCTCCCTCCTAAATTCCCTCATCTTCATTTTTTTTTTTACCAAATTCTACCTTTTTTTTCCACACAAAATATGACTTTTTTTCACCTAAAAAGCAATAACAATGTATTTATAAAGTAGTTGTTTTTTCTCCCTCTTTGGACAGCCATATGTACCAAAAAGAAGGAGTTTCTCTTCTTCTCATTTTGCTTAGTTAATTGGACATTATCTTATTAATCTTTCACACTTTCCTAAATGTTAAATAACACATTTTTCTACCCCAAAAATAGCACATAAAAAACAATACATGTTTTAGAATGTGAAGCATTTTTCACATTTTTTTTGCTTTGTAATTATACTCTTTTTTTTAACCTAATTTTTCCACTTTATTATATATCAAAAATAAGAAAATTGTGTCTTTTCCACCCCCTTTGGTCGTCCAAAGCAAGGAGAGTTTCTCCTCACCTTTTTTGCTTTATTGAAAACACTCCAAAATGTCATTTCTCGTTCACCTTTTTACTAACCTTCTTCTTCACTTTTTTTCACCTCAAGGAAACCCCTCCCTCTTTCCCATGTCCATCCATCTAAAAATCTTTTCCCTTCACTTTTCACTTGGTTTACCACACCTCATTTCTCTAGCCCCACCTTTACACCCTAAAAGTGAAACACATTTTTCATCTCAAAAGTTGAAACTACTTTTCTCCTTCCCTATATGACTAGCCATCACATTCTTTTCACCCATTATTTTACTTTTTTTTAATCTCTTGGCCAGCCCTTACTCCTCTTATAAATACCTCTATTTTGCTAACAAAAAAAAACAACAAAACACTAAGGCAAAGTAACGCAAAAAAGAGAGAAAGTTTAGAGAGAAAGAAAGAAGTGAGAAAAGAGATAAAAAGAGAGAATAGTAGGAAGATCAAACAGAAGAATATAACAAAAAGGAAGAGAGTGTTCAAGAAAGGTGAGAAAAGTGCAAAGAGTGAAACACAAAAGAAGAACTAGTGGGAGTTCTTCATCATTTTCGACCACCTTTTGTTTTTTGGTCTTCTAATCTTTATTGGAATCATTCTTCCAACTTCACTAAGTCCACAAGAGCACAAGGATCTCCGAGGATAATCCTCACACGTGAAAATTTTCCTTAGCCAAAGAAGGTTGGTCAAGCTTCTATTTTTTGCAAAATAAATTGTTAGCATGATTCATGTGTTTAAACCACATTGAAAACAGACTAGATTAATTTGGCTCACTTAAGAAGTTTCATCTTAAGATACTTACTAGTGTCTTAGCATTTTATTTTTCACTAGTTATATGTCTTTCTTTAGTTAGCTACTAGTCATAATGTAGTCTCCCCATTGAATGCAATGTTAAATTAACGGTAGTTTTAAAGTTTTTTTCCTTTAGTTTAGTACCTTAAGATTTTTTATGTTCTATAAGTTAGATGTTTTATTTTAAGTTGTCATTAATTAAATGTGAACTTTAATTCTTTAAGAAGAATTTTGGGCCCCCTTGGTCCTTGTTAATTTTGGGCCCCTTTTGGCCCATTAAAAATGTTACTAGTTACTAGTTATTTTGAATCTCATCTTTAAGGTAGTTTAATTTAAATCTTTGTAGTTTAATTCTTATTTTTTTAACTCATCTAGTTTAAAGTAGCTTAGTTTAAGTCATTCAATTTATTCTTTAAGTTTAATTCATCTACTTTAAAATAATTTAGTCTCAATCCATCTAGTTTAACTTACATAATTAATCCATCTAGTTTAAATGCATGCACTTTAATTTACTACTCATCAATACTTTGCAAGTAGTTTAATATTTTTTTTATTCATAGTTAAAGCAATTTATTTCTTTTATATACTTACTTTTATCGCATTACTTTAAAGTTAATATTTGGTATTGCTTTATTTGAATAAAAATTGCAAAATATGTTATTGGTTTTATTAGTAGTGTAAGATCATAATGCTCGAATCAAAATTTCAATTAATTTCCTTGAAACACAAAGGGCTAGACTTCGGTCTAGGTAAGAGAGAGAGCTTTAAATCCTCACTTTTTTGCATCAAAATCTCTCGAGCTTTGGAATTTCTCACGTAGACCAATGATAAGGGATTTGACCCCCTTTAAGGTTAAATGGTGGCTCCTTACTTATCGTCCTTGCTTTGTGCTTGGATGACAAAACGACCCATTGTCTAATACATTAAAAGCGCACCCATCATAGGAGCCTCCTTAAATACTTATAAAGGGTTTGTATTAGACTTGGTAGTTTTCACTCGTTTCCATATGCCTACTCATCGTAATCCGCACCCTTGCCATATTCATATTCTTTAAGGGAAATAACCTTCGGTATTGAGCCAGATGCATGTGTCTCAAGCGAAAAAGAGTGGTACCCTACACATTAGGTAGGAGAGGGAATTTTCCCCTACATCAGAAGCCCCCCACTTCCTTAGGTATATTTATGTGCTTGAGGAAGTATAATGGAGTTTTGAGTTGTTGGTCGCGTAACTTAGTTTGGGAGACATAGGTCCAAGCATATGAGGCTCAGTTAAAATGACCGGCCTTAGAGACATGGGACTAAGCATATGAGGCCTAGTCAAAATGCTCGACCTTGGAGACATGGGTTCGAGCATATGAGGCTCAGTCAAAATGCTCGGCCTTGGAGATGTGGGCCCGAGCATATGAGGCTCAGTCAATATGCTCGACCTTGAAAACATGAGCCCGAGTATATGAGGCTTAGTTAAAATGCTTGGCCTAAGAGACATGGGCTTGAGTATATGAGGCTTAGTCAAAATACTTAGCCTTAAAGACGTGGGACCGAACATATGAGGCTTAGTCAAAATGCTCGGCCTTGGAGATGTGGGCCTTAGCATATGAGGTTCAGTCAAAATGCTCGCCTTAGAGAAGTGGGTCTGAGCATATAAGGCTCAGTCAAAATACTCGGCCTTGGAGACATGAGCCCGAGAATATAAGGCTTAGTCAAAATGTTCTGCCTTGGAGACGTGGGTCCGAGCATATAAGGCTTAGTCAAAATGCTCGAAATTGGATATGTGGGACCCAGCATATGAGGCTTAGTCAAAATACTCGACCTTGGAGATTTTCAACAGAGGAGTTGACTTATGGGATGTTGGACTTTCGTAGTCTTTTGGCTGCCCCCTGCTGTCATATCAAGGAGTGGAATGACAATGCATGCCCTTGACTGTACGCTTTTCAGTTGCTTTGGGGAATGAAACGGTGACTCCTACCTTTGATTATATGAGATATTCAGGACTTTACAGCTGGGGATAAAGTTAATTTCCCTTGCAGATCACGCCTAGACCCTTATATAGGTGGGGAATGTTCTCTCATTTCTTTTCTTAACTCATTTGCACTTAGAGAGAAAATCTTGAGAGCCCTCGGAGTTTTCCAAAGTTTGAGAGCCCTTAGAGTCTTCCATAATTTGAGTGCCCTCGGAGTCTTCCAAAGTTTGAGAGCCCTCAGAGTCTTCTATCAATCAGAATGGTCGATCATTTGGAGAAGGTTCGAGACGTTGAAGCTTGTTCGAGGTTGGATTCAGTGGAATGTTAGGAGTTTTTTCTTTGGTGATCTACATTGTTGATGAATTCTTTTTTTTCACTTTTATAATGTCTTCCGTAGGTAGTTATCAAAATAGGTCTAGTGATAGTTGTAGTGGTAGTAGAGATAAGGTGGAACTGTCTATGGAGCTGAACAAGGCTATGGGTCTGGACCGTGTCTCGAGTAAGGATAAGGCCTTAGGAGGTGATAATGCTTGGGAGGGACTATTGGAAATGGTTCCCTATGAGGAAGAGGAAGAAGAACATGACTCTTCTTCTAAGGATGATGAGGATAACGTTCTTGCCGAGCTCAAAGGAGATATGAGGGTGGAAGAATGATTTCAATGGTCATATGGGGCCAAATTTGTGCCAAATAAATTGGAAGTGGAGGAGCTTGAGGCTATTAAGCTTTAATACTGGATTCCCAAAGAGTTTGTTTTGAGGAATGCTGGTGTAGAGGAAAGAGTTTTTGATGCCTTCGCGAGCGAAAAACCTTTTAAAATTTGTGTTTATGCCCAACACTTGAAGGCTAGGCTCAGATTCCCTCTTCACCATTTCTTCTACTTGGTTTTGAGGTATTTTGACATAACATTATGCCAGTTAGTGCCTAACTCCATATGTTTGATTACGGCGGTCATATATGTTTGTATGGATATGAAAGGGCTGTTGAACATAAATGTCTTCAAAGCTTATTTCCAGATCAGTAAGCACGACCAGCATGGTTGGATTGTAATTAGCTCTAGTGCTAAGACAGGGTTATTGAAGAAGAAACCCATGTCCATCAAGCAGTGGAAGAAGACGTTTTTTTATGTCAAGAGTCAGAAGAGTTTTGGAGTCCCACCGACTAGGAGTATGGATTGTGTGGGAAAATACAAGAAATGATATCTCCTAAACCGTAAACAGGAGACACCGAAAGTTATGATTGCCACGTCAATTGATGTTAGTGTTTTATACGATAATGGGGAGCTGGAGAAGCGCGACCTATGCCCCCGATGCCCAAAAGGGACCATTGAGAGTGGTATACCCTTGAACGCCCCTTTCATTGCTTATTTCCTTCTTTTTTCTTATACCTTGTGTTTTTTGTTAAACAAGGATGGAAGCTACACTGAAGGATAGAGAGTGAGCGAAGAAGATGGCCCTGAAGAGAAAAAAGGTTGCTCAGGCAGGTAAGCAGCCTATGCTGAACAAAGAGGAGTCGAAGAAGTGGCCTCGGGCTCCTTCTCCCATTCCCATTGATGTGGATGGTTCAAGCCCTTCTGAGCCTTCAGATGATTTGAGGACTGCTTCACTTACACCTCTGCCAGAGCATTTGTTCTCTTCGTCTTCGTCCTAAGGAGCTCTTTCAGATGTCGGGGTCTTTATGCCCAACTGGTGCAAAAAGTTGTAAGATTCTGTGTTCTCTTATGCTCGAGTTACGAGGGAGCATCTTATCTTTGGTATTCTTCCACAAGATATGATCGAGCTCAGGAAGAAGCTTATTGAGAGCATGTGTTTCATGGCCGAGGTCTTGGCATCTCAAGTGAATGTCTCTGTCTTAATATGTTTTTACTTAGCTGTTTTTGTTCTGGAGTGACTTAACATGTTTCTTTGCTTTCTTACTTCAGTTGAATGTCATGAATGGGATGTTTTCTCATCATTATCTGGAGATGAACGACATGCTGACCAGGTGCCAGTGAAAACTGGACAACAATTGTAGACTCATCCAATAACTATAGAGTTCTCTGGAGAGAGTTCACTTTGGTAATGAGAAAGCTGACAAGACGAGGTTGTGGAGGACGAGAAGTGATGAGGAGGGATAGGGATGCTGCTAGGGCTACAAAGCAGTGCTTGAGAGGGAAAGATAGAAATGGCCATCAGGAGGGCTATAGAGGAAGTTATGACTGGCTTTAAGAACTCACCCTCTTTTCAAGAGACTATGAAGGAGGAAGGAGTGCTCCAGTAACTTGAGAGGTTCATGGAAGCCAAGAGGAGGGCTCAGCTACTCTTTCCCTTAGTCAATTTCTCAGCCCTTGAGCTTTCCACTTTAGAGGAATATAGCATTGTAGCGCAAAAGACTCGAGATGAAGTAGATGAGGAGGTACAGGCCCAGCTGAGCGGTGTCACGGAGGAGGTCGACCCTTGAGGGCTTGTAACTGATGAAAGAGATCGATGGTAGATGACTTGGAAAACAAAATGTAGTGGGAAAAAAATGTTCTTTTATTGATAACAGAGACATTTCACAAGTTACACAGGCGAAACATGTAGAATGTAAAACTCAAGGGGGGAGTACACTATTGATAGAACTTGTGAAGGTTCTTTGCATTCCAAGTCCGAGGGATGGGCTTGCCACTCAACGTTTCAAGCTCAAACATGTCGGTTCAGCAAACTCTCTTGATGCAATACGGACCTTCCTAGTTAGGGAGGAGCTTCCCCATTTCTTGAGGTTGGGATACTTCGTTTTTTCGCAGAACGAGATCATGTAGCTTAAAATTATTTTATCGGACTCGAGAGTTGTAATACTTAGCCACTCTTTGCTGATAAGTGCCTAACCGAATCTGAGTTTTGTCGTGGGCTTCATCAATAAGATCGACATTCATCCATAAAACTTATTCGTTATTGGTTTATTCGAAGTTCCGCACCCGTAACAAGGGCACCCCGATTTCCAAAGGGATGACCACTTCGGAACCATATGCCATGAAGTAAGGAGTTTCTTCAATGGAGTCCGAACACTGGTTCAATAAGCCCAAAGTATGTTTGGAAGATGGTTGATCCATTGCTTATCAACCTCATCTAATCTTTTTTTGATGCCTTTTAGGAGTGTCATGTTGGTCACCTCGGCTTGCCGGTTAATTTGTAGATACCCTAGGGAAGAGAATCGATGCTAGATACAAAACCCTTTGTAGAATGCCTTAAATCGAGCACTATCAAACTATTTTCTATTATCGGTGACCAATATCCGGGGTATGCTGAATTGTAACACTATAGACTTCTAGACAAAACCTCGAGCATGGTGATCAGTTATACTGGTGAGCGGTTCAGCTTCTATCCACTTAGTGAAATAATCTATCGCCATAGTAATGTGTTTTCTTTGACCAAGTGCTCTGGTAAAAAAATCGATGATATCAATGCCCCACATGGCAAAGGGAAGTGGGCTGGTGATATAGATGAGGGAATTCGTTTGCCTGTGGGGTACAAAAGAGTAATGCTCATAGCTCCTGCATTTCTTAACCAGTTTCACGGTGTCTCTCTGCATTTTGGGCCAGTAATACCCTTAATGAAGCACTTTGAAGGCCAATGCTCGGCTTCCGAGGTGATTCCTGCATACCCCTTTGTGAACCTCCCAAAGAGTGTAGTCTGCTTCAGTAGGCCAGAGGCACTTCAGATAAGGCATGGTGAGGTCTTTTTTGTACTGAGAAGCGCGAGATATAAGTTTTCTGACTTTGATTTTCTGCTCAAGGAGTTGACTATCACTTAAATACCAGAGGATCGAATCTGCCCATGTCTCTTTTTTTGTCACTGGCAGTACATGTACTTCATTAATGCTCAGGCTGACGAGGGTCTCAAGGTTGACAGCTTGGATTAGCTCGGTATATCGAGAAGATGCAAGTCGAGCCAAAGCATCAACTTTTGAATTCTTTACCTGAGAGACCTGCGTTATTCGGAATATTCTGAATGTAGTGGCAAGTTCTTTGGCCTTCTTGAGATACTGAACGATCTTCTCACCCCTAGCTTTGAATTCAATTTTTATCTGATTTACTACCAACTACGAGTCATTGTAGGTGTCCAAGACTTCAACGGCCATTGCTTTTGCTAGCTTCATCCTGATGAGTAATGCCTCATACTCCGCCTCATTGTTGGAAACTTTAAACTCAAATTTTAAAACGTATTTGATGGTGAACCCATCAGGACTGTAAAGGATGAGTCCTACTCCACTCCCGACGTTGTTAGAAGAGCCATCCACATGGAAAGTCCACTGTAGAGTTTGTTCGGTTATCATCGATTTTGATGTTTTGCTTGGGTCCATTTGGAGCGTTGTTTCTTTGATGAAGTACGTGAGGACCTGAGCTTTTATGGCCTTTTGGGGGTTATACCAGATATCGAATTCTTGGAGCTCTATGGACCATTTAAACATCCTCCCCAAAATATCCGTCTTATGAAACACTTGTCTTAGTGGCTGATCTGTCAAGAGGACGATGGTGTGTGCTTGGAAATACGCCTAAAGTTTTCGAGCTGTTATCAAGAGAGTATACACTATCTTCTCTATCAGGATTTACCATACCTCTATATCATGGAAAACTTTGCTAACGTAGTGCATGGGTTTCTGGGCACCTATATCTTCCCAGATCAAAACATAGGCCATTACTTCTTGCCTAGCCGATAAATACAAGCACAGTTTCTCTCTCGTGACAAGCTTGGTCAGAAGCAGAGAAGAGCTTAAATACTCTTTCAATTCTTTAAAGGCTTTTAAACAGTCTTCAGTCCAAATAAATTCTTTTGCGTTCATGATGGCTTTGAAGAAGGGAAGACATTTCTCTCCAGATTTCGACATGAAACCGTTAAGTTCTGCCACACGTCCTATTAACCTCTGCACTTCTTTTATTGTCCGAGGAAGGGTCATGTTAAGGATGACCTTGATATTTTCTAAGTTAGTTTCTCTTTCTTTTTAGGTGACCATAAAGCCGAGGAACTTCCCTCTAGTGCCTTAAAATGCGCATTTTGCAGGATTCAATTTGATTTGGTGATGTTGAAGTATTTTGAAGGCCTCATCTAGGTTGGAGTTGTGGTCATTGGCCTCGACACTTTTAACTAACATATCATCCATGTTTCTTCCAATCTGCTCATAGAAGATCTTGTTCACCAGTCTCTGATAAGTTGCCTCGGTGTTTTTAAGCCCGAACGATATGACTTTGTAACAGTACAACCCTCAGTCAGTGTCGAAAGCTGTTTTCTCCTTGTCAGACTCATGCATAAAGATCTGGTTATAGCCAGAATATAAGTCTATAAAACTCAAAAGTTCATGTACTAAGGTGGTGTCAATCAGCTGATCTATCCATGGCAGGGAAAAACTGTCTTTCAGATAGGCTTTGTTCAGATATGTAAAGTCAAAACAGATTCGCCACTTTCCTTTGAGTTTTTTTATCATCACCACATTTAGCCAGTGTGCGATGATATCGGGGTTGATCTTGGGCATATCCAAAGCTTACCATGCAAACAGGTTTTGATTCATCTAAAAGCGAGAGAGAATTGACTCCTTGAGATTCTTAGGGAGACTGGAGTGAATCTGGACTATTTTGGAGATCTCTTCGCTAAATGGAATGGTAGTAAGTTCTTTTATGGGTTAGCCATGTGGGGTCTTAACCTCATCTCTAAAGTCTTCTATCTTGAGAGGCAAAGTTTCAGTTCTCTTCCCTCTTCTTACAGAATTCAAGTAACAAGACCTAAAGACCTGTTGGTTCCCTTTGAATTCACCCACTCTATTGTCAATAGGGAACTTGATTTTAAGGTAGTAGGTGGATACGACCGCCGTTAGCTCATTGAGGGTGGGCCTGTCGAGAATCACAATGTAGGACGATGATCCCTTGACTACCAGAAAAGTAGTCTGTACAGTGGTAGTCCGTGGAGCTACCTGTGCGGTGACCGGGAGAATTATATTGCCTTTAGCAAACATTGGAGCCCCTGAAAAACTGTTCAACAGGGTAGAGATTGGTTTCAACTGGTTGTCTTTCAGTTGCATTTTCTGAAAAGCATCATAAAATAAGATGTTCACCAAGCTTTCGTTATCCACTAAGATGCGCCTGATGTCGTAGTTGGCTATAAAGAGGGAAACCACCATGGCACCATCGTGCGGGGTCTACACTCCTTATAGATCATCATTCGTGATGAAAGTTTTCTTGTTTGTATTCTTTTGCTTGTGAAGCCCACTTATGGAAGCCACAGACCTGGCATACACTTTTTTGTTTTGTCCTGAGTTGCTTCCAGCGTCCAGTCCACCACAGATCATTTCGATAATTCTAATAATTATGACATCTTGGCTCTCTTGGTCAGGTTTCTCTCAGTTCGGGTTTGAATTTCTTCTAGGAGCTAAATGCTCTCGGTTTTAACCAGAGGGACATCCGAGACTTTTTCTGGATCTATCGGGCATTCCTTCTCGCTGTGGTCCAGTAAACTCCTTTAAGTACACTCAGTTGATAAATGACTCAATTTTTTGTTTCAGAGTGTGGTATTCCTCAGTTTCGTGCCCGTGATTTATGTGGAATCGACACCACTTTCTTAGATTTTCATTGGTGTATTGTAGCTTCGGAGGCCATCGAAGGACTGCTCTATCCTGAACCTGCATCAGGAGATTAGTCATGATGAAAGTCATAAAATGCATCTTAACAGTACTTAATTGTTATCATATTAGGGTTGATCTAGGTTTTAATTGCACTTTTATACATTAACAACTCTAAAGTATCATTCTTGAATCATTGATCTATTTCAGTGCATTTTCAGGTACTTTAAGCTCAAAAGAGAAGGAAAAGTTATCATTGCTAGAGGCACAAAGACTCGAGGCATACTGGAGTGAAGGAATGCTTCCGGAATGACAAGATGGAGGGCTTAAAAGAGCAATAGCTGCTGCCCTCACTGGAAATGAGTTTTACTAAATAGCTAAAATTACCCGTACAGATCAATCATCTTTGCAAATTAAACTGTATTGATACAAGAAGAACCAGGAGATAAGCCATATATACTTAGAAAGATCCGGAAGTCTATTTTCTGAATAATTTCACAGTTCGTAAAAATGATTTTTCTAGAGAAAGTTATGGTAGTTTAAGGAGACAAAGGTCAGGTTGTGCGGGCTGTGCAGGATTTCAGCGTGAAGGGCATGTGAAGGCTTAAATCCCACATCCCACATCGGTTGGAAACACATTTCTATATCCCACATCCCACATCCCACATCGGATTGGAAACACATTGCACTCGTGGTATTGGCCTATATAAGATCCACTGCACTTCAGCTTTGAGAACCATCGGAGAATCTGAGATCATCTAAGATCATTATAAAGTGAATCCAGAGGGCTTTTAGGAGCAATCTAGAGGGCCTTTAGGAGGAAATCGAAGTATTTTTGGAGGGCAAGCTGAAAAATCACCGAAACTTTCGCTACCAAGAGGGAGATGATCGTTGAGAGGCCGGAGGCAACTCAATGACACATGAGCCCCATGGCCGGCTAGTCTTCAAGCAAGGCGAAGGGATGAATCCCTAGGTGTAGTTTTTCTTATTTTCCTTTATTTGATTCAGTTGTAGTTTGGTATTATTTTCATTAAACATTGTTATATTTTATTTTTTGATTTAATTAGTAGATTTCTTATTAGTCCGGTGAGTGCATGCTTCTTTTCCATATAAGTTTAGTCATGCTCTTCTTATGTGTATTTGTTTGGGTGTGATTGAGTTCGGTAGATCTCTTTTATAGATTTGTCCATTGTTGCGGTATTTTCATTTAGATATATCGTCGTCTTTTGATAATTTATAAGTTAAGTCATGTGTGCTTAAAAGTAAAGAATAATTCATACCAATTACATTAGGGTTTATACATGCACTTTAATTGAATATTTGCCGATTGCCTGTTTGGGATGTGAAACTTGCAATCGAGATAAAAACAACTTAATCAAGTTAGGATTAGGGCAACGAACCTAGGGAGGATTTCCGAAACCTTGTTGTTTCTTTACTATTATATTAATCAATATTTACACAATTACAATTTTCTCACAATTCAGTTTCTGTCATTTGATCTTTATCGTTTGTGTTGAGGTTCACACCTTCTCTTGTAGTTATCTTGTTTCCCTGTGGAATCGACACCCCAAAGCTGTACTACAATTACCGCGTTATACTTTGGGCATAATCAAGTCATGGATGCGTTGATTGACTGAAACTTTCAAAACTGGTGGCTACTTTAGATCTGTTCTCGTGATGGGTTTTTTGGTTTCCTCACCTTGAGAATTACTGATGTGTTTCCTCTTCTTCTCTGTTTCTCCCTCTATTTCCTTTTGAAAAGCTTTATCGTCCTCGGCTAGCAAGTACTTCTCAGCTCGGGCTAAGATCTCATTCATGTCTTTAAGTAGTCGCTTGATGAGCTTAGAGCTGAAGATCCCATATTTTAGTCCTTTTTGAATGCCAATACCTGTACGTTGGGGTCGAGGTCCGAGATTTCCCATGCAATTGCATTGAACCTCGAGATGTAGGCTCGAAGTTTTACTCCTTGATGCTGATTGGTGTTGAAAAGAATTTTTGAGGTCTTCTTGGGTCCCTTTCTGTTTAGGAAGTGCGAGGCAAAAACATAGCTAAGTTCTTTGAAGATGTCGATGCTTCTCGGTTTTAATATAGAATACCATATATTGGCGGCCTTCTCAAGTGTCAGGGGAAAAGGTCAACACATGACCGGATCAGAATGCCGATGTAGCATCATGGTGGTCTTGTAAAGCTGCAAGTGATCTAGGGGGTCTGTTAAGTCGTTATAAGGCTTGATAAGTGGCATCCGAAAATTTGAAGGGAGTAGAGCTTCAAGAACTTCTTGAGTGAATGGTGGATCCTAGATGCTGTACTCATTTAGGATGTTATGGTTTCGGCCTTTGAGAGTTTCATTGATCTTCTTTTTTATTTCATCAATTCATTTGTCCTGGTAGAAATTACTTTTAAAGGAAAAACCTCCCATAGATCTGTTAGCGTGAGGTGGTGAAGACTCTACAGTGGAGCAACTGTCAGCAGGGCACCCGTCGCTAGGATGGTTGGTTTTCCTAGATGCATGGTGGGGAGATGGAGGTGAAGGCTGTCTACCCCCTTGAGATCTTTGGGAGGATCCATCTTCATCATTCTTGGGTGAGGATGTTGCATTCTCGGAAAAGCACGCTGGTCACGATCAAGAGCCACATATTCAAACACTATAGGGAACCTCGAGCCATACTGCTAGCTGTGAGTGCCAATTCGCGTAGGTGCAACACTAGTTCCAGCAGTTCCCTTGCTGGTATTTTTGGTGGTATTTCTAGGTGGCATAGTAACAGATAAGTTTTTTTTTTGAAGATTTCTGCATTTTCACTGGACAGCGAGAGATTGTTTTCCCACAGATGGTGCCAATCTGTTAATGCCAAAAATCTGCTGCCGGGTCGGAGGGTTGAAATGCTGGATCTGTACAAGAGAAAACAGTGATCTAAAAGGTCGCTTTAGGAAAAAGTGGGTGGGGCCTCCGAAGACTCTCCGATGCCTTTGTTAGTTTAGGGTTTTGAGAGAGAATGAGAGCAGTAATAGTAGCAGTGAAAGTGTTTAGTAACGAATGACTTATCTCTTGCATACTTTGGACCCCTTTTTTATACCAGTGATTCGTTTAGGGAATCAAATCCGTTATTTGCTCAGGGACGATACAGTCTCTAGAATACTACCTAGGTTCTTGCGCGTGAAAAGTTTGTTAACAATAATAGCCTTATGATGCTTTCTGCCATGTGTCCTTTACAGACGTTGCCATCATAGTGGCCTCATGATTTGTTATGGATGTTTTAATTATACACATGTTTGATCTTCATTAGAGGGTAAATTGTTCACGTGTCATTAGGTCATTGAAGATGAAATTTTCCCTTAATCAAAACCCAACGACCCAATTCAGACTAGCCATAGTAAGTATGGTCTGTGTGAAACACCATATTATTGTACGATGAAAATTCTGGTTGCATCTAATGCAAAAGAAACAATAACCAAAAATCTGAGAGAAGATTGACTTAGATTTTTAATCTTTGTTTTTGTTCTTTTCCCTTTTGAATATTTGGTTGTTGGATAGCCGGCTTACTATATAAGAATTATTAATTTCATTGTATGAGTTACAAGTAGCTCCCTGAATCTTCTGCTGTCAGCAAATTTTCTAGTGATATATAACTCGACACTCGAATATTCTTGCTTGCCCGAAATCGGAGATCTTTACATTGAAATCTTTGTCTAGGAGAATATTTTGAGGCTTGATGTCGAAGTCAATTATGTTCCTGTTGCAATGATCATGCAAATATTCAAGTTTTTTGGCTATTCCCACAATGATCTTCAATCTGATATCCCAACCAAGACTTTGTGCTTGGCTTCGAGGGAAGATCCATTTATCCAAAGATCAATTATGCAAGCACTCGTAAACCAAAAGCCTTTTTGATCTCTGAGTGCAAAACCCAACTAGCCTGACCAAATTAAAATGGTGAAGACTCCCTATTGTTTCAACCTCCACAAAAAATTCCTTCTTCTCTTGGTGGAGATTGGGATTTAAATGTTTGACAGCAACATTTGTGCCATTCTCAAGATTCCCTTCATACACAAACCCGAATCCTCCTCGGCCAAGCTTAACCTGAAAACTCTTTGTCGCCGACTTCAAATCTTCAAACGAGAATTTCCTCAACACATTGGGTACATGAATTGAGGACTCGTCTATAGAGTTCTCCATTGTTGAGCCCTTTGAATTTTCTTTCTTCCACCATTTCACAACAATAACGTGCTCCAAAGATCATAAAAATTATCAAAACTAGGGAAGCAAAAAGCAAGGTATCGAAAACGAAACCAATGATTTATTATTAGTATGCGTTTTTAGGGGAATTTGTACCTTGAAGAATGTAACTGCATAATAAAAGTAAACATCAGGCTTCAACGAATAGAACTCTGTTGGTAAGAAAGAATAGTTGCCGGTTGAATTGTCGTTCTTGTATAGAAACAAGTCAGCTTTGCAAGAACAATTTTCTAAAAACGCCCTTTTGCAAATCTCTACATCTACATGGGTTAGATTTCTGACAACTCCATGTTAGGCTATGTGTGGAGCCTGGTGGGCTTTTTTTGTCTAATCTGGTGTTTTCAGCACTGTTTGGTATCTGTTTTATTTTAACCTGGAAATATAAGGGTTTCATCTTATTCTTTTGTGTAAAGTGAGTGAGTTGTCTTTTGGTGAATACTGTGAGGGATGTCTAGGAGTAAGACCTCATTGTATTGTTCTTCAAGACATAGTGAAATCGCTACAACTTTGTGGACGTAACCCGAGTTTGGGTGAACCACGTAAATCAGTGTGCTGTGTGTTTGTCTTTGATTTATTTCTATTTTCTTTTCTATATTCGCATCTCAAGATCCGTAAGGATAAGATAGTTTAACCCTAACAACTGGTATCAGAGCTATCGGTTTTTTAGTGGGAGTGATGGTCGGAGAAGAAGGAAAGGCGACAGGAATCGAGAAATTTGATGACACAGATTTTGGGTATTGGAGGATGCAAATTGAGGATTATCTCTATGGGAAGAAATTACATTTGCTCTGTTAGGGGCAAAGCCAGACAGTATGAAAGAAGACGAATGAAATCTTCTTGATAGATAGGTACTGGGAGTTATTCGATAAACTCTATCAAGATCAGTTGCGCACAATGTTATGAAGGAGAAGACCACTAAGGATATGATGGGGACTTTGTCCAGTATGTATGAAAAACAGTCGGCTAACAACAAAGTGCATATGATGAAAAAGTTGTTCAATTTGAAGATGGTGGAAAGTACCCATGTTGTGCAGCATCTGAATGAGTTCAATACAATTGTTAATCAATTGTCCTTTGTTGAGATTGATTTTGATGATGAGATCCGTGCTTTAATTGTTTTTGCTCCTTTGCCAAACAGTTGGGAAGCCATGAGAATGGCGGTGAGTAATTCTGCAGGGAATAATTAACTCAAATATGAAGATATTCAGGATTTGATTTTAAACGAGGAGGTTCGCATGAGAGATGCTGGTGAAACCTCGGGTTCTGGTTCCGCTTTAAATCTTGAGACAAGAGGTAGAACACAGGATATAAATTCTAATAAGAGTAGATCAAAATCCAGAAGATGAGGTAGAAGTAAATCCAGATCTGGACGACAACTAGAATGCTGGAATTGTGGCAAGACTGGCCACTTTAAGAAAAATTGTAGAGAACCATAGAAAAAAAAGGAATGAGAACGATGCTGCAAATGATGTGACAAAAGAACTACAAGATGCCCTATTACTTTTTGTTGACAGTCCCATTGACTCATGGGTTTTGGACTCAGAAGCTTTTTTCCATACCACTGCACACCGAGAAATCATGGAGCACTATGTGATAAGTGATTTTGGGAAGGAATATTTGGCTGATGGAGAAGCCTTGGATATTGTAGGTATGGGAAACATTCGCATTAAATTGCCGAATGGGTCTGTGTAGTTGATACAGAAAGTGCAACATGTTCTAAAATTGATGAGGAACTTGATCTCTATAGGATAACTTTCTGCTGAAGGTCACACGGTGACATTTGGGGCTGGTACTTGGAAGATTACAAAGGGAGCCATGGGAGTGGCTCGTGGAACAAAAACAAGTACTTTGTAAATGACCTCAAGTATGAGAGATACTATTGCAGTGGTTGATGCAAAAGTTGATACAAACCTATGGCACTGCAGGCTTGGTCACATGAGCGAAAAAAGGGATGAAAGTGATGCTGTCTAAAGGGCAACTGCCAGAGTTGAAATCCCTTGACTTTGATTTGTGTGAGAGCTGCATTCTTGGGAAACAGAGAAATGTCAGTTTCTTGAAAGGAGACAGAACTCCAAAGTCTGAAAAATTGGAGTTGGTACACACAGATTTGTGGAGAGTTTCCCCAGTTGCATCTCTTGGAGATTTGCGGTATTATATCACATTTATTGATGACTCAAGCAGGAAGGTATGGGTTTATTTTCTAAAAAATAAATCTGAGGTATTTGAGACCTTTAAGAAATGGAAGGCCATGGTTGAGACTGAAACAGGTTTGAAGGTAAAATGTTTAAGGTCTGATAATGGTGGAGAGTACATAGATGGGGGTAGATGGGGGGTTTAGAGAATTTTGTGCTGCTAATGGGATTAGGATGGAGAAGACTATTCCTGGGACACCACAGCAGAATGGCGTGGCTGAGCGCATTTACAGGACTCTCAATGAGCGTGCTTGAAGTATGAGGTTGCATGTTGGGTTGCCAGAAACTTTTTGAGCCGATGTAGTTAGCATAATAGCTCACTTGATAAATCGATGACCACCAATTCCTTTGCATTGCAGGATACCTGAAGAGGTATGGAGTGGAAAGGAGGTAAACCTTTCTTACTTAAAAGTTTTTGGCTGTTTATCTTATGTTCATATTGACTCTGATACTCGCAGTAAATTAGATGCTAAATCCAGAAAATGTTTTTTTTATTGGCTATGGTGATGAAGCTTTTGGTTATCGGTTTTGGGATAATCAAAATCAAAAAATCATCAGAAGTAGAAATATGATTTTCAATGAATAGGTTATGTACAAAGACAGGTCAAGTGCAGAATCTGTTGTTACAGGGCCAGAACCAAAGAAATCTGAGTTTGTTGACTTGGATGAATTTTTTGAGAGCACAATGCAGAGTAGGAGTTAGGAAAATGATGAGAATACAGACCTACAGGTAGAACAGTGTACGCCCATAAATGCTGTCTGAAGGTCTTCTAGGAACATTAGACCTCCACAGCGGTTCTCACCATCCTTGTTCTATTTTTTGTTGACTGACAGTGGTGAGCCAGAATGTTATGATGAAGCTTTGCAGGTTAAAAATTCTAGCAAGTGAGAGTTAGCCATGAAGGATGAGATGGACTCACTGATGACGAATCAGACATGGGAACTAACTGAATTGCCAGAAGAGAAAAAAGCTTTACATAACAAATGGGTGTACAGAGTAAAATAAGAGCATGATGGTAGCAAGCGCTACAAGGCCAGATTGGTTGTGAAAGGGTTTCAACAGAAAGAGGATGTTGATTACACATATATTTTCTCTCCAGTTGTGAAGCTAATAACAATCAAGCTGGTACTAGGAATTGTGGCTGCAGAGAATCTACATCTTGAGCAGTTAGATGTGAAGACAACATTCCTTCATGGTGATTTGGAGGAGGATATTTATATGCATCAGCCACAAGGATTTGCAGTGCAGGGAAAGGAAAATCAGGTTTGTAAACTGAGAAAGAGTTTGTATGGGTTGAAACAAGCTCCAAGACAATGGTACAAGAAGTTTGATAGCTTCATGTGTAGCACCGGGTTCACAAGGTGCCAGGCAGACCATTGTTGCTATGTTAAGAGTTTTGACAACTCTTATATCCTATTATTGTTAACATTGAAGAGATTAATAATCTCAAGAGGCAGTTGTCAAAACAGTTTACAATGAAGGATTTGGGTGCTGCAAAACAAATCCTTGGTATGAGAATCATTAGAGATAGAGTCAGTGGGACTTTGAAACTTTCACAGACAGAGTATGTGAAGAAGGTTCTTAGTCGATTTAGCATGGATAGTGCTAAACCAGTAAGCACACATTTGGCTAGTCATTTTAGACTATCTAAGGATCAGTCACCAAAGACAGAGCAGGAGCAGGACTACATGGGTAGGGTTCCCTATGCCTCAGCTATTGGAAGTCTTATGTACGCCATGGTCTGCACAAGACCAGACATTGCACATGTAGTGGGAGTAGTGAGTAGGTACATGAGTAATCCAGGAAAACAACATTGAGAGGTAGTCAAATGGATCCTGAGGTATTTGAAAGGCACTTCAGATACATCTCTGTGCTTCACAAGGGCAGGTTTAAAACTGCAGGGTTTTGTGGATGCGGATTTAGCTGGTGATGTTGATAGCAGGAAGAGTACTACAAGGATTGTGTATGCTATGGGTGGTACAGCTATAAGTTGGGCTTCTAAGTTGCAGAAGATCGTTGCTCTCTCTACTACAGAAGCTGAATATGTAGCCATAACTGAAGCTGGGAAGGAGATGGTTTAGTTACAGGGTCTCTTGGATGAGCTGGGTAAGAAGAATAAGAGGAGTACTCTACACAATGATAGTCAGAGTGCTATTTTTCTTGCTAAGAATATGACGTTTCATTCTAGGATGAAGCATATACAGTTGAGATATCACTTTATTCGCTCTCTCCTCGACAGTGAACAGTTGGTACTGGAGAAGATTCGTGGAACTGAGAATCCAGTAGATATGTTGACTAGGGGTGTCACTATTGAGAGATTGAAGCTGTGCTCAGCTTCAGTTGGTCTTCAAGCTTGAGGATAGGTGAATGAGTTGCGGCGATGGTTACTTTGTTTGAAGGCATATGGTGCTTGGTGTTGGTGATTGGACCAGTCTCCAAGTGAGAGATTGTTAGGCTATGTGTGGAGCCTGGTGAGCTTTTTTTGTCCAATCTGGTGTTTTCAGCACTGTTTGGTATTTGTTTTATTTTAACCCGGAAATATAAAGGTTTCATCTTATTCTTTTGTGTAAAGTGAGTGAGCCGTCTTTTGGTGAATACTGTGAGGGGTGTCTAGGGATGAAACCTCCTTATATTGTTCTTCAAGATATAGTGAAATCGCTGCAACTCCGTGGACGTAACTCGAGTTTGGGTGAACCATGTAAATCTGTGTGCTGTGTGTTTGTGTTTGATTTATTTCTATTTTCTTCTCTATATTCACATTTCAAGATCCATAAGAATAGGGTAGTTTAACTTTAACACTCCAAAGTAACATTCTTGAGCTCTAAGAGAGTGTGAAGCTTGATGTCTTGGCATGACAATTTGGTAACTTCGACACATTCCAATCCGGTTGCTCTGGACAACTGCATTGTCCACCATTTGTGCAAACCCAATAATTCCCACGTACTGTAGGGTAAATGCAATCGCCTTCTTTTTTATCTCTTAAGAGATCAGAGATAAATTTGACACTATACCCATCCACAAGTTGATAAACATTTAGGTGCCCATTGGGTTCCAATCTCGTGTACTGGAAATCTCCTCCTTCTGAATTGTATGTCAGATTATTGCCCGACTGGTGGAGTGACCCAATGCCAAAATTAAAAGAATGGTTGTAATCTTCGTAAGAGAAAAATTTTGTATACCTCAGTAATTCGGTTTTGCAAAACCGTAGAGAGGTTTGTCGCTGACAGACAAATAGAACATGCCTACAGCCAAATTTGAATATGAAACACTAGACCTCAACTTTTCGTAAAGATGCAAGCTTTTGCCCTGGGAGCCATGTATCAGCTAGTTGTTGAAAAGACTGCCATTCGACAATGCCTTTGCCATCAACGATTATCATATTTCCATCATTGTAATTTCAAGTGTGTAACATCCATACCGGAAGTATTGGTAGACCAAACATCTCCTTGTCCACCATCTGCATTTTTCAAGACCAAATGATCGTCTGCATTAAGGTGAAGAGTACAATTCTCTCCAATAAGTTTGTCTCTGTTGGCACACCAGAGGATATTTGGTGGAAGATCATGATGATAAATTTAGGGTGAAGAGGATCTGATTGGGAATTTAAGAACCACAAGGTAGAAGAAGGCATTTTTAGTCCCATTCTTGTAAAAGACTAAACCAAAACTGGGGTAGCCATTTCTGGCAAGTGAAAGGATGGATCTTACATGACTACCATCAATGAAATCCTAGCTTCCTCTATCAGTGTAGGGGTGGCTTTGCCATGAACTAGAGAGATTGGCTGATGGCTTGTCAACAATAATGGAATTAACAGTACAAGGCTTAAATAATAAGAGTAGTATAAACCCAACCACCCAAGTCACACTACCCATAATTAGCAAGGTCTGGCTGTCTTCTCTGGTGAAACCAATTAGTGAATATTCTGTTTGTTTTCTTATTTTCTTTCATTTTTTAATAAAAAAACATTATCTTACTTCATTTTAAAATTTCAAAAATTACTTAATCTACCTTTATCTATTATTAGGGTCAAGGTGCTACCTGAATGAAAACATAAATTAATCTTATTGTTTTTCTTTATCTCTATTTAGCTTTTCTCTTTATTTCAAATAAAAATACGCTTTTAGCACAAAGCAGGGTCATTGTAGATTTTTTCAAGTGTTTGTCTAGATGATGCCTTGACTAACTCTATATTGTTTATGGTATACTTTTTGTGTTTTTCAGATTTTTAAAGTCTTCACAAATTATTAACTAATTTTTTGTGGTAGAAAAAGAAAACAATTAGTCAATAATTTGTTTGCCATGAAAATAATCAGGGCATTAGGCACATTTGTTCAAGTGGTTTTTGCCTTCAATTTCTGAAACTTTATAAGGTAAAAGCTCTTTGTAAGGGACACAACGTTAGCGAAGTAATTGTCATTGTCAAAGGTGCAATTAATTAGCATATGCTTGAACAAATGACATACCTTCTTCAAAACAATCAATTTTCAGTTGGCCATGGCTTGACTCTTTCAGTTGGCATGCAGGAGGGTATCAGGGAACCAATGCTTTGGACAAGGCTTCTCCTATGACTTGCTGCTTCAAACTCATGCATATCCAAACACATGAAATGTTCAGTTCAGATCTAGATTAGGCTATTAAAGAACCGTATTGTGAATTTACAGGCAAATTTTACACCAACTCAATACATTTGTTTGAACTTACGGAGGACCAACTAGTTGCAAGTTGCAACTCTTGGCCGGTTTTTTCTTTTTCTTTTTTTAATTCATAGTTTTGAGCAAACTGGACCAAGCCGGCAAGATTATTTTACACCATGAGTGCTTCATGATTTTCTGGTCAATAAGAGATTGATAGTTATCTCTAGACTCAGCTTAGATAGGATTCTCAATAATGTCGAACAAACAAAAACCCCAAAATCATCTTGACCGAAGATATTGCTTTGTTAACATTTAACTCGAAACTTTATTGTAAATCATGATAATTGAAGCTATATTTTCCATGTATTACATTTATGAAGTGAATTAAAAAGACTACTATGATTTCCACAAACTTACTGAATTAGATTACGCTTTTGAATAAGAACATAGTTGATGAACTAAAGCTTGAACTTGCTTGTTGAACTCTCAAAATCAAACTTTGATGGAGTTTGGTCCAATTGTCTAATATAAACGAACTCCAAATTGATCATTTATTATTTTCGTCCAATTTGTCCATGTGACACCATATTGATAATGCTTTCTCTATCGAAAAATTATTGAGTGTTATTCTTTCCTCTTACAAATATAAATACTTATAAAAATTCAATTTGTATGATCATTTAAACACAAGAAATACACCCATTTCTCTTCCCAATCAATCCTCTCGAAATCAACCTATCAACACTAAATTTCTTTGAAACAAAGCTTATAATACACATAATTTTTAATTGTAAAGTGATTCTCACAAAATCTCAAAACTTAAGCAATCTAAATCCATATACAAAAACAGAATAATGTTTACTTCACAAATTTTTTACTGTTAGTTTTTTATACTATCAAACCAAAGACAAGCACAACACAGAACACATTAAGGGCAAAAGGAAAAAAAAATCTATTCATTTTGCTGACCTTTTCAAATGGGTTTCTCTTAAACATGAAATCAATAGCAAAAATAGCACCAAAAGGACAGAAACTTATGGTGCGTTTAATTTTAGAAAACTATATCGTTTTTCTGTTTCCGTTTTCATTAAAAACAAAAACAAGCATTAAAAATGTGTTTGATCATTGAAAACAATTTTTTTTCAGAAAATAAAATTAAAAACATCTTCATTTTAGAAAGCCAAAAAAAAAACTTTTTTGACTGTTTGCAGCCAAAAAGACTGAAAACAGTGAAAGCACGGGCTTAAGACCGATAAATATCTATTTTTACATTACCCACAAGTCCACCCGAGTTCAAATCCCACGCTTACAGATTTTATCACTTGTATATATACTCTTTTTTTTCTTCTCTTTTTTTGTTTCACTCAGCGCTGTTCACTCTCCTCTCTATTCACTCCCTTTCTCCATGGCTGTCTAAAGTCCTAGAAATTCGATTTAAGAATTTCTCACTCAAGGTAATACTCTATCTATGGGATTATACATATTTCTCTTCTAGGCATTATCATTTACCTCTTATCTAGTTATTCTCAAACTCTAGAAAATTAATATGTTCTTGATTTTTTATTTTTTTTTATAATTAGAGAATGGGTTGCTAGGGATTTGTTTATAGCTTATGATCTTCCACTCAAGGTACTACTCTAAGTATTGTTATAAAGCTACTGGGTTTTTTTAGTTAGAGAATCGGTCGCTAAGGATCTGTTTATAGCTTATGATACTCCACTTTAACTTTCCCTTATAAAAAAAATCATGGGTCGAAGCTGAAGTTAAACTTACGGGAATCCTCAGTTTAGGAGCATTGCAGCCGGGAAGAATCTCGAAAATATGGCACAATGATTGCACCAGGTTTATATGCGCCATTCCACCAACACTTCTTTGTTGCTCGTATGGACATGGCTCTTGATTGTAAACCTGGTGAAGCTTTTAACCAGGTACCCTGCTTTTAACTTGGTGTTTTATTATAGTGCGTCTAATAACTAAGTTCTGTTAGTATGTTTGTGCAAGTGTTGCTATCAACTGTTGACTTCAGAGTTATTAATTTATAAGCCAAAACAGATGGGAGTTCCTTGTGGCTTGCATATTCAGCATTACGATCCTATTCCCATTAGTGATTATTTAATTTCACATTTCTCTTCACCTAAAGAAATTTTCTATGCATATTGCACAAACTTATACAATCGACTTTAAATATGTTCACAGACAGTTCCATGACTTAAAATATTTTCTTCTTGTGAAAATGAAAAGTTGTGATTTATGTCTGTTTTCTTCATGTAACAAGATGAAGTCAGCTAGTTGTATTATGCTGGTCAAGGCAACTAATCCTATCCTTCTAATGAAAAAATGTCATGTTTTTTTTCTTCCCATTTTGTACGTTGTTGAGGTGGATGTTAACTAAAACTTTTGAAGGAGAATACCATTTTTTAAAAACTTAAAACTAAGTTATAATTATTATAAAACTTGAAGAATGTAATTGTATTTTATTTTAATATTTTATTTTTGTTTTTCTTGTTTGCAATCTTTTTTTATCATGTTCATAAACATAAAGAAAATGTCTGTTCATCACTGTCGCAAAGGCAAAGGAGACCGTTCAATCCTTTTTCGTTTTGCTTGAAAGTTGGTATAAAATGGCAACAAAGATTTATCGGCAATTGTAAGCCAATATTTTGTACTCACATACATATACATATACATATACATATAGACATACACATACACATTTTCTTTTATTTTCCTCTCTAAAACCAAGTTGGATGCCACCTGATCAATTTGGTCAAAAATAATTAAAAATTGTAGTGTTTCAGTAAAAAAAAAAAAACTTTATGGGAAAAAATTATAACATTAAAGATGAAACTTCAAAAAAAAAAATGGATAAAGACCGATATAGGAAGCATCGAAAACCATAAAGACCAAAATTATTATTAAACCATTTATTTTAATATTATGATGATGGACTGGACTGAACTTGCTACCTTATCCAATAAGATCAAAACTGCAGACCTAAAGGTGTCAAATTGATGAATTAGGTTGGATTGTATCAAGTTACAGAGGTCTTGGATTAATTTGACTCTTGTGGTTCTTACAATCTGGTTCGACTAAAAATTTCGTTGGTTGGATTGGGTACGGATAATTTTTAAACAAGTTGTACAATCTAAAACCATATCCAACCCTTACAGATAAGTACAGCTGATTAAACGAGGTGGGTATCGAAAATGACACCTCTACACCGCCAAGGTATTGAGCATTTAGCAATAATGGAATTTCTACACTGTTTCTTTTACTTGCTTGACTCAAAATGCTCAAAATGCTCTGATTTAGGACTTACGAGGCTTCCCTTTCTGGAAAAGCTTCAAAACTCTCTGTTTTGCTTCTTTGACTTTTATAACATTCAAGTTAGGAGTCTTTCACTTAATTATGGGACTGATTGACACTCAAGTTTGGAACCTTCTATTTGAAGTTATGTGTTGCATTGGCAAATTCTCTTTCGCTCTCACTCTCTTACTTCTTCCACTGTTAAAGCTAATTTCTGAAAAAGAAATCCTTCCAAAATCACTTCAAAGTTTATCTATAAATGGAATGAACTAAGCTGTGATAATGATCTCCCTTTAATTTCTTGGATGTATGTGTATTAATTTACCTTGAGTATAATATCTGAATTTTCCTTTTAGATCACAATACTTGGCACAATTTTATGACACTTTGAACTTTTATGTACCGAAAGTAATTAATTGATTAATTTTTAGATTTTTGATTTCACCAGTGGATTTTGACTTATTTATATTCCTTTTCAATTCATAGTGTATACTATATATGACAATTTTTATTCATAAGTGTTAGTTTAAAGATTTGATCATTTGACTTCATGACATCAAAGTAGGACTTGATGTAATAACCAATAACTCAATTGATAGTGATTGATTAATTATGGATTTCAATCACCTTATTAATGTTTATAAATTTCGTTTTGTTTTGATAAATATTGATTCTATATGGATTAATTGCATAAGAAAGAAGTTAAAGATGTAACATCGGAAATTATTAACAAGTAAAACCTAGGGAGGTTAGGAGGTAATTACAATTAGTTTTTTTTTGTTTTGAAAATTACTATTATCTCTTTTGATTAAATTTGAACAAGTAAAAAGATTACAACACTTTTGGATATAAGTTCATCTTCTTTCATCATGTTTGTTGATGTGCAATAACTTTAAGAGAGAGAGAAAACAGTGAGCATCAACACAACCTGATTAAAATAATTTTCAAAAGAACATAAAGGTAACAGAAATTACCTCTTAACCTTAGAAGTTAATTAATGTAATTTCCCTTCCATTTTTATTGCTTAATCGCTTTTATTGCATTGCATGTGCTTACAATATAATCAAAAGGAGAAAAGCTAGGGTGCCATACTTAATGCCAACAAACAAGAAGAACAACAATCTAAGCCTAATTAACCTCATCTAAGGAATTAAATGCAACACACAAAATGGTAAATAACTAGCTTTATTGAATACAATTATAGAATTAATACTCATCCTAGGTGGGGATTTAATAGGAAATATAATTTCTAATTTCCAGTTCCTGGACTTGGAACCGACTTCATAATTTCATCAAACCTTGCAATATGCATGGTACTAACATGCCTTTCATCACTAGCCACTGCATGATTTTTCAAACTTGGAGAAGAAGTTGATGTGGAGGAGAACTTATAAGGAGAGGTAATTAGAACAAAACTGCCCTCTGTTTTGAGGGCATTCATCTTCTGTACATTCAAGGCTTTTCTGGCTTCGAAAGATGGCGTGCAGCAGATCAACACAAGAAGAAAGATTATCAGTGTAATTTTGTTTAGAAGAGCCATTGATTAGAAAAGGAAAGGAAAGAGAACTAATCAAGTCTTGATGAGATGAGGGGTATGTCACAAAGAAGATAAAAATGAAGTCTTTGTATTTGTATGTTAGTGGGTTTTGCAGGGGATACTCTCTCTTATATATAGAAGGGAATGAAAGGAGGGAGAGGCGTAGGGGTCAAGTTAGCTTAGCGTCGGAAATATGTCTTAATTTTGAAATTGCAGGGAACACTTAACGGAGAGAAATGTGATAGGAAGGAAACTGAAAGGATCAAAGAAAGAAAAAAAGAAAAAAAGTAGTATTGTCTTTTCTTGTGTTTGACAGAAATGATGAAAAACCATTAAAATAAAAATAAAAATAAAAAATAACTCATTTTAATTTTCCTTTTTCCAGTCTTTATTTGAGAGATTTATAATAATAACTTGAAAACAAAAAAAGTGAATTATCACATTTATTTTCTCTAACATTTCTCTCAAACCGATCAGTTAGAAAAGTGTTTTTTTCTCTTCTTTTTTTCCTCTCTTTTTCTTCATTATAATCATAGCCATAAGGTACGTAGTATTCTCCAAGTGTGATGGGGAAAAGTCTCATGGAAGTTGGGTTAGGTATCTATAAACTAAGCTAACTTTGCTTTTCCTTTTTTCCCGTGTACTTATACTTTCAATCATAATACTTCGCTACTCTCCTATAATCCAAAAACTTGGGAGGCTAAGCATGCTCAAAACAGTACTTTTCCATGACAAGGACTAGTACTGTAAGGAATACAGTGGCATTGCAATTGGAGTAGAAAATATTAGGGTTCCGCTTTTCATGTAGGACCCTGAACAAGTAAAATTTGAAGGTAAATGAACTTTCTGATATATGAAGGAAAATGATGGAATTAACTTAATATTTTTAAAAAAAAATCAAGCAATTCTTACTGAAATCATAAACAAAGATTTAGTTACAAACACTTCCTGAGAGCACACTAATCAACAACACGAAGGTTACACAGTCAAGATAACTAAGAAGTTGACATTTTATATGCTAAGACCATTACGCCCCACAGCACTACATAAATGACCCACTATGTAGACCCAAATTTGCACCGACTAGATATATAATCACGTACGCCACAACGAAGATGAACAGATCCACCAAATTGCAGCCACGAACTAAAGTTATAGCTAAGCCATATGACCACAAACATTATCAACAACATCAGCATACCTATCTCAAACCAGAACATAATTCCATACATTGAACAATTGCAATTATATTATAATATTCAACTTACAAAGCCACAACAGAAAACGTTATTTATATTTTTTACAAACAGCGCTTCCGTGCAGTCGTGCACATTCCCAAATAACCAAGCTCATACCAAAGCAAGACTAGAGATAAGCTTATAGTACCCAAACTCATCAAAGGATCAAATGAAACAAACAAAAATGCCACCAAAAATCAATCGAACATAAAACCCAGCTGCAACAGCTCAAACATACCAACACAAGTGTTCTGCGACATTTAAATTCAAATACCAACACTCTCAGAACCTAAATCATGCCAACATCTCAAATGTCAAAGAACAACTTCTCAAAAGTTGAAAAAACATCTTGCAAAATCAACAACCAAATATATAATACTTTTAGATTCTACGATATTTCAAACTTGCTTTGCTAAACCATCAGTCCACAAATTACCTCAGGTACTAACTTTTTTTACCAAATATTGCCGGTAAAAATAAGTTATAACTCTTATGAAAAAACAGCTATAACTTTTTCACCATATATTACCTGATCACAACCAAGCCTGAAGATCATCACTCTTATTCACTCTAGCTTTGGCCAAACCATCATTAGTGAATTAGCTTCATGGGGACTTTTAACAATCTTTACCCCCTATTAAGCTCTTTAAATTACTAATCTCATTTAGAGTGTTCCAATATTTCTATGGTTTTTTCCCATCCTCTGCTATCCACGATGCCACAATCACAGAGTCTGTCTCAATAATTAGAGAACAGTCATTACTCCACTCAGACCTGCAGAATATGTTGAAGGCTTCTTCTTTAATAGTTACAAGTTTTGCAAAAATGAAATCAGATGCTCCTATATTTTTTTAGAAGACCATTAAACAGTGACTACGACAATCTCGCAAAGCCCCACCAATTCCCCAAATCAAGGCTTCCCGTGAGCTGACCCATCAACATTGAATTTTAAAGCCAAGTCTTCATAGCCTGGAGGTGATCATCCTCTAATCCCTTTTGTAATTTGCTTTTGAGGCGCTACACTAACAGATTACAACTCCTTTGACATCTTAGAGATTGAAATAGCACCCAACTCTTGATCATTCCACTTTGCTTTCATCCACCAAGTAGTTCTAATTTTTGTAAGCTCAATAATCTCCCCAACAATAAAATTTTTGCTTCTAAAAATCACATCATTTTAACCAATCTATATGGACCAAATTAACTTAAATTAATTAAACCAATGTCAGTGATCTGAGTAACGACCAAAGTGCTTGTTAAGCAATCAATTATTGTTGAGTTTAACTTTTCGATGGCTAGACAAAGCTATGTTATTATAGACATTGTGAACTTAACTTAGTGGTTGTATTTTTCTTCATGTGAGTGTAATTTTCTGATTTCGTTTCAAGTTATCATCACTTCAATAATAAAAATTATAAACCAATATATTATTATATGCAATATTTTGACATTTATGAAGTTATAATTAAGTTACTTCCTGAAAATATAATGGCCTACTAGTGGAAATGAAACTCCCAACAACATTGTTGACAGTGCTCTATGTGTTTGCCATATATGTTAGTTGCGTATAGGCTTTACCAATAGCTAGGAGGACTAATGATTTAGATGATCTTGAGAATACATTGGATAAAGCCTAAGTTCTTGATGGTAACAAACCAGTCCTCTTATACCCCCCTTCTAATCCTAGATCAATAGTGGATGGCTAGCTGCAGGCTAATAGATGTTTTCCTTATGCTTTTCTGCATAAAAACAAGAGAAAAAAAAAAGGCGTATAGAGGAGATTTATATATGTATAAACTCAAATCATTACTAGATTTTTCAAGTTTTTTGCTTCATTTATATATGATTTTCGGTTTTGCCCACAAGTACATTTATTAAGTGACACATTTGAAATTGTGGAGGAAACTGTTAAAATTGCTAGGATTTCCTCGTGAAACACACACGCATGAGTAACGCACTTTACGAGAAGATCTCAACTTTCATTTTCTTGATAATTACTTATTCAGTATGCATATCTTGACTTTGAAATAATGACACAACCACAGTAACATATAGGTTTAGGTTAATTTCTGATGTGACAATAATAAACATTGGTTCACATATCATGTTGAATGGTAGTAGATTCTTTTTGTAGGGTCATAAATTGTTGTGTTTGGCTGGAAGTATCTGCACTATATGTTAGTTACATGCACCAGGAGGAGCAAAATGAGCTCTACAGTAGGTTCTGCCTAACAAATTAAAACTTCTTAAAGGGGATAAAATTAAAGATCATAGTAATTTAGGGAAAAATTCTCCATCCAATGACACAACATGTGTTGTCTGAGAAAAACAAAACGGTAAATTTATGGACAAAGTTCTCCATCCAATATGATGATGACACGTGGTAATTTTCAAGGGTAAAAAGATAATTTCACGACTTAAATAGAACAACTAATCAAATGGTTACACCTGACAAATATAATAATAATTTCACACCACTGTCCTAATACTATTATGACACTCCAGTTTATGGATAAAATATCATCTAGCTTATGGATAAACCAAGGGGAATCTCACTCCTATCACGATTTCGGTAATAAATCAATCTTCTAATCGAACTCTGCTCCAAAACATTATATAAGAGAACTCTCAACATCAAAAGGTACATTCATCTCTTAATCACAGCTCTATAATTTTCTCTAACTTTCTTTTCACTCAAAAGTCTTATTATAACTTAGACATCGAAGAGTCTCCCGAATGCACAACCCCTCCAATTTTTCAACGATTTTTAGATATTCTCTTCATTTTGTGTGTGTAAATATTATATGTTAACTCTTCGACTACTTGATAAATTTTCAATATCAACACACAGTGAAAAGAAAATCTTAGAATGTTTACTCCCATGTTAAAATAGCACCTATTGCTTAACAATATAACTTAATTAAGGTATATAAGTTCAGGTCTCGAAAAATGTGAAGGAAAGAAATTAAAATATGAAGGAATTATAAATAGAAATTGAAACCCATTTTTCACATAATTTTATTAAATTATCTTAGTTTTCCTCCAAAATTTTTCTTTTACATCCAATCAAAAAATATTTCTTTTTTTTTCTTACTTTCCTTCAAATTCTCCAAGATCCTAAACTATTGAAAAATTGATTTTTAATTTATATGAAAGATTTCGTGAAATAATTACCGTGAAACAGACTTATTAGAATAAAGCTCATGATAGATTAAGTTAGTCTTATCAAGATCAGTGTTTTAAAAAACCAATTTGGGGCGCGCCCGGGTCGCGCCCACGGGCGAAATCTGGGTAAAACGCCCGCGGGCGTGATTGTTGGGGCGTTTTTTTTTTTTTTTGTCGCGACATCCAAAACGACGTCGTTTTGGTCAGTTACTAATAATTCATCTTCCCTGGCGTGCGGCTCGGCTCGAACTCAGAACCAAATATGTCATAATTATAAACCTTACCGCTGAGCTAACACCGGTAATTTGATATTATTACACTTCATATCTAATTTAATAATAATTACAAACTATTTAATTAATCACTTACAAATTACAACAATATAGAAATATAAGTTATACTTCATATAATTTATATATAAATATATATTAATATTTATAAAATTATAATTATCAGGCTATAATGAGTTAGTAACGTATTAAATTTTAATAAAATTAATTAATTAATTAAAAATTAAATTATTTTTATTTTACTATTCTAATTAATTAATTAATATTATTTTATTAAAAATTCAAAACATCCCAAAAGATTCAAAAGACTTACCTGGATTTTCAGTCTTTTAGGTTAGAATTTTAAATTTTCAACATTTTGATTGGACGTCATTACAAATAGAACCACTATGTTGAATGGATACATATGCAACAAATAATAATATACCTATAATATCATATGTGATTAAAATTTTCATCAAATTGTTTGATATTTGTGTAAAAATATTTTGATAAATATTCATTCATAGGTATTAAGTTAGTAAAGTTTATTGATAATTAATTAATTAATATTATTTTAATTTTTTAATATTTTTATAATTTAATTAATATTATTTTATCAAAACGCCCCAATGTTTCAAAAGGCTTACGCCCCAACGCCTCGGGGCTTACGCCTCGCCTCATTGAGGCAAAACGCCTCGCCCAACGCCCTCGCCTCTGAAAACACTGATCAAGATAACTATGTAACCAACCTTCATGTAACATCATGAAAAAGGAGATGCACTTTTCTCAGGTATAAAATAGTAGAGCCCATTGACATTTTTCCTATATGCACGTGTCGTCCACCAAAAACGACAATTACATGTGGAGCCGGAAAGTCGTTTGACATTCTGCGGCAGCCTTCGTTAATAAAAAAAGTCAAAGTAGTAATCAATTTGACTTTTATTTTCATTTTTTAAAAATTATTTTTATGTTTTTAATTTATTTCATAAACTGGTATTGGTAGTGTTTGGACTACCTTAAGTTTATAAAAAACAAAATTCATTTTATAAGCACTCCCAAACCATATCATTTGGCTATAATAAATAAATTAAAAAATAACTTAACATGACTTGGTTCAATTGTAAAAGACCAAAGTTGAAATTCTAAACAAGAACGTGAGATTTCAATTTTGACTTTCACTGATGTATGAGATATATATTAATTTGTCTAATTATAAATTAATTTTACCATTTTAAATAAGTAACATCGTAATATTGTACCCTTATATGTGGTTATGTAAATAATATTGTGCAGTTATATATTGTAATCAAAACATTATATTGTTTTTTTTAAATATTGTATTGTTGTATTTGCATAGCATCACTTCAATAAAAGATTAAAATGTGTCATTAATTTCTCAAAATATGGATTTATAAAATATATTAATCGAATAAATTTGTGCTGGAATAACATAAAAGAAAGCTTGTAGAATAGCATATCATGATATAATTTTTTTTATCTACATATCATGGTTATATATAATTTATGCTTTTTGATAGCTTCTTGTAATTATCACTTGGTAATTCATAAACTGCAAATTAATTTTAAAATTTCAGTTAAATATATATATATATATATATATATATATATATATATATATATATGCAATTTAAATTGATAAGCAGAAAATATATGCAATGGAATAAAAAACATTTACTAATGTATTGCAACATAAACTAAAAATCATTTCAAATAATAAAAAAGAAATTGGAAGTTCAGTTTATAGAAAAATATGACAACCATATAATACACGCTGGAAAATCAGCAAAGTCAAGCGAAAGCATATATATAATAGACAGAAAGAGATTTTTATTGAATATTATTAATTACAAACTTGAATTTGCTTAAGTACATATATGAGCATCCTAAAAGGAAGAAAAATCAAAATAAATAAAGGAAAGAGAAGTGCATATATTTGTTCTCTATTTATTCTGTAAAACAGCTCAATTAATATTAATGACTATATTTCTTTTAATGAGAACTTCTGGAGTATCAAGCTCCTTATTCACATACATGTCTAGACCCACAAGTAAACACCATGCTCCGGGACCACCTAATTAATAATTAGTTTTCTTTAATTTTTTGAGCTGATGGGCGATTCCAGGACTTGGAACAGATTGTGTTAATACTCGATCGATTTGGGAAGATGGTGGAATCAGATTACCTTCATCACCAGGCGTTGAATGACCTTTATAACTAGGGGCAGAAGGTGGTACAAGGCCCTTTGGAAGGGCACTGAGGAGCAAACTGTCCTTCAAAGAAGGAAACTGTCTCTTGGTCTCATGAATATTGCTGCTAATTAAGAGCTTTCTGGCTTCCAAAGATGGTACATGCAGCTGGAAGATCAAAGAGAGAATGAAAATAATTGACAAAATGTAGTTTGATGAGCGACCCATAATTAGTTTATAAATTTAGGTTATAATTGTAGCCTCTAGATATTTGTATGTTAGAGAAGAGATTTATGGCTGTAACAAGGTCTTGTATGTGAGGGATATATATATATATATATATACACACAACTACACAAGTAGAGAAGCTCATGAGGATTTTTTTTTAAAAATTTTAAATTGGCTAAGTCAGCATATTAGAATTGAGCAAAACGTGTATTTTTGGTACTTGCTAAGTGTATTTGGAATTTTGGGTTAGGTTACTTAGGTATAAATCAACTATAAGCTGCCGGCTTTTGTTTTGTGGGTAATTTCATGCATTTTTACTGCTTTCCATGACTTCAAATAATTTCTTCTCAAGTCTAGTTAGGGATATATGTGTATTTTTTTAAATATATAAATATATATATATATATATATATATATATATATATATATATATATATAACTTTGTAGAGTTCACAAGTTTTTTATTTTAAATAGAAAAATATCCTGGAAAAATAAGAATAAAAAAATCAAATCGGACAAAAATTATAAGAAGAAAGGAGAATAAATGAATAATTGATAATTGTTTTGCTTGGTGTTCAATATGCTATTAATCAGTTGAGATTGGATTTCTAACTTAAATTATCCACTTGGGAAAAACTTGAACTCAGTGAATATTCCTTTACTTAGAAAAGTAGAGAAGAATTATTTTGATTTTGACATAAGCGTTGGGCATGCAATTTCTATGGTTATTAGGAAAGGCATGCAATCTCTAGTACTCCGTAATTCAAGTTCCGGAGAAGATACGACAGTTGAGAGCCCACAGACTAAATTCTCATAAGTCAACCATGTTCTGTACTTGAATTAATGGTACTCGCCCACGCTTAAAAGAGGTCTCAAGTCTGAAATTAAAAAAAATTATTGTTTAACACAATCTCATGAGATATATATGATATAAATATTTATTTTATTTTTGAATAAAAATAAAATATATTTTTTTTTCATACTATTTAATAGTGAGATAAATCATTGTGCAATAAGATAAACTTTTATATCATATATTTCTCATGATACCGTGTCAAACAAAATTTTTTTTTGAAGGTGGTATTCAACATTTTTGGGTGCGAATACTTATGCATTGAATCTCACCGGTACACTACAATTAAATGTGCTTGAATAAAAAAAATAGTATTAAAATGGATGATCATATGAGAAGTCCTTGTATTGCACCTTATGCATTGAATCTCACCGGTACACTACAATTAAATGTGATTGGATAAAAAAAAATAGTATTAAAATGGATGATCATATGAGAAGTCCTTGTATTGCACATCTTTTTTAAAAGAAAAAAAATTCACTCTTTTTATAAATAAAAAAATGTCATTTATAATTATTAGGCTAAATTTCATGTTAAACCTTGTGGTTTAGTCCAGTTTTACATCTAACTCCAATGGTTTTTTTTGTTTCATAGTAAACTATGTGGACACAATTAGCATGGGGTTAAAGTATATTAAGTCCATTGTAAATGACCAAAATAACCCTATTAAGTCCACAGTAAATGATCAAAATAACTCTGTTCAAATTTATTTAAATATTTGTTAAATAACCAAAATAACCTTGTTTTGATTTATTTCAATATCTGTTAAAGGACCAAAATAACCCTTTTTCATATTTATTTAAAAATCTTTTAAAAAACCAAAATTACTTGTACTCAGTGAATATTCCTTAACTTACAAAAGTAGGGCATGCAATTTCTATGGTTATTAGGAAAGGCATGCAATCTCTAGTACTAGATCCGGAGAAGATATTTAATAGCCCACAGATTAAATTCTGATAAGTCAACCATATTCTGTACTCGAATTAATGCTACTTGCCTCTACTTAGAGGAGGTCTCCGGTCTAAAATTAGAAAAATCTTGCCTTAACAGTGTCAGGACAGATACATAGTACGATGGTCTATTTCACTTTTGAATAAAAATAAAATATGTTTTTTCTCTCTTTTTTCATACCATTTAATGATGAGATGAACTCTTGTGGTATATATCTCTTATGACACTGTACCAAACAAAAATTTCTCTTGAAGTTGACACCCAGTTTTTAGAGATGTTACTTTTTTGCTTGATTAATGATATTCAACATTTTTGGGTGCGAATATTTATGCATTGAATCTCATCGGTACTCTACAATTAAATGTGCTTGGAATAGTATTAAAATGGATGATCATCTGATAAGCCCTTGTATTGCACCTTTTTTTAAGAAGAAAAAAATATTCATTTTTTTATAAAAAAAAAAGAAGACCATTTACAATTATTAGGCTAAATTTCATGCTAAATCTTGTAGTTTGATTCAGTTTTACATCCAACTCTGAGGTTTCTTTTGTTTCATAGTAAACCTTGTGTTTGACATAGTTAGCATAGGGTTGAAGCATGTTAAGTCCATAGTAAATGACCAAAATAACCCTGTTCAGATTTATTTAAATTTCTGTTAGATGACCAAAGTAACCATGTTCAACTTTATTTAAATATATGTTAAAAGACCAAAATAACCATGTTCAGCTTTATTTAAATATATGTTAAAAGACCAAAATAACTCTGTTATGATTTATTTCAATGTCTATTAAAGGACTAAATAACCTTTTTTCATATTTATTTAAAAATCTGTTCAAAGACCAAAATAACCATATTCTGATTTATTTCAATGTTTGTTAAATGACCAAAATAACTCTTTTCAGATTTATTTCAATGTTAGTTAACTCCATGGTAATACAAAGGCCAAGTTACCCCTGGTGAGAACCGAAAATCATTTTCTAAATCTAAAACAGACCACCTGTTTCAATTCTATTTCAACGTAAATGATTATGTAATTCTGGGAAGAAAAGCTATACTCAATGAATCTTTACAGAAACAACTCTTTCCTTCAACAAATTTCCCACAAAATAACATAACCATGAAAAACAAAATACAGCTCACAAGTACAAAAACATACTCAGTGTTAGACTAATTTAAATATGTTCAAATAACATAACCATTCAATGGAATAAGGAAATATATTTCACAAAAAAAAAAAAAACATCCTAACACTTGTTTAAACCAAGAACAATATGTAAACACAACTCAAAACTAAAGTGGAAGGCCTTGGATGCTTGCACCAAAACTAGAACCCCTAGATCTATCTCTACCTCTACTAACTCCCGGCCCCACCTCCTCTTGAGCTTGAAGTTTCAAACGGGAAGTAGCACCTCTTTCCACTATTAGGGCAGGTTATGTAACACTTGCAACCTGAAAATAAACACCATGAAAATTAGTACCCATTTCCAGATGATGTAACTACAAACCACAAAGATAATTACTAACCCTTTCTAGATTATTTATGTTTGTTTGGGAAGTTGGAAGTGGTTGTGATGATGAGGCAATTGCCTTTTTAGCTGGTTGTCTTTTCTTAGGTTGCTGCTTTCTATTTCGAGTCTTAAATACATATCAAAATAAAAGTAAGTGTACCACACAATTCAAATAACACAATTAAACACTTATATTGAGCAAATAATATAACTCTTAACCAGAAATATTTCCATTTTGTTGTTGTTGCTTTTTAATTCTCACCCTCATTTGCCATGATATTTCTCCAACTTTTTGTGCATTACAACCCCTTGCATTCTGACCAACCATGTTACAATTACCACAAGTAATGAATCTATTAGCCCTAATAACCTTATATGGATCTATACGCTCATCTGCAAACCTTTTTCTGACTCTTCTTGGTCTTCCAAGAGGTTTTCTAATAATAAGAGGATTAATATCTTGAAGGCTGGTCTCAACCCACTCATGCCTTCCAGGAATTGTGTTGATAGCGGGTTCATATGTCCTCATACATATATCTCTTTCCAATAGTATTGATGTATATAATTTTTTGGTTTCTGTCTATTAAAATAAATGACAGATACAACATGTTTACAGGGAATCCCAGATAAATCCCACAATCTGCATGTACAAGTTCTTCTAACAAGGTCCACCACATGTGTTTTTACTTCCGCATTCAACTTCATGCTTTTTGTTAGTATAGGTCAATGGATAACAATTTTTGCTCCATTCCTTAATCTTTTCCAACTTTACTTGGATCATTGGACATATTGGTCCATCATATTTCACCATCCCTTGTCTCTTCACATAAAATCTCTTCATCAACCTCTTCCTTAGCCACTTTAGCATTGATAGGATTGGTTTGTCTATGCACTCTAATATTGCTCTATTCCACGATTCACATATGCTATTCACTAAGAGGTCATCCTTGCATCTTGTACCAAAGTGAGACCTAGGCCACATCCTAGGTTCCATCTTTATCAACCATTTTTATGCATTATCACTTATCTTTTTAAAGTCTTTCATTATATTCTCCTAGTTTTTCACACTACCTACAGATGATGCATTCCAAAGAGCATCTTTTAGTTCTTTTCCTTTAAACCCTACCAGTTTGAAGTTTGCATGCAAATGTTTTACGCAGAATCTGTGTTCTGCTTGTGGCATCAATATGGCAAAAGTTTGAACCAAACCCTTGGAAGAAAACAAGAAACAATTAAAGCTATAAAGCATAAACATTAAAAATCCATGAACTTCTAAACTTAAACTAAGTTAACTGGAATTAAATTCCAACGTACCTTCTGTTGATCTGAAATGAATGCCCATCCCTTATCTCTGACATTGACAAGATCTTCGATCAACAATGTCAGAAACCATGTCCAAGAATCCTTTGTCTCATGTTCTACAACAGTCATAGCAATCGAAAACATATTATTGTTCCTATCCCCCCCCCCCCCCCATAGCAATAAGCAATTGTCCACTACAATTTCCTTTCAAATGACACCCATCCAATCCAATCAAAGGTCTACAGCCTAGCAAAAATTCTACCTTCTGTACATAGAGGCATATGTACAATCTTCCAAACTTATGAGGCACTTCTTTGGGTAAATCATTCATTACTATTGTAAGTTGAGGTTCAACTTGCACTCTACAAGTAGAACCAGGATTAGTCAATCTTATCATCTCATAGTAATCATAAATCCTTTTATATTGGTCATTTTTATCACCCTAACTTTTAATTCTTGCTATTCTTCTAACTTTGTATATCTTTGATTTGTGCACATTACATGCTAACTCCCTGCTTACCCTATTCTTCATGTGAATCGCACCAAAATCAGAATATTCTCTAAAATCCTCTAAATTGCATGAATCTTAAAGTCACATGACTCTAGTTGTGTCCTACAAATGGTTGTAGCCCTACAACTCTCACTATGTTGGTACTTATAGCCAAACCCTTGCCTCACAGACCATTCCCTTAAAGAATTCTTAAAAGTAGGCACATTTGGGAACTTCATATACAAAGATAAAAGGGGGTTCTCCATATTAGTTTATGTATTAAACTCGAGGCATGTAGACCTATTGGCATTATCATCATCTGACCCTTCCATGCTATACAAGTCATCATCAATATTCTCTCTAAACTCCCTCAAATCTTCATGTATCAAGTCTATCCCCTCATTTCCCATTTCCTCATTGCATGTCCCATCATTATTTATCCCCTCATAAATTAAGAAGATATCATCATGATCACTTCCTTCTTTACCATCAATAAGCCACTCAGGATCATCACTATCATAATCTACAACATCTATGATTCTTTCATCAACCATCTAACAAATACTTTGATCTGTAATATTAAAACTCGGTGCTTCTACAAAACAATACAGTTTTATTAAGATATGACTAACATGCTCTTTAACCATTTCATTTAACCAATTACCATCCACAAGTTCCACTAAGCCATCATCAAAAGTATGACCAGGTTTGCAATAAGATATATGAAAAGGTGAAGTGTATTTTCCCAACATTTTAAGGGTGTTCTGAAGAGTAATATAGTCTAATATATAAGGGTTTGGATCATGTATTATCTCCACATCTCCCCTTTGATACACTAAGTTAGGAATCTTATAGAAACTACCTCCATAAAACAACATCAAAAGGTAATATATATATATATATATATATATATATATATATATATATGGGGTTATTTTGGTCATTTCATACTTAACAGACTTCAATCCTATGCTAACTAAGTCAAACACAGGATTTATTATGAAACAAAAGAAACCTCAGGGTTGATTGTGAAACTGAACTAAACCACATGGTTTAGCATGAAATTTAGCCTAATTACTATCTTACTCATAATAGAAAATTTAAGAACTCGAAAGAAAAACCTATTACTCCTAATAAAACAATCCAATTATTAGGCAAGTTTTTAAGCTAGCATTGACTGACTGTTTTAGAAGAATTATAGAATGTGTGTGTGTATCTGTGTCTATATATATATATATATATATATATCTCGGTTTTGCATGTGATCACTAATGCTGAGTTGCTGACACAAGAGTTTGGATCCAAATGGTAGTTTAACTAGTATTTGTTGGTACTTGCATGCTGTGCGAGAATAAATATTGTTACCTTCGCTTGATGGGCAAGATCCCTTGAACACCAAGAGTTGGAGGCACACAAAACCTTGAGGTAACGACAGCTTTGGACCGACTTGGTACCGACTTGGTTACCATCCAAGAACAACCAACCACTTTAATGTCCCGTTTGGTTACAAGCCCACGCTGCAAGGATTAATGGGAGTAATTGAAGATTGTAGGTCGCTTGCTCCGGGGAACTTTTGTGCTGATTTCTTAGCCAAAGCTGCTGTTCAAAGTACTGAGAAGCTTGTGGTACTTTGAGCTACGACACCGTGTTATAGAATGGAGGGTTCATCGCCCCCAAAGTAAAAAGAAAAAAAAAAAACCCTGTTATACGGCACATATTGGACCTTTCTAGTACAGTTATCAAAGTTATCTCTTAACTTTTCTCAAATTGATATTTTTGGTTCTGGCTTTGATCTTGAGAGCTGATAGACTTACTGAAAGCCAATTTGTTAGATGTAGTTTTATTCCTTTCTGTTCATGGGCGTATGAGCAATATATAACAAGATGTAGCTCTCTCTCTCTCTCTCTCTCTCTCTCTTTATCCATACCCTCAATCCCTGGTGTGTGAGTGAGATTTTATAGCAAGCCTCGTGTGTTACAACAAAAGATTTTTATTTGTTCAAAAGAGATCAGCTGGGTTTATGAGTTATATAATGAGAGTTTCATTCACGGTGTGAGATAACAAGAAATTTTACTAATTAACTTAGTGTGAGTTTTTTCAAAGTGATGAAATTGCCTTTTAATTAGTTGTTTTCTGTTCTTTTCTCAATTTTAATAAAAAAAAATTAATGAACATATCTATTCTATTAATCTTATTAATTTTAGACCAAAGACCAAACAGTAACAAAAACATTTTCAATTTTTTTGTAGTATTAAATTAGGGACATATACAGTATAAAGTTCACTTTTAAGAAATGAGACCATATTTATTTATTTTCGCTCAAGATAACCCAAGTTATTTTCGCTCAAGATAATCTAAGTAAGATTCTATTGTTTTAGTTTGCTCATCAAAGGAGTCAACAATTCTTGATTGATAGTTTTTGGAAACTTTATTAATAATGATGATTGTATATGTCAAATATTATCAATGAAGTTACTAAAAATTACTAATCAAGTTTTTAATCTGGTGCAACCAAGAATTCCTCCAAAGGAGCAGACAAGTATGATTAAATAATTAAAGAAAACTTGAACTTTTCTGAAGGGGCCAATTCTCTTTCCTTGGGAGGTATATAAGACCTCCAAATATGGCTGATATCATTACATAATGCCATATAAATTATACAACAAGCAGGAGGAGTCAAAGCCATTTTGGATGGAACAAGTTTTCTGGGTTTGAAGGAATCAAAATGATAAAAGCTGCTCTAACTTTATTTAGCCGGCAAAATTAATTATCTAGCTAGGCTGCTGTCTCTAAATCATTTTGACATGATTTTTCGCAATCATTATTTTGTACAATGAGTGGTAATCAAAGAAATCAGATCCGTGATAACATCATTTTTATATGATGTTAAACTTTTTTTTTTAAAAAATGTCTATGTTGTTAAACTTAACATAGTTGTCGATTGAAGCTTATCAAAATTATCAATGAGGTTTATAAGCAAAAAAAATGTACTGTCTCCATATCATCGCTCTAAATTTATTTACATCATCTTAATTCTCTTTCTGCCTTCATTTTTTCTGTTACATTTTTTTTAACGTTCTAATATGGTTTTATGCTATCTCTTTGGCTTAATTACACTCCGGACTCCAATGTTTTAACGGTTTATGCATATCAAATCATGATGTTTAAATTTAAATTATAAATTTTTAAATGTTACAAATCTAACATTTTGTTAATTTTGTAATTTGAGCATAGTCCAAATGACAATCATGTTCAACTCTCCTCGATCTATAGAGAAAGTCTCACGCTCAAATATTCCCCTACCCTAAATCAATAAAAATAAAACATTTTATTAATCGTAATTTAACTTAGCAAACCGAAAGTAACATGTGACTACACATGATTACTTAACTGGTGGATCACGCCCAATTGATTATATATATGACAAATTACATAAATAAAATGAAAACAAAAACCATACGTTTTGCACTCCATAATAAGTAGAAGAAGGGAGAAGATCTTCATCTTCATCTCCTCCAAAGACCTCTAAATCAGTTGTTGATCGGATCTCCTCTATAAATTAATCAAGTTTTGTTCAAAGATTTGGAGCTTTAATGTTTTCTTTTCTGATAAATTCATAATTTTAATTTTATTTCAATCAATCTAAAAGAAAATATTTTTCACTATATATATATATAATATAACTTATTGTTACATATCCAATGAAAACATTATTTCCTATTTGTTTAAACTCATTGTTAATTTGATTTATCTAAAATCAAGTATAGGTCAACATCCAGCAGTATATATAAGGACCTTGACCTACCTAAATATTATTCTTTACTACTTTTTTGATAATTAACAAAACATTAATCATTGTACCAGCCAAATAATTGAGGAACACAGTGTAACTAAATTAAAATACAAATTTTGATTACTTATCAACTGCATATATATGGCAAGAAGAAGAGGAAGGACAATGCCCTTAACTTCTCCCAACTCTGGAAAAGTAATGCGTAACTAAATACTCAGTTCCAACAAGATTAGAAGGCGATATGATAAACTTAAATATATTAGAAAAAATTAAAATTAATGTGACTAATGGCCGACTCCAGGACTCGGTACAGACTGCATACGATCAATCTTGGCAAGATGAAGAGCAAAGAGCCTTTTATTTATAGTGTGGCACCTTTTATCGATAGGAGAAGAAGGTGGTGCAGTGCCCTTAGGAAGGGAACTTGTAAGAACCTGCAGACCTTTCTTTAACTTCAAGCTGGAAGCTGGGATTTCTTGCTTGTCTATGTTGATCATCAAGAGCTTTCTAGCTTCCAAAGAGGGTACATGGAAAATTATTAAGGCAAAGAAGAATATAATTATAAGCATAATTGATCTTGAATAAGCCATTTAGCAATACCCAAATAAGGTTTTAAGTATTTTGAGGCTTGATCGATCTTAGTTGCAATTTTTGTTGTAGAGAAGATATGCTAATGAGTTTTTCTATTGCATGCATATATTGGTAAGATGTTGAACTATAAATAGGGAGAGAAATAGAGGAGCCTACTGATCATAGTCAACATAATTGGCTAATCAAGTTATGTTTTTCTGTACAAATGTTTATTAATATTCTTATTTAAATATTTCAAGTTCGGAAGGTTTTTTATATAGAGATTCAAAAGTCCAACTGACAAAATTAATTATATATATTTTAATTTTTATAACAATATAAAGAAATTGATCAAAACTTTTTTCAAGTTGAACAAAATATTTTGGTAAGCATATAAAGTTTGAAGTGTTTGTGGAGGTGCCTCGTACGTGGAAGTTGGCTTAGGTACAAATGAACTAAGCCGCCGGCCATTAGTTTGTACTCTAAAACCAACAACTTGGGATATGATTGTGCTTTAATTATTCAACAGACCAAATTATTATCGTTGATTGGTTGTGGGACGTTTCAAAAAAATTAAAATGTTTTCTAAAAAAAATCAAAAACCAAAAGCAGATCTTAAAAAGTTGAATTTTTATCAAATTTTAGCTTAATTGACAGCTTCTTTTATAAAACTTTCATTTGAAAACAATCATATAATCATTTGATTATGACTCTATAAAACCAATAGAAAGTACCCATCATTACAACAACTTACATATAATTAAAGAAATCACAATTTAAAAGTTAGAGAAATAATTCACATTTCAAATTAATGAGAATCAAACATTTTAATTTCATAGTCTCAGCTTTAATCATTAGATCAAAAGGTTATCGACATTTTATTAAAATTTGTTTTAAATTTATTTTTGACTTCAAAAAAATAAGCTGTAGCGAGGTCAGACCTTAAGAGTGGAAATGAAAGCTGCAATTTTTTCTTCATAAACAGTACTATGGCACCATATATGTTGGTAATTAATTGCGTAAAAGGCTTTACAATAAGTCAATCTTTTCGAAGAGTACTTGAACCGTCATTTTTTTTTTTGGTGATTTATATTAGTTTTCAAAAGGTTTTTTTTTTTTTTTAAATATGGGACTGTGATGGGTATTTGCTACTTCATGGGCAGGATTCTACGAACCCCAAAGATTGATGGTACACAAAGCTTTGGCCTTTGAGGTAGCCACTGCTCTTAGTGGGCAAGACCCTTCTCATTGGCCCAAAAGCTATGAGAACCTCTCATAGCAATCCCAACTCAACTCAACCGACCTGGTTATCATCCAAAAACAATCAATCACTTTATGAATATTGTTTGGGGTGGCAATTTGTGTTTGCATATCGTGTTTGTGTTTGTGTTATGTCGAAGATGTATAACAGTATTTGAGTCAACTAAAATATGATAAGATTAATTATTTATGTCGAAAACTCAAATGTGAACACAATTTTTTTATTACACGAATAACACGACACGACGTGTACAACATGTTTAATAAATAGATCATATTTTTTATCTATGTAACACGATTAAATTATCAAGAACTGACATTACCCAAGAGCAATGAGAAATCCCAAGGCAACTCAATCGACCACCTAGAATAACCAATCACTTTATCAATACTATTAGGAGTGGCAATTTGTGTTCGCATATCGTGTTCGTATTGTGTAGAAAGTTGAGTATAACAGTATTTTGGTCGATACGAACACAACATGATTAATTAATCGTGTCAAAAATTCAATCGCGAACCCAACTCATTTATCATTCGGGTAATATAATACGATATGCATAACACGTTTAATAAGCGAGTCGTGCTCGACCCTAACTTTATCCATGTAATATGATTAACATGTCAAACTAATATGACCCAGCTAATTTTAAAATAAAAAAAAAAATCTAACACAAAAAGGATTAAAAATCAACACATTTTAACATTATTGCGTAATTAATTAGATAAATCACATAAACACCAAATTCATCAACATAAATATATACTTAAATTCTAAAACATTTTTAAAAAGTCTCTTAAATAACCTATTATATAAAAAAGTGAGATAAATTTTCAGCATACATAATATTAACTATAATATTCTATTTTTATATTATTTTATTATGATACATAAAGATAATGATAACATTAGTTGTTTTAAAAAAATATATATAATTAAATTGTAAAAATAGATATCCTATTAAAGACCTAAAATTAGCACTATTTACTAAAACGAGTTAAATAAGTTACATATGTGTACAGGCTGGCTCGACAATAAATATTGTCAGCCGGAAGTTATTTTTGGATTGTGGAGTCACCCTGCGACATGAAACAATTAAATGGTAACTTATTCAAACCCGACTTAAGATAAAATTAACAAGTTAAATGATGCAAATATCGCATAATCCACACTCTAGTTTCAAATTCAGAGAAGCTACAAAATTAATAATGTATTTCCAAATAATTAGTTGTATCCTAGTATACATTTTCTTTGTCATTTGCGCAGGGCCGGCAAAGATACGTACCCATGAACTACGTACAGATAATCTAGTACAAAAAATTCTAGCTAATAACAACATTAACTCCTTAAATAATCCTTAAAAATTAAGTAAAGACAAAACTAAAAACAATAGGTTTCAACGATGATTACAATACTTCAATTAATTACTTCATATAATACGATTAATTCTTGCCAATAACGAAAGAATCAGCACATCAACACTAAATAAAGAAACCTCAATTGTAATTTAAAAAAACGACCAAGTAAAAGCATATTCGTAATCATAATATCATCCTCAATCCTTCACAAAAATGGTTTCTTTGACGAAGGCAACCATGGCTGCTTGTTTTGCTATGACGGTTATGGTTGTGGCTGGATACGAGGTCCACCAAGATATGCCAGGCATGAACATGGGTCCGTCTCCAGCACCGGCACCGTCTCTTGGCACTCTGGTGTCTCCAGGATCAATGGTGATTGGTCTCCTTGGTCTTTTTGTGGCTTCAATTCTTGTTGTTAAGGGTCAGCTCTGATCTTGCAAGCTCTCAAAAGTTTGCCATGGATGGCTCAATTTGAGCTCTTCTTTTTCTCTCTTTATTTGGTTTTTGGAGGTCTTGTTACTTTGCACGTGCCATTTGGATCTCTTTATGTCATTTTCATACTACCTCCAATTATGTTGATATAACCAACATATTATGGATCTATTTTTTTTACCGTCGTATTTCAAAATAAATTTTATATTTTTTTTATTTCCAAATATAAAAATAGAATTATAAAAAAATTTCATAAAATTTATGAATTCATTCGTTCAGAACATATGTCCCATTGTTACAATAATTTGGCATTCACTTAACCGCTTTTAAACATTAGAATCTCTTTCGGAATAATAGATTCTTAATTCCTTCTGAGAACAAGAACATTGGCGAATTGTCATTTTCTTCCAAAACTTTAGAATTCTCTAGAAAATACTTTAGTCGATCCATCTCCTCCTCTTGCCCGCAGAGTACTTTTATTTCAACAGACTCGATGCATGATAACAAATACTGAGGCACAGATTGCAGCTTAAACCTGTAGGAATTAGAGACATTGACACAATCCTGCCAACAAAGGAATAAGTAAAGCTTTAGCACTTCATGTTATGCAGTCTCTACCTGAATTCATGTATTACATCAATCTAACCTTACGCTAGACAATAGCTTTCAGCGGGAGTTCTCAAGTAAGTCTAGCAACAAGTTCCAGCCATCATCACTGAATTATAACTCCAAATGAGTCAAATTACAACACATGGGCAGAATTTTTTATAATGTAAGTTGTATTCCTAGATAACCTGCAACAAAGATCAACCACAAATATCATTCTATTTTCAGTCGATCCCTTGTTTCAGCTAATTCGTCAAAAACTTAGCGCTTTATCAAGATAGATGAAAGGCAAGCATATACCTCAAAAATGTTATACCATAAGCTAATTAGATGTCTAACATTGGAAATCGATCACGTTAAGGAGCTTAAATACCTCGCCTGGAAAGTCATCAGTCATAGACATTTCTGCGAAGGATACTGATATATCTGCTTTGACCATGGAACTTGAATTACTTATGATGAATCTCTGAGACACGTCATCTCTGAGATTTAGGCATTCAAGACTTGGGGCATCAATCATAGTTTTATATTCCATATCTTGTATTGCATCTGAGAAATTTATGGTTAAATTCTTCAGTGAATGACAACAAACACGTAAAACCTGTATGCTATCATCATCAAATCTAGTGATGCTCAAATCTTCAAGAACTGGGCAACAAGAAATGAGCGCCCTGATAATTTCACCATCTGCAAACATAACTTTATAGAGATGGAGGATCTTGATACTAGTTAAACAAACCGATCCAGAGTTTTGATAATTGCGGACTCTAGTTTTAAGACCACCAACCTTGTACACGTATACAGCCTCCTACGCAATTCAAAAAATGACTCAGCCATGTGATTGTCGTTGTAGAGATGTTCAACTTTGCACTTCACTGCAGCACGAATCCACCTAGTAACACGAGAAGTATCACGCTCTTCCATACATTCGATTCTCACTTTCCAAATGTATAATATCTCACGATGAAGAAGAAGAACATTGTCCACAAAGTTCATCATGTAACTACCATGTGAAAATTCTGTATAACTGAAGTCTACGCTGGGAACATATGCCCAAAGGTTTTACCATTTGGGGGATAAAATGCTGGACCTAACAACATTCTTTGTTGAAAGAAATGAGAAAATATGGCAAAGAACTGAATCAAGTAATTTGTTGATCCTATCTTCATTATCTCTTGTAGTAAGAATTTTTCTAAATGAGAATCAAAACTTAGAGGCGTGAATTAACTACTGTCGTTTAAGGTTTTATTTATCCCCACTTGAATAAACAAGTTTGCTATGGGTATAGACAAATAGTCCTCCAAGATACAACTTAGGAAGTCTGTAGACGGCAAAATCTAAAGAATTTCGGATTTTATTCTTCTTTAGAATACCATGGCAGATGTTTTGACAGAAAAATAGAGAAGAAAGAAAGAAAATAAAATTTGTGTTCTGAATGTGGAGGGAGGCAGGGTATTTATAGGTGCAGAGACACCTCTTCAAATAATTGTGGACAAACATGTCTTTCCAATTTAAAAAGACAAGATTTTTCAAATTTAATATGAGCCTCTAGATCATGTCTCTTAATTTTAAACGATCTAGATCGTGTCTGATAAAGAGACAATTGACTAATATGATGTCAGGTGTTGACGATCAACAAGAGAAAATTTCTGAAAAGAACGAGAAAGGCAAGAAGGTGATCCACGAGTAGCTTTAAGGGCTACGTGGTGAGTTAGATTTACTTTAAGTAATCTAAATAAAAATAAAATATCTAGTAATAATATTAAATAAATTATTAGCTTATGCTTTGGTGGTAGATAAAAATTTGATTGATAGATATGAGATGAATTTTGGACATGTAGAAAATTATTAGGGGAGAAATAATATTTTTGGAATAATAAGTTGATTTAATAATAAAAGTGATAATTGAAATTCTTGATGAACTATGGTTGATGTTTTGATATGAATTATGAGGAGATAAAAATTTGTGGATCTTGACAAGCTAAGATGAATGATTTGATGTGATTTATGATGAGAGGAACTTAGTGAAAATTTTTATAATAATTTGATGAAAGACATGATAGCTAAATTTAAATATTTTGAGTTCATATTGTTTTTATATTTCTGTTCATATGCATATTTCATATAATTGTTTGTATGTATATGCATTAAATAAAAGAAAAGAACCGGGAATGGGTCGATCTAATTGAAAAATCGTGACAACCGATATAGGTTGAAAATAAAAGGGACATCGTGACAGCCGATATATGCTGGAAATAAATCCGTGACAGCCGATATAAGCTATAACGAAAAGAACTGGGAGGGGGCCGGTCTAAGATAATAAAAATATGTCGACATGTGAGAAGACATTTCCATAATAATAATTCATGCATTGCATCTGTTTTAATTATAGCTTGCATTATTAAAATATTGTTGTGTGGTGTGTTATTTCAAATTTATTTATAGATGGATGAGTCTCACAGAGAGACAATTATGGTGATAAAAACCACCTAAATGGTAGATTTTATTATGTGAACCTCATTACGAGGTAATTATGAGATAATTGATGGGCTTAAGGTGAACTAATAAATAAGAAGAAGAGATTGATAGAGAATGAATCTTATGACATGTGTAGTGATAATAAAAAGTTATTATCAAGTTATGTGAAATATAATTGGTTTAATATTGAAAGACTATTTATACAAATGAATACTTCTAGTAAATTTAATTCACTGAGCTTGTGAAGCTCATCCCTCATTGTACAATGATTTCAGGTAGCAAACAGGACAAATAGTCTGGTGGGTTAAGAGTCAAACGAAATAATTTTCTGTAAGCCATGTACGTGTCAACATCCTCAGACTAATGAGAAAAGAATTTTTTTTTTTTTTTGTAAATTTCATGCATTTTAAGTTGTATATAGTGTTTAAAGATTAGATTGATGTATCTCCCCTATTGAGAGTTGAGGATTGATGTAAAAGAATTTATGTTAGTATTATTTTTTATTTGTTGCATATATGTGTCGTGCTGGGATTTTCAAAATGTGATGACACTGTCTCAGGGGTGGACAACCTGGGATGGGTCGTTACAATTTTGGTATAATAGCATTAGGTTTTATGATTCTGTAGACTGCATAAAAAGTAAGAAAGTGGAAGATTAAAATAAATTATATTTTAACGAACAGTCTAAGGATGACACATGGACGTGCTAGAGCTAGAGTTAGAGTTGTTAATTTGAGAGGGTGTGGTAGGCCCCCAATATTTTGACAAGTCGAGGTTTAGTCTGAATCTGTTGTTCCTAGAAAGGAACGTATTGACAATATAATTGATATTAGTAAAGGTATGAGAGAATCTGAAGTTGAAAGAAATGAGCTAAGAGAAGCTCTTGCACATGCTCTTGAGAAGTGAAGGTAACAGTTGATAGAGTTGATAACTTATCGCATAGACTTAATGAATAGGCTAAAGCAGTGCCTGAGGTTGTTAATCCAGTAATGATAGACATTTAAAAAGAGGAAAAAGTGAGTTTATGCATGAGATGCAATGAGATATATTACACTGAATGCCTTATTGTTTAAAGGATCTATGAATCCTTTTAAGCCTGAGTTTTAGGAGAAACAGGTAGAAGGATTATTTGGTATTTTACCAGTGACTGACAGGCAGATGGCTGTCTTTGCTTCGTTTGAGTTAGAAGGAGAAGCTTTAGAATGATGAGAGGATACTCTTCCCAAGGTAAGTGCAAATGTTGATAAACCCTTAACCTGGAATAGGTTTAAGGAAGATTTTCTTGATAAATACTTTCCTTAGACCTTTAGAGCCCAACAAGATAGAAATTTTATTTATTTGGGGTAAATGTATTGACTGTGGCTCAGTGTGATAAGATATTTGTGGCTTTGTCGAGGTTTGTACCGAAAATGGTAGACCTAGAAGAGAATAAGTGTAAAAGGTTCATAGATGAACTATGTTTTAAGATTTAATCAAAAATATCTTACATGGGGCATATGAATTATGTCATATTGGTGGATATAACACTTCAGATTGAGAATGATGTAATGGAAATTAGAGGTAGGAAGAATCGACAACAGAGGTCTAGATTTGAGGAACCTAGAGGTAGCACTAGTATGAGTGTGTAGGGTGGGAGACCAACCAAATGAGGCATTCCTTATCACAAGGAACTAAGGTACAGAATCAGAGGCAAGCAGGATCCATTACTTCTATAGCTCATAATACTATCAGTGGGACCCTTAGATTTGGGAGACAGGTTATGGGAACTAAGAGTCATAGCAGATAAAGTAATTATACCACCAAGGGAAAGTGGTAATCTGATGTATAATTGGGAGACAAAGGTTGTTATAGATGTATTCAGATAAAATATTTATCCCAAAATTGTAAAAAATTTGAAGTGTTTTATGTGTAGAAAAGGTGGACATATCAATTTTGGTTAATCTTCGTGTAACCCATTCTTTTGCATCCAATATTCATATGAAGTCTTTTGAAGTATGTATTAGTCCTTTGATACAAAATATTTTTGTTGAAGTTCCCACTAGAGATAGAGTGATAATCATAATTGCTTACAAGGGTTATATAATTCGTATCAGTGATAGAGAATCTGAAGCTGAATTATCATCTTTGAATATGATATAATTTCATTTAATTTTGAGAATGAATTGGTTGTCGACGTATTACACTTGGGTTGATTATTCCAGAAAGAATGTAGTATTCAAGATATAGACATGAGGAGTATTTGGCATACATAATTGATTCAAAAAAGGAAAATAGAAAGTTAGAAGAAATCTTGGTAGTAAAAGATTTTCATGATGAGTTATCTAAGTTGCCTCCCAGAAGAGAGATTTAATTCTCTATTGATGTGATATCATGGTCATCACATATATCTAATAGCACCCTACAGAGTGACACCCACTGGATTAAGAGAGTCGAAAGTTCAAGAGTTGTTAGATAAACAATTTATTCGATTAAATGTGTCACCAAGAGGAGCCCACGTAGTGGTTGTGAAGAAAGAAATATGAAAAGATAAGATTGTGTATAGACTACAAATAGTTGAATAAGAATAAATATCTTTTACCCAGGATAAACGAATTGTTTGAGCAGTTGCAAGGAGTGAGAGTATTTTCTAATATAAACCTAAGATCAGGTTATCACCAATTGAGGATAAAGAAGGGAGACATGCCTAAAACTGCTTTTATGACACGTTATGGTCATAAGTTTCTTGTGATATCATTTGGATTGACTAATGTTCCAGAAACATTCATGGACTTGATGAATAAAATGTTTAAACTATTTCTTAATAATCTTGTGGTTGTGTTTAGTAATGACATCTTGGTGTATCCTAAGAAGGAAGAACAACATGTGAAACATTAGACAGTGTGTTGGAGATTTTGAGGAAAGAGAAATTATATGCAAATTTCTCTTAGTGTGAGTGTTGGCTGAATGAAATAACTTTCTTGAAACATATAATATCGGGAAATGGCATAACAGTTGATCCACAAAAGGTAGAGACAATATTAAGTTGGGAGAGACCAACTAATGTGACTGAGATTAGAATCTTCTTGGGGTTAGCTGGTTATTATAGAAGATTATTTCAGAATTTTTCTATTATTGCAATACCGTTGAATTGAATGACTAGAAAGGAGGTGAGATTTTTCTGGTGAGGGAGTGTGAGAAAAATTTTCCAATTACTAAAGGAGAAATTGACTATAACTCCAGTACTGGTGTTTCATTCTGGCGATGATGGATTTGTGGTGTATAGTGATGTGTCACATCAATGATTGGGATATATGTAACATAGGAAAGCAGTGACCCATACTTCTAATCAATTGAAGATTCATGATAGAATTTCCCCTACTCATGACTCAAAGTGAGCTGCTATAGTGTTTACTTTAAAGATTTGAGACATCATCTGTATGGATCCACTTGTGAGATATTCATAGGTTATAAGAGTTTGACATACTTAACTACCCAGAGAGAATTGAATTTGAGGCAAAGATGGTGGATGGAGTTGATTAGTAACTCCGACTGTACAATTCACTATCATCTAGAAAAATGCGAAGGTGATAGCTAATGCATTGAGTGGAAAGTCTACAAGAATGTTAACTGCTATTGGAAGTCTTGATGTGAAATTAATGATAGATTTAAAAGAGATAAGAATGAAGTTGAATATCAGTGATAGATGATTATGGTTAACGAATATGGTGGTATAGTCATCCATAGTAAAATGTTTTAGAGATGCAAGGTACAGATGAAGAGATAGAAAAGATTAAGCATTGAATGCCTACTAGAAAGCAATATGAGTTCAAAATTTGAAGTGAAGGTATTTTGGTATTGGAATATAGGATTATGTTTCCAATGATGCGGAGTTGAGAAAAAAGATTGAGAGAGGTATGTGATGATGTAGATTCGATGCAACCAAGTAATATTAAGATGTATAGAGGAGTAAGACCAAATTTTTAGTGGTCAGGATTAAAGAATGATGTAGCTGAAATTGTGAGATTGTATGGAGCACCATTAAGCATAGTGTCAAATTCAAATGCTAGATTTACATCTTGGTTTTGGAGAGGCTTTCAAAAAGCCACGGGTACACAGTTGTAATTTAATATAATTTTTTATGCTCAGACATAAAGGATTTTTTTAGAGTACTAGAAGATATGTTAAAGGCAAATGTGATGAGTTTCTCAGTAAGTTGGGATGCTTACATGTCATCGATTGAAATTGCTAATAATAATCAGTATCAAACTAGTATTGGGATGGCACCGATTGATACATTGTATGGTAGGAGGTGTAGAACTCCTATATGTTAGGAAGAAATGGGAGAGAGAAAGATATTTGGTTCACAAATTATTGAGTTAACAACTAAGAGAATTAAATTGGTTAGAGAGAGCTGTAAAGTAGCACAAAGAAGACCGAATAGTTATATTGATACTAAGAGAAGACCTCTTGAATTTCAAGTAGGTGATTGAGCGTAATTAAAAATATCTCCATGAAAGGTGGGTTGAGGATCAAAAAGAAAGAAAAGTTGAATCTGAGGTAAATGGCTATGAGGTTGTTGAGAAAGTGGGACTAGTTGTGAGTAGCCTGGATTTACCTCCAAAGTTAAAACATTTATATAATGTATTTCATGTTTCACTTTTAAGAAAGTGTTTACATGATGAGTATTATAATATTTCGAGCTAAGCTATAGAAATTCAGAAAGTTTGGGCTTATATACAAGTACCAGTGAGAATTTTAGACAAAAAAAAAAGCAAGTCTTATGTAATAAAATAATTTCATTAGTTCAAGTTTTGTGACAGAATAAGGATATTGAAGAGATTACGTGAAAGCTTGAGACAATTACGAAGAGATACTAATCACATTTGTTTCTGGAGTAAAGTAAGAAAATTTCGGGGACGAAATTTTTATAAGATGGGTAGATTTGAAATACCCGTATTCGTAAAGTATGGGCAAAGAAATAATTTAATAAATATGACATGATATTAAAATAATATATTTACGCGAAGGATTTAGTGTTTGTAACGACCCATCCCGGGTTGGCCACTCCGAAACGGTATCATCACATTTTGAGAATCCCAGAACGACACATATATGCATCAGCAAAAATAAAAATCACCAAAAGAAAAATCTTGCATAAATCCTCAACCTTCAACAGGGGAGTTACCTCGATCTGATCCTTAAACATTAACTAAATGTAAAATGCATGAATATTTACAAATAAATTTTTGTTTTTATTTTCTCATTAGGCTGAGGATGATAACACGCACGTGGCATACAGAAATGATTTCTTCTGAACTTCAACTCATCAAATTATTTGTCAAGCCTGCTACCTAAAAATCATTGTACAATGAGGAGTGAGCTTCACAAGCTAAGTGAATTAAATTTACTAAAAGTATTCCAAATTCCATAAATAGCTCTTTAATATTTAATCTTTTATTTTTCACTTAACCTGACGACAACTTTCTACTATCATTATACATATCATATGATTCATTCTCTATTAATATCTTCTTCTCAATCACTGGTCCACCTTAAGACCATCAATTATCTCATAATTACCTTGTAATGAGGTTCAAATCATAAAGTCTACCATTTAGATAAATCTTATCACCATAACTGTCTCTTTCTATGAGACTCAACCATCTATAATTAAATTCACAATAATATACCACATCTCAGCATCTCAATAATCTCATCATCATAGCTGTCTCTTTTTTTTTAGATTCAACCATCTATAATTAAATTCACAACAATATATCACATCTTAGCATTTCAATAATCTTATCGTCATAGCTGTCTCTTTTTATGAGACTCAGCCATCATTCACAACAATATACCACATCTCAGCTTTTCAATAATATTTTCATCATAACTGTCTCTTTCTGTGAGACTCAATCATCTATAATTAAATTCAAAATAATATTCCACATCTCAGCATTTTAATAATCTTATCATCATAGCAGTCTCTTTTTATAAGACTCAATCATCTATAATGATATTCACAATAATACATCACACCTCAGCATTTCATTAATGCAGCAATAATTAAAACAGATGCAAATGCATGAATGATTATGATGGGAACGTCTTCCCATCTGTCGACAGGTTGTTATTATCTTAGACCGGCTGCCTTCCCGGTTCTTTACAGTTTATCCCGGCTGTCACGGAATTTATTTCCAGCATATACTGGCTGTCACGGTTTTTCAATTAGACCGGTTGCCTTCCCGGTTCTTTTATTTTTATTAGACCGGATGCCTTCCCGGTTCTTTTCTTTCATTTGACCAGCTGCCTTTACGGTTCTTTTCTTTCTTATTTAATGCATATGCATATGAACAATGATATCAAATGAACATATGATCAGTAACTCCACGGTAATACAAAGGCCAAGTTACCCCTGGTGAGAACCGAAAATCATTTTCTAAATCTAAAACAAACCACATGTTTCAATTCTATTTCAATGTAAATGATTCTGTAATTTTGGGAAGAAAAGCTATACTCAATGAATCTTTACAGAAACAACTTTTTCCTTCAACAAATTTCCCACAAAATAACATAACCATGAAGAACAAAATACAGCTCACAAGTACAAAAAATACTCAGTGTTAGACTAATTTAAATATGTTCAAATAACATAATCATTCAATGGAATAAGGAAATATATTTCACAAAAAAAACATCCTAACACTTGTTTAAACCAAGAACAATCTGTAAACACAACTCAAAACTAAAGTGGAAGGCCTTGGATGCTTGCACCAAAACTAGAACCCCTAGATCTATCTCCACCTCTACTAACTCCCGCCCCCACCTCCTCTTGAGGTTGAAGTTTCAAACGGGAAGTAGCACCTCTTTCCACTGTTAGGGCAGGTTACGTAACACTTGCAACCTGAAAATAAACACCATGAAAATTAGTACCCATTTCCAAATGATGTAACTACAAACCACAAAGACAATTACTAACCCTTTCTAGATTATTTATGTTTGTGTGGGAAGTTGGAGGTGGTTGTGATGATGAGGCAATTGCCTTTTTAGCTGGTTGTCTTTTCTTAGGTTGTTGCTTTCTATTCCGAGTCTTAAATATATATCAAAATAAAAGTAAGTGCACCACACAATTCAAATAACACAATTAAACACTTATATTGAGCAAATAATATACCTCTTGACCATATATATTTCCATTTTGTTATTTTTGCTTTTTAATTCTCACCCTCATTTGCCATGATATTTCTCCAACTTTTTGTGTATTACAACCCCTTGCATTTTGACCAACCATGTTACAATTACCACAAGTAATGAATCTATTAGCCATAATAACCTTATATGGATCAATACGCTCATCTGCAACCCTTTTTCTGACTCTCCTTGGTCTTCCAAAAGGTTTTCTAATAATAGGAGGATCAATATCTTGAAGGCTAGTCTCAACCCACTCATGCCTTACAGGCATTGTGTTGATAGCAGGTTCATATATCCTCATATATGTCTCTTTCCAGTAGTATTGATGTATATAATTTTTTGGTTTCTATCTATTAAAATAAATGACAGATACAGCATGTTTGCAGGGAATCCCAGATAAATCCCATAATTTGCATGTACAAGTTCTTCTAACAAGGTCCACCACATGTGTTTTTACTTCTGAAGGGGCCAATTCTCTTTTCTTGGGAGCTATATAAGACCTCCAAATATGGCTGATATCATTAGATAATGCCATATAAATTATACAACAAGCAGGAGGAGTCAACGCCATTTTGGATGGAACAAGTTTTCTGGGTTCGAAGGAATCAAAATGATAAAAGCTGCTCAACTTTATTTAGCCGGCAAAATTAATTATCTAGCTAGGCTGCCGTCTCTAGGTCATTTTGACATGATTTTTCGCAACCATTATTTTGTACGATGAGTGGTAATCAACGAAATCAGACCCATGATATTACTATTTTTATACGATGTTAAACTTTTTTTTTTTAAATGTCAATGATGTTAAACTTAACATGATTGTCGATTGAAGTTTATCAAAGTTATCAATGGGGTTTATAGGCAAAAAAAAAATCGTTAATTTAAAATTTTGAAATTAGTTAATTTATTAGATCTTGAATTTTATGGGGTTTATAGGCAAAAAATATGTGCATTGTAACGTACACGAGCATTGTCTCCATATCACCGCTCTAAAATTATTTACATCATCTGAATTCTCTTTTTGTCTTCATTTTTTTTGTTACATTTTTTTTAACGTTCTAATATGGTTTCATGCTATCTCTATGGTTTCATGCTATCTCTTTGGCTTAATTATACTCCCGACTCCAATGTTTTAACGGTTTATGCATATCAAATCATGATATTTAAATTTAAATTATAAATTTTTAAATGGTTACAAATCTAACATTTTGTTAATTTTGTGATTTGAGCATAGTCCAATTGACAATCATGTTCACCTCTCCTCGATCTATAGAGAAAGTCACACGCTCAAATATTCCCTCACCCTAAATCAATAAAAATAAAACATTTTATTAATCGTAATTTAACTTGGCAAACCGAAAGTAACATGTGACTACACATGATTACTTAATTGGTGGATCACGCCCAATTGATTACATATATGACAAATTACATAAATAAAATGAAAACAAAAACCATACATGTTTGCACTCCATACTAAGTAGAAGAAGGGAGAAGATCTTCATCTTCATCTCCTCCAAAGACCTCTAAATCAGTTGTTGATCGGATCTCCTCTATAAATTAATCAAGTTTTGTTCAAAGATTTGGAGCTTTAATGTTTTCTTTTCTGATAAATTCATAATTTTAATTTTATTTCAATCAATCTAAAAGAAAATATTTTTCACTATATATATATATAATATAACTTATTGTTACATATCCAATGAAAACATTATTTCCTATTTGTTTAAACTCATTGTTAATTTGATTTATCTAAAATCAATTATAGGTCAACATCCAGCAGTATATATTATTCTTCACTTCTTTTTTGATAATTAACAAAACTTTAATCATTGTAGCAGCCAAATGATTGAGGAACACAGTGTAAGTAAATTTAAATACAAATTTTGATTACTTATCAACTGCATATATATGGCAAGAAGAAGAGGAAGGACAATGCTCTTAATTTCTCCCAACTCTGGAAAAGTAACGTGTAACTATATACTCAATTCCAACAAGATTAAAAGGCAATATGATTGACTTAAATATATTGGAAGAAATTAAAATTAATGTGACTAATGGCCGACTCCAGGACTCGGTACAGACTGCATACGATCAATCTTGGCAAGATGAAGAGCAAAGAACCTTTTATTTATAGTGTGGCACCTTTTATCGATAGGAGAAGAAGGCGGTGCAGTGCCCTTAGGAAGGGAACTTGTAAGAACCTGCAGACCTTTCTTTAACTTCAAGCTGGAAGCTGGGATTTCTTGCTTGTCTATGTTGATCATCAAGAGCTTTCTAGCTTCCAAAGAGGGTACATGGAAAATTATTAAGGCAAAGAAGAATATAATTATAAGCATAATTGATCTTGAATAAGCCATTTAGCAATACCCAAATAAGGTTTTAAGTATTTTGAGGCTTGATCGATCTTAGTTGCAATTTTTGTTGTAGAGAAGATATGCTAATGAGTTTTTCTATTGCATGCATATATTGGTAAGATGTTGAACTATAAATAGGGAGAGAAATAGAGGAGCCTACTGATCATAGTCAACATAATTGGCTAATTAAGTTATGTTTTTCTGTACAAATGTTTATTAATATTCTTATTTAAATATTTCAAGTTCGGAAGGTTTTTTATATAGAGATTCAAAAGTCAAACTGACTTATATATATTTTAATTTTTATAACAATATAAAGAAATTGATCAAAACTTTTTTCAAGTTGAACAAAATATTTTGGTAAGCATATAAAGTTTGAAGTGTTTGTGGAGATGCCTCGTACGTGGAAGTTGGGTTAGGAACAAATGAACTAAGCCGCCGGCCATTAGTTTGTACTCTAAAACCAACAACTTGGGATATGATTGTGCTTTAATTATTCAGCAGACCAAGTTATTATCGCTGATTGGTTGTGGGACGTTTCAAAAAAATTAAAATGCTTTCTAAAAAAAACCAAAAACAGATCTTAAAAAGTTGAATTTTTATCAAATTTTAGCTTAATTGACAGCTCTTTTTATAAAATTTTCATTTGAAAATAATGAAATATAAGTACAATCATATAATCATTCGATCACGACTTTATAAAACCAATAGACAGTACCTAAAACCATGGGATATGATTGTGCTTTAATTATTCAACAGACCAAGTTATTATCGTTGGTTGGTTGTGAGACATTTCAAAAAAATTAAAATGCTTTCTAAAAAAATCAAAAACAAAAAACAGATCTTAAAAGGTTGAATTTTTTATCAAATTTTAACTTAATTGACAGCTCCTTTTATAAAACTTTCATTCGAAAATTACAACTCATATATAATCAAAGAAATCATTTGATCACGACTCTATAAAACCAATAGAAAGTACCATCATTACAACAACTCACATATAATCAAAGAAGTCACAATTTAAAGCTTAAAGAAATAATTCACATTTAAAATAAATGCGAATCAAACATTTTAATTTTATAGTCTCAATTTTAATCATTAGATCAAAACGTTATCGACATTTTATTAAAATTTGTTTTAAATTTATTTTTGACTTTCAAAAAATAACCTTTAGCGAGGTCAAATGGGACCTTGAGAGTGGAAATGAAACTCCAATTTTTTCTTCATAAACAGCACTATATATGTTGGTAATTAATTGCGTAAAAGGCTTTACAGTAAGTCAATCTTTTCGAAGTGTACTTGTACCTTCATTTCTTTTTTTTTGGTGATTTATATTCGGTAATGCATGAATGTTTTTGTTTTAAATATGGGACTGTGATGGGTATTTGCTACTTCATGGGCAGCCACTGCTTTGGCCTTTGATGTAGCCACTGCTCTTAGTGGGCAACACCCTTCTCATAGGCCCAAAAGCTATGAGAACCTCTCATAGCAAGCCCAACCGACCTAGTTATCATCCAAAAACAATCAATCACTTTATGAATACTGTTAGGGGTGGCAATTTGTGTTTGCATATCGTGTTTGTGTTGTGTTGAAGATCTATAACAGTATTTGAGTTAACCCAAATATGATAAGATTAATTATTCATGTCAAAAACTCAAATATAATCACAATTTTTTTATTATACGAGTAACACGACACGATATATACAATACGTTTAATAAATGAATCATATTTTAATCGAATCGATCCATGTAACACGATTAAAATATCAAGAACTGATACTACCCAAGAGCTATGAGAAAGCCCAAGGCAACTCAATCAACCACCAAGAACAACCAATCACTTTATCAATATTCTAAGGAGTGGCAATTGTGTTCGTATCATGTCGAAAATTGAGTTTAACAGTATTTTGATCGATACGAACACAACACGATTAATTAATCGTGTCAAAAATTCAATCACGAACACAACTCGTTTATTATACGGGTAATACAACACGACATGTATAACACGTTTAATAAACGAGTCGTGCTCGACCCTGACTTAATCCATGTAATATGATTAAAATATCAAAAACTAATATGACTCAGCTATCTTTTTTATAAAATAAAATAAAATAAAAAATTCTAACACAAAAAAATTTGTTAAAAATCAACACATTTTAACATAATTGCATAATTAATTAGATAAATCACATAAAAACCCAATTCATCAACATAAGTATATACTTAAATTCTAAAACATTTTTAAAAAGTCTCTTAAATAACCTATTATATAAAAAAGTGAGATAAATTTTCAGCATACATAATGTTAACTATAATATTCTCTTTTTATATTATTTTATTATAATACATAAAGATAATTATAACATTAGTTTTTTAATTTTATAATTAAATTGTAAAAACATATATCCTATTAAAGATCTAAAATTAGTACTATTTGCTAAAATGAGTTAAATAAGTTACATATGTGTATGAGCCTGCTCAACAATAAATATTGTCAGCCGCAAGTCATTTTTGGATTGTAAAGTCATCCCACGACATAAAACAATTATTAAATGCTAACTTATTCAAACCCGACTTACAATCAAGAGAAAATTAACAAGTTAAAGGATGCAAATACAGCATAATCCACACTCTAGTTTCAAATTCAGAGAAGCTACAAAATTTGTTGATGTTGACGTGGTTTTAGTGTTGACGTGGCCTTGCACAAGTAACAGAAGTGAACTAAAAGACCCTCGGGAGAAGGGGAGGGAAAGACCTCCGAGGGAACTCCTACGCTCTAGTTAGGACGAGGTCGAGAATTAACTTTTAAGCAAATTAATACTGATTGTGGATAAGTCTTAAGTCTTCGCTTAGACTTGCTTACCTCAAGATATTTATAGCTCCCGAGGGGAGGTCGCCCACGTGGGGAAGGCATGGGTCTATCTCTGTGATCCCGGGATTCATAGGTAAGTCTTAATAGCGTGATCAGGGCGTTGAGTGTGTCAGGGTAGTCGCGTGTTTCAGAGGAGGTTAGGTCCGTTAATCACGTTTTGACGTGGCGGTGGCGTTCCTTGTTTGCTCCACGTGTGCCTTACAATGCTGAGGAGGCTTGACAAGTGTCATTGTCCTATTGGTGACACTAGAGTTCACATGTGGGTTTCTTATTGGACCAGAGTTTTGTGGGCTTCATCAAAATTAATAATGTATTTCCAAATAATTAGTTATATCTTAGTATACATTTTCTTTGTCATTTGCGCAGGGCCGTACCCATGAACTATGTACAGATAATCTAGCACAAAAAATTCTAGCTAATAACAATATTAACTCCTTAAATAATCCTTAAAAAATTAAGTAAAGACAAAATTAAAAACAATAGGTTTCAACGATGATTACAATACTTTAATTAATTACTTCATATAATACGATTAATTCTTGCCCATAACGAAAGAATCAGCACATCAACACTATATAAAGAAACCTCAATTGTAATAAAAAGAAACGACCAAGTAAAAACATACTCGAAATCATAATATTATCTTCAATCTTTCAAAAAAATGGTTTCTTTGACTAAGGCAACCATGGTTGCTTGTTTTGCTATGACGGTTATGGTTGTGGCTGGATACGAGGTCCATCAAGACATGCCAGGCATGAACATGGGTCCCGCTCCGGCTCCGGCACCGGCACCAGCACCGTCTCTTGGCACTCTGGTGTCTCCAGGATCAATGGTGATTGGTCTCCTTGGTCTTTTTGTGGCTTCAATTCTTGTTGTTAAGGGTCAGCTCTGATCTTGCAACCTCTCAAAAGTTTGCCATGGATGGCTCAATTTGAGCTCTTCTTTTTCTCTCTTTATTTGGTTTTTGGAGGTCTTGTTACTTTGCATGTGTCATTTGGATCTCTTTATGTCATTTTCATACACGTATAGGAAAAAAAATTGAATAATACTACCTCCAATTATGTTCATATTACCAACATATTATGGATCTATTTTTTTTTTACCTTAGTATTTCAAAATAAATTTTATATATTTTTTATTTCCAAATATTAAAAAATAAAATTATCAAAAAATTTCATAAAATTAATGAATTCATTCGTCCCGAACATATGTCCCATTGTAACAACAATTTGGCATTCACTTGAGCCGCTTTTAAACATTAGAATCTCTTTCGGAATAATAGATTCTTAATTCCTTCTGAGAATAAGAACATTGGCGAAATGTCATTTTCTTCCAAAACTTTAGAATTTTCTAAAAAATACCTTAGTAGATCCATCTCCTCCTCTTGCCCGCAGAGTACTTTTATTTCAACAGGTCGATGCATGATAACAAATACTGAGGCACAGATTGCAGCTTAAACCTGTAGGAATTAGAGACATTGACACAATCCTGCCAACAAAGGAATAAGTAAAGCTTTAGCACTTCATGTTATGCAGTCTCTGCCTGAATTCATGTATTACATCAATCTAACCTTACGCCAGACAATAGCTTTCAGCGGGAGTTCTTAAGTAAGTCTGGCAACAAGTTCCAGCCATCATCACTGAATTATAACTCCAAATGAGTCAAATTACAAAACATGGGCAGAAATTTTCAGTCGATCCCTTGTTTCAGCTAATTCGTCAAAAACTTATCGCTTTATCAAGATAGATAGAAGGCAAGCATATACCTCAAAAGTGTTATACCATAAGCTAATTAGATGTCTACCATTGGAAATCGGTCACGTTAAGGAGCTTAAATACCTCGCTTGGAAAGTCATCAGTCATAGACATTTCTGCGACGGATACTGATATATCTGCTTTGACCATGGAACTTGAATTACTTATTATGAAACTCTGAGACACGTCATCTCTGAGATTTAGGCATTCAAGACTTGGGGCATCAATCATAGTTTTATATTCCATATCTTCTATTGCATCTGAGAAATTTATAGTTAAATTCTTCAGTGAATGAGAACAAACACATAAAACCTGTATGCTATCATCATCAAATCTAGTGATGCTCAAATCTTCAAGAACTGGGGAACTAGAAATGAGCGCCCTGATAGTTTCACCATCTGCAAACATAACTTTATAGAGATGGAGGATCTTGATGCTAGTTAAACAAAACGATCCAGAGTTTTGATAATCGCGGACTCTAGTTTTAAGACCACCAACGTTGTACACGTATACAGCCTCCTAGGCAATTCAAAAAATGACTCAGCCTCCTAGAATTTTGAATTTTATTCTGCTTTATAATACTGTGGTGGATGTTTTGAGAGAAAAAAAAAAAAAAGAGAGAAGAAAGAAAGAAAGAAAATAAAAAATTGTGTTTTGTATGTGATTGTCAATTTGGAAAGACATGGTTTTTCAAATTTAATATGAGCCTCTAGATCGTGTCTGATAAAAAAACAACGGGCTAATCTCACACCATTTTAATTAAGTCATGACCCGTGGGTTTAAGTAATACCTCTCTGATTAAATCACTTTTTGATTAAGTCATAACTCTTGGATTTAAATCATACCTCATATTAAATCACAACTTTTAGATTTAAAAATATATCTTTTGATTTAATTTGACATCTTTTGGTTTAAATCTTGGGCTTTTCTGGGCTTTTGTCTAAAATCTGGATACCTGAACCCAGGTTGAGCTCGGGACGAGTGCTTCTCAACAACGATGTGCACGTGCAAAGTGCAAAATGTGCCTAAAGTGCCAATGCGATGTGATGCACGGGCACTTGGTGCGTTGCCTTCACCTTTATCCCTTCTTTTAACAAAAATAGATAAGAATCTCAAATAAATGCTTCTAAAAGATTTTATTTCTCCTTTTTCTTATCAATGTGGGACAAAGCCAATTTGGGTTTTCAAACAACTCTTTATTCTCATTTTAAGCTCATAAATTAAGATTACTTTTTATCAAAATAAATACCCATTAAATCTCCAACTTGAGTTTAATTTAATGCAACTAATTAAAAGTTTTTTAATGACCATTAATTAGCTCAAATTAAGACCTTAAAATGGTCTAAAATCAGCTTTCAGAGCTTATTTTTCCAACAATCCCTCGCTTGTTTGAAAAACCATTTTTTTAAATACTGCGACAATATCTCTAAGTCTTGTATGAATAAAGAAGGTATATTTCGATTTAAAACCTTCTATTAGTGTAAACAACTCAAAGTCGTATCTAAATGAATTGTGTCATTTAGATTAAACCAACATTTCTATGTGATACAACTGGAGCCACCACACACATACAATTCTCTTATTTGTATGCATAAAAAAGTTTTTGTGATAAGAAAGCTTGTGAATTTGAAGTATAGGGACAAATGTTCCATTGCCAAACACTTGAATGATTTTCAAAATCTTGTGAACCAGTTGTCTATGATGAAAATAGTTTTAGATGATGAGTTACAAGAACTATTTCTTTTGGGTAGTTTGCCTTATAGTTGGGAGACTTTGGTAGTGTCACTTAATAACTCTGCTCCGAATGGTGTACTCAATTTTTCTATAGTGAAAGACAGTATGTTCAACAAAAAGACTCGTATAAAGGATTCAAGCACAAATAGTGGTCAAGCTCTTGTCACAGAGAACAGGGGAAGAAGTAAGAGTATAGGTTCTAAAGGTTATGGTAAATCCAAAAACAGGTCAAAGTCTAGAGATAAGGTGAAATGTTATCACTGCAATAAACTTGGTCATATGAAGAGAAATTCTTGGGCCTGGAAATAGGAACAATAGGATGGGAAGAATCAGAAGAAAACTAATGACAAGAACACAACAATAGTTGTTTCAGGTGATGAAAAAGCTGTGTTACTTACTTGTGAGTTTGAGGAGTGCAATCATGTTGCAGATTCTAGTACTGACTGAGTGGTTGACTCGGCAACTTCTTAGCATTGAATTCCACATCAGAATTTCTTTACAACGTACAAAGCATGAGATTTGGTACAGTGAAGATGGTTAGCTCGAGTTTTGCTTCGATTGTGGGGATTGGAGATGTGCACATACAGACAGATGTAAGGTGTATTATGACTTTGAAGAATGTACGACATATTCCTGAATTGCGTCTCAATATGATTTATACTCATGTCATAGATGAAGAAGGGTATAAGCATTACTTCGGTAATAGAAAGTGGAAACTAACCAAAGGATCATTGGTGGTTTCCAAAGGAAAGATGTGTTGCACGTTGTACAAGACACGTGTGAAAGTGTGTGGTAATGAGCTGAATACAGTTGAAGACGATGTTTTTCCAAACTTGCGGCACAAGTAGAAGATCGTTCAATCCTTCCTCCAAAGGTATATTTCTAAACCCATGTGATTATTGTTTATTTGGTAAGTATCATAGAGTTTTTTTAGTAAGTCATCTAAAAGAAAACAAAAGAAATTAGAATTGGTATATTTTGATGTTTTTGGTCCCATTGAAGTAGTCTTTTTGGGTGGTAATAGATATTTTGTTACTTTTATTGATGATGTTTCACGAAAGGTGGGGGTTTATTTGTTGAAGAACAAAATCCAGGTATTTTAGTATTTTCAGAATTTTCATGCTATGGTGGAGAGAGAGACATGGAATTAGTTGAAATGTCTACACATTGATAATGGTGGAGAGTATACCTCCAATGAGTTTGCAGATTATTGTTCACAGTTTGGCATCAGGCATGAAATGATAGTTGCTGGTACCCCACAACATAATGGTGTGGTTGAGAGAATAAACCGTACCATTGTGGAAAGAGTTAGATGTATGCTCAGAATGGCTAAGCTGTCTAAGCCATTTTGGGGTGAAGTAATTCGTATAATTTGCTCCTAATTAATAGATTTTCATCTATTCCTTTGAGTTTTGAAATTACAGAAAGAGCTTGGATAGGAAAACATGATTTTCATTGTCACTGGAAGGTGTTTGGTTGCAAAGCTTTTACACACGTTTTCAAGATATCTCAAAGGTACATCCAAGTTATGTTTGAGTTTGGGAGTTTAGAACCGTTTCTTGAGGGTTATATAGATTCAGATATGGCAAGTGATCTTGATGCTAGAAAGTCTACATCGGGGTTTTTGTTCACTTTCGCATGGGGGAGCTGTCTCATGGCAGTCAAGACTGCAAAAGTGTATTCCCTTATCAACTACTGAGACTGAGTACATTGCAGTGAATGAAGCAAGGAAAGAGATGCTTTAGATGTGAGGTTTCTTCAAGAATTGGGTTTGAAGCAACAAGAGTATGTGATTTTTTGTGATAATCAGAGTGTCATGGATCTAAGCAAAAATACTATGTATCATTCACGTACGAAACACAGTAAGGTGAGATACCATTGCATTCATGAGGTGATTAAAAATAGTTGATGAAGTTGGAAAAGATCCATACAGATAAAAATGTCACTAACATGATGACAAAGGTTGTTCCCAGAGAAAAACTTGAGTTTTGCTCAACGATGGTCGGGATGGACTCCAAGTGAGTTGCACGGTAGTTCTCTCCCTCATGGGCTGGCGGGGGAGATTTTTGGGCTTGTGGGGTCCAGCCTATAAGCAAGTTAAAATAAGAAATAAAATAAAGCTAAAAGTGTTGGTTGGTATAGTCCTTATAGGACTCTGAATCCTATGCCTATTAGAAGAGAATATCTTCTAATCAATGATTATATAAAAAGGTCTAATTTCTGTCTTTTTTCAACAGTGAATTACCGAGAGAATAGCTAGAGAAATAGGCATAGTGTTAGGAGAAAATTGAAAGCAGTGTTTTGTAGCCGAGAGAGTTACAAATTAAAGGTTTTTCTTTCTATTTACTGGGAGAGTAAAAGGGAGAAAATGTATAGAAAATTGAGATTTTCTCTAAGGTATTATTTAGAGTGTTTGGTCATAGAAAATCAATCTACTCGGGGTTTGCAGTTTCTATCATAGTGTCTGATTTTGGTGAAGCACTTAGACTTCTCGGATTTCAACGGTTGGTAGCACAACGGTGATTTTTTCTAAAGAGGTACTTTATATTATTACTAAATTGTTATGGGTCTCAAGTTTGGGCATAAACTTTGTAATTGTTATTTACATAGTGGAGTTATTTTTACCCCATGGTTTTTTCCCTCTACACTGGAGGGGATGAGCAAAGTTGTTAAACTCTCACAACATGAAAGCCCCAATACACCCAAAGCTCGCAACCTAGCTCTAGTTGTAAGTACTCTCTCTACTTGACAACTCAAAACCCCAATACTAATAGGAGTGTCCCTCATCCTAATTTTTGTAATAAACCCCTTCTGATTTACAATGTATATTGGAATTATGAGTGTGTCTTAAACCTTCTCTAAGACCTCCTTTATAAAGAGGATATTTTCCTAATATTAATATGAAAAGAACAACAACAAATAAAAAAACATCTGCTACTATTAGTAGAACAAGCAATATCCAATAGGAAACTACTACCACTCTTATTAGAACAAACAACAATAAAATAGGAAACCACGTTTTCCAAACCAATTAAAAGTCCAACTTATGAGGATTTGAGCCAAAATCCTAACAAATCTCCACCTTGGCTCATATTCTCCATCTCGTTATCAAATTTGATTTTCTTCTTTGGTTGGTGCGATCCTTCCTTTGGGTCTTTCCATTTCATCTGCTTACTTTTCGAAGCAACCATCATCTCATTCAACATGTACAAGCCTTCTCTTCATTCATTGTTTCTCTCAGCACTACCTTTGAACCATCAAGAACTTACATCTCATCATCCTCATTAGCCTTTCCATTATCACTCTCCTCCATTCTACTCAACTACTCCAAGCCCTTTATCATGGTCTTGCTTTGAAATTGTGTTTATTCCTCTTCCTCGTTGTAGATTCACTCCTTATTTGAAATATCTAGAGACATAGATCTTGATCTTTCCTCCACCTTCCTTGAAGTACTCCACTCCTTCACTTTATCCTGCTCATCTCTCAATATATTCACCAACAATTCTTTATCATCGAACACGCTTGACTTCTTCAACCTATCTCTTTCTGGAGGTATCACGTGAACCTCCCCATCCATCCAAACTTGCTTGCCCACCATTAACATCATGAGTATGTCATCTTCTTTAGGTAATAAGTACTTCGTCTCTGTCAACATACTACTTACCAAATTAGTGATAACGGAATTAACAAAGCTAATATTCATCATACTTTCTTCCATCTTCGATTCATCAAATTGTTCAATATTAAACATGTTTTTTTTTTGCATTTTTGCTATCATAATCATAGCTTTGATACCACTTGTTGAGATTTTACCTCTAAAATTCACTTACTCAAATTTTAGGCAACACAACCATAACGGTGAGGATTTGAACCAAAATCTCAATACAAGTAAAATTCCATGAACTAAAGATTTCATGTAAATTTCTTTTACAAAATTAATAAACAAAGACATTAAGCTACTTTGAATGAGTGAAATTTACTCAGTCAGGTCTTCATAAGATGATATCTGCCCTTTGTAACGTCAGTTACCAGCTCCCCATCCTGATAGGAAGCAAATTCTGTTTAAGAAGTAATGAAACTAATACTTTTACAATCACTTCAATTACTCCAGATTTCATCTAAACCTCTCTTCATCCAGATTTTCTAGCCGAGTACCATCTGAAATCTCTCAGTACCTCTCTAAACTAAAATTCACTTGATCTCTCTTATTACGTTCAACAAGCCATAACAGCAAGATTTGTTGCGAATCACTGTATCAATAACAGAGACAATTTTCAGTAGTTTGCACTGAATTTTTATGGCTCCATCAACTCCTTTGCATCCTCAACCTCCTTTTCCATGCTCAAAACCTGAAAGAGTGGAGGGAGTTTTTTTCTCGATTGGGCAGACAGTCTTTCGTCATACCTGGTTCCTTAACGAACTTATCTGTTTCCTTCAGCTATCTCAGTATCGAGGAATTTGAATTACATGGTAGTTGAGTGTGGGTGGCTTGTAAGGATGGTTAACATTCTGTTTGAAACAAATTAGAACTAAAGTTTCCTGTTTAAAATAGATTATAAATTCTTAATATTATTTACATTAGAAGTATATACATTTACAAAATGAATTATATTGTTTATATGAATTCATATAAATCATTTTGACTTTTATAATTGTTATGTTTGCAGAAAAAAAATATTATAATTTATTTTGAAATAAATTCACTATGAAGCTGAATTGACTTGTTATTTTGATAGAGTTTACAAACGAATTCTACAAAATAAAAAAATGTTATATTAACCAAAATAATCTCTCTTTTCTTCTCTCCTTCCCCCTTCGCTTTCTCTCATCTTTTGAATTTTTCATTTATTTCAAATATTTTAAACATGAATTGAATTTTATAATTTTAAATAAAAAAAATCAAACATAAAAATTTGTTTTTAAAAATAATTGTTTTTAATTCATTTAAAAATAAAATAATTTTTATTTTTACTTCATTCCAAACGAACACTAACAAAAATGGGAACAGAAATAAGAGAAATCCAATTAGTAGATGCATAGGAAGAATAAATCAGTGAATGGTAAGCAGTGCTATTCCTCACATTTACAAGATTACAAACAAGCCTTTTATGCAAGTAAGAGAGTCCTACCAACACCAAGAAAGCCACAATTAAAACCCCAAGCAACCATACGAGCTAAAATATCATGATTCATAAAGTCAGAACAATGAAGTTCGAACCATGAAACATTTAGAAATTCACATGAAATCAGAGGAAAAGGAAAAACTTTACCCAACTGCTTGATCAGGTATTACAACTAGTTCTAAAAACATACAGTTGATGTATAAAAATTAACATGGCCATCTAAAACATAACAATAAGGCAACCTGTGAACGGTTGTGGACATTTTAAGATTAGTCATCCACACTTGATGATATACCTCTTTCAAACTTAGCAAACAACTTGACATACCCTTGAAGCCCTTTGAAACATTAAAATTTCTCTAAGAATGACAAATTCTTTCTTTCTAGCATGACAACATAGGCAAATCTGCATTTTTTTCAAAACTTTTGAATTCTCGAGAAAGTGCCTTACTAGATCCATCTCCTCCAGTCCACTTGATAGCAAACACTGAGGCACAGATGACAACCTAAGCTTGTAGGAATCAAGTAAATGATCAGATGTCTGTCAACAAAGTAATTAAGTAAAACATTAGAACTTCCAAATTATGCAATCTCTTAAATGATTTAGGAGTTACATCAATCTAACCCAGTAAAAGACAAGATCTTCCACCTTTCGGGAGCTCTCAAGTAATGCTGGCAACAATTTTCAGCCAGAACTACAGAAGCCAAATGAGTCAAATTACAGAACATGGGCAGAGTTTCAATATGAGAGCTGTAGTTATAGAGAACCTACAAGAGAAATTTACCAAATAGCATTACATATATCATTGTATTTTCAGTAATCCTTTGTTTCAAATTATTTATCGTAAACTTAATACTTTATCAAGATAAATGGCAAGTGTACCTCAAGAGTGCACCAAGATAAGGATAAACCTGTAACACCGGAGATCCATCAAGAAGATTAAATACCTTTCTAAGAAAGGCATTAGTCTTTGTGGAGTCCATCCTTACATCAATGTCTGCCTTAAACAAAGATTTTGAATTACTTATGATGAAATTTTCAGACATATAATCTCTAAGATATACCCTTTCAAGATTCGGATCATCAATCATAATTGTCTGTTCCAGCGACATTTATTAGTGTTAGAGATTATGTTTATTAGCATATTTTCATCTTTGTTTTAAGCCTTACTTTAGACCATGTTTTCATCCTTATTTTAAGGCTTGCTTTTTTCCTTTAACAACCTATATGTACTCTTAATTGTATTTTCAATAGAATAGATCACATCAATGTAATATAACTCATGTAAGCATTTGTACAATCTCTTTACTCTCTTCAATTCTCACATCTCTTTACTCTCTTAAATCTCACAATTAGCACCTACGAATTCCATGCTTAAATTCTTCAATGAATGAGAACAGAGGGATAAAACCTGTAATTTATCATAACCATCCCCTAGTTATGCTCAAATCTTCAAGAACTGGACAGCTTGAAATGAGCGCCTTAAAAGTTTCATCATTTTTCAAGTCCACTCCATAGAGACGGACAATCTTGACACTAGGTAAACAAACCAATCGAAGGACTTTGATAATTACATACCTTAGCTTTAAGACCACTAATGTTTTACATGTAAAATGCTCCTTGGCAATTTAACTAGGTCGAACATCCAATTTTCAATGTCGAGATGTTCTACTTTGCGCTTAACTAAAGCACCATGGATCCATGCAATAACACGAGAAGTAATTCTTTTAACAGTACATCCATCATACCATTCCGAGAATCTGATTTTGAATTTCCGTGTATATGATATTTTACGAAGAAATAGAACATTTTCCATAAAATTCGTGAAGTGATGAACATGGGAAAAGCTTCACAGTTGATGTCGAAGTTCGGCACAAATGCCCAAAGGTTTATCTTGATTATAATTAAATCATTTTTTTTTTACAAATCAATATATTTATTTCTCTTTTAACTTTTTCACGTATGTCAAAGATCTCATCCTTTCGTTTTAAGTAAAGTTAGTGCAAAATGGAAAATGATTTTCTTAGCATTTTATGTTTCAAAACATTTTTTTTCAAAATTAAATTTTTATTCTTTTAGTTAATCAATCATTTTTATTGCAATAAAACTTAACCAAAAATTTTTCTGATTGAGGAATCAGACTAATATTACACCAATACAGAGATTTAAGCAATAAAATTTTTATTTTAAAATTTATTTAACATAAAAACAATTGAGTAATAAAGAAACAATGTAAAATCATAAATTGTGTTTTACCAGCCCAGTTTCCTCATGAACGTCCGTTCCATCATAATCACCAAGCACAAATCAATAATAAATTTTAATGAAAAAAAATCACATTCGGTGATAAAAATAACTACCATAAATATATTAACTTTATCATCAACGGTGCGGATTGCTATTAGATATACTTTATTTCACCTTGGTAAATATTTGAGTTCAAAAGATAAAACTTAAAACACTCATTGAAGATTTGAAGGAGAGATAGAAACGAATAAAATGCTTGGTGAAAAAAGAGATCAACCAATATATGTTGTAACATTCGCCACACATGACAAGACTTGCTATTAAACTTTAAATCCCTTCCTGTCATTTCAGTTTTACTTTAAAAGAGTCATCTTCATCAAAATAAAAAAAGAAGAGAGTCCCATCAGTATTGGTGACTTGAAGGTGGCACTCACCGAGCACAAAGCAACAAATAAAACCATGAACAATGAAGTTCAAGCCATGAGACAACTAGGGGGAAAGGGAAACTTCAATTAACTGCTTGATCAAGTATCACAACTCAAGCCAAAAACACACTGCAACAAAGTTCACCAAGTCTAAGCAGGAAATGATTCTCCAGAGAGATGTAATAGTAACGTAAGAGACGAATATCAAAAACATAACAATTATCCAACCTCTGTAAATATTTGTGGACATTTCTAAGCATAGTCATCCCTCTAGATGAAGTACCTTTCTACAACTTGGCAGGCCAGCATGATCATACAAGAAAATAGTCACAGATCAACAATTTGACATTCACTTGAGCCCTTTTTGAACATTAGAATTTCATTGAGAATGATTGATTTCTTTTGAGCATTTTCACATAGGTGAACTGTTAATTTCTTCAAAACTTTTGCGTTCTCCAGAAAATACCTTACTAGATCCATATCTCCCTCCGAGCCTTCGAAATTTCCTATTTCAACAGAATCTAGGCATGATAATAAACATTGAGGCACAGATGTCAGCATAAGCTTGTAGGATTCAGGATCAACGTAAGACTGCCAAGAAAAAAATTAATAACACTTTAGAACTTCATGCTATGCAATCTCTAATTGAAATTGTGTTACATCAATCAAACCTTATTCAATAAAAGAGCTTTCAGCTTTGGTGAGTTCTCCAGTAAGATTGGCAGCAATTCCCAACTAGTTTCATTGAACTCTACGTCCAAATGAGTCAAATTACGAAACATGGGAAGTGTTTTTCTATAACTAAAGTTATAGCTCCAGATATGCTGCAAGAGAGATTAATCACAAATATCATTATATTTTCAATTTTTCAGTAATTCTTTTGTTTCAGATCATAAAAAAAAAGTGAACACTTTTTCAAGATAAAAGGGAAGCATACCCAAGAGTATCCTGCCATAAGGTTAGATGTCTAACATTGACAACTGCATTAAGAAGCTTAAATACCATGCTCGGAAACTCGGCCTCACTGAAAGTTGGGAAGGCTACAAGAATATCTGCTTTAACCAAGGAACTAGAATTATTTATGACGACGCTTTTAGACCCAATATCTTTTAGTTCTAGGCGTTCAAGATTCGGGGCATCAATCATGACTTTATCTTCCTTATCTCGTTCTATTGAGAACTCTATGATTAAAGTCTTCAATGCTTGAGAACAAACGCATAAAGCCCGTAAATTATCACCAGCAGATCTAATGATGGTCAAATCTTCAAGAACTGGGCAGCTAGAAATGAGCACCTTGAAAGCTTCATCGTCCTTGAACACAACATGATAGAGATCAATGATCTTGACACTAGGTAAACAAACCAATTGAGGAACTATGAGAAGCACTTCTCTCAGTTTTAAGACCACCAGTGTTTCACATGTATAAAGGCTCCTAGGCAATATGACATATGAATTAGGCATGTGATTGTCAATGTCGAAATGTTCAACATTGCACTTCACTACAGCATGGATCCAAGTTGTAACATGAGAAGTATCACACCGTTCCCCACATACGTTCCTGAATTTTTTCGTGTATGATATTTTACGAAGAAGCAGAACATTGTCCACAAAAATCATTAACTTATGATCATCTGAAAATTCTGTATAATCGAAGTCCAAGTTGGGCACGGATGCCCAAAGGGCTTTCCATCTGGTGGCTAAAATGCTGGTCCCAACAACATTCTTTGTTTAAAGGAAGGAGAGAATATGGCACAGAATTGAATCAGGTAATTCACTTATCCTATCATAATTATTGCTTACATCTGATTCTTCCAAACGCTTTTGAATTTTAGGATTTGTCAAGCTTATGTCCATGGCTTCTGCTAACTGTTAGACACCCAGAAGAAAATCAAAATTTGAGTTAAATAGCAATAGAAATTATACACTGCAAACACTAAACCTCGGTCCAAGTTCTGTATAACAAATGCTGAATAAAGAAAATCAAGCCTCAAATGCGGAATAACAAAAAAATCAAGAAGACGGACAGCGAAGCATGTAGGCAAATGGGAATAAATTATATGCTGGTTCTGAATAACAAATGCTGAGTAATGAATCCAAGTCTCAAGTGCTGAAGAACTGAAAAGCTAAAATACCCCATTAATCTCTCCGTGCTTAAATACAGGTGGAAAAATGGGAATATATATCTTATATACTGGTATTACATTAATAAGAAGCTATGATCATAAAACGTACCCGATATTAGGTTTTTGCAAATTTTGAAGCTGATATGTTAAGAATGTTGATGGAGATAACTGAATTAGTAATCAGCTTTAATGAATAGAGAGCAATCACCACAACAATTCTCACGGATTTTGCACAAATGGCTGTAGTGCCTAGAGACTGCAAACAGATTGAAGGTGACGAGAGAGCTCAAGAGGTTCTCCTTGTTGGAAATAAAACACTCACACAAACAACTCTTATTCAAACTCAAAGAGATATTACAAGAGCACTCTCACTCAAAAGAAAGAAGATACTAGAACTCACTCTTAGAAGACTTTGCTTCTTCACTCACTTAGAAGCTCTTGCTTCTTCTTGATGATTAAACCAAAATGGGGAGGGGTATTTATACTACTTAAGAACAATCCTACACCACACAAATAAACTAATCCAAAATTACAACAACCATACACCTCATTTTTCTTGGTGGTTCTAATAATATTTTAGGTTACCAAATGATTCACATGCTCAACTACCACACCAATAAAATTCTAGGTAGAATGCTTGTAGTTTTGGACCTTGATTATGGACTTGGACTCCAATTTGATTGAGTTTGGTTTTGGACTCCCATAATGGATCAAGTTTATGATCCAACACCCCCCCTTAAACTTGATCTTGTGACCCCTAGTAAGTTTCTTAATCTTATGAAGTTTTCGCTTGTCAGTGGCTTAGTAAAAATATCAGCAACTTGATCTTGTGACCTCACATATTCAACTTGCACATCCTTTCTTGCAACACACTCCCTTATATAGTGGTACCGAATATCGATGTGCTTGCTTCGATCATGGAATACTGGATTCTTTGCTAAGGCAATGGCTGACTTGTTGTCGACATAAACCTTGGTCGGCTCTTCTTATATCAAGCCTATCTCCTTCAATAGATTTCTAAGCCAAATTGCATGACAAACGCATGAGGTAGCAGCAACATATTCTGCTTCACAAGTGGACAATGTGACAATCGGTTGTTTCTTTGACATCCATGTGAAAGCAGTATCTCCCATGAAAAATACGAATCCAGTAGTGCTCCTTCGATTATCTATGTCTCCACCCCAATCACTATCGCTATATCCAGCAAGCTTGTAATCATTAGAAACTGAATAGAACAAGCCAAAGTCAATTGTACCTTTTAGATAGCGAAGAATTCTCTTTGCGGCTTTAAAATTGGTGGTTGTTGGAGATTCCATGTAGCGACTAACCAATCCAACTGCGTGAAGAATATCGGACCTCGTGCAAGTTAGGTAGCGTAGACTTCCCACCAAACTTTTGAAAAATGTTGGATCTACACTTTCACCTTCTTCATGTTTGGACATCTTGACTCCGTATTCCATCGGTGTGCTTATCGGCTTACAGTTCTCCATCTTGAACTTCTTCAGGATCTCCTTTGCATAACTTTCCTGTGAAATGAAAATTCCATCATTTTGTTGCCTAACTTCAATGCCAAGGTAGTACGCCATGAGCCCCATGTCTGTCATTTCGAATTCCTTCGTCATCACTTCCTTGAATTCATTGAACATGCTTGGGTTGCTTCCGGTGAAGATCAAATCATCCACATAGAGGCACACGATCAAAATATCTCCATCTTTGATCTTGATATATAGAGCATGCTCATAGGGACATTTGTTGAAGCCATTCTCTTGGAAGTACTTGTCGATTCGGCTATTCCATGCCCTTGGTGCTTGTTTCAACCCGTAAAGAGCTTTCTTCAACTTCAACACCTTGTCTTCGTGGCCTTTGACTTCGTAGCCTGATGGTTGCTGAATGTAGACTTCTTCTTCAAGAACTCCATTTAGGAAGGCAGACTTTACATCCATTTGTTGTATCTTCCACTTGTTTTGAGCTGCCAAGGAAATAATTAGTCTAACAGTCTCCAACCGAGCAACAGGGGCGAATACCTCATCGTATTCAATTCCAGCTTTTTGACTGTAGCCTTTTGCAACAAGCCTCGCCTTGTGTCTTTCAATCTCTCCCTTAGCATTTCGCTTTGTTTTGTAGACCCATTTGACACCTATCGCCTTGTGTCCTTTGGGAAGTGAAATAAGTTCCCATGTGTCGTTCTTCTCGATAGCCTTGATTTCTTCATTCATCGCATCTCTCCACTCCATTTCTTTTGCAGCTTCTTGATAGCTCATTGGTTCACAATCAGCAAATAAACAAAATAATGTAAGATTATCTTGTCGTTCAGTCACTTCATAGAGATCTCGAAGGCTTCTTGTTCGTTGCACATCTCTTTCACTTTGACTCCCACTTGAAGATGATGAAGGTGACTCGTCTCCGTGGGTAGTTGATGTTGGTGAAGTAGGTGGAGTTGTTGGCTCTTGTTGGGCTTCTCCAGGCTGTTCTATTTGTGTCAGCTCATCTTCAAACGGGGGAGAGAAATTGAAGTCATCTATATGAGATCCAAAATCCCATAGTCCTTCTTCGTCAAACACCACATCTCGGCTGATCACAACCTTCTTATTGTTCGGATTGTACAGCTTGTAGCCTTTTGAATTTGCATCATAGCCAATGAAGATGAAACTCTCGCTTTTATCATCAAGCTTTGTTCTTTTCTCATCTGGAACATGAACATGGGCTATGCTTCCAAAAACTCTTAGGTGGGAGATGCCGGGCTTTCTTCCACTCCATGCTTCTTGCGGTGTCTTTCCCCAAACACTTCTTGTTGGAGATCTGTTGGATAAGTAGACCGCACACGCCACTGCTTCAGCCCAAAACTCCTTGGGTAGTTTCTTGCTTTTGAGCATACTCCGAGCTATGTTGAGGATAGTTCGGTTCTTTCTTTCCGCTACGCCGTTTTGTTGAGGGGATCTAGGAACTGTCATTGGTCGACGAATTCCATTTGCTTCACAGAACTCTTGAAACTCCTTAGAAGTAAATTCTCCTCCTCGGTCGGATCTCATAGCTTTGATCTTTCTACCACTTTCTCTCTCTACTGCAGCTTTGAACTTCTTGAAGACTTCGAAAACTTCTGACTTCTGTTTCAAGAAATATACCCACGTTTTTCTTGAAAAATCATCAATGAAGAGAAGAAAATAGTTATTGTTACCGAGAGAGCTTGGTTTGATAGGACCGCACACATCGGTATGGATGAGCTCGAGTGGCTTCTTGGCTCTTGAGTCTGACTCCTTTGGAAAGCTTTTTCTGAATTGCTTCCCGACTAGACACCCTTCACAAAGCTGGTCAGGATGGTTGATGCAAGGTAGTCCCTTCACCATCTCCTTCTTGGATAGCAGCTTTAGACCTCCAAAATTTAGATGCCCAAAACGAAGATGCCATAGCCATGATGCATCTCTGTAGCAAGCTTTCAAGCACTTTGTAACATCGTTTTGTATGTTGATCAGGAACATTCTATTCTTTGACATCGGTACTTTAGCAATGAAGTTATTCTTATCATCTTTTATAGAAAGATTATGATCCTTCATATGAATATCATAACCTTTCTCTAACAGTTGTCCTAAACTCAAGATGTTACTTTTCATATTGGGCACAAAGTAGACATTGGAAATAAACTGATGTCTCCCATCTTTCAAACGGATAAGAATGTTACCTCTCCCTTTTACCGCTATTGTGGAATCATCGCCAAATGAGACATTTCCACTTACTGACTCGTCCAGCTCCACAAACATGTCTTTCCTTCCACACATGTGATTGCTTGCACCACTGTCAAGATACCAAGATTTTGCTTGGACACCATCAGTCTCTTTTCGTGCTAAAAGAAGAGTTTCTTTATCATCGGTCTTCTCCTCCACATAGTTGGCCTTCTCCTCAATTCTGTTGTTAGGAGCTCTACATTCTGAAGCATAATGCCCAAACTTCTGACAATTATAGCATCGAACTTGAAATTTGTCATTCCTCGAGTTTAGATTGCCTCTTCCGCGGCCTCGTGTTGAGCTTTCTCCTTTCTCGTAGTTATTGTTGGAATTGTTGTTGTTGTAATTCCAACCTCGTCCACGACCGCGATTTCCTCCTCGTCCACGGCCTCTACCTCTGCCTCGGCCACGTTGGTTTCTATCATCTCCTTGGCTTTCATGCATATCCTTGAATTGCAGCTTGAGGAGTTGATCAGTAAACCCTTGCTTCTTCTTATGCTTCTCTTCGTATGCTTGTAATGATCCTTGGAGTTGCTCGATCGTCATTTCTTCCAAGTCTTTAGTTTCTTCAATCGTCACGACGATGTGCTCAAATTTGGAATCCAATGAACGGAGTATCTTCTCTATTATCCTCACATTCTCTAACTTTTCACCATTTCTTTTTAATTGATTAGAAACAGCTACTACTCTTGAGAAATAATCTGAAATAGACTCAGATACTTTCATGTGTAAGGATTCGAATTCACCTCTTAATGTTTGGAGACGGACCTTCTTCACTTGCTCGGATCCTTTGTAAGAGGTTTGCAGCTTTTCCCACGCTTCCTTAGCAAAGCTTGCACTTGAAATCTTCTCAAAAACATCATCATCTAATGCTTGATAGATGAGGTAGAGAGCTTTCTTGTCTCTCTTTCTCGCATCTTTCAAACTATCCTTTTGAGCTGTGGTCAGCGCAGCTTCGTTATCTGGCTCACTAAAACCTTTTTCTACGATATCCCAAACATCATGTGCGCCAAGAAGAGCCTTCATCTTGATACTCCAGTTGTCGTAATTGTTATTGATGAGCGTCGGGACTTGGAAGGATGCCACACCATTTGCCATATCACTCAATATGTTGAGAATTTGGAAATTCTGATTGCGTAGATAGATCCGGAATGTTGAAAAACTTTGGGAGGGACCTGGTCAAAATTTTCAACTTTCAGTCAACGGTCAAATTCAACACTAACCTGGTCAACAGTTGACTTTGAATGCTCGGTCAACTCGGCTTGGACAGATCGGTCAACTCGGCTCAAGCGGTTCAGTCAAGCGGCTCGGTCAACAGGCTTATGGCTCGGTCAACTCAGCTCCAACTCGGCTGACCCAGCTTAACTCGGTGAGTCAATTCGGTTTTCTGGCAGCAATCTTCCGGCGGCTCGTGGAGGCGCGTCTGAACTCCGATCGGGGAGATTCTGGCGGTGTCGGATTTCTCTCGTCGAGACCTTCGATTTGATATGCAATAGTGTATACTTTCCAACTCAAGCTCTGATACCACTTTGTTGGAAATAAAACACTCACACAAACAACTCTTATTCAAACTCAAAGAGATATTACAAGAGCACTCTCACTCAAAAGAAAGAAGATACTAGAACTCACTCTTAGAAGACTTTGCTTCTTCACTCACTTAGAAGCTCTTGCTTCTTCTTGATGATTAAACCAAAATGGGGAGGGGTATTTATACTACTTAAGAACAATCCTACACCACACAAATAAACTAATCCAAAATTACAACAACCATACACCTCATTTTTCTTGGTGGTTCTAATAATATTTTAGGTTACCAAATGATTCACATGCTCAACTACCACACCAATAAAATTCTAGGTAGAATGCTTGTAGTTTTGGACCTTGATTATGGACTTGGACTCCAATTTGATTGAGTTTGGTTTTGGACTCCCATAATGGATCAAGTTTATGATCCAACACTCCTTTCTTCGATTTTCTTATTTATAGTTCCTGGGTTCATTTTCTTTTTCCATTTTAAAATGATACTGTAAATCATAAAAGAACAGTTTCTTTCGACTGGGCCGCAAGATTTGTTCTCTTTTTCTTTTCTTTCTTGTACGTAAAGAAATTATTTCTTTTCATATTCCCTTTGAGAAATTTATTTTATTTTTTAAAAAGATTTTAAATTTTGGCAAACAAAATATTGAAAAAAAATCATAATGAAAAACCTTTGTAATAATTAAGAGGTCTTTAAAATACACATTTGACTCAAATGGCTAGGTGGCTAAGGGTGCAATTTGGATAAACTAAACTCAAGTTTTGGGCAAACCAGAGTTAAGATTTTTTAATGTTTAAAAATATCAATCCAAATTAAATTTAAATAAAGTAAAAGTTTTCTCGACTTTAATCCATTCTATTACACAAGCTTGATTATATAACAAGTTTTAGTGATTTAAATTTGTGTAAGTTGTTTTAACATTTGAAATTTGAATATCAAGAAATTACTAAAACTTGAGTTTGCTAATTTGATATTTTGTAGAATTCTATTCATAACATTTGGCGTTTAAAATAAAAATCAAATTCAACAATCTGACATGCCAGATTATCCTATTTGAAATCGATTTTAATTTCAAAAGTTAAATCAAACTCAACTCGAGTTCAACGTGATTTTTTATGAATTAGGTCAAGGTTGAAATTTTTGTAACCCGTCATGAATTGGTCTTTTAACCAAACAATGTAATTGAATTCCAACATTGATTCCATTATAATCTCAATTAAATTACAACCTTAATTCCATTACCGCAACCAAACACAATCTCAATTACATTACAACCTTAATTTCATTACCGCAACCAAACGGGTAAAGATGTTCAACTTTACACTTAACTGCAGCATAGATCCACATTGTCTCACGAAAAATATCACACTGTTTTCCACGTTTGATTCTGAATTTTTGTATGTGTGACATCTCAGGAAGAAGTAGAACATTGTGAACAAACTTCATCATGTAAGTATCATTTGAAAATTCTTTATAATCGAGGTTTAAGTTGGGCACAGATGCCCAAATGTTTTTCCAACTGGTGGCTAAAATTCTATTCCTAACAACATTCTTTGTTGAAAGGAAAGAGAGACTACGGCACAAAACTGAATCAGGTAACTTGCTTATCCTGTCTTCATTATCTCTTATTTCTGATTCTTCCAAAGGCTTTCCTTTTAGGATTTCGCAAGCTTATGTCCATGGTTTCTGTTACACACCCAAAAAAAAAAACTATTAAAAACAAAATTTTCAAAATTTTAGTTAAAGGGCATCATAGATCATAAATCTCACTCCAATTTCCAGCATGAACATTATTACATACATATATAATAAGCTAAAAATTTTGAAAACCCATGAATTACTTGAATACATGTAGATAAATGTGAATATATTATATACATTTATGATACTGGCAATTCATTACTATTGGAAATTACACACTGCAAACAAAAAACCTCACTCAAAGTTCTAGTGTAAAAGCATTAATGAAATTCAAGAATCAAACTTTTATCTCAATAAATTAAAATGAAAAAAGAATCAAACTTCTCAAAATTTTAGTTAAATGGCATTAAAATTGCAGCTAAAAACACTAAATCTCATTCCAAGTTCTAGTATGAGTATTATTTGTACATATATATTACCAAAGCTAAAATTATTGAAAACCCTTGAATCTCTGCATATGTAAATACGTACAGAGAAATGTGAATATATTATATACGTATATAATATTCATATTACATTAACTAAAAAAAGTACCTGATGATGTTAGGGTTTTGAAGATTTTGAAGATGATCCGTGAAGAATGCTGATGGAGATAGATACTACGTTAGTAATAAGCTCTGGCTGTGAGAGAGTAATCATCGATTTTGCACAAATCGTTGTTTGTCTATTGAGTGCTAAAGTGCTAACAATGACTTGACGGTGGGGAGGGCGACTCTACATAAAAAACGCTAAAAAGGTAACGTAAAGGTTCTCCATCTTTTCATACGACTGGTTTTTCCTTTGCCATTCTTTTTCAGGTCCAACACAATTTAGCCCAGAAGGATAAGAGAGTATCTTCATGAGACTAGGCCGGGCCGGGCTTGTTCTTGTCAAGTGAAACGAAAGTGAAATTGCGTTTCGTGGCTGAAAAGGAAAAATGCTTTTTAAACACGAAAATAGGTCAAATTTAGGAAACGAAAAAAAAAAAATTTTGTTGGCACTATTTTCGATACATAAGAAAACAAAAATGAAAATCGATTTTCTTTCTCTGCAACTAGAACATGAAAGCAGAAAAGAGCTGTTATGTGATTCTATGGTTTGCATGCAACGTGTTTTAAGGCATTCTCCATCTGGATTCGAGCCGAGCCAATTCTTAGTTGAGTGGAGCTTGGTTTGCGATAAAAAAAAATTTGTTCAAATCAAACCGAGTTTAAAAAGTTAAACTTAAACTTTATTTTTGCTATGAAATTTAAGCTTAAACTCAATTCGAGTTTTTTGAAATAAAATAATTATATATTTTTTTGAAATAAAAAAAATAATATTTATATTTTTATATAAAATAAATAAATACATATATTTTTATTATATATATTAAATATATATATAATAAATAATATTAATTTAATTTATAAATTAAATCAAACTGACTCACGAACCAAATGAACCGAATTTAATATTACTTGAACTTGACTCAATAAACTAACCGAATCAAAATCACAGTTTAAACTCGATTTAATCGAATTTCAAATCGAGTGAAACCTCTCGACTTCACTCAGTGAAGTCCACTCAGTTTCAACTCTATCCATCAATGTACAATTTAGTAATGCTAATAAGGTTGAAAGAAAGGTCAAGTCCGAATGATTTCTGCAATCTTCTTTCTATATTTTTTTATTTTTTATAAGTAATCCCTTTTTCTATCTATCCAGTACCAGAAATGTTACAAGACCAGCTAACCATCTTTTTCATAGCTTGGTTCGCAAAGAGGCTTCTTTGGTAACAGCCTATCAACTAAAGTAAAATTTACAACAATCCACGGGGGTTGCATTGTACAAGAAATCAAAATCAAGTAGTCTCTTCTGAAAATCTTCCTAGAGATTGCTATTTCTTTCTTTCTGCTGTACAGATACTCCACCAGCAGCTTGGAATTCACAATAAGATACAGACTACTTAAAATCATCTATCTCACTATACACCAAAGAAGATTGAAGGCATGCCATCAAAGAAGTTTGGACACAACTTTTTGCCTGGACTGATCTTGCACCTTCGCAATGTGTCCTTGCCTACTGTGCTTTACCATAAAACAAGAGAACTTTTTTATCTTCCCCTTCCATGTGTTCGCAGCCAAAATACTAACTTGGGTCTCTCGGTCTTCATCAGCCCCCTTCCTTTTAGCCCAGGTTAAGTTCTGCATATGTAGAGAAGGCATTGGAGTTACATTAATATTTAAATTTGTCCTCCACCTTTCTGAAGTTGCCTCTAATATTTCATATTTTGGAAAATCTCATCAATCAGCTGATATTAAGCACTGCTATATTAAAATTCAATGTAATCCTGCATTTTCAAATCCCCAATAAGGCAGCAGCAACAGAAAAAATGTCTTCAACTCTCTACACTTCGCTTACATTGGGTGAGTTGAAGAAATCTTTCAAAATTTTATTTTATAAGAACAAATCTGTCAACCATTGGATGGTGTCTGTTTCGTTTTCCATTTTCCAACATTGTGGAAGTGAAAACCACACATGTTTTACCATAACAGTTAAAAAAATAAATGGGATTGACTATCCTCATGATTGCTACAAAAAGTATATAAGCTACTCACCTGCACTCCCCTTTTGCTGGTTTCAAAGGCAATCGAATACAAGGAATTTCCAGTAATAGAGAACTTGACCAGAATGTGAGCAGCAAGAGCAGTTGCAGTGCTGTATATCTGAGTTGCTTCATACATCAAAAAGAAGAAAATGGGTATTGACATTATCTTAAAACCAAAACCTAACAGCAAAGGTTAATGTAATCATCAACTGTCATTACTGTGCGAACTCGATATTTATCAAATCGAGGGGAAAACTGCCTTACACAACCTCAAAGTGTCCTTAAGTTTCTGAGAACTCAATAGAGATACTACATTAAGTTAAAAGTTTGAATCCTAAAGTAATTCAAAGACAACAGAAACACGATAAACAAATTGATTCAGCAACAACAGAGACAAAAAATTCAATTAACAAAAGAGATAACCAGTAACTTTTCCTGGTACTATAGGACATTGTTGATTAGGAAACCTTAACCCACACTTTTATGGTGACTATAGTTACAGACATATTATAGCAGCAATTAAACAATCAGGGTTTATTTGAGCTTTCATATGTCACCATCCTATATTTTAGCTTCTGTGATGTAAAAATTGATGCAGAACAGTATGATAGAGAAGAAGCCATGCTGCCCTGGGGTTAAGAAGAAACTGATCTCACATTTATTTTAATCAATATCAAAGTGTCTATAAAACGAAATACAACATGATATTTATGCTAGACAAATAAACTAGTCCTAATAAAATAATCCTATCAAACAAAAGGACTCTGAAACAAATAAAATAATCCTATCAAAGGACTACGTAAAAAGGACTCTGAAATAAATAAAGAAAATAACTCCTAATGCTAAGCCCATGATATCTTGGGTGTGCCCCTCAAATAGGTACGGGCCAAACTTGGCTAGGCCTAGTCTCCATCAATCCTCCCCAGTTGAAAAGAACTTGACTCCGACGAGTGATGCTGTTGGTACTGCTCCAAAAGAGACGGATCAAGACGCCTAAGCTCTTCCTCATTGATCCATGTAGCATCTGAAAAAGGTTGACTCTCCCACTGAACAAGATAACGCTGGAAACCACCCGATGGTGACATGATTGTCTAATCGTCCAAAATGTCCTCAATGCAATCTGCTATCGACAATAGCGGTCTAGGAAGTTGAGGCACGGTTGCTGAAACAGCTCCACCTACAACATAGGAGGCTCAAAGGTACCTCGATAAGGAAACAAATCCTCCACATTGAATACTAGACTAATATTCATATCATATAGTAAGTCAAGTAAGCATGCATAAGATTCCAATTTGTGAGTGATACGAAATGGTCAAGTAGCCCTAGCATACAATTTCTTAAAAGAGTGTTTAGAGTAATGCTCCGGACGAATACGGACCATGACATAATCACCCTCATTAAACTCTTTAACTTTGCGATGAGCATCAGCAATACGTTTATAAGTATCATTACTCAATGCGATTTTACGTCGAATTTCAACATGTATGTCTCAAATGTGAGAGACAAAATACTTGGCTGACTCAAAAGGTTGGGAATCATATGGCAATGGAATAAGGTCAACCAGCTGACGAAGTGAATAACCAAGGACAATTTCAAACCAGTAGACCTATTAACAGAACTGTTATAAGCAAACTCCGCAGTAGGTAATAACAAGTACAAATTACCACGCTTTTCCTCAGCAAGACACCTAAGTAAATTTCCAAACTTCGATTAATAACCTCAATTTGACCATCAGTCTGGGTGAAATGCATAACTAAACCTCAAAGGGGTTCCAAAAATCTTCTAAAGTGCCTTCTAGAAATAACTCATAAACTTAACATCTCTATCCGACACGATAGAGGTAGGCAACCCATTAAGTCTAACGATCTCCCTAAAGAACAATTTAGTCACATTAGAGGCATCGATGGCCTTGTGACAAGGGATAAAGTGGGTCATTTTAGAAAACCTATCAACCACAACTAACATAGAATCATGACCTCTAGCAATCCTAGGTAAACAGAAAACAAAATCCATGCTAAGGTCTCGCTATGGTATATGTGGTACATGCAACGGTGTCAATAACCCAGTATTTCTTTTTCTAGCCTTAGCTCTTAGACACGTGCAACATTGCGACACAATCCTACCAACATCTCTTTTTAATGAGGGCCAATAGAATCTATCTTCAACTAGAACCATAGTCTTATCTTTCTCGAAGTATCCCATTTGGCCTCCGGCATGCATTTCCCACACTAGAAAATCTCTAAGTGACGTATGTGGGATGCATAATCTAGATCCCCGAAACAAGTACCCATCTAAGTAAGTAGTCAACATAGGATTGACAGCTTCCCTCACTAACCAAGGACAATTTCAAATGGGCTTTTACCTGTTACAGAACTGTTATAAGCAAACTCCGTAGTAGGTAATAACAAGTCCCAATTACCACACTTATCCCAAGCAATTCACCTAAGTAAATTTCCAGACTTCGATTAATAACCTTAGTTGGACCATCAATCTAGGGTGAAATGCAGAACTAAACCTCAAGTGGGATCCAAAAAGCTTCCAAAGTGCCTTCCAGAAATAACTCATAAACTTAATATAACAAGTACCCATCTCTATCTTACACAATAGGGCTGACAAGGTGAATAAACAAAGACAATTTCAAATGGGCTTTTACCAGTAAATCTATTAACATAATTGTTATAAGAAAACTCCGCAGTAGGTAATAACAAGTCCCAATTACCACGCTTATCCCCAGCACGACACCTAAGTAAATTTCCAGACTTCGATTAATAACCTCGGTTTGACCATCAGTATGGGTGAAATGCAGAACTAAACCTCAAGTGTGTTCCAAAAATCTTCCAAAGTGCCTTCCAGAAATAACTCATAAACTTAACATCTCTATCCGACACAATAGAGGTAGGCAACCCATGAAGTCTAACGATTTCCCCAAAGAACAATTTAGCCATATGAGAGGCATCGGCGGTATTGTGACAAAGGATAAAATGGGTCATTTTAGAAAACCTATCAACCACAACTAGGATAGAATCATGACCTCTAGCCGTCTTAGGTAAGCCGAGAACAAAATCCATGCTAAGGTCTTGCCATGGTGTATGTGGTACAGGCAACGATGTATACAACCCAGTATTTCTTTTCTAGCCTTAGCTCTTAGACTTGTGCGACATTGCGACACGATCCTACCTACATCCCTTTTCAATGAGGGCCAATAGAATCCATCTTCAACTATAGCCATAGTCTTATCTTTCCCTGTCCCACTAGGCCTCCGGCATGCATTTCCCACACTAAAAAATATCTAAGTGATGTACATGGGATGCATAATCTAGATCCTTGAAACAAGTATCCATCTTTAAGTAAGAAGCCAACATAGGACTGACGGTTTCCCTCACTAATCTCTCGAAAGATAGTGCCAACGTTTGGACAAGTAAAATACTCATCCTTTAATCTATCAAACCCGGACACAGAGATACTCATGGATTGTAGTACTGCTACAACCCAACTCAATGCATCAGCAGGCTTATTCTCTACACCTGCACAATGATGTAGAACAAAGGTGTGCTCCTGAAGAAATTCTACCCACTTGGCATGCCTACTCCTGAGTTTCCTCTTGGAGCTAAGATATCTTAGAGTCTGATGATCAGAGTTCTTGGGGTAATAGATAGTACCTCCAATGACGAAAGACTTGCACAACAGCGTAAAACTCCTTATCATAGGTAGAATACCTTTGTTTAGCCTCATTGACTTTCTTGTTAAGCAACAGGATGACCTTCTTAACTCCAAACCCCTCCTATTCCTATCCTAGATGCATCACAGGCAACCTCGAAGATCTTAGAAAAATTTGGGTGACTCAATACAAGTACCTCCGTCATTTTGCACTTAACATTCTCAAAGGCTCTAGATGCTGCTACACTCCACATAAATTCCCCTTTCTTCAAACAATCCGTGATAAGGGTCAAAATGGTACTAAAACCCTTAATGAATCACTTGTAAAAAGTGGTCAAACCGTGAAAACTCCTAACCTCAGAAATAGTCTTTAGTTCCGGCCATTCTCTAATAGCTCTGATTTTATCGGGTCAACTGGGACTTAAGAAGAAACTGATCTCACATTTATTTTAATAAATATCAAAGTGTGTATAATATGAAATACAACCAGATACTTAAGCTAGACAAATAAACTAGTCCTAATAAAGGACTCTACAAACAAGAGGACTCTGAAACAAATAAAATAATCCTATCAAAGGACTCTACGTAAAAAGGACTCTAAAATAAATAAATTAAATTACTCCTAATGCTAAGCCCATGATATCTTGCGTGTGCCCCTCAAATAGGTACGCGTCAAACTTGACTGGGCCTGATCTCCATCATTTTGCCTCTGGTACCTCTTCAAAATTTTCAAATTTCAAACATTTTGAAGCATACAGAGTGGCATTCAAGTCAGTGGCACCTAAACGTAGACAAGTAATTGGAGTAAACAAAGTTCCACGCTTCAAAAATATCAAAACAGTTTTTTTATAAGTAAAGAATATATTAAAATAATTTTGATATATAAAATTATCATAATTCTTGTAATATTTAATTTAGTATAGCTATTCTGTGTATATCATTTAAGCCTTAGCTGTTGCAGCTATGATACTCCAAGTTGTTTAGCTGAGAGATCTCATTTTCCTCTAAATATCTTATTCTGTTCACTTAAGATATCGAGATGGCTTTTCTTGGCCTCAACTCTGCACCCAGAGGGCAAACGATTAAAGATCAACAGCTGAGCCAAACACAAGGTTAGTAGCACCACCAACATAAACCTGTGCTTAGACTTAATGGCCAGGTGGGAAGAATATAGGAGTAAGAAAAATAGGAATAACTTTTTCCTTTCAATTAGGTCAATATAATTTGATAATTAAGTGGAAACAATTATTAACATTATTACACATAAAATAAAAGAAAAAGGCATATGAAGTTTACTGTGACAGTTAAAGTTAGTGATCCCCAGCCAGTTCAGTGCCCCTTGCATCTGATTACTGCACCAAATATGCCAAAACCAAAAATTTTGAAGCAATTTAAGAATTGAAACCAAATCAGCAGTTCTTGTCAGTGAAAGAAAAATCAATTATACTAACAAATAGGTAAGAGGGAATGGTAGGGATCAATATGGGATTGATTTTGGTGCTCTAGTTGAGGCTGCAAATGAGGCAAAGGTAAACTGAATCATATGATATGTCAGCATGCTCAAAATTAATCATTAGGCATTTGTGGTTGTGTGTTACTTCTTAAAGATGGAAAAAGGTATTATTAACCTTATGATGTTAGCTTTGCTTCTCATCAGATTATGACACATAAAGGAAAAACAGAAGAGGGGGGGGGGGGGGAATGAACCTGCTGCAAAACAACAAAATGCAGCAAAAACTAACTGAACACTTTGGAGGAGGAAAATCATATTATGTGGGGAGAAAATTTGATCTGTTTTTCATTTAAGGAGATAGAGAAGCATATCAGCCAAAATATAAATAAACTGTTAGAGACATGTTAGAGCAACCATACTGGAAAATATTAAAATGATCAAACCAGCAACTAAAGATTGGAAAATGCTCATTCCAGTGACTGAATCATAAAAATGAAATGGTAGAGAACGAAGTTAAACAACTCTGTACGTAAAATCATTACCAGTTAAGTCTTTTTAAATGAGGGGAAAAAAAGGAAATCCAGAACATCTACGTTTAAACATTTCCAGGCATGAAAAGAGCTATGAAATGAATAGACAACAGAACAATTATAAGGACAAAACAAATAAGATAAAAGGTAAAACTTTATAATCATACATAGCTCAAAGATTCATTCAGTAGAACCTGCTTCTCCTGCATCACTGTCTTTCCTTTTGATAAACTATTTACCATTTCTACCCAACAAATCAAACAAACCTATACTAACCATGACAAATAGCAAAGCACAAAAATAAATTAATTTTGACAGGACTGAACCTATGGTCTTATAATCAACAAAGAGCATAGTTTAGGTCATATATAGCCTCAACACTGCTGATTCACAAAGCAGTATTTTCTCCTTTGTGATCTTGATAAATATACTGATTGAGGAGCTTTCTTTTATTTAAACTTATCATTTAAGCTAATTCGAAAATTAAGGATTAAGCTTCCAATTAAACAAAGATGCAATGGTCCATTTTTCTTTTGTTACTATTTAATTAAACAAGTTACCAAAAGTGTCAAACAGACAAACACACAAACAGATATAAAACCAAGAAGAGAAAAGAAAAGGATAATGAGCTCCTACTTTGACACTGATTAATCTTCATAAAACTATTATACAGTATATGTGATACTTCCTATATGCTTAGCTAATAACTTTTAACTTTCTAATTCCAGGCAATGTCACCATAGTCTATATCAACCAAAACTCAGCAATTATCATTGGGAAGTAAAGCCTCACAAGATCACAAATTAGGCAATTTAGGTCTCGTTCAAATGATATACCAGTGTCCTGTGCAACAATTCCACTCTCAGCTCATACAGTGAAGCTTGGACCAGATGTAGCACTTTCAAGAGTCCAAACTACTACCTGCAAGCATATTAGACACAATGGCATAAAGATGCATTCCCAAGCATGAAGTCATAAGTCACCCACATGGGAAGATATCAAGAATTAAAAGTAACGCCATAACAGAATAAAACCAACTCTAAGACTTTAACTACCACTGTACTCTCAACTTACAGCATCATAAACTTGTCCACGAGATCAGAGGTACGTGACAGATTATCCTCCTTGCACACTGTAGATACTGCCATACCCCACAAATCTGCATTAATTGCATTTTTTTTTCCCAGACTGATCATAACTGTCCCTAAAAACTCTAAATTCTCTTCCTTACACAACCCATGAAAAAATTTACATAGATTGACACAACGAGGCATGTAACCTTTGAAAATCATCTCTTCCAAAATAAATGATGCTTCCTTGAACTGCATAAAATCACAAAGTCCATCAAAAAGTATCCTATGTGACACAACATCGGGGGCACAGCCCCGTCTCGGCATATCTTCAAACAAATCATTTGCTTCCTTCCATTTCCCTTCCTTACACAATCCACTTAGTATCACATTGTAGCTGGTAACATCTGGCTTAAACCCCTTCTCCACCATTTCATCCAAAATTCTATATGCTGCTTCAAAATCTGTCTCCTCACAAAACCCATTAATCATCACATTGTAAGTCACTTTATCAGGCTTGCACCCATTCTCTCTCATTTCCTCCAAAACCCCAGAGACCTCCTCCTTCCTTCCAACCTTGAAAAGCGCTCTAATCAAAGTAGAATAAACCGCTGAATCCATTTTCATCCTATTTTTCACCATCTCCTCCTTAAGCCTAAATGCCAGACTCAACTCATTAACCCCACAAAGCCCTTTAATCAACGACACGTACACATAACTATTAGGTTGAACCCCATAAACTTTCAACATATCATCCTTCAACTTAAGCGCTTCCTTCACCTTCAACACCATACAGAGTCCATAAACCAATGTCCCAAACGTCACCACATCCGGCTTCGCACCTTTCCTCTGCATTTCATCGAACACTTTCCACGCTTCATCAAAACACCCGCTCTCACTACACCCGTGAATCAAAATATTATATGTACAAGCATCCGGCTTCGCGTATCTCTCCATACCCACAAAAAGTTCCATTAATTTATCAATTTTTCCACATTTCAAAAGCGCATTCAACAACGAGTTCACGGATTTCACTGTCCTCTGGCACCGAAAGGAGGGCATTTCATCAAACACCTGGAGCGCACGGTCAGATAAACGAGCACGGCCATAAAAATTGATCACGTTGCAGAAAATGATCTCACGAGGGACGAGGCGGGTATCTACCTTCAGCTGGTGGAGGACTTGTTCCAATTCATCGAACATTTTGGCGCGGCCAAGCTTGGTGATGATGAGGTCGTAGGAGAGGAGGGATCGGCGGATGGGTTTCTTGGGCTTCGTATCGTTAGGGTTAGGGTTTTGGAAGAGCTTGAGAGCGAGAGTGGGGTCCTTTTGGAGGCGAAGGAGAGAGGAGAGCCTAAAGGGAGAGACGGCTTTTGGGGTGCTCATGTTCTGCGTTTTCTGTTCGTGTTTTGGTAGGTAAAAATGAGAAACTGAAATTTTAAAATATTGGGAAGTTGGTTTGGGACAGTTGGTTCCTGCCAAAAGTAAGTAAACGTCAGAGACTCGCCAATTTATGTCAAAAACTAGAAAAGATGAGTCTCATCAGCTTGCAATGTTAAGGGCATGATTGTCTACGTTTTTTGTTTCCAGCTCCAAAAAATATTTCCAAAACAAACATAGAAAAATTTAAATGATTCAAAATTCCTGCTCAAAAAAGTTAAGAAAATGTTTGAATCTTGAGAAAATTGAAGAAGAATAAAATAAAATACAGAAAATAAAACTTTTTTTTTTGTCTTATTTCCTCTGTTTCTTGTACAATTTCTAACATTAAAAGAAAAACAACATAATTTTTTTAAAATATATATATATATCTTCTCAACAAAAAAAAAATTAAATAAAAAATTGAGTTTTATATTAACGTAAAATCTTTAAAATGTAACCCGACAATTAATAAGAAGCACGAGAATCAAGCTATTTCTAAAATCAAAATGGACATGATAGAATTAACCTATTTAATAAGATAAGTTGGTTTGAAATCTATTACTCTTTTTACTTTGATCTAATCTAAATTTTTCAAGTTTTAATTTGAACTCGCCTTAGTTATTTATTGTTAGAAATTGATTGGGTTAAGCACTCCTAATGGACAATTTTGGCCAGAATGGTTCAGAGAAGTTATCAAATTCTTACAACTTCCCTTCTCTTTATGTTCCAATCATGAAATGTGCCCAAAAACCCATAGGATTAAGAAGTGAAAAACTAGTGCACTATAGAGATGGCGGCTGGCCATGCATTCTAGAGAGAGAGTGAATTTCTAGAGAGAGAAACTATACGCAATTATTTTTGTAAAGAAAAAATGACTCTTGGGTTTGTGCTTTCCGAGGTAATCGTATTCAGGACTTAAGACGAGACTAAAGTCTAAAAGATTAAGAAAGAGTCAAAATTACAATAAATATTTCGAATCAAACAAATAAGAAACTAAATATGTTGTGTAAACTTTGTGTACATTTATTTTTTTTAAGTGTAATTTAAATTTTGTGTAAATATATATATTTTTAATGTAAATAATATTAAAAAAATTTAATATTATTTATATTAAAAATATATACATTTATCGTGTGTAACATATTCGATCTTATTTGATCATTTTATACCAAGCTACATTTGAAGAAAAAAAAGTTGTTTTTTCACAGTTAGCATTCGAGAAGCACGGTCCACAATCTAACCTTGTTGTAGCACATAATTTATGGCATCATCCTAAATTCCCAATTCATTCCTAAGAAAATTGTTGTACCATATATATATATATATATATAGTAGAAACATTGTAAAGCTCTGAGAATGCAGCAGTAAGAAATTTTGCTTCTTGACAAAAATATTTTATAAATCTAATCCCTTGACAATTGTAAATGAAGGCAAAATAATATTTTGATTTTATTTGTTATTAATTCTGATTTTATGCAATAGTAAATAATAATGCATTCATTTGTTCGCATATAACACGTTATACTTTGTTTTTTTTTTTTAAATTGATGTTTTATTTTTGCAATATATTATATTACTATAAATTTTTGTTGAAAATTTTGTAAATTTCATTTTTTTTTCTTTGTCAACTCGATGCAATGGAGTAATTCGAACCTAAATTTTTCTTTTAAAAAAAATTGTCCGCTATTTTATGAAATATGAGATAACATTGACATCCTTCTTTTTATCTCCCCCTTTTTAGATATAAATGGTTGAAAAAGCTCAAGTTCTAAGCATGTGTATTCAACCTTATAGTAAGATTTAAGAACATTTTAACCCGTCTAGATGAAGTTTATGGCATCTTGGTAAAAAACAAGACAATTTGTTTTATTTGTATATTTTGTAATAAAACATATATTTGCGACAAATTTATACTTTTGTGATAAAAAAAATAATAACTTTACCCTAAAAAGTGTATATTTTATCACCCTAAGTATGAATTTTATCAACAACAAAAAATGTGTTTAAGTAAGACAAATTGCTTTATTGTTGTTTACCAAAGCATCCTAGCAATAGTTTAACTATAACAAATATGTTTATGCTCCATTTGGTTTAAATGAATTCTATAGATTTATTGTGTTTGGTTTGTTAATAAAGAAAGAAATTCATTTACAAATGAATTGACTACATGTTTGGTTTGTTAATAAAGTGTGAAATGAAATTCATTTTCAAGTAAGTTATAGTAGAATTGAATTAGTTATGGATAAATTCGATCAAAATTGATAAAATTTACAAATAAACTCTAAATATGAGTTTTTATAAAATTATAAGGATAAAATTATCATTCTCTTCTCTGTCTTTCTCATTTTCTTTTTTTTTTTTCCTTCTCTCTCTCTTCTATTTATTTTCATTATTTATCTTTGTCTTTTATGCTTGCTTGATCTATATTTAGTTAAGAACACCAAACTTTTGGTTCTTTTATTGTTACTATATTCGAATTTTTAAAAAGAAAATTTATTAAATTAACATTTAATGTCCAGATTTCACCCCGGAAAAAAATTTATATTATATTTTTGGATTATAAATTCATCTTGTGAATTGAAAAAAAAATAGTGTTAATTTTGCTGAATAACATCAATAAAATTAAAATTTATATGTTAAATGAATTAAAACGTGATTTAATTAAGGGTATTAAGTAAAATTTAAAAAATGAATTGAATTCTTAATTGATCTCAAACATAAAGTTCATTTTAATTCTACAAACACTAAATATGAAAATTTGTTTGAGTTCATTTGCAAATGAATTTTAATTTCAATTCATTTGAAAATAAAATATAAGTTCATTTACAAATAAATTCTACTTTCATTTCATTTGAAAATGAATTATGAATTCATTTACGAATGAATTCTAGTTTCAGTTAAATTGAAAATGAACTGAATTCTATACTTGAGTTTATACAAACAAAAAGTGTTAGTCTATTTTGAGTTTTTGATTCATATTTGGATAGTCTCGTTATAATTTCAAACTAAATAACTTTAATTCTACTTTTATACCATTGAACGGTACTTATGCTTTTGATCCAAACATTTCCTATGATTTTTTTTAAAACATCTCCCATAATCCCGGTCTAAGAAAAAAATGCTTTAATATATACTTGAAATAAATAAATAAAAAACAAGCTAATTGAAAATAATCAAGAGTGCCCACAACATTGATTAAGCAAATAAAAGTAATTAAAAGAAGATTAAGAATGAAAAAAGTAAAAGGAAAAGAGAGATTTGCTTGCAAGGAGCATCAAGCATATATTAGTTACCCCCAAACTTTGATTTAATAAAAAAAGTTGAAGAGGGAATCTAATTCAAGCTATTACGTACAGACAAAAAAAAAGGGTAAACACATAAGAAAGATAGTTACTTCTCCTTGAATCATAAATGATTCGTTTGTGTTCTGTTCTTAGATCCAATAAAGCAAAACCTATGGCTTTAGCAGAAAACTCAGACTGAAATTCCCTTTGCACCATACAAAGCATGTACGTTGATAGGTCACTCTACCATTCAAAATCTTACATAACTCTATTTAAATTCTTAAATTAAAAAAAATAAATATTTTAAATCCAAAAAATATAAATATTAAAAAAGGTAGTGTTGTCATTGGAATGAAAACATAATATTAATTTATATTAGCAGATTGGAAAAATACATAAAAATATATATATGTAGTTATTCAAGACTACATACTTTGTTACTTTTGACTTGAAATTTACCTTTTTGACCCAGTAGTTGTAATGTGATTATCACTCTTTCTAATGGGTAATATGGGGGAATTAAATAAAACATCACTACGTGATTATCACTCTTTCTTAGGACAAAACATGCCTTTGTGATGGTAATTATGGAGAGGGGGTGACACCAAGATTGCCTTCAAGAGCACCAAAAGGCCTGCAAAATAAAAAATCATTCCAACATTATTTTAGAATTTGAGTTCAAAAAATGCAAAACATAATTAATTTTTGGTGAAATATATATGGACAATTCTTATATTATTGAACAATTTTGTTTCATGACAAGTTTTATTTGATATATTGGTAAGAAGAAAATTATATATATTGGTGAAATTAATGGTGAGGAGATCAAAATCGACTTTTTTCTATAGAGGGTCCGGATCTAACCTTCAAACCAAGAGTACGTAGTTGTTTCAATAATTGAAAAATTAATTAATGTGATATATTATTAAGCAATATTTGTTTTATATATATAATTAAAAAAAGTGCGCGATCTTAACTAGAAAAAAATAGGTGATTGTAAAATTCCACTAAATTACTAATTCTCAATAGAAAATGATCAAAAAACACTTCAAAATAAATAAAAAGAAAAGAGAATTGGCAGATGAACCCTATATATATATATATATATATATATATATATATATATATATATATATACACGCGCGCATATCTTGTTTTCAAAAAAGGAAGAGAAAAGAAAAGCAAACTATTATTTCTCTCTCATAGACTTCCTTAGTTCATCGCACAAACTCAAAAAGCTAAAATTACTGCAATAATTAATTAATTAATTACTACGGTATGAAGTACGTACACTGAAACAAAAAATGCGTCTCCTATAACGTCCCTTCTTCTTCGCCTTGATCTTGAGCTTGGAGAACATTTCCTCTTCAGAGCAAATATTACCCGCCGGTGAGGTGAAAAACGCCCTTCGACGAATAGGAGGAGACCACAAACCACTCTGCTCATAATCAAAATCATACTGTGATGCATCGAAGAATTTACCAAGAAGCCTTTCAGATTCAGATTTCGACACCATTTGAATACTTTGACTTGTTAAAGACGAACTTCCCGGCGATGATGAAGCCAATGAAGAATCCTCAGACATTGCCATTAACAGAGACAGACAGAGAGTATAACGAAAGGTTTTTAATTAACTTGTGATGGACAAAAGCTATGAGAAGTTTCTAAGATAAATACCTTTTATAGGATAAGTCACGAGTACGTGGCTATATATAATACCGTCGATTTAAGACATTTTCTCACAAACACTCCTCGCAATGATTTTTGTTTTTTTAATGAAGCTACAGAAAATTCATTAACATTAAAATTGATAAAATATATAAATTATCAATTAGATTTTCTTATAAATTACCATATCATTTTTTTGAGAAATTATTAGGCGTTTTTTGCTCTATGCAGTATTACTATTCGTTCATTGGTAATATGAGAAGCTCAAGTGGTACTTACAAGGAACTCGAGTGGTAACACAATACTTTGGTATTACTCAAGTTCCTTAGAATTACTAGTGGGTGAATGGTAACACTGCATAGGATAAGGAATGTCCGATAATTTCTCAATTTTTTTATAGTTCAAAATGGTGGTCTGACCCACATGGTTCATATAACAGCACCAATTAAAATTAATATACAGTTTAGTCGGATTTGAGTTTTCTCAATTTGAAATTTAAAATAGATGTCAAGTTCATGATGAGATTTAATGGTACCATGATAAATCTGGATTTGAATATTTCTTCATTTGATGATGTGATATTTAATCTCACAATAAACTTAATTTTATTTCAATTTTTCATATGAAGACGATCTAAATTCCGTTTGGCCTAGCTTTCTTAATGGTTTTAATTTTCAAGATATATAAGCTAGATTAAACACAAAAGAAAAGTTTACAAGAAGAATCAAAATGTAAAAAAATATATATTACAAAATGATCATGTGTCGAATTAGTTTAACATAAATTATTATTAAACACTAAATAACTTTTAACTCGATAATTATTTTATCAAAAATCAATTTTAACTCCTCGACTACCGAAACTGGGAGTAGATCAAACATGATCTAAGTGTGCCCTCATAAGTATTTTCATATGGGATTTTTTTTTTTTTTTCAGATGACAAGGGCGTCTAAAGCACACTTTGGTTAAACTAAAATTGATTTCTATTATATGCAAACCATCTGAACCTCATGTATCGTGTAAAGCTTATCAACTTTAGGGAATTATTTGCACTCAATGGTATTGAGATTATGTGAGGCACTTATCATGATTTGTTCTCTTATTTGAGTTAACCCTTTGGATTTTGCTTACAATCTAGAAATTAGTTTAATATGGAATTTCTTTGGGTATTGTAGTAATAGAGAATAAAGAAAAGATTTTAATCACATTGTGTTTTTACTTGATAGTTCATGTAAGATATTCGGACTCTAACTCTTTTTAATCAATATGAAAAAAAAAGATTTTGATCAATGAAATCTCATGTTGTGGATTGTAGGACCATCATGTTTTATGGGACCCATAAACGTCCATATACCATCATGATGATCTTTGATCAAATTTGTGGGTGTGGTCAGACATTACCCAAATATGTATATTTATTCATGAAGCAAGGTGGCTTCCAAATATGAAATTCCATTTTGGACCTTTTGGTCAGTGCGACATGAAGGGCTTAATATATCGAAGCCATTTGAAATTTGAAGGCTTAACATATCGAAGCCATTTGAAATTTGAATTGTGGCTTGAAGTTTGAAATAGTATGCAAGTTATTTGGTAGACCTGAGGTGCATGGGGATACATGGAACCCCAAGATTCTCGACATCGCTCATACAAAAGAATGTGACCCATTTTCTTGGGAATACAGTAGTACGGTAGACATTATTATGATTTAAAACTTTTTAGATGTTTAAAAAGTGCGATATGACAAAAGTTGCAAGGCTAGCTAGTAGACATAATTAATTAATTATCATTCAAACTTTTGTTAACCTTAACTAGGTTGTTGGATCAGTTCTGTTGGATGCATCTTAAAGTTGTTTATGGACCCAGTAGCAGTAAACCCAGTACCTCTGAGATTTGAAATGGCAAGGCTATTTCTTGCATGGGTAAGACAAATGGTGGAACTGGGTCCGACAGTTTAATTTGTTCAAGAGAATCAATTCAAAACTAGATTTAAATTGAGTTTGAGTTGTGATTTTGATTCGATTAATTTATTGAGCTCTTTAAGTTTATAAGTTAACTTGATTTTAATTATTAAATTAAATAAACATGATATTTATTTTATAAAAAACATATATTTATTTATTCATTTCGAAAATATAAATATCGAATTTATTTATTTTATTTTGAAATGCTCAATTCAAGCTCAAATTCGAGTTGGGTCGCGAGTCGAGTTTGAGCTTGAATTTTATTTTACCAGTCGAGTTTGAGTTCAGTTTTCTAAATTCGAATTCGACTCAAATAAAGTTTTTACTCACGAACCGAACTCGAAATCGCTTCAACTCGAATTCAGTTCGACTCGAACCCACTCCTAACTAATTGAAAAATAAGAAAAGACAATTTCTTCATCCAATAATATGTAAGTCCATGTTTATTTAAATGTCAAGGAAAGCAGTAGCCGGAGATTGATTTGTTTTGTTGCCCCCAAACCAATTTGAACAAACAAATCATAACCGTTTTTCTTTGGCACTTACAAAGTGCCAACATTATCACACCGACTAAAATACATGATAAATTTCTATAAGAAACTCAATATACCATTGTTGGATTGTCATTTGCTACAAAGAGAAAAACGATACCAAACTGTAAAATCAGTCTGTATTGATTTTGCCAAAGGGGTCAGCAGTTTTTCATGAAGTTGGAAGAAAGTCCTTTCTTTCTAACGTGTAACTATAATAATGGTGTTTTGAGCTCAAATCTCAATCAAATGATGGATATCATATATATATATATATATATATATATATATATATATATATATTAGAGAATTTTGAGATTATTTTGTGTCGTTTTTTTCCCAGAAAAATGATAGAAATCTTTAGGTACATCTATTTTTAAATCTCCAAAACTTTGAAATCATTTTATTAGTTGAGCTAATCCCTTGGGATTCCTCCTTCGTTTTTTATGTTTTAGGAAAGAGTTCTAATTAAGCTTCGAATTTTCATGAGTAGCCCTGAGTTGCAGAGGTTGTATGTTAACTTTGTGTTTTTCCTCCTGTCCCTTTTATTTTGTTATCATAGAAGACAAATAATTTATTTAGAGTCAATTGAATTAGCTTAATTAACAATTGAAATCTGCTCTTCTAACACATAATCATTAGGTGTAAAATTGGAAGAAGTTTATTTTTTGGCTTAATTATTAAAAATGCTTTGAGATTTTTTTTTGTAAAAAATACTTTGTGGTTGACTCTATTTTAAAAAATATACCATGAGGTTTTTGTAGTAAAAAATACCTTGTGGTATGCTTCTATTAGCAAAAAAATATACTGTCGTATATTTTTGTTAGTAAAAAATACCATCTAATATGTTTTTTTTAGTCAATCACAAAGTATTTTTTACTAACAGAAACATACCACGATATTTTTTGCCACAAAAAAATCTCGATTTATTTTTTGAAAATACAATTAACCATAGGATATTTTTTAATTAAGTCTTATTTTTCTCGAAATATATATTATTATATTTGGATTTCTAAAATATCTGATGTTGGCATTTAACTTTATTTTTAATGGATAATTAATGCTAACCAAAACTATTGAAAATTAGTTGTATGTTTCATTTGGAACTCTCTTAAATATTTGAATTCATCACTAAATCTTTAGTGTACTCACGGGTTACAAAATTAATCATATTATAAATGACAAATAAATACATTGTTAATTCAACAATAACCTTTTTTAATCGTTCATTTCCCTCTTTTAAACTGATTTTATGTTTTCTCAAACTTTATTTATCGTTAAATGGTCATGTGCGTGTGAAAAGTCACACGTGTTCAACTTTACGTTAAATTTTGACAAGCTCTCAATAAAGGGTTCCTAGTAATCATTTTGAGAAAATATAAGTTGCAAACTATAAAAATAAAAAAAAATTGAAGACGCAAATTGAAAGTATGACAAAAATAGAGGGGTTTTCTTAAAAAAAAAGTAGAGGAAAAAACCAATCATCACTCCAAATGTAATTACTAAATTTTTTTAGAAACGTTTAAGATAACATCCACTTACAACTAACCATCTTTTTTAAAAACTTTCTTATAAAAAAGATTAATGTTAGATACAATCGACGTTTAAGATTTATTTGTACAATGTATAATATCAAAAACATTAATATGTTATGATCAACAAATATAGTAGAAATATATCAATTTGTTGTCCATCCCTATAACCTTCACTTGCAAATTTTTTTTCCCGTACCCACTCTATTGATACTGTTCTTTCATTTACATGTTCATCACGGGGTAAAAATACTCTTAAAATAATTAATACCTGTTTTATTTAATAATAAATAACTATGTTAAGATAAGTAAAACAGTATTCTCCTCTAATGACAAAATTTTATTAAAGGATAATTATAAATATATATAATAATATACATGTATTCATGTACTTTTTTTCCCGCATCCATTCCCATACCCAATGAGTATTTTAATTTTTCCCATGCACACAACCTATCGATAAAAAATATAGCTTTTAAACACTCTCCATCGAAATCGGATTTTACATATACCAATGGATTAAGATGAAATTATCGACCCTAAAGCCAAGATACCCTAACAACATCATCCCTAAGGGCAGGTATGAAACGGCTTAGGTGCTCAACCAACTCCTTTCCCTTCATAGTTAGCCCATCCGTTAGCACAATGGTTCGCTTCACCGTGAACATGCTGCACCTCACAGTCCCAGTCTATAGTCATAAAAACCTTGCAAACCACAATAATTCCAAAATTGGGGTCTCGTTTCAAGAAAAGTCCCATGATCTTTTCAATCGCTAACTGGGAATCCGATTCCAATTTAATATTTCTAAAACCCATCGACAAAGCCAGCCCATGGTTGATTGAGATTCCCCAAAGTTACTAGTTAGGACCATAACGTCCATAAGTACTTATTTCGTAGTAACGATGTTAATGTAACTATCAATTGAGTAATGTCATTTATACTGTAGTAGCGCGAGTAAAGAAAATTTATTTATTATCGATCATCAATAAAATATAATATAAATTAAATACAATATATAATTAATATAAATTAAAATTTTTCAATAAACATATATTTTGTTGAGACGCACAAACAGACAATTAAATAGTTAGAAGATTACATTTACTCTTATTTATCTTTTATTGATTTATTATTATTTCAACTCTAATGTATATTCAATTATTTATATTTTTTAAAATTTTTAAGGTTTTAACCGTTTCTCGCACACGGTTACTAAAAATATCAATTGATAAAAAAATTATTTAATATAATTTTTATTTTATACATAGATTTCAATATTTTTTATGGAACTATATCCATCGAAAATCATATAATGCATTAAATACTAAAAATTAATTTCAAAATTGATTAGATTTAAAAAAAATATATTTTTATATATAATATATTAAAAAAAACTAAATTGATTTGCACCCAACATCTTTTTTACTTCCAACCAATTTTAACATTTACGATAAATATAATAAAAATAACATCTTAGAATTGGTCACCAAGCAATAAAAACTATATAAACACATAAATAAAAAAGTAATATGATTTTTTTTTTGTTGTTCTCCTACAATTTTTTTTTATTAAAACATTGATATGACTTACATTGGTACTCTAAAATCAAAATAACCTTCGTCTAAAAAATAAAATCAAAATAATGTTATTTAAATTTCTTACCTAAAAAGAACAAAATCATGATAGTTTAATATTTTTGCATAAGAAAAATTAATGAAATTATAAAATTGCAAATTTTAAATTTAGCTTAATCGTAATTTTTTTTTTAAGTTTAAGTAGCAGGTTTTTTTATAAGTTTAAGTAATTTAACTCTGACTTTATCAATTTGGAGCAATTCAACCCATTACTATGATTTTGGCCAAATTTCGAAAATATTTCGATCAAAAGATTAACAAAAAGCTTAATATATTTGTTAACTTGTCACGTCAGATGATAAATATATTAAGTTTTTCGATAATATTAACAATCTGACGTGACATGTTTGCAAATATATTAAGTGTTTCAGTAATCTTTTAGTCGAAATTTGATTGGAGTTAGACCAATGGATTGAATTGCTTCAAATTTACAAAATAAAGGTTAAATTGTTATTTTAAAAAATTTAGGGGATAAATTATTACTTAATATTTAATTTAGAGAGAATTTTGTAATTAAGCCTTTAAATTTCTAAAACTTTTTAAAAATATTGATTTTTAAAATCTAGAGATTTTTGAATTTTTTTAAATTTCAAAACCCTTCCTTCAAAATTAAAGCTGGATAACTACATCCATAAGCTAAAATTTATGTAAAAATATTACAATTAGGTACAATCAAAAGAAAAAGAAATTTATAAACAAAAGCAGTGATAAAAAAAGACAGCTCATTGTCACACTGTCACAGGTTACAAAAAGAAAGAAAGAAGACAGCTCACAGTAACACAGTGAACGCTTCTCACTGTAACCTTTTTATCCTTCCTCAATTGGCGATTTTTCAAATGAACTTTCACACTTCCGCTTCCCACTTCTCTTCACCGTTTTCTTCAATAGCAATCTCTCTCTGATTTTTCACATCGAAATAGAAGCTGCAATAGCTAAGCAACAAAAATGGCAGGGTACAGAGCTGAAGATGACTATGACTACCTCTTCAAGTTGGTGTTGATTGGCGACTCAGGTGTGGGCAAATCGAATCTGCTCTCGAGGTTTACCAAGAACGAGTTCAACCTCGAGTCGAAGTCTACAATTGGCGTTGAGTTCGCTACTCGGACCTTGAATGTCGATGGAAAAGTAATCAAGGCTCAGATTTGGGACACTGCTGGCCAAGAAAGGTCTCATCTGTTTTCTGCTTTGACTTTTCTTCATCTGGTTACTTGTTTTTTTGGCGTTGTTTGAGTTCTTGATGCTTTGATTTGGATACTTGGTTGCTTTTCTTTGTTGGGTCTATATGCTTGGCATAAATGTTTATGATTACCTTTTGTTTGTTGGCGGTGTTCTATTTTAAGTTTTCTTTGGGAGTGGATTTCAAATATTGTTGAATTTGAGAAGCTTTGGGTGCTATCATAGTTGCTTTTTTTTGCTGGTTAGATTTGAAATTTGCTTGTCCTTTTGAAGCTGGGATTGCCATGGTAATTGAAATTTTTAGTAGATTCAGTTTTTCGAGTTATCAAATCTTTATGTTGGGTACACTTCCTTGCCTTTATTTTGAAATAAAATGACATGGATTTTTAGTGAATTCCAGATCTCTTGTTGAATGACAAAAGAAATATCATGTTTCTCTTGGATAAATGCAGAATTTTATCGATCCAAAAAACAGATTTAAGTATCTGCTACATAAGCAATGTTAGCTGCTGCAAAACATAGGACTACCTACAACTGATAACAGACAACTAGCAACAAAACTTAAACAGTATGTTTGTATGGGGGGCGAGTATAGGGGAGTAGAGGATAAAATGTTGGGTGTGTACCGTCCCACTTGTTTGAATATTTTTTTAAATGAAGGGAGAGAATTTGGAGGGTTACACTTACCCTTAGACCCCATTTTATCTATTCCCCAAATTGGAGGGTGCTCTACTCTTCTTTATATAAAGCATCCAAACAAGAGGGAGGATAATCATCCAAATCCTCTCTTCTCCTCTCCTCTATTTTACATCCGTACCCTTTCCTTTACATCCCTTCCGGCATTCACTGTGTAGGAGAACAAAGGTATTTCTGACTTGCTACTGACATGCTATTTATATATCATTTATAAATTAATGGTTCTGTATACTTGTGTCGTTGTTTTTAATCACAGGGAGGGAAGTTTTTAAGTTTCACTCCTCAGGTATCTGCTTAATGTCTTTTGCTCATTTCAGGGCTCTGAATTTTCACCGCTTTGTTTTTGATGCTGCTCTTAATGTTGTATGAACTATGTGGGGGATAATGAAAATCGTGTCTATCCATATTAATATTAGAGCTGATTTAAAATTTTATTTGTGATTTTAATATTTATTATTAATTATTTTAATATCCATAAAATATTCTGTGTTTGTTAGAGGAATTGGGGAGTGGGTTAACTATTTCCTAGTCTTTCTCACCTAATCCCTATTATTTAGTAACTGCTTAGTATATATTTTAACACTCTTATCTGCTATCAAGAGAAGAGGAAGAAAGTTTTTACTCTTCCCTTGACCTCCATAATTATTACTACCATTTTCAAGAAATAAGATTGGATATTTGGTTTTGAGGCAATTTGAGTTCGCGAGATTACTTTCGCTGCATAGAAGTAATCAGAGGATCATTGAATACTTGGAGAGGATGCTGAATAAAACCTGATGCTGAAGGGGGCAGATCTTCTCTAAGGGTAGCGCAAAGAATAGCGTGCCTTGATCAAACTTAAAAACTTTTCTACTCGATCAAACTTAAAAAACTTTTCTATCTCCCTATTTACTATATTTTAATTTTGTCGTATAAATGTTTGATTAATAATTTCTGTCAATATTGTTTCTGCTATTGATTAATGTTATTCATTGAGTTACTAGAAATATTTCCAACAATTAATAGACTAAGTTAGGTTTTTGGCTTTAATTGAGCTCAACTTCAGGTGGACTTAGCTTAGAAACTTGTTATGAACTATTATTATACGTTGACTTCTAATGGCTTATATTCTAATCTGTATGCCCAAATTTGCTAGCTAGGCAAACGAGCATGATGGTGCCTCAGGCCCTCTGCCAAAACCATGTACGTGAGTTGCCAACCCATTATTATATTATTGAAGCTAGGATTGTTCTGGTCAACGTTTCTCGTGGTTCTCTACCTCCCAACTCTCCCTTCAACAACTTAAAAGAAAAAGAAAAGAAAAGAAAGAATGATAATATTTGAAGGTCTGCATCATGTTTGATGTGTTTTTGGTTTGACATGTTAAAGTTTTTGTTGCGCACTGGGTAAGTCTTCTTGTGAGGGCCTTGATGATATGTTGGATGCTAGTGGAACCCAACTACTTGTTTTGTCAACTATCCTACTTTGGGAAAGTTTACTTTGGGAAAGTTGAACCCAAAAGCTTGAGTTGCTTTCATCAACACTCTATCATGGAGAAAGGTCATACTACTGATTGCATTAGGAAGAAAACTCGGAAAAATTTCTGAGGCATACTTGCTTAATGTGTTCAATGTTATTAATTTGGTCTGTCACTTGATTGTTGTCACTATTGATTTCTTTTATACATATATATGTAAAAAACTCTAATATTGTTCACACCACTGGATTATATGCTCTCTTTCTCTCTCATACTGGCCTTCCTACATGCACATTCACGCATGTTGGATTGCTCTCCTTTTTACAGTTGTTTAGAGTTTTTTTTTGGAGTTGTTTCTAGTTATTCTAAAAGAGAGAAAAAAGCAGATTGTTACTTCGAAAGAGATGTGAGAGTTGAAGAGAATGTAAGGACAGAGAAAATATGGGTCATAGTATGGAAGTTATCTTGTAGATTTTTCGTTAACAAAAAAAATCCTCGACAATTATTGTTTGGTGACTAACCAATGCCAATGTGGTTATTTTATTTTTCATCTGGTTTTGACCATTTAGGAACTTCTATTAACTTGATCTCCATCAACAATGTGGAGACTTCAGCTTTTGTTTTTCTTTAATGCTAGTATTTATAGATATAATACAGATTATATATCTTTAATGTTGTTTAACTTTTAAGTCACCTTCTTTACTTCATAGGTACCGTGCCATCACCAGTGCATACTATCGTGGAGCTGTAGGTGCACTACTTGTGTATGATGTTACTCGTCGTGCAACATTCGAGAATGTTGATAGATGGCTAAAAGAATTGAAGAACCATACGGATTCTAGCATCATCTTGATGCTCGTTGCCAACAAATCCGATCTTCGTCACCTTGTTGCAGTCTCAACAGAAGATGGGAAGTCTTTTGCCGAGAGGGAGTCATTATACTTTATGGAAACTTCTGCACTGGAAGCAACAAATGTGGAGAATGCATTTGCCGAAGTTCTAACTCAGATCTACCATACTACGAGTAAGAAGGCAGTTGAAGGGGGAGATAATGGAGCTTCTTTATATGTTCCTGCCAAAGGAGAGAAAATAGATATAAAAAATAATGGGTCAGTTCTGAAGAAATTTGATTGCTGCTCAAGCTAATTGTTGTGTGGATCAGTTCCACTTCTTTGTTCCTTGTAATATCTTGGAGGGATACCAAGTAGAGAAAAAAAAAAGAACTTGCTGTACTAAACCATTGACTTCTTATGATTATTTATAATGAAATTATTTGAGAAATTCATCATCAGAATTTTCCTAGGAGATATTCCTCTGGATGACATGAATTTGCCAGATTACAGGCAAATTATTTATATCATGAACAGGAGAAATGGTTAGTATTGTAAGATATTTGCCAAAGCAAATTTATGCTAGCAGCCAAAAGTTCCTTGTATAGTCCAGACTCCATAGTTCTAATGGACTTCCAATGAAAAAAAAATATAAACAAACTAATACTATTCTATAATCTGTCCATTCTACCTTCTCTTATTTTTTATTTTATGGTAAAAGATAAATATGCCAGTTTTTCAAACATGTGAAACAAAATTATATTACTCGGATTATCTGTATCTTTTTTATATTTACTATTATTAAAGGAAGAGTTGACTCGGTCATATTACATAAAAGGACGAATAAAGAATAAGGTTGACATTAATTTAAGGGTAAGATAATTATTTGACCTAAAAAAACAGTCATTTCATATAATACGTAGTGCATACGTGTGTGTCACATTGCTAGTTTTCGTTGATACGACAAATGCAATTCTCGTAATTTTTTTCTCATTTTTTAAATAAAAAAAGAAAATACATTAGGATGCCACAAAGGGTATGTATTATATACAGAAATTCTTCTCACAAATGGAGTTTTTTATCCTAATTTTTTGTTAGGTTAATAACAAAGCCCAGCCCAATTAATCACATTATTTTTTGCTTAAAAGCCTGATTAGGTATTTGGGCTAGAGGCCCATAAAATATAATTGAACTAGGAGCAAATCCAAACTCCCGCTCATTTCCCATCTCCCACTTCCCCCAAAACCCTTTCTTTTTTCATCAAAACGCAGGAGAACAAGGAAAAGTTAAGGAACACACTTTCTCGAAAAACAAACACACACCCGCTCCTTTCTTATTCATTCGAAGCCTACCAACTTCCTGTTTCGTAAAAGGAGAAGAAAAAGAAATGAGAGAAGAAGAGATAGAAAACCTTCGTGGCGTAGTGAGGGACTGCGTGAGCAAACACCTGTACTCGTCGGCCATATTTTTCGCAGACAAGGTGGCGGCGCTGACCAATGACCCCACCGATATCTACATGCAGGCGCAGGCGCTCTACCTTGGGCGCCACTACCGCCGTGCTTTCCACCTCCTAAACGCCTCGAAAATAGTGCTTCGCGATCTCCGCTTCCGCTACCTCGCTGCCAAGTGCCTCGTAATAAAACACTCCCCCATTTCCATTTATCTTTCTATATATATATATATATATATATATATATATGCTTAATTTGTGACAATTCTATTATGATTTCGTTTGTTCTTTTGTAATTTTTGGTAATTTAATTTGGGGTTTAGGGTTTTTGTTCATAACTAATATATTGTGATTTGTTCTAAAAATAGGAGGAGTTGAAGGAATGGGACCAGTGTCTATCGATGCTCGGTGATGGCAAGGTTGATGAAGATGGGAATGTATATGACACAAAAGATGGCAATGCCATGTACTTAGATAAAGATGGGGAAGATCGAGAGATCAATGTAAGTTTATTTAATTGTTCTTTTTTGACTTATCAAAAAAATCTATTTGTTCTATTCTGGGTTGGCGCACTATGCTATATTTTGGTAGTGCAAATTTTTACACGACTTCCTTCATTTGGACTTTAAAATGCAATTCTATGACCATCTTAATCGATTAGATCTAATAGCATTGGATTTAAGTTTCCAGAGGAGCTACTGAGCAAAACATCTTTAGTTTTGAGAAATATATTATACAAATTAGAGCTGATAAAAGATGTAGGGTTAGGGGAAAGTGACCATGCTACTTAGATAAGATGTTCTGAATTATGCTCATGAAAATATAAATTCGGAGCGATCTTGGTCTTCCCTTCAGTACAGAAAATGGTTGGAATTAATAGGTGTCTTTAGTTTTTGCACCGTCAGTGCCCTTTCAATATAAATAAATTCTTTGGTCAGATAACTGCCTGTCCCACCTCCCAAGCCAAAAAAGGAAAAAAAAAAAGAAAAAAAGAAAAAGAAGAAGTGTTAGTACAAGGAGGGTATGACACTTATACTCCATATTAAAGGTAAACAGTTATGTTTTTTTTTAATTGAGTGTTAAACCTGAAGTGTCTTCTGTTGCAACATTGAGGAGACTAGATAGAATGTTGATACCCAAATCGGGTAAGAAGACAACAAGTTTGTCCCTTTCCGTTGAATGTTTGTGTGCAAAGACTCAGTCATCTTCTTTTGAAGTTTGCCTTTTTTGACTGATTCATGACATAAGAAAAGTTGTTCTTTAAGTAGTTTTAAGATATCAAGTGAAGATATTGAGCTCTTCGTGTTATCTTATGACTGTGCTAATCTCTATCTTTCTACCTTCTTTTTTTCTTTCTTTTTACCCCTTGGATAGCATGCGTATGTAGATGTTATAGCTATATCTATCCCTTGTGCTTGCCATTACTGGGTCTAATTGAATGTTGGTTTAGTGGTGAGAGAAAATCTGGTATGTGATTACAACTATATAACTCTCTTAATAGAGTGGAATAGTAAAAGAGGTTTTTGTAACCCTGATTTAAAGTTTTGTTGAATTGTTGAGTCTACTGCAACATTTTGTTCTGAAACTTCTATTTTAGAAAAAAAGATCAATATGATTTCGACTGTTCTGATGTTGTTGGATTGCTCTCTTTTTGGTTAGATTTACTGTATGACTTATAAAACTTAACTTGTTTGCATTGTTGTAATAGTTTTCTGTGTCATATTGGAGCTTGTGAAGACTCATTTTTCATCAATGATATGAGATGTTGTCCTCCAAAACAGAAATAGACATACATACTAAATAGCTTGTAAAAATTCAAGGATGTTGCTTTTGCTTCAAGTTTTTGAGTAGGAATATATGACTTTTCTATTTTGGGACAGATTTCTTCAGTAATATGCTTTCTAAGAGGCAAGGCATATGAAGCTTTGCAAAATCGTGCCCAGGCTCGACAATGGTTAGTATATAAATCATTTTATAATATAACCAATAGTTTTTCTAAACAAGTTTGCTTGTCAGTGTGATGCTTGCTTGCTCATTTTTAGAGGAGACAACTGATGATCCTTATTTTGTCCGGCTTTACCAGTTGGAAGATATAATTTATATTACACTTCTGTGATGAATATTTGCAATGATAAAAGAAGTATGGTATTCTCTTGCTACTCGATGTTAAACACATATATCAAACTTACTATCTGACTTTAGAAATTAACATCTTGGAGTACTTTCTTTCTACAATAAGGGAACATTGATGTTCTGCATGTTAGATGAACTTTACATACACACACACATACACCAAAAAGGAGAAGAACTCTTCGTATACCCAATGACTAATGAATTTACAATATCAAATCTGAGCACTTTAGGCGCACACATGAAAATAAAATATTTATACTCATGATTCATGAATTTGCAATACTAATTTTGCACTTTTTTGGTCACTGTTGACATACCTACTGTACTCTACCTGGAAATTAACTTTAGAAATTGATCTGTCAGAAACATATGACTTATTTTATTGCATTGGGGGGTTGTCAATATTTGAGCAAGGCTGTTCATTGTTGGAAAACCGAATTTGTGAATTTTCTGTTGTTTTCTATTTACCCCTATTATTGTGATGATGCAGAGTATAATGAGTTTATTTTGCAGCTTTGTTCTTGGAAATTCCTGCCTTGTTTTGTTCATTTTCCCTGATTTTTCCCCATTGCCTCAGTTTTCCCAGTTTTATTAGAGGTAAATTATATGTTGGTTGAAAAGCTCATTCGATCTACATGGTTGTGATGATTTCAGGTACAAAGCTGCTATTAAAGCTGATTCTTTATGTTATGAGGTATTCATGGCATGTTGTTATCTTCGTTATTATTTTTGCTGTTTCTTCCCCTTCCCAGTGCAAGGGAAGGGAAGGTTGCTACAAGATCATTTGGGAAACGGATCTTCTCTTGGGCTACATAACATTGATGACTTTAGAAAATGTAGATTTGGCGTTCCTTGCAAAGGCATCACTTCCTAATAAGAATTTTGTGAACTACTTTCACCTTGTCAAATATGATTAAATTGCCACAAACTTTTTGCCCCCCTGTTTTTCTGATAAAGTGAACTTATACTAGCTATTTCCACCACAAATATTTTGCCGAAAAGTATGGTAGATTGATTTTTCTACGTAGGATATAGTTGTTCTTCTTTATTAATTATTTATGGGTGTATTGCCATCATTTCTCAGGCTTTGGAGTGTCTTATTGAAAATCATATGCTTACATGTGAGGAAGGTAAGAGGTCTTAAAAACTATTTTTATTGAGCTTTCTTCCAGTTATCTGTGTATGACACTAATTGAAACTCTTCCCCCTAATTGAAACATATTTGAGTGCAACTTTTCACGAGCTCTATTGTTTTGCATTTGATCCATCAACATAATGCATTTCAGTTCGCTTCTGCACTGCTCAAGTAAATGTATTAATTTAGCTTACATGAATCAAAACTGATTTTTTTTGGGTTTTGTATTGAGTTCCAGAAACAAGTTTACTTTCATCATTGCAATTTGGCCTGGAAGATGGATGGCTCTCTTCTTTCTACTCATGTTTTATAAAAAAGGTTAGTGTGCAGTTTGAAAATGTTCTATTTCAAACATGAAACATTTGATAGCTCTTTGCTTTTTGAAGCTGTGGTTATAAGTTTCAGTGACTTTTGTTGACAAATTTTCCTCATTTTCTTTGTTCTTGTATATGCTAACCAGTTCTTTTTACTTTTTGTGATATGCAGTATGACAAAGAAAATGTTGTAGAAGCTAAATTCAGAGAGCTTGAAAAAGAAAGCTGTAGCAGTAGCCCTTCTAGCTCATCCTTGATTTTTACTTTGAAAAACAACACTGATATTTTGGCCTGCAAAGCTGAGTACTATCATCAAAGCGTTGAACATCAAAAATGCTTTGAACTAACTTCTGTGTAAGTAGGAAACTGCCTCTGAACACAAGAATGCAGCTACAATTTGTGACTGAGATGCCTTGGTTAACCTGGACTTTTATGTTTTGTTTTACAGATTGCTTGAAAAAGATCCTTTCCATCTGAAATGTACCTTAGTACATTTAGCAGCTGCTATGGAGCTTGGCCATTCAAATGGCTCTATCTTATGGCATGCAATTTAGTGAAGGATTATCCTCAAAAGTGAGAGCAAGCTTTAGGTTGATGTGTACTTTTTTATATCTTGAATCTTTCTTTTGGGTCAAATATTAAGCCACTCTCTGGTTATTAAGCAAAATCTACAGTGTGGTTGTGTTCCTTATCATTGTGATTGAAAGTGAAAACATGAATTAAGTTTGAGCTGGAACATTATTTCATTGAGTTGTATTCACTAAAGTGATTCGTATTTAAAGGTGAGAGAGTGAACAGTAAAATCAATGTATCAAGTGAGATTGCTGGGAACAGGTGCTTAGAAGTTGTTAGTGAGGCATTGAGTCTATATATAGTCTTGGAACAAAATTTGTTGGAGAGTATTTGAACTTTGATATGTCAGTACTCTATTGCGGGTTAAATTGTTTACTTATTAAGACATCTGATTTTTTAGGGCTTTGTCATGGTTTGCTGTTGGTTGCTACTACTTTTGTATCAAGAAGTATGATCAAGCACACCGTCATTTCAGGTAAACATGTTACAATACTGAGTAAACTCAATCCCATTCTCTAAAGATGCTAAAGTTTTTGTTTGCATCCCCCCCCCCTCTCTTCCTGTCTAAATATATTTGAGTTTTTGTTTGGTAATCTATACAGTTGGTTGGGCTGATCAAGAAATTTAAACCCAACTGACAATGTATTTTATCCGGAATGTGACATTTGTTCTGTTTGCTGCTTTTTTTTCTTCTTTTGTTGCCTTCTGTTTTTTACTGGTCTGTTGCATCACGTTACTAAATGGATAGGCTGTTGCATGTTTACTCATGTCCAGTTGTAAAATTCTAAGTTGTGCTCATCTAATGAGACAATTTATTGATTTTAATAGGTCTGCGACGTTATGAATATGCACTGATTTTGTGTTGACTTTGTTTTACTATACAGCAAAGCTACTAGTATTGATGGAACATTCCTGCCTGCTTGGATAGGTTATGGAAATACTTTTGTTGCTCGAGAAGAGGGTGATCAAGCAATGTCGGCCTATCGTACTGCTGCTCGTTTGTTTCCAGGGTAATTTATATTATTACTTTTGGACTTCTTTTTTAATACGTTGATTGCATCTTTTGCAATGTGGGAATACCGGAATATAGTGGATACTGGATACTGTTATTTTAATTGGGCTACTGTAGCGTTTCCTTTCCTTTTTCTTTTTGGTTGAGGATTTCTCTGTTCTTTTTTTCCCATTTAATATGACCGTAGCTGTTTGTTATTTCGTTCCTTTTTCCCTTCTTTTCCCAGTGACCGAAGAATACTTCTTGTACGTCTATCCATGTGTGGGTGCTCTAAATTCCGAAGTAGTTTCCTGTGCTTCTTAGTTGTTACTTCTTTGTCAAACTGAATAGTGAGGTGTTGTAATTAATGTCATAGTTGAAAATGTAATTACCAATAGCGTCCCACTGTTTATTCGTCTCTTAAGTAAAACAGATTGGAAGTCCTCTTATTACTATGAATTGTCTTTTTACAGGTTGAATGCTGATATTCTCTTATTCCAGGTGCCAGTTACCAACCCTATACATTGGGATGGAGTATATGCAAACTCACAGCTTTATGCTTGCTCAGCAGGTGAGTTATCATCTTCTAAATTAACGTAAGTTGTCATTGTGGCTCTGATTTTGATGAGAATAGCAAAATCATTATTGTTTATTTTTATCCAAGCCACTTCTTTTTGGACTTATCTTCCCAGTGCAGTTGTATAATTGAAAGTTTAAAGTCAATTTCGTTTTGGAGGTCTAAAATGATTTTTGAACTTCCCACTAGCTGCTAGGTTCAGAAGTGTGACAATCTTGACTTTTTGCAGTGCATAAGTACAAAGTTTAATTTTGGTTTAGGAGATATATCACATCCTTATATTACTATAATTTAATTTTGGTTTAGCTTGAAGGCATTGCCGATATTTTGATAAGACTGTCTTTTGTTTTCAGTTTTCCATGCAGGCTAATACAATTTGCACTTCAGATCCACTTGTATATAATGAACTTGGAGTTGTTGCTTATAAAATGAAAGAGTAAGGAAATTTCTTTTTTATGATTTATGCCTCCCTATTTGTTTTTTGTTGAAATATTTTCTTTAGAAGCTAACGGTTGAACATGTTGAAACATTGTTAGTAGTCATGATTTTGTGACTTAACAAAAAAAGCAGTCATGATTTTGTGAACAGGAGTGATCCATGTTGTCAAATATAAAGTAGGGTATGGTTTAGTACTTTGAATTAAACTTTGGGCACTTGATTTCAGGTATGATAAAGCTGTGCAGTGGTTTAAGAAGACTTTGGCTCACATCCCATCTCCTTTAAGTGAAATGTGGGAACCAACTGTGGTTAATCTCGCTCATGCATGCAGAAAGTTAAGGTATGCTGTTTAAATATATCCCAATGAGTAAATGTGCTGGTTTGTTCGTATATTCCTTCACTTATTGCTTTCAGAAACTCCACAATACATAGTATCTGTTATCTCCCCGAGTTTTAAATAAAATATATATTTTTTAAATGTGAAGGAGTGTTGCTTTTGTCAGATATTTATCATACAGTTTTCTCCTGCTCCTTGAACAATATCTATGACTTGTTCTGTTGATACATCCAGAGAAACCATCTTTTTGACACAATACATATGGTAGGATGAATATTTCTAGGCCTTTTTGTTCCCTCTTCAAGAAAAATGTTAATATCCGTTGCCATAAGTTGGAAGATGACGAATTCCATTCGGAGAAATAAATACAACTGGCGAATCCATCTTGATTAGTGTGGTAAACCATGGTAGTTGTTTATTCAACTTCAGTTAGGTGTTAATTGGTGGCTTTCTAAGGGGGATTCTTTGTTTCTATTTTATTTTCCTTAAACTTTTTGGTTTGGCAGTCTTTTAAACCATTTGGGAACTCTGTTGATGGTAGACGGGAGTGGAGTCCATAGTTTGTTATCAACTTGATTGCTAAAATGTCATTGGATTGAATTCTCTGAGGACAAATTGGCTGATGGGGTTTGAAACCTTCGTTAAAGCTGGTAGTCAGTAAGGGCTCATTTGGTTCATAGACAAGATTATTACGGGATAGGATTATGATTATAAGCATGGTTTGGGTAGTGTGAAGAAAAGTTGCTTTAATCTCCACTTAAAGTATTATCCAAACTACACCACAGTGGAAGAGGATGACAAAGGATTAAAGTAGTACTATCTTAATCTTGTGTTTGGTTCATAGGATTGCCTAATTGGTAGGGATGGTCGTGGGTAGGGTATTTTCGGGTACTCGAGTCTATCCGAAATTGTTTAAGCGGGTATGGGTAATTGATAAACGGGTTTAGACAGGTATGAGTATTAATTTTTAATACCTGACAGTTATGGGTAACTTCTCAGGTACCTGTTAAACTCGATTATATATAATATTTTATATATATATTTCTTATGTTTAAAACATTTTTAATATAACATTAAAAAACTGATGTTATGAAGGTTTGAACCCATGACTTTTTGTTAATGGCGTTGTTGAATCTTGATTATGAATTATTATTGGTGATATACGAATTAGATTGTATTGTCACTATGAATTTTTCTCAAAAATAGGAAAAAATTATTGGGTCGGAATTGGGTAGCGTACCAGCTTTGGTTTGTACCTATGCCGGATATGGGCAATGAAAAGTCCAATAGAAATGGGTATGGGTAGTGTAAGCTAAAAATAAATTGGTAACTAGTAGGGCATGGGTAGTGAATATTTAAACTGGTATGAGCATGGGTAAGAAAAAGTTCATGGGTAGCCTACCCATTGTCATCCCTACTAATTGGTATTAAAGTAAAAAATAAGTTAAAAGACCATTGATGTTGTACAGTAGGGAAGAATTGAAAAGAAACTGGAAAATTAAAGATGGATGATCTAAATCACACGGATCTTCTCAAATCAAATGGGAACACTAAACCAAATATCATGGAACAGTAGTCCAAATCACATGGACGACTCAACACTCAATCACAGAGTATGAAAATTGATAATTTAATCTAAATTTATTCATAAGCTGTTGAATTTATATATGGAAAATCCTAACATAAAGATAAAGACTAAATCTTAAGAAGATAAGAACAACAAATCAGATAACCATGAGAGATAAACCTAATCCTAATCCAACAAATCCCTAATCAATTATATAGTTATTCCCATATCCCCTAATTTTAATCTTCGTCGTGTTCCCATCAACCATATTACCCTTACTATTCATCATCCCAACAGCCGGCCTAATTTCTCCACAAACCGTAGAACCCATCTCTACAATTTACAACACATTGAACCACGAAATTGGCAGTGATTAGAGAATAATTAATAGTTATTGAATTGAAAACCAATATTTACATGACCTACCATTTTCTTTTGGATATGTGCTCATTATTGTATGCTTGTCAACTAAATGAAATTTCATTCTATCAAACCTAGAACCTATCTTTAGAGTTTACTGTTCATATCTTTTGAAGCCAACACCAAACCAGAAATAGTCATCAATCTCCTTAAGTAGCTCAAAAATCTACGCAGCCGTTATATAGATATCTTGCCAATGAAAATATTTAGATACCCATGTCTTGAAGCTACAGAAAATCAAGAAAGCCCAAAACTCAAAGTTAATCCTATATGAATAGTAAATCTCTCCAACCAAATGTGGGATAACTATTCATGTGGGATAAAATAGTCTAATCGCACCTTAGTCCCCCATCAAAGGACCCCAAGAGGATTATGTCTTGGAAATCACAGTATCTCTTTATAGTGGATGTGAGAGTTTTTCTCTTGATTGCTTTGATTTTGTGGTCTGTTGCAGTCAGGATTTCACATCCTATGAAATGCTGCAAACTATTCTACATTTTCTGGATTAAATTTTTGTCTCACTAGAATGAAAATGTCTCTGCTTCATGTTGGTGGTGTTGGTACTTTTCCCTGATATAGATGCTTGTCTGGGCTTGGTGGTGTTGATTTGTAGAAAATGGCTGGAAACTATCATCTTCTTGACCCTAATTATGTGGAGCCTACCATGTGTTAGGATGTACCATGAAGCAATTTCATGTTATGAAAGAGCACTTGCATTATCAACTAGAAGCTTGAGCACTTATGCTGGTGTTGCATACACTTACCACTTGCAGGTATATCCCCTGTATATACTTTTGGGGGTTTTTAGTCATTCTTGTGTTTAATGATGGAAGTGCCACTTCCATGCTAATTTTGTTTTTCCTTTCCCTTTTCACTGTTGTGCAGGATAATTTTACTGCTGCAATTACATACTATCACAAGGTAAGTGCTCTAGGATTAACCTGCACTACCTTCATTTAATGTATGTTGATTTTCTGTCTCTGTTTGGCATAATGAACATTCAGTACTATATTATGGAGTTATTTTACTTTTCTATTTAAACGACTATTTACTAGTTTCTTTAATGTTTGTTTATTTCATTTAAGTTTTGGGTTATAGAATTTCATATATCTGATTATAACAGAACTGATTGAATAAAATCTCTTCATTTTCTCAATTGTTCTTTCAGTTTTCTTAACTTTTTTGAATTTGGTTCGCTTTTATTTTTCTCCAAATCAGGCTCTATGGCTTGAACCAGATGATAAGTTCTGCACCGAAATGTTAAGTGTGGCTCTTGTGGATGAATGTCGGAGTGGGATAGATCCAAAGATTGAGTTTCGCTGAAACGAGGTGCAATTATGCTGTAATATTTTTTGCACTCAAGTAATGTATTTGTAATATCATTGTCTCGATGACTGAAAACGTATTTATTTGATGTTTTTCTTGTATTAAGTTGGAGAAATTGGGCGATTTTATTATGTATTTATATCTTTTAGGTTTTTCCTTCCGCAGTCTTATATAATTCAAAAGTGGGAAAGAAAAAAATCTTGATGGCAATATGGCCTTGAACCTCGTATTTCTTGACAATTATTCTCTATCATCACTCTGGTAGCTTATCTTTATCTGTGTTATTTGAAATTGATTTATAGTCTGAATGTTAAGCCTTTTAAAGTATTGATAAGAATTATAATGAATGTATGGAAGTGCTCAGAGATGCCTGAGAATTAGGGTTATATTTAAGCGAATGAACCATCTTTGTTTCTGTTATTTGAGAAATCTTATTGGCAGCGTCAAGGCATTCAAAATTTCAGTTTAGATTTTTTTTTTTCGTGTCCAAATACAAATTTTTCTCAAAAAGTGGAATGATTTTTTTTTTTTTTTTGAACAAACTCTTAAATGTTGTTATCTATATATAGGGGTGTAACTGAGTCGTAATTTTGCTCGTTCGAGAGGTTCGACTCGAAACTTGATTAAATCGAATTCGAGTTGTGATTTTGGTTCGGTTAGCTTATCGAGTCGAGTTTGAACAATATCAAATTAGGCTCGTATAGTTCACGAGTCAGTTCAGTTTAATTAATATATTAAATAAATATTATATATACATTATTTATTTCATATATATTATAAAAAAAACATATATATTTATTTTATTTCAAGAATATAAATATCAAATTTATTTATTTTATTTAGAACATATATATTTGTTATTTTATTTTTAAAAGCTCGGTTCGAGCTCGAGCTCGAGTTCGAGTTTGAATATTTTACGAGTCGAGCTCGAGTTCAATTTTTTTAACTTGAGTTCGATTCAAATAAATTTTTCACTTACGAGTTTTCGTTTCGAGTTCGAATCCACCTCTATCTACATAGTTATCTTATGAGAAAATTTTAGTTCCTTATGAATTTATCTAGAATCGGGATCTTATAGCTTAACTTTATACAAATTGTGTTGAGGGACAACTCCATTTTTTTTAACCTTGAATTGGTCAAAAAGGTCCACTTGAAGGCCAAGATGTGAAATTTATGGTCAAATCAATTTATAAGACAATAATCCTGATTTCAAAATCTGAAACAACTCCTAATCATAGAGCACTTTATTATTAATTTTCTTTTAGTGAAAACAGATGAAGAAAGATGGGCAACAAATAAAGCTTACATCAAGGCTTTTTAATAGATAGATGAAGACAGGCATACGATATGGATAAAGCTCTTAGATCAAAGGCTGAGAAGAAACGATCCCATGCTACTGTGTGGCAGATTTTTACTTGTAGAATGGGCAGCTTTGAAGTTCTGGATTTTGAACATAGTCTTCAGTTTGGGATTCTGATATTGGTGGTCCCTTAAGTAGCCCTCCAAATAGCTCTCCTGGGTCATAGTAAATCTCAACATCCTCTACCCTGAGGGATTCATCAACCTGTGAAGGCATACTGATTTCAATTCAAGAAATGGAGTAGTCTATAATAAATTAACATTTTTTTCTTTTTTATTTCTTATTATGTTTATAAAAAGAAATTTTAAATTTAATAAACATATATACCTTGAGAGTTCCAAGTCCAAAGAACTCAACCCTGTCTCCAGTAGGAGCATGCCCTTTATAAGGTCCTTCAAAGAAACCCCAATGCCTGAACTTGAAAGCAATCACAGGAGGTCCAGAATAAACACTGATGACTTCCCATGCAAACCCACGAGGTAAAGCTGATCGAAAAATTTCATGAGATGATTCAAAGGTCTCTTCCTCTGCTTTATAGTATTGGAACTGTTGAGGCAGAGAATTCTTTAGCAAAGCATTGTAGCTCCCTAACTTAAGAGTCTCTTCTCCTGATAACCCTTCCCTTCCTGTCACATAAATCTATGTACAAAAATTAGACTAAAATAACAAAAACGATATAGTATGACCTCTGTGCAAATAGATGCACAATTGATAAAACAAAACATATAAAGATTATATATGTGATGTTTACCCAATTTTAAAATTTATTTATAAATGAATATGTTATAAAATTTGTGAAATTAATTAATTTCGAACGGACTATTGGGTTAAAAATCTGTTTTAGCAACAACTAAGATGGTTGAAAAATCAAGATTTAAGATTTGCTAACATTTGGTATTTTTATATAATGAATCGAGAAAAACAGAGTGATGATACTGTTAGAGCATGATTTAAATCAACTTCAAAGACTCAATAATATTTCCTTGAATTTACAAATTTGTCTTTACACAAGTTCAACTCTTTCTCGGATATATTTTGTCAATTAAATAATATTATCATCGTATTAACAAATCACACCAACAGAAAAAAACGCAAATTATTGTAATTAATGACCACAACTCCTTATGATTGAATGTGAAATTTTCATCTTAATTAGCTTCAGATGTGGCCATAACATATTTCTTGTATGTAGAAATTTATGTAGTATCATTAACAAAGAACTTAAATTTCCTTGTATTTATATGTTTACCATTAACAAAGAGCATAAATTTGTCTGGGTTAATGGTCTTGAAGTCTTGCAAGCGAGTCTTGTGTGAGAGCTCCATCTCCCATGACTTGATAGCATTTTGCACTGTTTCTTCCAATGACCCTTTTGGCCATTCCTGCATAAATCACATATTAGACAGATATATAAATAGATATACAAAAAGACCCAGAGAGAGTTGGCCTAGGGACCTTGGTTCGGCCTTCTTCGAAGAGCTGATTTACGCTATCATATGTTGGAGGAGCACCATGTCTCCATTGGATATCTCCTCCTTCATCATCCAAGAAAGACCTATACTTATCTCTTGTTACTATAACTGAAGGTTCTGTCCCTGTAGCCATATGTCTAAAGACTTTCTTATGCAAAACAGAGTTGTTCTTGATGGACTGGTTTTATAGTGGAAGTTTCACACAATTATGGTTGCTTTTGAAAAAGAAGAAGCTTATATGATGTCATTTTAAAATTTAATTGGTTTGAGAATTTATTGGATAGTTGTGATTTTAATATCTGTAATTTTTTTGACGTAATAAAACATAATTTGTTTATTTTAATATTCACATGATAGACAAATTCTGTACAAGAGTGTCCTTATCTTGATTCCCAACCAGACATACTATTAATGCCCCTGAAATAATTTACTTACTTTTCCACTAGCTCCTTTAATGCTTGCTTCAATATTGTTGAATTCTATGTCAAGAAATCAAGCAGGTTTCTTTGTTTACGTTGAAACGTTTGAATAGTTGAGGATTAAAAATAACACATTTAAGAGAAGTGAAATTAAAATAAAATCAACCAATAGTTAAAGGACCAAAAATATAATTAACCTTTAAAATTGAGAAATAACAAAACCTTGAAGAATTTGTTGTGTTTAGCTAATTGGTTATTGCATCAAGTTTAAGTAATTAGGTGTTTTGAAGTTTGGAGGTCAAATTCTTAACCAACAATTTTTTTATAGATAAAAAGGATATGAACTTGAGAAAAATGAGTAAAATAACAAGTAAATAGCATGTAGCTCTTAAAAATTCTAAAGGAAAAAAATTGCACCTAAAATAAAAAAGTCAAATCTTGAAAATCTAATAAAAATTCTCCAACTATGATATAGCATCTTAATTCAAGATTTTATAAAGCTGAAAATTTAATTTGAAAAGCCCTGTTGAGTTAATTTTCTCTATTTCATATCATATAAATTCCCACAATTATGGGTGAAATTTCTTGTTTGACTTGCCTAACATTATCTGATGCATGATTGATGTGAACAACTTTGATTTTAGTTGCACAAGAATCTACCCATTTATTAGTTTGATTACTGCTTTTTTGAATTATATTAATGTTGCAGCTTATGTATTGATCACATCAGCTTACCAAATATTACAATATTTTTATGAATTTGATGAAATTTTAACTTATAAGATGGAAATAGAGATCAAATGAGATCATTTTATTCCATTTAAAATTTGTTATAAAAAATAAAAAAATAAAAATGAAAATTTTAATAATTTATAAAAATCATTTTATCTTTTTATATATAGTCAAACAAACACTGAAAACTTTTGATTAAAAAGTTGGTTGGATATTTTTCCAAATTGATTTGTGCAATGAATGGCAGATTGATTTGTGCATTTGTCCTTTCACAATTGTGAATTGGTGATCACAAAAACTACCACTATAAAGTGGGTGGGGCAACAGTCCAGATAATACGACCTTTTCTCTCGTTACATAAAAAAGTTTTTTGTTTCCTAATCGAATAAAGAGTAAAAGGAGTGGTAACTCGAGTTCTATCATTGCAGTGTATATTTTACGATTTATATTCTTTATAAGGTTTTAAAATAAAGATTATAGAAACGATCGTAATAATTTTTTATCAAAAAAAAAAAAATGACAATTCTTTCTAATCATAACTATGAAACTCATACTCTTTATGATCTTAAGTTTGCGAGGTATTTTTTTAGGAACTTGGCTATAGAAATTGCAGGTGAACTCCAACACCATTAAAGATTCAATTTTAAACCCATTAATAAAAAAAAAAAACCCAGATTATCCTAAACCTTTGGCATCGTGACTTCATAAACTATTTTATGAAAAAATTTCGATTTTGCAACTGACACGTTTAAAACCTAAGTTCTACAAAACTACTATCAAATCTTTCATTGTTATGCCACACCAATCATGGGTGGTGGAGCTAAAAATTTTTGTTTATAGGACGGTATATACACATTTATATTATATAAGTAAATAATAAATATACATATTTAAAAATAAAAATAATATAAATATTGATGATATTTTTTTTTTCACAAACTAAAGACATTTTTATATTTTTTTTACTCGAATACATCTTTTTTTTTTTTTTTTATACAGTTCAAGATCATTAACATTTTCTTTTCATTACAAAAATTAATAAAAAAAAATATTTGTATTAACATAACGAACAACAAGAAGATCTATTTTTTTCCTCAATAATTGATGTAAACCTTAGTATGATGAGTTTAGAAGAAGTTACTTATAAAAAAAATGTTATGTTCAAAATAAATTTAAAGAATTCACCACTTACAACCCAATAATCTGGTTTTTTTTTTTTTATAAGTTACAACTCAATAATAACTTTGTTTTAAAATGTAAGGTTAAAAATGGTCAATTCACCGAACTGTAAAATATTAACAATTTAAGTGCCAAGAGCCATATATATATAATTCTTACTTATAACTTTTAATTTTTAACAAAACCCACTTGAGAGGCAACAAAGCCCACATGAGTGACAACAAAACATAAACTATTATGCCAAGGGAGACCAACCTTAAGCCACTAAAGTAGCAATTGAAAAGAAAAAGGAGTAGGTGATCACATTTCTGATAGAGTGTTTGGGTGTTATGGTTTCAAATTTATGAGAGTAATTATAAATTTTAAGTGAAAGTAAATATCGATAAAATTAATTTACTTTTTAAAAATCAAGTTGAACACATGACCGTGGTGGGTAATGGAAATTTTATATAAATCTCATTAATTTTTTTTAAATAGTTTCCTTTGCAATTATTGAAGTCTTTATGAACATGTCAAAGTAACTTAGAGCTATTAAATATTCGAACTCCCCACTTTCATTGGATTTGCACTTTCAAATTATTAATTATTTTATAAAGTCAACCTAATTAAATTATTAGCAGATACTACCAATCAATCAAATATATTACGGTGAGTCATTTATCGACAAATATATTAAGAAGATATTTAACGTTTAAATTAATGGAGCATAATTAGCTCAAGCGGGTCAACTTTACGTAACAAAAGATTCATGTTATTTTAATTTGCAAATACTTTGATCCACAAATGTCCCTTGTTTGCACACAGCATACTTTTAGCCTGCAACAGAAAATTCGGATTCCTTGATGACATTTTGTTTGCAAATGCAGGATCATGATAAAAAAAAAACCATCTGTCAAGTTTTGATTAGGTAATTAATTTCTTTTTTTTTTCTTCACCACAGAAAATAAATGGAAATGAAAAATATAATAAACATACCGAGAGAGGGGAATCATTGCTTGTTCACACCATATAATTCTCAGGCCTAACCTGCTTGAATAACTCCGATAAAGTCAACAAATTAAAGAATAATCAATTATCCACTTACATACTTGTATTGCTACATTCAAATTGTCTCCTTAAAGTCTGTTTTTTCACATATTGACCCCAAAAAAATATGCAGATTTTGATAGTAATCTATTGCGATCAAACTCGTAATTTGTCTATTTTCTAATTTCCCTGCAAGAGTGAAATAAAATCATGCACAGGAGAAAGAAAAAACCACCAGAGAGACATTCATAATGAAAGTTCATCCGATAGATCGTAGATATTGCGACCTAACTCGTAATTCATCCCTTTCCCAATTTTCTGGAAAAAGTGAGAAACAAAATCATGTATAGGAAAATGAAAAAATTGCTTAAGAGAGAAAGAAAATGAGAAAAAATTGTCATGATTTATTAGATTTGATGATCAAAGTAGGCCAAACGCCAAATCAAACTCTATACAAAACGGTGGAAAATATGAATAAATAAATATGAGACATTAACAAAATAGAGAAAGCATATGGAGAGGGATATTATATGAGAGCTTAGAGAAAGTGGATAGTTATTATTCTGGAGAGAACACAAAAAAAAAGTGGTATAAAATTGTCACAAGTTATGATTGAGTAAAGATTTATAAGGTTGCCAATAGTCTTTTTGATGTTGATGTAATTTTATGAATGGTTTATTACGAAATAAGAAAGAATCAAGTTTAAACTTTGAAGATTCAAAGTTAGTTGCTTTAGGTTTAAGTGTGATTTTCATTTTCCTATTTCACACGCACTATCAACCACAACCCAAATACTTCATCTTCGTCATGAGCTAAGAATAACATCATTAACAATAACAAAGTCCAAAACAAAATAACTCAAAACCTCACAAATGCCAAAAATAACATTCACATCTCTCCAAATTCGCTCCTACACTCTTTTACTCTTAAACTTATTTTATATATATTATGAACTCTCAACTCTAAGGAACATGAAGTCCTAAAGAAACTAAAAGAACACTGGCAAAATCCACCTCCCATTAATAACTGGACTCAATCATCAAGCTTCTCTCACTGCAACTGGAATCGCTTGCAGCAACTACTCTATCACCAAACTATCCCTCATCAACAAGAACATCATTGCAACGATCCCACCCTACATTCCAATGATGGGAAAATTGGAATGATGGGTTATGTATGTGGACTTGTGTTTGGAATATCTTTGGGATGTATTGTGCTAGTTTCTAAAGAAAGAAAGAACAATGAGTTCTTAGGACAAAGAGAGAAATAGGAGTAAGATAAACTGGAACTCAAACTCTGAATTCAATTATCATAATGCATAAGTTTATATTATATAACTAATTGAAAAGTAAAGCTGCAGAAAAAGTAAACATAAACAATTAACACATGTTACAGCTAACATGGGGTAGTAATGACAGAGAACATGGGCTAGTAAATGCAGCTGACAAGGGGTAGTAATGACAGCAGCTAACAAGGGCAGTAAAGACAGAGTGGTGCAGCAGCACCTGATGCAAATCACCAACACTTCTCTTTGCATTAGGAGCTGCAAACTCCAAGTCTCTCCCTAAGAGGCTCAAATCTGTTTGCTGGTAGAGGTTTTGTGAAAATGTCTGCAAGCTGATCTTCAGATCTGCAATAAACCAAGCTCACATCTCCTTCTTTCTGTACTTCTCTTAGAAAGAATAGCTTAATTTTAAAATGTTTAGTTTTTCCGTGAAAAACCGGATTACATTTTCTGTGTATCTTCCTCCATTCTTTCCTTGTCCTAAGAAATTTTTTTTTCTTCTTTCATTCTTTAAAACTAACATATTGTAATCTCAACAGGAAAACCATGGTGGTTCTTTTGAATCCTTAATAACTGAAATTGGTGCTCCTGGGTGAGGCTTGCAAACTTCTATGTGGATTTAGCTAAATATTTGTGAGCTTCTTGTGGTAATTGTAACAACAGAGAATTTAAAAACAAATAAATAAATAAATGGATAAATATTGCATACTTGTTACATATTTGATTTACACCCATTATATCACTTTATTTCTATTAAAGGACCAAAAGGGGTCTCTATTCTTATTTTAAATTCAGTAGGGGAATTTTAACAAATTGAGACACAAAACCCTATCTAGTCTCTCTATCATATCTGTAGAAAGAAACACTCGGGAAAAGAGAATTGGGGGTGAGGGTGAACAGTCCGACAACAAGATTTTGGTTCAAGGATAATCAAATCAGGGTAAGGATGCAAACTAACTCTTTTGATTTTGCTTAATTACGCACATAGGAATCTAGTTAGTATCCTAAATCAGTAGCAGCCAGAATCTAGCCATGATTGGTGTCGCTCCGGTGACCTTCGAATGATGAAAACGATAGGTTTAGAAACCTCACTCATAAGCTTAATTGTGGCTTTTGAATCACCTCAATCGGAGGTTGGGTGAAAAATTATGATTTTTATTTTTATATATTTTCGAAATCTGCAAACTTTGAACAACATCAGATGCCAACTTCGGGACATCATCATTAGGCCGTTCAATGATGTCAGTCTAAATTGTAGTACTCAGATATTAGTTTTCAGATATACATGAATTGCTTCCATATTTATTATATAGAAAAAAAATGTGATTTTTATAAGATTTTTAAAATCTGAAATTTTGGACAGCATCAGGTGGCCAAGTTGGGGACACCATAACTTGGTTGTTCCATTGTTTTTGAGCGATTATTGAGTTTAAATGATAGTTCTCAGAGAGTAATTTTCAGATATGTATGGATTGAAATCAAATTCCTCGTGTAGAAGAAGTGATGAATTTTCAAAATAAACTAATTTACATAAAGTAATTTTGGGAAGTCGATATTTGGGCGAAGCTTAAATTGTTTTTTTGCTTGTGTGGCAGTATGTAGGATTCACTGGTGACCCCACTAACACACATTATCCATGAACATTCAACGAGAGTGATTTCTTATTTTTCCATAGTTTTGCGTGCATACTCTTTTAATAGTTAAATTGCATTCTCAAACTATAATTAGTTGCATTCCCAAGCTATAGTTAGTTTCATTTTAAGAATTCGATTTTGAGTTAGGGGAAGGTGTGGTTGCCGCTCAATGATCTTGGGAGACCTAGTAAGGAAGTATAACATGTCTGAGTTACATGTTAATAAACTAAAATTGATTACAATTTTATCTTTTATTAGGTGATTAGGAAATCTTTTGGTTTCTTTTGTGGAACTAAGCTATTTGAGCGAGTGATTTAAGTAATTTTACTCAATCTAGTTTTTTGATATAAATCAATTATGCTACTCGATAAATGTTGATTATTGATTATGGAAGGCCTTGTTGATTATATGATTGAAAATAACTAGATTGTTTATATGGACCCATATAAATAATAGAGTTTTGTAGTTTTGCATATTTAGTTTACGGTAATCGAAATTAGGTATATTGGAGCTTAGGATTTTGATAGTTTTTTCCCTTTGGCAACTTTTGTACTCTATTTGATATAGTAAAATCTCTCATCTATGAAAAATCTCCGAAACATGTAAATTTTATCTGTTGGTTGTTTATTTGATGCGTTTTTCTTAACACACTTTCATGTGCTTCATGAGGTGAAATTTCCATTATCAATAACAAATTCCTGTTTTAAATAGTTAAGTAATGGCCAAGAGGAAGAAATGAGAGAGAGCAAGGGGACTATAAACATACCTTCATTGTAACATTGCCACAGAACTCAACCATCTCTCCAGTAGGAGCATGCCCTTTGAAAGGACCCTCAAAATAACCCCGGTGCCTGAACTTGTTAGTAATCACAGGGTTCCAGAATAAACACTGACCACTTCCCACTCAAATGCTCGAGGAAAAGCCGATTTAAAAGCTTCACGAGATGATTCAAAAGTCTCTTCATCTGCTTTGTAATGTCGATACTCCTCAGGCAGAGAACTCTATAGAAAAGCATTGTAGCTGCCAAGCCTAAGAGTCTCTTCACCTTCTAATCCCTCCCTTCCTGCAAAGCAATTATCAAATCAAATTAAATGAAAAAGGAAGTAAAAAGGAACAAATGGGGTGTAGTTTTTTAATTGCTACTATACCATTAACAATGAGCTTAAAATTTTCTGGATTTATGGTTTTCAAGTCTTCTATGCTTGTCTCGTGTGAGAGCTCCATCTCCCATGACTTCACAGAATTTTGTACTGCTTCTTCTACTGACCCTTTAGGCCATTCCTGCAAAAGGTAAGATCTATTATACATGTATGTAACGAGGAAGAGGGAAGAATGGGAAGGAGATCGTCTCCTCTTCAATATTTGAGGGATCACTGACTCGATTGATGGTTGACACATCAGCAATATGGGTGACATGACATCCATAGATGGGACATTGAACCCTCAAGAGGATCCTAGCACAATGGGGGGAAAGTTACCTTGGTTCGGCCTTCTTCAAAGAGCTTGTTCAGAGCATAAAAAATGGAAGGGCCACCGTACCTCCATAGAGTGTTCTCTGCTTCTTCTTGAAACACTTTTCCCCTGAAACTTTAAAATCTCTTACTTACTGCTTTTGCCAAAGCTTCTATTTCCTCCTCATTAGCCATAATGTGTTTGGATGTACAAATAAAATTGAGTTATAAGAGAAATTTATAGGAAAAATGAAGAATGCTAAAATTAGTAAGTGAACCAGAAGATAAGTTTCTATATTTTGTCCATGTCCTGACTTATTCCCTGAATGTTGCCATAAAAGGACAAGAATGGTGATCTCAGTGGTGCTAGATGACAATTGGTACCCTTTTCTTGTAAAGATAAGGAGCAAGCTTGGAAGCTCTGAAAGCAATGGAGTTACGTTCAGTGTGGAAGCAATCAATCAAAGCCACATCCATGAATCAATATTTATTTTGTACAGATTCAAACTTATGAGATATGTGTTCACCTAGATAAAGTATGATCTCATGCCGCTCATCTTATTTGTGTACTATGGCGATGTTTGGGATCAGCTTTTGATGCTTTGATTCAAGTGTAATATAAAAGCAAAGAACTTTATAAAAAAATATATAAGCAAAGACTAGTGACTTTGAGCTTAGGTCAGAATTTGCACCTTTCAGCGTATGTTTTTTAAGTTTCTATCCGGATTATCATCATCGTTTCAATAAATAAATAAAAAAATCGGATAATGCCATCATGCGATATAAATACAAAAATGCAGCTACTAAAAAAGGGTGGGAACAGGACTAAAAGTTCAAAAAATGATAAATCCCTTAATGCAACTGGTTAGAAGTGGATTGACTCAACTGACCAACTTAAATATAAAAATGGTTGCAATATGATCCCCTCTTTAACTTCACAAAGAAAATACTACTCTGATTCAGCTATCATGTAGAAGGCCACACATATTATTGTCTTCATGCATTGTTAACCATTGTCAATCCTCTTTACTCCTAGCAACATCAATAAGAAATTGGTTAGAAGTGGATTGACTCAACTGACCAACTTAAATATAAAAGTGGTGGCAATATGATCCCCTCTTTAACTTCACAAAGAAAATACTACTCTGATTCAGCTATCATGTAGAAGGCCACACATTATTGTCTTCATGCATTGTTAACCATTGTCAATCCTCTTTAATCCTAGCAACATCAATAAGAAATTGATTCAAACGTATCGTAGAAAATGATTCAATGACATGCCGTTGGGCCTCTCCTCCCATTCTCTTCACCATCTTAGGATCCTGAATGAATTTAGCCTTAGCCAAAGAAAAATCTTGAGTAGGGTCACAAAGATATCCTGTTGCCCCATTCTTAACTGGTTTATGAGCTGCCATTGCCTCCAACGGAACAATGCCGAAGTGTTCATCCTACATTAATTGAATATTTTACTTTAAAACAAACATTCTTGCCTAAATTTAATCAAACTTATGAGAAAAACAGAAATTATCCCACATTTGGTGTATAAAGGGCACACAGGCATTGGGAGAGGAACATTCCTTTCAGCTGTTGAGCAAGATGTGACAAAGCTGACCCGGTCAGACATCCCTTCCCTCTCTGCTAAGCTTTTGAGCTCCTCCAAGTACTCAACATTCTCCCTCAGGCGTTTATCAGATCCTCCTGAATCAATAGTCATAGTAACAACAATATTTTGTTGCATATTAGCTATGAAGTTACGTTCATATTTACACAGTATTACATATATATAACAACAATAGCACAAAAGAGTCAGAGACTTGCTGGAAACAGTCAGGGTAACATCAGTGGAATGATGATTTCTCTAGTACCACTTTCAGAATTACATCAAGAAATGATACTCCATTCTCCTACTATCAATTAAAAGTAAATTACTCCATTTTAAATAAAATCTTCAACTATGGCTAATAATTTCTGGCTCAAAAGATGCCCTGCCCTTCTCCTAAGTACATGGTCCAAACAGATGAAATTTACAAACTAAACAAGCATCTTATCTAGAATCATACACTCCAGAACAATAATTGAACTTACCTTGATTAAATACCAGTCATGTTTACAGAGTCACAAGTAGTTTTGTCAACTAAGTTACTTCTTACAGTCAGCATTGCAGACAATCATGTCATTATACCTCAGATATGTTAAAATTACATGCTTGGCACATCAGTTTCTAGATCCGATTTTGATAAGAGAAATATAGTTCCACCAAATATCTTAATATAATGCTGATGCTGGCTACTGCAATTTAAGTTAAAATCGCATATCACCATAGAAGGGAAAATCTTTTCCATTTAGCAAAAGAAATTGTCTGTTTGCAAAATCGTGAAGGATCACAAGCATACTTCTGAGTAAGTTCATGGCAAAACCATATATATGCACTTAATTGTAATTGTTCAGCGGTGTACAAGTAGTTAAGGGGATCTGCAATGTACCCAAAAATCAGCATTGTACGTCTATCAACAAAAGCACAATAGATTGAGGTAGAAACTTGCCTGCAACAGTCAAGGTAGCATCAGCCAAATTATGATTTTTAAGGACATCTCCTTCAAGAGTGTGAAGCATCGCAAAAGCTGAAACTGCTAAATCTATATTCTTTTTCCTTTCAGAAAATTCAACCTATGCCAAAGCAAGCCCATAACAATAAGACTCAAAGCTAGTAGTAGGAAAAAAAAATCAATTCTTGAAGCTGTATTTATGCATAGCATTTAAAAAATATGATTACAACTAGAAGATATCAAGAGATATACAAACATGTCAGTTACTTAAAAGAATTGGGTGCATCAAACTGATCTACATTGACTACTGGGTAAAGAACAGCTGGTCGAATTCCTTGTGCATGAAGATGCTTGAATGTGTTTGCAAAGGTAGATGCAGTGAATCTGCTGTTAACAAGAATCATATCTACCATTCCTGCAGCCCCAAAACATAATTCAATAAGAAACAGAAGTTTCTATAGAATAACAAAAATTATGAACATATATATCAGTAGCCTAGAGCCAAAGAGTGGAATCCAACCAGTCGTTAGTTCTTCAATAAAGTCAATAGGTTTCCTATACATCCTCCTGAGGAAAGTTGTATGTTGAGCCAGCAACAGATATGGAAAATGACAATAGAATACAAAAGTGCACGGAATATTAAATCCACAGCGCCAAGACCTCCAGATAAAGTTCATATATTTATGTATATATACCTTTGTTGACTTTTTGAGTTTCAACAAAGGGATGACAACTGAGACCTGATCTACTACTATCACATCAAATGATGACCACCTCAACAGAACATAGAGAGCCACAAAAATGCACCGGAGATATGCACAAACAGCATGAAGACGATAGAAAACATGTCTTGAGAGGAAAGCACCATATACTGTAGCTAGAAAGATACCTGGAGAGCATAACAAGGCATAAAAGGCCATTTTAGTCAGAACACCACATAATGATTGACATAAGCTGAAACAAGCAAAGTGCACACAGATGTGTTATCATGCAAGTATTTAGTATGTGCAAGATGAGAAGACATGTTTGGCTCTCTCTCTCTCAAAAATTAAGTTTGATATAAATACAGGGCCATGAGATATGTCAAAAATAAAGTCTGATAAAAATAGAGGACCAAGAGATATGTCAAAAATTAAGTCGTCTTTTAACAAGATAGAAAAATCGCATTTTATTTCTATCCTTCTTGCATGCGAATCAGCGCACTAAGAAGATAAAGATGACATACTACCAAAACAAGGGCGACAATGAAATATACTACCAAAACAAGTTCGTGCAGAATTCAGTTTCAAAGGCAGAAAATGTAAAAAAACAATCAAAGGCAGCAAATTCCTGAATTATTTATTGTTTACTGAAAAATGAAAGTACCAATGAAATTCATCTGTACACAGTGTAAGCAGACAAAAACCAAGTTACAGCCATGATCATATGTTAGATAACTTCCAGAAAAGATCAGATGCACAAACCATCTTAGAATCTGTCTTTTTTGTTCCCGAGATGCTTCCACATATATAATCATTTTAATGTTTTTCTATTTTTCAAATATAAACTCCAGCTCACTTCTCTGATACAGTGAATGGAAAAGTAAACAAATTGAACCATTCTCATTTCCCTTCATTTTAATAAAGATGATTAACTAATTGTTTTGTAATATTTTCTGACCGTCATATTCAGTATAAAAATTTCCGAATTGCTGCCAATAAATGGTTTATTACAGATGTAAAAAGTCTAGACCTTTTCTGATTCTCTCTGCATATGTAGAATTATGTTTACACCATCGACTGATACTTGGAATATTAACTTCACATCAAATACGAGTCCACATTTATAGTCTTGCTTGTTACATGTACCAACTGAAATTTAATTTTTACACGCACTATGTTGATTTAAAAATTTATATAGAAAATCTCCCAATTCCATGTATCCTCACTTTCAGAGAATAGGCCCTAAAATTAAGATATATAGGAAAATAAATATAACAAGAGTTTACTCGAAACATCGAATTTTGTCAAGGTGAGAAGTGTTATATGAATCTTGATACACTAATACACAAGTAATCAATGATACAACTAAGATCTTTTCATATTAAACTTGTCAAGAATTCGTGTGTATATATATATATATATATATATATATATATATATATATATTGAAAAGATGAGTTAAAAACAATCCGGAATCCATTGCAAACAAGCCTCCTTGGGTTGATCTTCTAAGACTACAGGGAGAACCACATTTGGTATGGAAACCAATCAACTGAATGTTAGAGAGGACGGAGAAGAACTGTCTGTTTCAATAAAATTTAACACCTGTTAAACACCCTCCCCCTGATGTCTATTTATATCCCTGTGCCTTAGGGACCATAACCCTAACAGTTACCTCACACATGTGCATTGGGTCTTTGGCCCATTAACAAAGACCCATACCACATCGGGCTTCTACACATAAGGTGGTTCATACTAAAGAACCTTGATACTTTAAATTATATCACTTAATTGGGTCCTTTATTAGATAACGGGTCTACATGTACAATGTTATAACATATCTGAACCCAAAATTCCAACAATCTCCCACTTGGGTTACATATGTGATCCTTTATATTGTACATGAAGATAACCTTAATTGAGCTCATTTGTGCTATCTAAACCAAAATATCCAAGAACAATCTGGTCCATTAACCATATCACTGTAGGATCAAAGTGGCCTTTATTACATTTATCGTAACAAGACCCATCAATGGTCACAACACTGACACAATTAACGACATAGATCTAGTATGGAAGTGTAACATGGAAATTACATGAAACGTGATCTTAAACATGTTAATTTCCAACTGGTCCTCCATGTGAGTCAAAAGAATCATATGAAATACTTTCAAACATTAAATACAAAACTGCAATGAAAGTCATCATAGAGTAAAAAAAAATACATAATCCAAAGTCTGTACAGAACAAAATAACCATGTCAATTAAGCAAAAGTAAAAGGCCAAATACAAACTCTCACTATACGAGCATATGGTCCAAAAGAACAACACCCATGTGAGCAACATGCTCATGAAACACTATGGGTGGCAAACCCTTAGTAAGCGGACCCACAATCATAGAGTTTGTACTGATATGCTCAATTGACATTTGAGAATTCTGGACTCTCTCTTTGACAACCAGAAACTTGATATCAATATTCTTTGACCTCGACGAGCTTTGATTGTTCTTGGAATACAACTCAGCAGCCTTATTATCACAATAAATTGTTAATGATCTATCAATGCCATCAATCGTGCGCAGCCCAGTGATAAAATTTCGCAGCCATATTCCCTGATTTGATGCCTCATGACAAGCTATGAACTCTACCTCCATGGTGGAAGTAGCTATGAGTGACTGTTTCACACTCTTCCATGATATAGCTCCTTCAGCTAACATAAAGACATAGCCAGAAGTGGATCTCCTACTATCGAGACACCCAGCAAAATCGAAGTCTGAATACCCAACGATCTCCAAAAGATCCGATCTCCGATATGTGAGCATATAATCCTTCGTTCTTTGTAGATATCTCATAACCCGTTTAGATGCTTTCCAATGATCCACGCCCAGGTTACTCAAATATCTGCCTAGCATTCCAACAATGTACGCAATGTCCGGTCGCGTACATACTTGTACATACATGAGACTTCCAACAGCCGAAACATAGGGATATTTCTCCATTTCCTTCTTCTCAAGTTCATTTTTAAGACATTGGAGCAAGCTGAACTTATCACCCTTTGCCACGGGTGTGTTTCCTGGTGCACAACCACTCATGCTAAATCTACTTAGCACTTTATCAATATAGGCCTTCTGTGACAGTCCAAGTATACCTCTAGAATGATCTCTATGGATCTGTATACCCAAAACAAAGGATGCATCACCAAGATCTTTCATTTCAAATTTACTTGATAGAAATCTCTTGGTTTCATGCAAGTATACCTCTAGAACGATCTCTATGGATCTGTATACCCAAAACAAAGGATGTATCATCAAGATCTTTCATTTCAAATTTACTTGACAGAAATCTCTTGGTTTCATGTAGTAGGCCTATATCACTGCTTGCCAGTAGAATGTCGTCTACATATAGCACTAGGATAATAAATCTGCTCCCACTGACCTTGAGATATATGCACTAATCAATGGTGTTTTCCTTAAATCCAAAAGATGTAATCACCTGATCAAATTTCCGATACCATTGCCGGGATGCCTGTTTTAATCCATAAATAGACTTTTTAAACTTGCATACAAGATGCTTTGAATCTTTGGACTCAAAGTTCTCCGGTTGCACCATGTATATTGTTTCTTCAATGTTTCCATTGAGAAACACTGTTTTAACGTCCATTTGATGTAGCTCCAAATCATAGTGAGGTACAAGTGCCATAATGATTTTAAAGGAATCTTTCGTCGAAACCGGCGAAAAAATCTCTTTATAATCAATGCCTTCCTTTTGAGCAGTGTTTTCAAAGGCGAGGGCATTGGGCGAGGTGTTTTGCCTCAATGAGGCGAGGCGTAAGTCTCGAGGCATTGGGGCGTAAGCCTTTTGAAACATTGGGGTGTTTTGAATAAAATAATATTAATTAAATTATAAAAAATATAAATAAATTAATTATCAATAAACTTTACAAATTTAAAACTTATAAACAAATATTTATCAAAATATTTTTACACAAATATCAAATAATTTGATAAATTTTTTTAATTATAATATCATATTTTAATCACAAATATCAAATAATGTGCTGTAAATAGTATATGTAAATTGCAGCACATTGTTTGACTATAAACGATATCTCATGAGCAATAGTATTTGGGCCAATTTAAAGTGCATGCATCTCCTTCTTATATTTTATTTACTAAATACTATTTATTAGTCAAATAGTCAAATACAATATATCAAACAAATAGTAAAATACAGCTCATTAAAAATAAAGCCTTAGATTGACTTGGCTGAAAATCTGTCTTAAGCACGTGGAGTCACTGGTAGGGCTCATGATGACAATGTGCTGTAGGGCTCATGATGACAATGTGCTGTAGGGCTCATGATGACAAGCACGTGGAGTCACTCAATCTCTCTGCATATTTTCTCCAAGTGGAAGCACACAAAAAAGACCACATATTATAGTATTTTCCCTTAAACTTTCCTTTAAGCCTAGCACAAAAAAGACCGCAAATTTCAAAATCAAAGCCTAAAAATCACTAGAGATCCTTTCTGGCCAACAAAACCCATAGATTGGCTATGTTGGTGCCTAACTCTCGGCCCCTCATCAGAACAAATAGAAAAAATCTCTGTCAAAGAAGCAACCAAACCCTTTGCCACTGTCTGTGGTGGGTCCGTAGCAGTAGTGACACCAGAACCTTTAAATAGAAACCAAACCCCTTGCCGTTAGTTTCTATTGGTCTTCGTGGATGGGCCAGTTAGCTTTGACGACCGTAATCCCAAGCCGCCGCGAAACCAACCACAGCCATCGATCATAACCCAAATCAACGCCTTTGATCTCCCCGATGCAAGCTGAGGGAACCGAAAAGTCTCGCGGATTCTCCGGTGTGCCTACGGTGGCTCAGGATCGAGGGACAGAGTCATCACCATCTCTCTCTCAACTCCCAGGTTGCAGAATTAAAAAAAAAATGCATTGGGCTTACGCCCAGATGCCCGGGGCGTCAAAGGCGTACGCCTCGGGTCCGGGCGAACACCCAGACCCAAAAAACGACCGCCCCGTGATACTTTCGCCCCAGGATTCACGCCCTGGGGCATTTTAGCCCGAAATCACCCCCGAGCGAGCCCCAAATTCGCCTTTCATAACATTGCTTTTGAGTGAAACCTTTGGCGACTAGGCGGGCCTTATACTTTTCAATGTTACCTTTTGAATCCCATTTGGTTTTAAATATCCATTTGCAACCAATCGGTTTCGCACCTTTGGGCAACTCTACTAAGTCCCAAACACCATTGTCATCCATTGATTTCATCTCATCCTTCATGGCTTCAATTCACTTTTTAGAATTAGGACATTATGTGACTTGACTAAAAGAAGTCGGATCATCTTTCAAACCCATATCAAACTCATGTTCCTGGAGATACATGACATAATCAGTCGAAATCGCGTTTCTTTTTTCTCTAGTGGATCTCCTTAATGGCACTTCCACTTGAGGTTATTGAGGTACCTTTTGATGAACCTCAAACGGTTCCTGATTTTGAGCAGACAGCAATTCAGGTTCGTCATCAATGCATTGGATCTCCGGATTTGCATTTTGAATAACATCAAGTATGGATACTTGAACATTTTCAGTTGCAACAACAAGGATGTAAAAACATTCCTCTTCAAAATTGACTTGCCTGAGTTGGTCTCTCCCACTTAACTCAACATCCTCAATGAACTTGGCATTGTATGTTTCGAAAAAGGATCTATTAAAGGAATTATAAAATTTGAAACCCCTTGATCTTTCAGAGTATCCAACAAAATGGCAGCTAACGGTCATTGAGTTTAGCTTCTTCTCATTTGGCTTATAAGGCCGAGCCTCAGCTGGACATCCCCAAACATGCAAATGCCTAATGCTAGGCTTTTTGCCTGTCTGTTCAGGATGTAAACTGCAGTCTTGATGGCATCACCCCAAAGCGATTATAGCAAAGAAGAATGACTAATCATACTTCTTACCATATCCTTTAAGGTTCGATTTCGTCTCTCAGCTACACCATTTTGACTAGGAGTCCCTGGCATGGTGTATTGAAGAACGATCCCATATTCCATAAAAAATTTGGGGAAGGGTCCGGGACATTGTTCACCTGATCCATCATATCTACCGTAGTATTCACCTCCAAGGTCAGATTTGACAGCCTTAATTTTCTTGCCTAACTGATTTTCAACTTCGGCTTTGAAATTCTTGAACACGTCTATAGATTGAGACTTCTCATGAATTAAATAAAGATAGCCATACCTGGAGTAGTCATCTATGAAAGTGATAAAATATTGTTGTCTAGTCCAAGAAGGCTTAGGAAATGGACCACAAATATCCGTATGTATCAATTCTAAGACACTATTACTCCTATTAACACCTTTATTTTTAACATTTTTTTTATTTTCCCTTAATGCACTCAATGCAGACTTCAAAATCTGACAAATTTAAGGGATCAAGAATTCCTTCTGACACAAGTCTTTGAATAATTTGTTTATGAATATGTCCTAAATGCTTGTGCCATAACATTAATGAATTCTCATTTGTTAATCTGCGCTTAATACCAACATTACTGGTATGCAAGGATTCGTTTGCTTTGGAGGCAATCATATCCAGTTTATATAAATTATCAATTAAAGAACTGGAACCTAACAAATTTGAATTTCGAAAAAGACTAAACTTTATATTTCCAAATGAACAAGAAAAACCTGATTTGTCCAAACATGAAATAGAAACCAAATTCCGTCTAAAAGACGGTACATAAAAAGTCTCATCCAAATCCAAATTACAACCAGATTCCAATTGTAATCTAAATAAACAAACTGCCTCCACAGGAGCTCTTTCGCCATTTCCTACATAGATGAATCTTTCAGCATCAGTTGGCGTTCGGCTCCTTATGCACCCCTGCATAGAAACACTTATGTGAGTAGTTGCACCTGTATCTATCCACCAAGTGTTCTTAGGTACTAAGGCCAAATTAACTTCTGAACAAACAAAGTTTAGAAGTTTACCTTTCTTCTCATGCCAGGTCACATACTTGGCGTATTTTGTGCAGTCTTTCTTCAAATGACCAGTTTTGTGGCAAAAGAAACAAGTTATACCTTTATCTTTTTTCTGTTGTCCTTTGTGGTGTGAATTTCCAGACCCTGCAGTTTCCTTTCCTTTAATGTTCCTCTTTCTTTTCTTGCTGGAACTGAGGTCCTGATAAGTTGATGCTAAATGAGCACTTTCAACCTTTTCATGATTAAGTCTCTCTTCCTCTTGGACACATTGAGCAATCAGCTCATTCAAAGTCCATTTCTCCTTTTGAGTATTGTAACTGATTTTGAAAGGACTGAATTGTGTAGGAAGAGAGATCAAGACTAAGTGCACCAGAATGTCTTTTGGCAATTCCAACTTGAATGCCTTTAGTCTTGTCACAAAGTTTGACATCTCCGTGATGTACTCTCTTATATTCCCCTTCCCCTTGTACCGCATTGAGACAAGCTTAGTCAAAATGGTGCTTGTCTTGACCTTTTCGTTTGCGGTGAATCGGTCTGCTATTTGGGAGAGGAGTTTCTTAGCATCATTTTCATCAGGAATAGAACCCCTGATGGTATTCGGAATTGAGTGCTTCATAATTATTAGGCTCATGCAGTTTGTTCGCTCCCACTTTTCATATACAACCTTTTGCTCAGCGGTACTATCGCTGGTCAAAGGTGCGGGACGATCGACCCTCAATGCATAGTCTAATTCCATGCACCTGAGCACGATCATAACATGATATTGCCACTACTTGAAATTCGTGCCATTAAGCACAGGAATGCTGTTGATGTTAGCAGAAATCGATGTTGCTATAAACAAGAACAAAAGCTCACAATTAGTAACAACTCATGTATATATGAATCAAAACAAAACTGTATACATATACACATGCATGTGGGCCCATAACAAGATACTTAGCACAACATTAATACTTAGTCTTTGGACAGAAATATCAACTTATAAGTGGTATCTCAAATATAGTTCATGAATATTGACAACCCAACCTGCCAAATAATGTGCCTTTCTTTGGATCGACACATTATTCGCATGGCAACCTTTATTTGTCACATATTCACAACTATTTTAATCTATTAACAATGCAAAAATAACCTTCCTTTGGGCCGATTATCTTCACATATTTATAGCATGTTTACATGTCATAAAATAAATAAATTTATATATTAGAGATTGCTTTGGCAACATAATACTTCAATTCATTCATCAAAAACATTAAACATAAAATTCGGAACAAAATCCTTAAATTTTTTTATTTACCTTGACCGGCACCACGGTGCCAGCCCTTCGCGGAGCCAGTAATCTGCCCAAGGGATAGATTGCTGGTGTTGTAGCGCCAGTTCTCTGGATTTTGGGACTGACTGTAGTGGTCCTCTATAATAAATACCAAAATAATATGCTTGCAGTTGGCAAGCTGTCATGACAATAAAGAAAAAAGATTTCTATAATTTCCACTTTACTATATATTCTCAACATATCCAGAATATCATGGCAAGTTGTCATGACAATAAAAAATGATTTCCACAATTGCAATCTTTATAGAAAAATTGCATACAATATAAAATGATTTTCACCGGTTATAGAAAAATTAAAAACGGCTATCTTTATCATATGAACTAGTACCAAAGGGCTTAATGCATAATTTACGGAATTAGCCAAAAAAGAAAGATCAAAGCCAGCGCCGCAGTGCTGGTTTGATAAACTGCAATTTGCAGTTACAAAAACAGTCACAAAAAATCATCAAAATTTAATATTGTCATACCAAAAAAAAAAATCATATTTGGAGATGCAATTCACAGAGTAATCATACAATCTCATCAACAAACATGGATTTATAGCAATTTTTTTTTTAAAACAAATTTCTGCCGTAAACATGCTTTATGGGAGAAAATTCAATAAACTAAATTTTCATATAAATCTCAACAATTTAACATGAATGACTGATACCACTTGTTATATGAATCTCGGTACTAATACATAAGTAATCAATGATACAGCCAATATCTTTTCATATTAAACTTGTCAAGAATTCATATATATATATTGAGAAGATGAGTTAGAAACAAACCGGAATCCATTGCAAGCAAGCCTCCTTGGGTTGATCTTCTAAGACTACAGGGAGAACCACTTTTGGTATGGGAACCAATCAATTGAATGTTAGAGAGGAGAGAGAAGAACTGTCTGTTTCAATAAAATTTAACACCCGTTAAACACCCTTCCCCTGATGTCTATTTATATCCCTGTGCCTTAGGGACCATAACTCTAACAATTACCTCACACATGTGCATTGGGTCTTTGGTCCATTAACAAAGACCCATACCACATTGGGCTTCTACACATAGCCCATACTAAAGAACCTTGATACTTTGGAGACCCATAAAAATTATATCACTTAATTGGGTCCTTTATTAGATAACGAGTCTATATGTACAATATTATAACATATCTGAACCCAAAATTCCAACAAGAAGTAAATACATGAACATTGTGTCCATGTGATGCAAGTTTAACAGCCGCATCAACAATCAATCTTTTAGTTCCACCTATATCTCAAACGGATAAGTTCACGAAAAATACGAGGTTAGAACAAGACCTGAAATAGGCCATAACATTTATGCAAGGAAAGGAAGGGTTCCATTAAAATTTGTACATGATAAAACGCCATCAAAATCTGAAACTTGTTTGATGAATATAGCAGTGAGCATTAAAACTCAAAATGTTTGGGTGCATAATCCAAAGACTTTGGACCCATATGTCGCTCTCTTCAAAACATGGTTCCTTTTTCTTTGTTTCTAAACAGAGGAAATAGAAAGGTAAGGTTCGTATTATACCACCACCACAATCACTGCTACCATGTATACGGTAGAGCTTGGTACCTCGATTGAGATATTTAAATCGGAGTTTTATTATTTTGACATGTAATTGGTGTATAAGAGAACTTTGAGATTAAATTAAATTTATATGACTTGTCGATTGAAGGGCAAATTAGACATAAGATCAAAATAAATATTTGTGTAAAAACTAAGGTTTAATTTGGTCTAAATATATACTATTAGGTCTTAGTAGTTTTAGTTAGAAAAATGGAGGAAAGGACATGCAATTGAATTAAAGAAAAGTGGATGGGCAAAATGATAAATAAAAAAATGGCTTCAGTGGGGGTATATAAACTTAAAGACCTAGCTATAGCCCAAAACTCTCATTTCTTCTTTTGATTTTTCGACAGAGAGACCAGAACAGAGTTGCTGGGAATTTTAGACATAAACAACAGCCATCAAGCTGACAATCGGAGGTCAATCCGTGGTCCGATTGAGCTGAATTTTTATGAGCATATTTCTGATTTCATGCTCTTCATTCTGGACAGTGAAATTGTGGATTGAAATTTTCTACATCAAGATTTCGTGGGTTCTTTTCAGACCAATGTTTTGGTAAAATGTTTATATTTTCTGGGCTGTTTTCAGCAAAAAAATTGAGGTAGTTTTGAATTATAACATTTTCTAGGTTAAAGTAGACTTCTTAAACTTAATTCTAGAACTTTGTTTGAGATAATTTGAATTTAAATTGAGTTATTTGAAATTGGAATGAAATCTGAAAATTTTTATTTTAGAACTTTGATTTTAGCTATGGGTATTGTAAAATCTGAATTTTTTTTTATTAAGGTTGGGTTAAATCTTAAACTTTGGAAGGAAGTAGTAAGAGTTTGAGTTGGGTATCGTTAAGAGTATAAGTTTAATTTTATAAAAGTATAAAGTTTGATGGATTTATGATTTATTGAAGTTGGAATATGAATTTATGGTGGAAACTTTAAATAAATCTTGAGCTATAGTATGAAGAGCTTAAATTTGTGATGTGAAGTGGTTTTAAATAGGTAGGTTTTGAGTTTGAGTATAATAATTGTTGAAACTAATGAAATTCTTTATGATAAAATGATTTTTAGTAAGAAAACTAAAGTTTGGGAGAATTCTATTAAATGAGTATTTTGGAAATTATTTGTATATGGGAAGTGTGATATATATGAATTAAAAATCTTAATACTTGGTGGTATAAAGATCAATGGATTGATATGACTCCTTTGAAATTGGAAGAAGTAGCAAGTGAGTTTAATATCATTTTCTTGAGATATGAATCTCAAATTTAATAAGGAAATGAAAGAAAGAATAAGGAAAGGTAGACAAAGTAAAGGAAGTTTATGATATTGTTTTGATTTCTTGTAGTTACTTGATAAAAATAATTACAATTTTTAGTACATATTTCTTGGATTGGTATTTTAAATGATATATGATTTAAGTGTGGTGGAAGAACATTGTAAAAGGTAAGGAAAACGTCCAAGAATAGAACTTGATGTTATCAAAGTGAGTTTCACCTTACTTTTAGTAAGCATAAAACTATAATTAATCATGTAAATGCATGGATAAAATTTAATTGGTCTATGAATGTATAAAGTAATGATGATAGTAACATTTTGATATGTTTGAAATTGTTGTGGATGCATTGATTGTGATATATTGGTTGCAGATTTGGTGTTAAACTAGTTTATAAATCATACATTTTATTAATATGGTTGAAATAATATTTTGGAAAAGAGTAATGTTGGAAATGACATAATCCCACCTAGAGTAGGTTGTTATGATGTGAACCTCACCTAGTGTAGGTTATTACCTAGGTGATGGAGATGAATGGACATCGGTTATAGTAGGTTGTTACCTAGGTGGATGGAATGGTAGGATCCCACCTAAAGTATGTTGTTACCTAGGTAGATGGGATTCAATATTTGGAAGAATGTGAAATGTACCGATACAAGGGGAGATAGCCCCGTTATGTTATAATTAACCCAAGGCGGGATTCATTTTCCATTTTAAATTCTTTTCCCTTTCTTGGGTTAATTATAACTTAACGGGGCCGTCTCCTCATGTACCAGTACATTTCACATTCTTTCAAATATCGGATCCCCTCTACCTAGGTTTACCTACTCTAGGCGGGATCCTACCATTCCCTCCACCTGAGTAACAAACTCCTCTAGGCGGGATCTTACCATTCCATCCACCTAGGTAACAACCTACACATTAGGTGAGGTTCACATCATACCCTTCACCTAGGTAACAACCCCCACTAGGTGAGTTCACATCATATACAAACCTTTTTTACCTAGATAACGATTTATTCTAGGTGGGATCATATCTTTTCAACATTATTCTTTTCCAAAATATTATTTCAACCATATTCATAAAATGCATGATTTATAAACTAGTTTTAATACCAAATGCACAACCAATATATCATAATCAATCCATCAACAACAATTTCAAACATATCAAGATGTTACTATCATCATTTGTTTATACATTCATAGACCAATAAAGTTTTATTCATGTGTTTACATGATTAGTTATAGTTTTATGCTCACTAATAGTAAGGTAAAACTCATCTTGATAACACAAGTGTCATTCTTGGACTTTTTCCTTGCCTTCACTATGTTCTTCCACCACACCTAAATTATATATCATTTAGAAAACAAATACAAGAAATATGTACTAAAAATTTGTAATTATCTTTATCAAGTAACTAAGAGAAATCAAAACAAAACAATATCATAAGCTTCCGTTACTTTGTCTACCTTTCCTTTCCTTTCCTTAATAAATTTGATATTCATATCTCAAGACAATGATATTAAACTTGTTATTTCTTCCAATTTCAAAGGAATCATATCAATCCATTGATCTTTATAGCACCAAGCATTAAGGTTTTTAATTCATATATATCACACTTCCCATATACAAACTTAGATTAAATCACATAAGTTCCAAAATACTCATTTAATAAAATTCTTCCTAAACTTTAGTTTTCTCACTAAAAATCATTTTAACATAGAATTTCATTAGTTTCAACAATTATTATACTCAAATCCAAAACTTACCTATTTAAAACCAATTCACGTCACAAATTTAAGCTATTCATATTATAGCTCAAGATTTATTTAAAGTTTCCACCATAAATTCATATTCCAACTTCAATTTCCTTCATTTTTCTAACTAAAACTGCTGTGGCACAAGAGTACATATTTAAATCAAATTGAACCTTCGTTTTTACACAAATACTTCCTTCGATGTTATGTTTAATTTGACCCTCAATCAACAAATCATATAAATTTAATTTAATCTCAAAATTCTCTTATACACCAATTACATATCAAAATAATAAAACTCCGATTTTAATATTTCAATTGAGGTGCCAAACTTTACATATACCAACAGCCCCTCAAACACTACTTCAGAGCCCACAAAAACTCATCCCTAGCCACCAACTCCGCAACTCCCACCCGTAAATCTAGAACCACCATCATTTAGTGAATTCTATGCAATAAAAATTTATTATCATCTCTTGAAAACCTCCATTCTATTCCATTTCTACAAATATTAATTTGAGGAATTACAAATCCTTTAATCCAATATTTTGAGTTTCAAACTTATGTTTTGATTTTATATATATATATATATATATATATATATATATAATTGGCTAATTTCCAACAATTTAAGAAAAAAAAAACATGAACCTTATGAAATTGTTTGGGAATCAAATTAAACATGCTACTAAGCTTACTCATAGACTAAGGTACTCACTTGCACGTCATGATTTGACTGAATGTTGTTTAACTCCCACTTGTGAACTTATTTGCATGTTATGATTTGTGGATTATGATCATCTTCATTGAGAAATTGAAATGGAATCAAGTTTATAGTAAAATTGAATACCACATCATTAAATGAAGAATATTTAAATTCAAATTTGTCATGATGACATCCAATCTCACTATAAATTTAATTTTCATTTAAATTTTCAAATAGAAAGGATCGTAATCCATGATCTATGAAGTGGCTTCCTAAAACCAAATCACCATCTTCATCTCACCACGTCGCTTTGGCACATAATCTTATCACTGAAATTTCTTAACATGTCAAACTGTGCCATATTGATGCATTCTGCGAAATGCCACTAACACAACTAATTGAAAGCGAGACTATAATATTCCATAAATAAACAAACTTTATGGCCTAATTTAAGTGCTAATAGATTTACTTATTCATAATAAAATTATGACTTAGAAAACCTCTCTTACAAAATTTAGCAAGAAAAATTTAATGAACTTTGGAGTATCAAGTAAACACTGAACAATTCGAGACATGTCAATCACATGAATAATAAACAGAAAGAAAATAGTAAGACACGATATAACTAGGTTCGTCTAGAAAAGGTTACATCCTGCAAAAAATTTCACTATAATCAACCTTCCAAATATTTTGTTACAATATGTACTCAGTATATAGATTTCACTATAATCAATCTTTCAAATATCTTGTTACGATATGTGCTCAGTATATAGAGTATTTATAAGTAATATAAGACGTCCTAATTAAGGTTTTCGTCATGTTACAAAACCACGACTATTCATGAGCGCATACTCAAACCAGTGAAGCATGCAACTCTAACAAACACTAATTAACAAAAATAGAAAAACAAAAAAATCATGCAAACTGTAAGTAACCCACACATAGCATTCAAACAATATTTGCATGTTGTTTTTCAAAAGGAAAAAGAAAATCGATGACCAAATTGATTGCTTTTAAATTCAAAGATAAAAGATTAAATTGAAGAATGAAATCCCAACAAACCTATTTGCTCATTTGATCAATTTTCATGACAACCAAACCAGAAGAAGAAACCAATAAAAAAAAGGGATAACCTATCATTACACTACTCGTTTATTGTCCCAAAGCTCAGCAAATGTGGTACACAAAACGATCAAATGATCTCTCTGCTTTTTCCGTATATCTAAACTTTCCATTCCAACGCGTACTGTTTAGGTGATTAGTTCTTAAAGTGAAGATTTGGGAAAATTTGTTATTGTACAACTGGTTTTGTTTATTGCATGTTGAATTCATAAGTGTGATAAATTGATGATAATAATAATAATATATTGAAATTTTCTATTACAGGGGTTGCATTTTGAGAATTTATGGAGAAATGATTCTCTATTGTGCTCATATTTATAGTGAAATTGAGAATATTAGAAATGGATACATATTGTAACAACCCATCCTAGGTTGGTCATCCCCGAGACGGTGCCATCACATTTTGAGAATCCCAGCACGACACATATATGCAACAATAAAATAGTACTAATAGAAATTTTTATTTTAATTCTCAAACCCCAACAGGAGAGGTAAATAAATTTGATATTTACTTAAACATAATATACATAAAATGCATGAATATTTACAATAAAATTTTTACAATTCACTTTCTTGTTTATCTGAGGATGTGACACGTATGTGGCTTACAGAAAATGATCTCGTCTGATTTTTAACCAACCACACTATATATCTTGTCTGCTACCTGAAATCATTGTACAATGAGGGATGAACTTCACAAGCTCAGTGAATTAAATTTACTAAAAGTATTCTAATTTCCTAAATAGTCCTATAATATTTAATCATTTATTTCTCCTATAACTGGATAATAACATAATGTCCAACATTTAAATAATCACCATATTATCATATTTCTATGTCTTTTTCTCTTTTTTCTCACCGCGACTGTCTCTTCCTGGGAGACTCATCCATCCATAATTACATTCACAAGAATATTCCACACATCAGCAATTCAATAAATGCAAGAAATAATTAAAACAGATGCATTGCATGAATGTATATGATGAGAACGTCTTCCCACCTGTCGACAAGTTATTATTATCTTATACTGGCCCCTTCCCGGTTCTTTACAGCTTATCCCGGCTGTCACATAATTTATTTTCAGCATATACCGACTGTCACGGTGTCCTTTTTATTTCCAGCATATACCGGCTGTCACAGTATCCCTTTTATTTCCAGTATATACCGGCTGTCACGGTTGTTCCATTAGACCGGCCCCTTCCCGGTTTTTTCAGTTATATTATTAAATGCATATGCACATGAACAACGATAAAAATATGCATCTAAATAGTAATATAAAAACAACATCAATTCAAAACACTTAAATTAACCATCCTGATTATTCTCAAATTTATATAATAAAAATTTCACTAAATTTCTCTCATCCCAAATAACCTCAAATCATCCATCAAAGTTTGTCAAGATCCACTAAAATTCATCTCCTCAAATTTTGTATCAAAACATCAATCAAAACTTGTCAAGAATTTAATTATCACCATCATTATTAAATTAACCCATTATTCTAATAATATTTCTTCTCATATAATAATTTTTCTACGTGTCTAATATTCATATCATATCTATAAACCAAATCTTTATCTAACACCAAAATATAAGCTAATAATTTATTTTAATATTATTACTAGATATTGATTTTTATTTAGACTACTTAAAGTAAATTCAACTCACAATGTAGTATTTAGAGCTACCCGTGGATCACCTCCTTACCTTTCTTGTTCTTCTCCGAAACTTCCCTGATTGTTGACTGCCAACACCTGACAAAATATTTGTATTCAATTTCTAATTATTTCTTCATTGCTCTATAAACCACAACCTTTGAAAATTCTCATTTTGAATTTGGGGAAATTTCATAAATGCTAAAAATTCAAAAATAAGCACTATACTATTACCTTCTGCTTTTCTGATAGCTATCCCTGAGTCTCTATGAAATTCCATAGTAAACCTCTTCAAAATTTTGCTCTTTTGACTTTTCTTTGGATCCCAAAGTGTTTAAAGAAATAAAGAATTTTGATAGAAAACTAAACGAAATCTGATAGAAAACTAAACGAAATTTGTTTGCGTAAACTGCATGTGCCCGTTGTACATATATATAGCAAATTTTCTTTGAAAAATTAGGCAGTCAAAAAAACTGCCTCACACTCCCAAAGTCCTCCACGATTTGGAGACGGGTGAGGCATTATAAATGCCTCACTTAAATTGGCAGCAGGTATAAAATCTGCTGCCCACGTTTTTTGACCTTTGGGTCACTTTTTTTTTTACTTTCTTTTTTTTCCTTCTTCTTCTTCTTCTTCTGGACGTCCAGTTGATTTGAAATTTTCTTTTCTTTTCCTTTAATGACATCCATGTCCCAATTTTTTTTCAACAGAATTATTTTAATTAATACTAAATCCTTCGTAAATATATTATTTTAATTTCGCATCATATTTATTAAATTACTTCTTTACACTTTCTTTACGAATACGGGTATTACAATTCTACCCATCTTACAAAAATTTCATCCCTGAAATTTCCTTACTGAAATCGAGTAAAGAGTTGGGGGAAATCATTTCTCATTCTTGATTCATCTTCCCACGTGAGTTCTTCGACATCTTTATTTTGCCATAATACTTGAATAAAAAAAATGACTTTATTGCGCAAAACTTGATCCTTTTTGTCTAGGATTCTAACTGGTACTAGCATAAAAGTCAAATCTTTCTGAATTTCTATTGCCTGATTCGAAACACAATGTGACTCATCGTACAAGTACTTCCTCAGTAGAGACACATGAAAAACATTATGTAATTGCTTTAATTCTGGAGGCAAATCTAAACGATATGCTACGGGCCTAATTCTCTCAATCACCTCATAAGGCCCCATAAATCTCGGGCTCAACTTTCCCTTCTTTTTAAATCTCAACACTCCTTTCCATAGAGATATCTTCAAAAATACCCAATCACCAACTTGGAATTCGAGAGGTTGTATTCTTTTATCAGCATGTCCTTTCTGTATGTTCTGAGCTGTTTTGAGGTTCTCCTTAACCAGTTTGATCATCTCAGTAGTCTAGTCTATCATTTCTGGGCCATATATCTTTCTCTCTCAAACTTCTTCCCAGCATACTGGAGTTCTGCACCTTCTACCATATAAGGCCTCGAAATGTGCCATCCCAATACTAGTTTGATACTAATTATTATATGCAAACTCGATCAAAGGTAAATAAGCATCCCAGCTAACTGAGAAACTCAATACACTTGCCCTCAGCATATCTTCTAGTATTCTGATGATTCTCTCTGTCTGCCCATTAGTTTGTGGATGAAAAGCTGTACTAAACTATAATTGTGTACCCATAGCTTCTTGGAAACCCCTCCAAAATCTAGAGGTAAATCTAGAATCTCTATCTGATATGATACTCAAGGGTATCCATGTAATTTTACTATCTCTGCTACATACAACTCAGCCAACTTTTTTGGATTCCACGTAGTTTTAATAGGAAGAAAAAGTGAAGACTTAGAAAATCTATCCACTATAACCCATACAGCATCATGCCCTCTCTGGGTATGGGGAAAACCAGAGACAAAATCTATACTTACATTTTCCCATGGCCATTCAGGTATTGGAAGAGGTTGTAAGAAACCTGCTGGATGTCTATTCTCAGACTTTACCTGTTGACATGTCAAACATCTAGCAATGTATTCTGCTACATCATTCTTCATCCTTGACCACCAATAATTTTGTTTCAACCCCCTGTACATCTTATTATTACCTGGGTACATGGAGTATATAGAATCATGAGCCTCCCATAATATCTCTTTTCTAATCTCCACATCATTGGAAACTCAAACTCTATGCCCCAATACTACCATACTATCTTCTCTAATTCTAAACTCGGTCGACTTCTCACTTAACACTTCTTGCATGATTTTCTCTATCCTTTTTTCTTTACCCTACAGCTGTAATAAACGATCAATAATAGGAGATTGTATCACCATATTTTCCATTAATACTCCTTTATCATTGATACTCAATTGCATTTTCATTCTTCTTAATTCTATCATCAGGCTAGTATTATGACTCCCAATGGCAACTAATCTCCCTGTAACCTTTCTACTCAATGCATCAGTTACTACATTAGCCTTTCCTGGATGATAGTGAATTGTACAGTCATAATCACAAATCAATTCCATTCACCTCATCTGCCTCAAATTCAACTCCTTCTAGGTTGGTAAATGCGTTAAACTTTTATGATCAGTAAAAATTTCACATTTGGCTCCATATAGATGGTGTCTCCAAATCTTCAAAGCAAAAATTATGGCAGCGAATTCTAAATTATGGGTCGGGTAATTCCTCTCATGGTTTTTCAGTTGCCTAGATGCATAAGCTATAACTTTCCCATGTTGCATCAACACACATCCCAACCCCTGATGTGACGCATCACTATAAATCACAAATCCTTCATCACCAGAAGGAAGCACTAATACTGGGGCAATAATCAGTTTTTCTTTCAACAGTTGGAAATTTCTCTCACATTCCTCTGACCACCTAAGCTTCACATCCTTCTTGGTCAATTTAGTCAAAGGTCTAGCAATCATAGAAAATTTTTGGATAAATCTCCTATAATAACCAGTCAACCCCAAAAAGCTTCTAATTTCAGTTACACTCGTTGGTCTTTCCCAATTCAACACTACTTCTACTTTTTGTGGGTCAACTGCTATCTCTTCTCCCAACACAACATGTTCCAAGAAAGATATCTCCTTCAACCAAAACTCACATTTAGAGAACTTCGCATATAATTTCTCTTTCCTCAGAATCTCTAACACTATCTCCAAATGTTGCATATGCTTCTTTTCATTATTGGAATATACCAAAATATCATCAATAAACACAATTAAAAATCTATCCAAGAATGGTTTAAACACCCGATTCATAAGGTCCATAAATGCTGCAGGAGCATTGATCAACCCAAAGGGCATCACTAAGAACTCATAATGGCCATATTGTGTCCTAAAAGCAGTTTTAGGCACGTATCCCTCTTTTATCCTCAATTGATGATAACCCGACCTCAGGTCTATCTTAGAAAACACTCTAGCTCCCTGTAACTGCTCGAATAAATCATCTATCATGGGCAAAGGATATCTATTCTTGATGGTAATCTTATTCAATTGTCTATAATCAATACACAACCTCATAGTCCCATCATTCTTTTTGATAAATAACACAGGGGCTCCCCAGGGTGACATACTAGGTCGGATAAACTGTTTATCTAGCAACTCTTGAAGCTGAACTTTCAACTCTCTCAATTCAGCTGGTGCCATTCTATAGGGTGCTATAGATATGGGTGCTGATCCGGGAATCACCTCAATAAAAAACTCAAGCTCCCTATTGGGAGGTAATCCAATCAACTCTTCAGGAAAAACATCAGAAAATTTTTTACTACCAAGATATCTTCTAACTTTATAATCTTCTTGCTAGAATCCACTACATATGCCAAATACCCCTCACAACATTTTCTCAACCATTTACTAGCAGTTAAAGCAGAAATAAGACAATTAACAAGTATTTTCCGTTCTCCTTGAAAATTAAACTCCTCCTGCCCTGGTATTTTAAACACCATATTTTTCCTAAAACAATCTACCCAAGCATGATACACATATAACCAATTCATCCACAGAATTAAATCAAAATCTGCCATATCTAAAAGCAATAAATCATTTTCAAATTCTCTATCAGCCATATTAATTACACAACCTCAATAGATTGTTCTGATAATAACTCTATCTCTAGTAGGAACCTCAACAACAATAGCATGCATAAAAGGACTAGCACTAGCATCAATAGATTTCATATAACTACTAGATGCAAAAGAATGGGTTGCATCCGAATCAATCAATAATCTAGCAGGCCTACCAAGGATATATATCATACCCATAACAACCTCAGGAGTGGCTTGTGCATCTTGCTGAGTCAATGCATAGACTCTGTTATCTCAAGACTGAAACGAGCTGCCACATCCTCGCTTTGCTACTGATCCTCGACCTCTGCCCCGTACATTCCCTGATCCACCGCCTCTCTCCACCGATCTTCCCCTAATACTTCCAACGCCTCTGTCAGCAGATTTTCCCGCTGGACAATCTGCAGCCACATGTCCCCCCTACCATATACAAAACATATTTTCATAGGGCAATTTCGAGCCAGACGTCCCGTCTGATTACATCTGAAGCAAACCCTTGTCTCTTGATCAAACATCTGATTACCCCTTCCCCCTGGTGGTACACTTAGTCCTCTACCATAACTCCTACTTCCCATAGCCTGTCTCCCAAATCTAGGGGACCCACCAGTATTACTCTGAGTTACCGAAGAAACAGATTCTACTTGCCTCTGACTCTGTACTACAGTTCCTTGTGACAAGGAACGCCCCCTGTGGGGTGGTCTCCCACCTTGTACACCCATATTACTACCTCTTCTAGGTCCCTCAAATCTAGACCTCTTTAGCCAATCTCTCCTACCTCTCAACTCCATCTGATCTTTCTCAAATTGCAATGCTTTATCCACCAGTACAACATAATCCCTTATGCCCATATAAGAGAGTTTAGTCTGAATATCATAGTGTAATTTATCTAAAAATCTCTTACATTTTCTTTCCTCCGTATTCACTAACTCAGGTAAAAACTTTGACAGGGCTATAAATTTACTATCATATTCCACCACCGATAAATTTCCTTGCCTTAGGTGAATAAAATCTCTTTCTTGTTGTGCCCGAAAAGTATTTGGAAAATACTTTGCAAAGAACTCATCCTTAAATTTATTCCAAGTCAAAGGTTGATCTACTTGTGTGCTTACCCTGGGCAAAATATCATCCCACTATTGAGAAGCCTCACCTTCCAGCATAAAAGAAGCAAAAGCCTTATTCTATCTATCTGACACCGGTAAAACCTTCAAAATATTTCTCCACGTGCCTAATCCATTGCTCAGCTTCCACTGGATTTGCTGATCCTTTAAAAGACTGAGGTTTAAACTTAAGAAACCTCACAAAACAATCCCCTTGCATCTCATTTGTAAATACCCCTCCCTCAGGAACCTCTTGCCTCACCACATCCAGTTCTCTACTATCCCTTTCCTCTAATATTGTCTGTAAATTATCAGCCCTTTCTTCAACTGCATTCATCCTTTCTAAAGCACGATTAAGGGTTTCTCTCAATTCACCATTCCTACCCTCAGATACTCTCCCAGCTCTACTGGTACTAGCTCCACTATCAGCATGTTCCCTTGCGGGAATTACAGACTCAACTTCCTCCTCTACTTCAGTCCTCTTAAAAATTGGGGGTCTACCATGTCCCCTCTAATTTATAGCTCTACCCTTAGCTCTTGCACGACCACGTGTCATCCTCAGACTATACATTTAAGAATATAATTTATTTAGATCTTTCACTTTTTAAGTTCTCATACAGTCTATAGAATCTTAAAACCTAATGCTCTGATACCAAAATTATAACAACCCATCCTGGGTTGGCCACCCCCGAGACGATGCCATCACATTTTGAGAATCCCAGCATGACACATATATGCAACAATAAAATAGTCCTAACAGAAGTTTTAATTTTAATCCTCAACCCCCAACAGAAGAGGTAAATAAATTTGATATTTACTTAAACATAATATACATAAAATGCATGAATATTTACAATAAAATTTTTACAATTCACTTTCTCGTTTATCTGAGGATGTGACACGTACGTGGCTTACAGAAAATGATCTCGTCTGATTCTTAACCCACCAGACTATATATCTTGTCTGCTACCTAAAATCATTGTACAATGAGGGATGAGCTTCACAAGCTCAGTGAATTAAATTTACTAAAAGTATTCTAATTTCCTAAATAGCCCTATAATATTTAATCATTTATTTCTCCTATAACCGGATAATAACATAATGTCCAACATTTAAATAATCACCATATTATCATATTTCTACGCCTTTTTCTTTTTTTTCTCACTGCGACTGTCTCTTCCTGGGAGACTCATCCATCCATAATTACATTCACAAGAATATACCACACATCAACAATTCAATAAACGCAAGAAATAATTAAAACAGATCTAACGCATGAATGCATATGATGAGAACGTCTTCCCACCTATCGACAAGTTATTATTATCTTAGATCGGCCCCTTCCCGGTTCTTTATAGCTTATCCCAGCTGTCACAAAATTTATTTCTAGCATATATCGGCTGTCACGGTGTCCCTTTTATTTCCAGCATATACCGACTGTCACGGTTGTTCCATTAGACCGGCCTCTTCTCGGTTCTTTTGGTTATATTATTAAATGCATATGCACATGAACAACGATAAAAATTTGCATCTGAACAGTAATATAAAAACAACATCAATTCAAAACACTTAAAATAACCATCCTGATTATTCTCAAATTTATATAATAAAAATTCCACTAAATTTCTCTCATCCCAAATCACCTCAAATCATCCATCAAAGTTTGTCAAGATCCACTAAAATTCTTCTCCTCAAATTTTATATCAAAACATCAATCAAAACTTGTCAAGAATTTAATTATCACCATCATTATTAAATTAACCCATTATTCTAATAATCTTCCTTCTCACATAATAATTTTTCTACGTGTCTAATATTCATATCATATCTATAAACCAAATCTTTATCTAACACCAAAATATAAGCTAATAATTTATTTTAATATTATCACTAGATATTTAATTTTTATTTAGATTACTTAAAGTAAATTCAACTCACCACATAGTACGTAGAGCTATCCGTGGATCACCTCCTTGTCTTTCTCGTTCTTCTCCGAAACTTCCTCTGATTGTTGACTGCCAACACCTGACAAAATATTTGTATTCAATTTCTAATTATTTCTTCATTTCTCTATAAACCACACCCTTTGAAAATTCACACTTTGAATTTGGGGAAATTTCATAAATGCTAAAAATTCAAAAATAAGCACTATACTATTACCTTCTACTTTTCTGATAGCTATCCCTGAGTCTTTATGAAATTTCGTAGTAAACCTCTTCAAAATTTTGCTCTTTCGACTTTTCTTTGGATCCCAAAGTGTTTAAGGAAATAGAAAATTTTGATAGAAAACTAAACGAAATATGATAGAAAACTAAACGAAATCTGTTTGCGTAAACTGCCTGTGCCCGTTGTACATATATATAGCAAATTTTCGTTGAAAAATTAGGCAGTCAAAAAAACTGCCTCACACTCCCTAAGTCCTCCACGATTTGGAGACGGGTGAGGCATTAGAAATGCCTCACTTAAATTGGCAGCAGGTGTAGTACATGTTGCTCACGTTTTTTGACCTTTGGGTCATTTTTTTTTACTTTCTTTTTATTTTTTTTCCTTCTTCTTCTTCTGGATGTCATTGACATCCAGTTGATTTGAAATTTTTTTCTTTTCCTTTAATGACATCCACGTCTCAATTTTTTTTTCAACGAAATTATTTTATTCAATACTAAATCCTTCGTAAATATATTATTTTAATTTCATGTCATATTTATTAAATTACTTCTTTATACTTTCTTTACGAACATGGGTATTACACATATATAGTGTTGAAGGACATTTTACATAATCGAAGTGATCTAACAAAGAACTGTAGTAGGCCAATAATTAATGGGTAGCTCTGGTGAAACAGAACTGCCTTTCAGCCTAGGGCAAGGAGACTCACCCATGAAGGATGTGATGAACTTGTTTAGCTTAGATGGATGTAGAGAAAGATCACAGCTTTTGAGGCGAGACTCAGACAGGGATGGATTCAGGAATTTTGATCAATGGGGGCAAAATTGTTAAAGAAAAATTATTTATAATTTAAAAGAAAATATAAATACAATTTCACAAAACACATTGAATAATATTTATCATAATGTCATTAATATGATTATTTTTATATAAAAAAAATCTAGATACAATATCTACACAACCATAATAAAAAGAAACATCTTTTAATACAAATACAATTGCTACTATTTTTATTTTTGAAGACTGAAAAAGCTTAAAGAAAGAGGGACGGAAAGATAAAGAAAAAATTACTATCGAAGTTTTAGCATGATTGCTAATGATCGTTTTTTTCATAAAGAGTGGATGAGATAGGTTTTACTTTGTGATTTGACATGAACCGATATTTGGTTTGTCTCAAGTGTAGGACACCTTCATGGTGTTAACAAAGGCATCACAATTTCCATCAAAATGTTTTTTTATGATTTATTTTGATTGGTTTTAAAACTTGAAAGATAACTAAATTTTTATTTTTCTTTATCGATTTTTTTATTTCTTAAATTTTGTATGTTTTTAGTTTCCAAATTTAAGATTTATTTCGGAAGTTTTGGGAGTTGGAGATAACTTTTATTTTTCAAAATATGTTGAAATTGTTAGTGGGACACCTCATTCATATAAAGAAATTCTCAAAGTATCTCCGTTCGTTTTTATATTGATCCATCTCTAAGTGGGGTCAATTAAAACCATTAATGAGACATTTTATAAACTGTCTAAAATATATATTCAAAGGTATTTGGGATTTCAATGGGGCGGGTGCCCCTATTTGGCCTAAGCTAGATCTGCCCCTGGAGACTTGGGCTAGAGCCTGCTATAAGGATGGTGAAGGCGAGGACTAAGGGAAGTGACAATTCTCAATCTATTTCCTTATATTTTGATCTAACTCCGTTGTTCAAGAGTCCAGTGACATCCATTATGATGGCAAGACAGATGGGCATGGAACTTGATGGTTTGAGTCTCATGTTGAATTTGCATCACCTTAAGCCAATATGGCTAGATATTCTATTCAGGGTTACTAGAGTACCTAACACAGTCTTACCTTTCGAAAGATTCAAGATACATCGATTGATTTTCAAGGTGAAATGGAGCCCTTTTCTTTTCAGGGAGATTTCATTTTATTTTACTTAATTTATAATAGGGAATTATGCAGTATAAAGTTATCTTCTCAGCTAATGTGTTGTTAGAGTTTAGGGCACTGCAGTATTTGCTTCTCAGTTACTTATAGTTAGTTACGGAAAAATGTTTCTTATCTATCTTCTTTTTTATTGCTGAAATTTCTAAGGAATTTGAACACCTGGAGTCAAGATCTGAATTTGATTAAGAGCTTTAAACTTGTAGAATAGGTGTAAGGGCAGTTGGTAGGTAAAAGAGGCTAGGACTAGAAGAACTTGGAATAAGTGCTACGATAAGGGAGAATATAGTGAGTTTTGGACTCCTAGGGGAAACCTCTCCACATACAGGAAGGTAAGGTTCAAGAACCTATACAACTTAGGGGAAGTAACAGCAAATTAGTACTGTAAGGTGAAGTTGCCAACAAAGTATGTTGCACCTGTTGGCTTTGGATGGGCCAATAGCACAACTCCTAGGATGAGAATTTTAGACAGGGAACTAGTGCCAATGAGAGGGATGGAGTAGGATTCTCAATCATTTTGCCTTTAATTCTGACACAACTTCTCTAAGATTCCTGTGGTCAGTATTATCTATGTAACTTGCCCATCAATGGCAAATCCAGAGGATTTGATACTTAATGCCTAAAACTCTGAATCTCATGGCCATTTCAATAACCCAGTGGCTTGAAATTTCATTTTGGGTCATTAGAATTATTAGAATACTTGCACAGTTTACCTTCTAGAGGACAATCACTCCTCAAACCAACTACATCATATCATGCAAAATTAAATAAATAAATAAGGCTCTGCTTTGTTATGACTTTTAACAATATATCCAAACATCCTGTTGACCTTATTGTTAAATTTTCCATTTAGAAGAGTTACTTTTAGATTACAAGCTAGAGTATGTCTTTCCTTGAAGCCTTTAACCTTTGTGCTACAAATGATCCAATGAATGCATCTTTGTGTTGTAAGTGGCAGCATATGAAGTGTAGATACCTGACTATTTTTAGACACAAAGGTTTTACCTTTGACTCATCTAAAGCACTCCTATTTGTTGCAAAGCACCTTTATTTTTGTTCCAATTGAAACACTCAAAGATTCACTATGTAGACTTTGATGAAGGAATTTATTGAATTATCCTTAAATAAGTAAGAGATGTTATTTTGAGCATGAGGTGAAGCCACTGGGCTGAGCTTTTGGATATTTAACTCAATCCAGCTCAATTGTGCCTTATTCTAGCCAGTTGGAGTCAACTCAGTCCAAGGCAACTTAGGTCATGGATGAGTCAAAAATGTAAGCAATGATCCATGAGAAACTTTAAAGTTGTTGTACTAGATATATGCCATTGATGCATAATTTTGAGTTTGAGTAACACCCTATGTTAGCATATGGTGAGCTTGTGGCAATTTTCATAAGCGTGCGATTTTTACTTGCGGTATCTATGATGATAACATTTACTTTTGACCATTTCATTATTGAATTATGTAATGCCCAAATCCTAATCGACTCACCCTTTAATCTCAAGTGAAATTTTGATTAGCTAGCCAGGTAGATTAGAGAAGGAAACGAAGGTTGCCGGGCTCAGATGATAAAATTTCATATGGGGAACAACATATTTAGGATTGTGGCTAGAGACAAGATGATGTGATTGTTAGGCAGGTATATTTAGTTGAAATATCAGGGACTATTACTTTTGCCAAGATACATACAATACAATGAAAGTGATTCCGATGCCAAGCAGCATCAACACGAGTCTGTTGATGAAGTTCTCGGGTTTACACTCTCATGTTCCTCTAACAATTTGAGGCAGCTATGTCTTAAGAATTTACTCTGTTTTCCCCCCCAAAAGAAGTCGCTATGGAAGCATAACTAGTCCTTGTCTCAATTGTTCAGAAGCGAGCTTTACTGCTTGAAGTTGCAATGATTGAATCGGTGGTGATCATTGAGGGTTTGCGACTTGCTAGGGATGTGGGTATTACTCAGTTATGAGTTTGTCTCTAGTCTTGTGGTAAACTCTTGTAATGTTTTTCTTACTGCTTTCTTATTGAGGAAGCCAAGACGGTTATGGCTTCCTTTCTTTCGGTTAGATATAATCATGTTGGTAGAGGTGCCAATTTTATGGCTAATGCATTAACTTGAGGGGCTAGGGCTTTTTCATATGTGCATTTGGTCGAGAGAGACGCTGAGCATATTTGGGTACCAGTTTTTTGTTTTCAGTTTTTAAAAACTGTTTTCGAAAAATGAAAACTAAAAGCAGTTTTTAAAAAAAAACATGTTTGGATAATTGTGACTCGAAAACAGTTTTCAAAAACAGAAAACAATGAAATTTTTTTGGATAATTTTATACCTATAGTTATGTGTGTTTATTTAATTTTTATTCTCTTCTCCTAAAAAATTTGGATCTTCCTTTGATTTTTTCTTCCTCTTTTTTCTTTTCCTAATTTATTTGTTCTCCTCATCTTTCATCTTCTTCTTTTTCTCCCCTTGGTAGACTCATTACCGGTTCGCGACTGTAGCAGCACCGCCACAACATGACCACAACAACACCACAACAACGACGCCACAACACGGCCGTTGTAGCACTGCCACAACACGACCGTTGTAGCACCGCCACAACACGACCGTTGTAGCACCGCCACAACACGACCGCAACAATGCTACCACAACACTAGCGTAGTAGCTCCGAATTTTATGAGAAAAAATAAAAAGTGAATACTTGTTTTGAATGTTAGAAGTTCATCTTATATTATTTTGTGATAAACTCTTCTTATAATCAAAGCATGTGTTCAAGTAAATTAAGAGTTCATACCTCCAGAAAATTATGATGAATTATCCATGCTAGCTTTATGATTCCTGCAAAGGATCTGCAAATTTCTTCTATGGAGAAAACTACTCTCTACCCTTAGAATTTTTGTTATGTCTCAACAACCAGAAAGAGCTGCTGACCAAAGACATTAAAAGGAAACTCAATGGGCCAGTTTCCATTAGCAAGGATGAGAGTAGGGGCCTCCATATGTTTATTAGTGTGGCCCATCCCATTATGGGCTTAATGACCAAATGTAATGCTAGTCCATATAATACAAATACATACAACAATCTCCCACTTGGATAGCATTACATTTAATCTCAACATAAACACAAACAAGCATCCCAAAAAACAAAAGACCTTGATCAAAATGTGCTTCAATTACAAGCTAGTGAACGATACACCGACAGGGCATACGACACATGACTAATAATTGCAAACACATAACTCAGGTCAATAAGATGCAAGTGCAATGTGGAAATAATCAAAAAGTGACGAACACTTGTTTCCACAAGAAGCCCTAGAGACAAATCTGAAAGTCTTTAAAGCAATAAGCCTTGTCCAAAATGTAGTTGCAGCACCCAGTGTAGTGACTATATCGACAGGATATATGACACCAAACTTATACTCACAACCACTTGACTCAGGCATAGACTAAAATAGATTGTCTCTTATAGGTAATAAGCCTTGTCCATAATGTGCGTGATTCAGGCATGAGACTAATCAATATGTCTCAATACATAAAGTACGCCCTGTCCAAAATGCACGTGACACAGGCATGAGACCAAACATAATGTCTCATTTCATAAACAATCGCCTTGTCCAAAATGCGCGTGACCCAGGCACGAGACTAATCAAAATGTCTCATTACATAAACAATCGCCTTGTCCAAAATGCGCGTGACTCAGGCATACATTGACATTGCTATATTTAAAATAATAACAATAATAATATGAGCATGAATAATATAGTCAAACAATCAATGATTACAGAACTCCCACTAACTAAATACAACAGAAGACTCTAACAATCCCAAATGAGTCACATGCTCCAGAAACAATTTTGGAGCTAAACCTTTAGTTAGTGGATCAGCTAACATATGCTCTGTAGAAATATGCTCAACATAAATACAAGACTCAACTATTTTCTCTCTTACAATCAAAAATTTAATGTCAATATGCTTGGAGCGAGAAGAGCTCCTAGTGTTTCGAGAAAAAGCAACTGCTGCAGAATTGTCACAAAATATCTTCAGCGGCCTTGAAATGGTGTTCACAACACTTAGCCCCAAGATAAAATTCTATAACCATATAGCCTGACATGTAGCCTCATAACAAGCAACATATTCTGCCTCTATTGTAGAGGAAGCTGTAAGTGTCTGTTTGACACTCTTCCAAGAAACAGCTCCTCCTGCCATCATAAAAACATAACCAGAAGTGGATCTTCTATCATCTGGACAACCAGCAAAATCGGCATCAAAATATCCAACTACTTCAAGAATATCAGATCACCGATATGTAAGTACTAGATCTTTAGTGCCTTGCAAATATTTGAGTACTTTCTTTGCAGCTTTCCAGTGAGCCAAACCAGGTTCACTCAAGTATCTTCCAAGTATACCAACAACATAAGCAATATCAGGTCGTGTACATACTTGAGCATACATCAAACTACCCACAACTGATGAATAGGGAATTGTTTGCATTTGAGTCCTTTCATTATCATTCTGAGGGCATTGAGACTTAGAAAATTTATCACATTTTATAATAGGTGCTTTCCCAGGAGAACAAGAATGCATATTAAACCTACTTAGAACACGATCAATGTAGGTTTTCTGAGACAATCCAAGAACGCCTCTAGTTCTGTCACGAAAAATCTGGATGCCCAAAACATAAGAGGCCTCACCAAGATCCTTCATAACAAAATGAGATGACAACATGCGTTTTGTCTCAAACAGAAGCTCAATGTCATTTGCAGCGAGTAATACATCATCAACATAAAGAACAAGAAAGATATACTTACTCCCACTGACCCTTAAATATATGCATTGATCAACAAGATTCTCCTTGAAACCGCAAGAGGTAACAATCTCATCAAACTTCAGGTACCATTGTCTCGATGCCTGCTTAAGTCCATAAATGGACTTGTTAAGCTTACACACCATGTGTTCCTTTCATTCTACTTGGAAACCATTTGGTTGCATCATGTACACATCCTCAAATAGATTTCCATTAAGAAAAGCTGTCTTGACATCCATTTGATGAAGCTCAAGATCAAAATGAGCCACCAATGCCATAATAACCCGAAAAGAATCCTTGGTAGAAACAGGCGAGAAAGTGTCCTTATAATCAATGCCTTCTCTTTGGTTAAAGCTCTTAGCAACAAGTCTAGCTTTATAACTTTCTACTTGACCTTCAGAATTATACTTGGTCTTAAAAACCCATTTGCAACCAATTGGCGTATAGCCACATGGTAGTTCAACTAAGTCCCATACACCGTTTTGACACATCGATGCCATCTCATCATGCATAGCATTTATCCAATATGAAGATTGAGGACTATCAATGGCCTCCTTAAAAGAGGCTGGATCAAGAGACATACTAGTATTAAACTCATGCTCCTGCAAATACACAATATAATCATCGAAAATTGCTGGTTTACAACTTCTCTGTGATCTCCTCAAAACAATATTATCAGTTCCCACATCAACATCAGCTATAGTGTCAACAACCTGGTCTTAGACAACAGCATTGGTTCCCTCTGTCAATGGTGGTGCAGCCACTGATGGAGGGGTAACCTGAACAGGTATAACAATACGCTCCTCCCTAAATACAACTTCACGTGGCACTGAACTCCCCCCACTGTCACTATCATCCTCAAAAAAGATGGCTCGATCAGATTCAATGACTCTAGTAATATTAGAAGGGCAGTAGAATCTAGAGCCTCTCGAACCCACACAATAGCCAACAAAATAACCAGTAATGGTCTTAGGATCAAGTTTCTTCTGCTGAGGATTATAAGGCCTTATTTCTGCTTTACAACCCCAAACATGGAAATGATTCACACTGGGCCTCTTTCCTAACCATAACTCATAAGGAGTTTTAGGAACTGACTTACTTGGTACTTGATTCAAAACATATGCAGCAGTTTTCAAAGCCTCACCCCATAAAAATTCAGGTAAAGTGGAATGACAAATCATACACTGCACCATATCCATAAGAGTACGATTTCTTCTTTCTGCAATACCATTCTGTTCAGGAGTTCCAGGCATTGTATACTGAGCCTCGATACCACATGCCTCAAGAAATCTAGCAAAAGGTCCAGGATTTCTACCAGTTTCATCATATCTCCCATAAAATTCACCTCTTCTATCCGATCTTACCGCTTTAATTTTATTATTTTTCTAGAGTTCCACAGCAGCCTTAAAAGCTTCCAATGAGTCTGATTTTTCTCGAATGAGCTCAACACAACCATAGCGAGAATAATCATCAATAAAGATAATGAAGTATTTATAATTCCCCAAAGTGGCAGGTGAAAAAGGACCACAAATATCAGTATGAATTAAATCTAGAACATCCTGACTTCTACTGATCTTTTGTTTTCTGGTTTTCACTGGAAGTTTCCCTTTGATACATGCAACACAAGTTTCAAAATCAGAAAAATCCAAGTCATCTAATATGCCATCGTTAATCAACCTCTCTATTCTTTCTTTAGAAATATGACCCAACCTTTTGTGCCACAACATGGAAGAGTTTTTATTGGATCTAGCACGTTTAGAACCAACTACAGCATTCACAACAGAGAAACTAGAAGAAGCAGGATCTAAAATAGGAAACAAGTCAATTTTATACAAACCATCATATAAAGTAGCAGTACCAACCATAACAGAGTTATAAAAGATCATAGCCTTTTCAATTCCAAAATGAAAAACATATCCACATTTGGCCAAAATAGAAACAGAGATAAGATTTCTTCTGACGGAAGGTATAAAAGCAGTATCAGACAAGTTTAAGACATGTTTAGAAGCCAAAATAAGTCTGACTGTACCAATGTGTTCCACTTTAATCTTCACACCATTGCCCATATTTACTACTAACTCTGTATCAATTGGTCTTCTGCGGTTTCTTAAATCCTGCAAAGAATTTGTAGTATGAATAGTTGCACTAGTATCTAGCCACCAAGTATCAGAAGACACATCAACTAGATTAGACTCAAAACACACTAGTAGGGAATGTGTACCTTTTTTGTCTAACCAGGCTTTAAATTTCCTATAATCAACCTTTTTGTGCCCAAATGAATGACAAAAATTGCACCTTCCCTTAAAAACTTCCTTCTTTGGCCCATTTGGAACACTCGCATTAGCTTGTTGAAAAGGCCTCCAATGGAACACTCGCATTAGCTTGTTAAAGAAATGAGTAAGCTTCATGATGTGCTCTCGGACTCCACTAACCCCATCATAGGTTGTGGTAGTAAGAAGTTTCATCAGAGATCCCTTTTCTGCCTTATCAAACTTAATAAATTTCTTCCCAACTGCATCAAGATATTCTTTGGCGCTACCAGTATCAGCTATGCTCTGCCTGATAGACTTGTCAATCGTATACTTTATAATCATGAGACAAGTCCGATTAGAATGCACCCATTGCTCATAACTAGCCTTTTCAGCTGCAGAACTTTCATTAGTGGGCTCAACAGGCGCTTTGACCCTCAAAGCCAAGTCCAAATTCATGATAGCAAATTAATGGTGAGAGACTCATACCAATCCTCATAATTGGTTCCAGTTAGACTCTTGATGGCAGATAAAGAGAGAGACAGAGCCGCATTGCCATAAGCTGAGGAGAATATAAGAAAATTTGTTATGCATGTGGAACAAGAAACATGCACCCATAAATGTCTCCATTAGGCAATCTTATATCCATGCTAGAATCTTATTCAAAATAGACTTTTACGCACTATGCTAGAGCCCAAGATACATAGAAAGCTCTTACGCATGATAAAGCAAAATAATTAAATACAAGGACTTAAAATGACCCGCTACCGAAAGAGTAGGACTAGGCCACCAAGTGTCAAGCACGTAACTATTATTTTTATTGTCCTAAGCATCCTACCAAATAATGGTTTACCGACTGGACAAATTCATTATCCGTATGGATCTTAGTATAATATCATTAGAATCAATAATAACAGCTCCGATAATTTATCATGACTAGTTCCACGAGAGGTGGGTACATAGCCACTCTAAACCATCGGTATTTCATTAAAATGACATAATCCATATAAACAAAAAATTCTATTGATTTTCTGGGTTTTCTTGTGGACATATTTCAGGGTAGTAAAAATAGTACCATGAACAGATTAAAAAACCTTCATTCCTTAATTTCCAAGTGGTCGAAACAATGATATTTATTCAGCTATAATGACCACAGAAATAAGAAATGGGTCCGCAAAAAATATTGTTCAAAGTTACCCAAACAATAGCTATAGACAAGATTTCACTATGTTCCAAGATAATATATTATTTTATCTCCAGAACCCAACAATCAGTTATTCTCCCATTGGTTGCAGAGAAAATGCATGCCAAACCGGTATATTCCCATTTTGAGTTCCATTAATCCCATAAAATGCCGAAATTGAGTATAGTTAAACTTTTCAAAACTTTATATATATGAGCACTCATGCATGTTACAAGAAGTATGAAGACCAAAAGACAAAAAATGTGGACCATGAAAGAAAACAAAAATAATAAAGATAACATGGCATTATGGGTATAGGTTATATAAAATAGTATGTTTGTTCTTTAGAATCTCACGCATGAAGACCCAAAAAAAAATATGTGGGCCATGAAACCAAAATATAATAAGGACAACATCATGGAGTTTATATAAAATATGTATACTTGATGTAGTGCCTTTTAAAATAATAAGGAATATGGGCAAATCTTACCGGTAGGCAAGTCTTGTGAATTTAATAAGAACAAAAGCATTATGGGCATGTATTTAATAAGCACAAAAAACTTATGGGCAAACATAAGTACCGGTGAGGCAAAGCTTATGAATTAAATAAGAACAAAAGCATTGTGGGTAAACATAAAACAAAAGCCTTCAAGTATTTAATAAACATAGCATTAAGGGGCAAACTTAAGTACCGGTTGTTTAAAAACAAAATATATATAACTAAGCACCATTAACATCAGACAGTGCTGCTAATAGTAACAAGCACTTGATGATAGTGCTTCACCACATTTTTTTTTTTTTTTGAAAGACCAGGTACAGTATTTTGCAGGAAGACGAACAGTAGCTGTGCTAATTTTCTTGGACTATGAGGATGAGATTTATGCTGTTCTTACTGAACAGGTATAGTATAGAAGTTATTAGTTTTCTTGTGATGTTCTGTTTTAATTTCTTGAACTACCTTCTCCCTCTCATCAAAAACAAAAAAGCAACAGCAAAACAAAAAAGGAACACAGCCATGAAAATAAAAAGGTGCTCTGATACCAATTGTTAGAAGTTCATCTTATATTATTTTGTGATAAACTCTTCTTATAATCAAAGCACGTGTTCAAGTAAATTAAGAGTTCATACCTCCAGAAAATTGTGATGAATTATCCATGCTAGCTTTATGATTCCTGCAAAGGATGTGCAAATTTCTTCTATGGAGAAAACTACTCTCTACCCTTAGAATTTTTGTTATGTCTCAACAACCAGAAAGAGCTGCTGACCAAAGACATTAAAAGGAAACTCAATGGGCCAGTTTCCATTAGCAAGGGTGAGAGTAGGGGCCTCCATATGTTTACTAGTGTGGCCCATCCCATTATGGGCTTAATGACCAAATGTAATGCTAGTCCATATAATACAAATACATACAACATTAAAAACATCTAAAAAGAATTTTCTAAAACTAGTTTTTAAAAGACTCATTTTAGAAATAGTTTTTAAAAACCATGTCTGAAAACTGATACTCAAACATGTTTTATGATTTTGAAAACAATTTTCAGTTTTTGAAAACTCCAACCAAACATGCCCTTTATCTTTTTTTACTTCTGTTGTTCTTAAAGATATTTCCTTTATTAAATGAAATTCAGGTTTACATAAAAAAAAAATTGATTATTGATAGATGATTAAACCTATAAATATTAGTTAAAAGTTGCTTTGTTAGGATGCGTGGCTCATTTTCCTGGGGATCTTTGATTATTCACAGAAGTGCCATTTTATTCTTGTGGAATAGTATTGTTCTCTTTTATTGCCTGGGAAAACCTATTAGCCCATGTGAAAAAAGTTATTCGCCAGAAATGCTTGTGGTAGAACTAATGAAAAAGATAAAGAAAGAGAAAAGAAGAAATTCTTTCGAGCACATGTTCTTGAGAGAAAGGAAAGCATAGATTGGAAATCATTTATTTTGTCCATTATTTTTGTCTTATCTTTAAACTCGATAAATAAAAAATATTACATCATGTGGAGATTTTAAAATTTTTATTTTTATTATTATTTAAATATGTTCATTAACACTCAAGTTTTTATAATTAAATAATAAACAAATTGAATTACTATACATCACCACTCTAAAAAATTGAACTTCTTTAATAGTAAGTTGATGTTTTGATGATACCCATTAATTGGTTTCTTTAGTTTTCGGGTAGTGATCCACTTTTGTACATTAAATTCCTTTTTATCTTTTTCTCACTCCTTGTCTAATAATCTTCAATTTAAGATCCAACGAGAATTGCTTATGAGCAAGGAATTAAAAAAAAGGAAGAAAATCTTTAAAAATATTCAAGAACTATGTGGAGGGAACACTCATAGTCTCTAATCCCAATCGAGAAAAAGCTGTTTCTCTATGCAAGTTAAAGAGATCTCTGTCTCAGAGATTGTGCCAAGGGTCCCTCCCTATCTTCAATTGTGTTCTATTTAGGGTCTAGCTACTTAGCAAGGGAGAGGGACTACTGGGTTTTAGCTGCACTGAGATCCATAGCAGCCGCTTAATTAATTTGCTTTTTATATATGAGTCAAAAGTCTAGAATGTACTAAGCAATTAGAGCAAAGGATTTCCCTTGATGTTATAATATTCTTTTACAGTTTTACCCTTTTTTTTTTTCTTGAGCTACCGTCATAAGGAGGAATTCTTGGTTGTATCGGGTGCAAGTCAAAAATTTTGCATCGGTTAGAAACTTTAGTTATAATTTTTAGGAACTTCATTAATAACGTTCGTACATATTCAAATAATATTATTAGTGAAATTTTCAAAAATTACCAATCAAATTTTCAACCAATGCAAAATTCTTGATTTGCAGCCGATGCAGCAACAAATTTTTCCATAAGAAGAGTGCTACCATCATAAGAAGGAGGAGTTCTTGGCTAAATCAAGAATTTTGCACTAGTTGGAAACTTTAGTGGTAATTTTTGGAAACTTTACTAGTAACGTTTGTGCATACTCAAATAACATTATTAACACTACAAGATAAATCACTTCCGTCAGTGTTTTATTTTCAGAAGCGCCACAATGTGCAAATATCGACGTTTCTAAGCGCCAGAATAGGAAAAAACCCATTTCATATTGCGGTGCTTGTAAGCGCCGAAATATGAGTACTGATTGCGCTATACTAGCACATGGAAGTGCTAAAATTATCAATTATAAATTTGGTCATATTTTAGCGTTTCAAAGCGCTGCTCTGTGGTCCGGTCATGTATCGGCGCTTCAAAGTGCTACTATACAACGCGATCATATAATGGCGCTTTGAAGCGCTGAAATAGGCCAAAGAAACCCGGCTAAATTACCTCGCACTATAGAGGATAGAAAGTTGGAAAAACAGCACGAACAACAACGTCTTCTTCGTCAATCAGCTCGTTTCTTAGTCAAGCCGCACACGATTTGTTCGAATCTTGTATGTACTTTCCTCATCTCTGTATGCTTTTAGACCTTTTATACAGTTTCATTGAGTTATTTGGCTTTGGAGAAAATTGGGGGAAAATTTATTTTCAGAGATGTCATATTGGGTCATGTAGAACTAAACAAAGACCTTTCTTTTTACTGTTAATTCGAGTCTTTCCGCTGTTGTTCTCTTATAAGTAGCTTTTTGATTTATTTGATGTTTTTACTGCTCGAATTTTCTAGCCATTGGAATGTCGAAATCTATTTCATTTTTTCGTTTGTACTTAGCTGGAGGGCAAGGGCAAGTAGTGGGGGGAAGCGTGGCTGGATCGTTGGTGGCATCTAGGCTGGTGATGGTGATTGCGGTCACGTTTTTGAATGCTACTTATGAGGGGTTGCCGCTGGAGGAAGAACAAGAAAAGGGTGGTAGTGGTGGCGCTACCCAATGGCAGCTCGGTGGTGGTGGTTCACCGCCGGGGATTGGTGGTGGGAATCAGCAAGGGGGGATAGAGGATGGTTCAATAAGGATGCCACCTTATAATTTACCACCAAATTTGGTGGCAAATGAGGCACAGTTGAATTAAGAGGATTATGTTAGGGTCATAGGAGGACACCTTATTAATTAGAAGCTACTAAAATAAGAAGAGAAAGGGAGAATTTTTTATTGTAAACTGAAATTCAAACCCAAGAGGGGGGAGAATTGAGTTTTAAAAACTTTTTGCTAATTAACCTGAAAGATTTTAAACAATTTAATACACAATGCACACAATCCAATAATACGCTTGTAAGTAAATGAGTCAAGGAAGAGAATATGTAAATTTCGTTTATAGTGGTTCGGCAATATCAAAATCTCTCCGATCCTACGTCCACTCTCTTCAAGGAACCTCCTTGAAGTAATCCACTAATCGTTAGTCGAGAAACTTCACGGGTATTGCACAAACCTCACAAATAATCTCTTCCTCACGAAAGTTACAACGAAATGTTTAATCCTAAACATTCTAAAAGTTACACCAACTCTTTCTCTTTACAATAAATTGTATTAACTGTAAAGTAAATGGTAGAGAGATAGCAATGAATGCTTTTTACAAATGAAGAATATCTCTCTTTCAAGAACAAGCTTAAAGAATGACTCACAATGAATTTTTCAAAGCTTTTGAGAATTAATAAGCTATATGATGAATTGAATATGCTATCTTGCTTTTTTAAATTCTCATTGAAGTGGGTTTATATAGCCTTGAACTTATATGGCCGTTTGACATTGACTTGGTAGTTTTAGGGCATTAAATGCTTAAGTCTCGCGTCTCAAACGGTCATATTCTTGAATTACCAATCGACTAAGTCATTGTACCAGTCGATTGGGTCATTGAACTAGTTGACTGGGTCCTATTACCAGTTGACTGGGAACTTACTATCCCTTTTCCCAGTCGACTGGTATAGAGACCCAATCGACTGGGTTGTCCTTAAACCCAGTTTTTGTGTTTCAAAACAGGTTTTTGACTTAGAAACATTTTTGTATTTTAGTTTTGTCAAAGCCTTTTGTAAATTGAGCCATAGATCAAGCTAAGTAATTGAATTTAGATATTTACAAAGTGATTCAATTACCTTAGTGCCTATTCTTGGTCTTCTATCTTTTTTTGGTGTCTGAACGTGCTGAATTCTTGCATCTTATTTATGTACTGAATGCTTTTACCACTTAAGCACTTAGATAAAACTGTTAGTGTAATTTAAGTAGTGTTTTATCATTATTAAAATCAAATGTGGGTCAACAATCTCTCCCTTTTTGATGATGACAAAACTAAGGAGAGAAAAAACAGTTTTAAAAACTAAGTATTGGCTCTTTGAAAAATTTGGACAGAGTTTCCTCTATTTTTCTGATAAAAACCAACCTGCAAGCATTTAAATACAGTAATATCAATCCCAACCATAGCAATGCAAGATATTTTACACTTGTTAACATGTTCGGAGCAATGCTCCTCCTAAATTTATATTATCTTAGTTTACAACAGATTTTCTCTTTTTTTCCCATGTTTTGACACCAGTAGTAAATGGGGTGTAAACCTGAAAAATAAGCAATTTAATTACTATAGACATGAAGAAAAGGCATAAAAAAACTTGTGGACAAAAACTAGATATTAACCGGAGTTAGAAAAAATTCCCAAGAAGAATCAGAAGTTTACACATTAGCTTGAACAGTTAAAGCATCTAAATGAGCAAGAAGAGCTCAAACTAAGCAACCATATAGCTTAAAAGCAAAGCACATACATGAGCTAAAAGCTAAATAAGTGAAGAGTAAGCAAGTATATACAAATATTCATACATCACAAGCTTAAGTAAGCTGTGTGGAAAATCGAGTATAACTCAAGCATATGAATGTATACAAAGAAAAGAAATGTTCATGCTAAAACATCCATGGAGCTATGTATATAAAAAAATGATAAAGACGAATAACTCAGCGAGCTGGGGAGTTAGAGCTGTCACAGAGGAGATCTCGAATCTCTACCAAAGAGCTTTCCGAGTGCTCTCGGAGTAACTCGAAATCATCCCAGAGGGTGCTGATGTCATAACGCATGTGATCTATATCAGTTCACACCATCTGGAAGCTCTGGTCGATGGAATAGCTCAAGCTCTGGAATCCCGACTGCATGGACAGTTGGAGGCTCACAATAGCCTGTAGTATGTCATCGTGACCAGCCTAACTAGTACTTAAGCCACCATGTCTAGCATACTGTGGACTAGGGTATTGCCTGTCAGTGTCCATAGCAATGGGAGGAGCTGCATCACCAAGCATCTCCTCGTCCTCCTCGCTGTCATCATCATCACCGATCCGTATATTCTTTCTAACCTTGGAATGGACCATGCTATTTCAGATCATGCACCCTATCTTCTTTAGTGAAGAGACATTGATAATATCTTTGGGGCCGATCTCTTGAGCTTCAGAGGCAGACAGAGGGATGTTGAAGTGCTGAAGGATCAAGATAACGAGCATCCCATATGGGAGACACCCGGAGTCTTATGCTTCGTTATTGATCATATTGGCTAGCAAGAGTGGGTAAATATTGAAATGGTGTCTAGTTTTGAGACATTAAATCAATACTATGTCCATTTTAAATATATAACCCCGACTCTTGAGTCTAGGGTGGATGGTCCAACTCACTATAAGGTTGAACAATTTTGAGTCGAGGGGCATGTTACTACACTAGTGAAATGTAGTGGGTCGAAAGACATAGTTAGGGTCTCTCCTAACTATTTGACATGCCTCCTCGTGGTTAAAATTGTCTGATCATCCATCCAAACTCCATTGGACCCCTCCTACGGGGATTCTCAACAGGTTGACCAAGAGGTCAGTGTTTACTTCAAATTCTATGCCCATTACACTGGTCTTAAATCTAAGAGCTAGTGGACTGTGTTTAACCAAGTTGGTATAGAATTGATGAATGAGGCGATGGTAGTATTTTTGGTGGATTTTGACAAGGGCTTAGGTGAATCGCCTCAAAAGCAGGAAAAATATCAAAGTTAGAATGGTGAATAGAATCGAAATATACAAATCTACCCGTCATGACTTTTTTGTGTCTAATGATAGTGGTATACTTATTTTTGGCGGCGAGGTTCCAAAACAGAGAATCATCAAGCTCTGTCCTCGCCTGCTTGCTCAAAGAACCGGCTATCCCATTCCCCCTGGAGTCCGTTGTCGTGGACTTGTGTGATCTTGACTTCGTGGGTGCGTGAAGTTCAACAATGGTTTTCTTAACACGTATTCTCTCAGACATTTTGGAAAAAATCGTTTAGAGAGTTGTTTTTGGGAAAGAAAAAGGTTTCAACCGTGAAAAGTTGAAAAAAAAAACTGTGATTTGAGGGAAGATTAAAAGTTCTATGGAGTTGTTTCAAGAGATTTCGATCTAAAATCAAAGATTTTTTTAGAGAGAAAACTAGGGTTCTTTAAAAATGGCGTAAAATCTGAGAAAAAAATGAAGCAACTATATATAGAATTGCGATACCAGTAGACTGGGTCCTTCATAATTTGAGAATTTTTTGATATACCAGTTGATTGGGTCGGGATACCGGTCAACTAGGTAAATTAGCAGTAAAATACCAGCCGACTATATATTAACGACAGCTTTGGTTAAGGCAACTCTAAAATAAAGACACAGTCCTATGTGACATCAAAATAAACATCATCTCCACCTGCCAATGACATCTAGTGTCTAAGTGCCTTGATTTATTCTCACAAAACGGTAGACCCAGGAAAATTAACTTGTCCTTCACTGACTTAAAAACGAACGGGATACCTTTGAATTTGAAAAGGGATTAAAATGAGCTGTTAAAAATAGTGAGTTGATTTGTTTTTGGAACTATAATTTCTTAGAGGATAGACTTTTGAAAAGGAAAGCAATATGTTTTACTATTCTGCTTTGTACTTTGACTCTATTCCTGATGATGTATCAAACTTATTCTAATGATCTATATGGCTAGTTGTAGCTATATTGTTTGATTTTATTTCTGTTCTTCTTTTACATGAGGTTTTATGAAAAAATATGGGAAACTCTGCCCGTTTTTCTGTAAAATCTAATTGCTTAACTTTTGTTCATTTTGTTTTATGTAACTTTCACTGCAAATAGCAACTCACTCTTTGGGAGAGTTTGTTTATTATCATTTTTATTTCTTAATTGTAGGAGACTGTTGAGGCGTGGCCAAACTTGTTGTTTCAGGATCTTCTGATGCTAGTAACAATTTAAAAATAAAAAATGAAGTCGTCGCGGAACTTATGAGTGAAGAGACTTTTGGACGTGTATGAGGTCAAGGGTTTGGAGTTAATCCCACCGACGTGTTTGGATTTTTATCTCAAATTAAGAATTATGTGGGATACAATGAAGCTTATGCTAAATAGATACATAATTTGAAAGCACAAACATAAGAAATCTATAAAAAGCATGAGCATCAAATTCAGGAAATAACGATGAAGCACCATGATCAAATGACCAATATGCAGTCCCAAATGGATAAGCTCAAGTCTTTACTACAAGGGTTGATTAATGGAGGATCTTGTATTTGATTTCAAGTGTAATGATACTTAAAAGAATTATTGACACTTCATTCAATTACTTGGTTGTGTATGAATTTACATGGTTAAATATGAATATTTTTTGTATTATGAAATGACTTAGGTATTGAAATTTGAATTTATATGGGTTTGATGATATATATTGAAGAACAGAGGTTAATTATATATATATATACATATACATATATATATATACATATACATTGAAAAACATAAGATAAGTGTATCATAGCGCTTTGAAGTGCCACAAATATCTCGTATTGTGGTGCTTTTGTAGCACTTCAAAGTAAGCGCCACAAAATTATTTACGTATTGTGGCGCTTTAAAGCGCCAATATATGTCTAAGAAGACCAATATATTGTGACGCTTCTTAGTGCCGGGAAGTACATTGCTCCGCTTCTGCTAAGCGCCGACTCTGGCATTGCGACACCACATATACTGGCACTTAGTAAAAATGCCGATATCACATATTACGATACTTTAAAGCGTCGAAATATACTTAAAAAAGCTCCAACGGGTACAAATTATCTTGTAGTGTAATGAAGTTCTAAAAATTTATCAATCAAGATTTTAACCAACGTAAAGTTCTTAATTTGCACTCGATGTAATCAAGAATTTTTCAATAAGAAGAGTGCTAAGGACCTTCACTTCATCAATAGCAAACGAACCTTCGCTCCAATATTCCACAGATTTACACATAAAGTTTAACAATACCGGTTGCAGTTGCAACATAAAATAATTAAACAGATAAGCAAAAATCAAGAATTTATCTTTCCATGATTCCATCTCTCCATTCACAAAATACCCATTACAGTCCTTCATCCCCAATAGTCAATCTCTTTCTTCCCCCATTCATCTTTTCTCTTCAAACAAATCAACACATACACGATTCTTTCTCTCTCTCTCTCTCTCTCTCTCTCTCTCAGACAGAAGTGGTGGTGCTACTAGTGATAAAGGAGGAGCACAACTCACAAGAGAGTAAAAACCCATTTCAGATCAAATTTCCAAACTGCAAAAAATAAAAGAAAGAAGCACAGGCAGTAGAAACAGAACAGCAATAACAATGGCATCAAATCCATACCCCGCCACACTCCAACTGAATGCCTATTACCAGATCCACACAAACCCTTACCCTATACCTTTTTCTCCATGCATATATACTTTCACTTTCAAACAAGTCCAAATGCTTACTAGCCCATGAAAGACTAGCAATAAATCCCTAGAAAAAAAAAATTATCGATACAAATAAACCAAACAAGAAGCCCAAATAAAGTCTGAATCATCTTACTTATCCGATTTCATGATTTAATTTCTTGAACACACAAAATCAAACTTTAATTTTTAATTTGACAAGGACTTGTGCCTAAATTAATGAGTAAGAATACAAACCTTAACCGTTGAGCTAGTTGTTTTTGTTGTAATATCATTGTGTGTGCTTCATAAATATTTATTACATATTATCTTGTTTAATAATAACTATAAACTATTAAATTAATCACTTACAAGTTACAATAATATAAATTTTTTTAAAAATTACATATAATTTATATATTAATATTTATAAAATTATACTTATAATTTATATGCTCTAAAGAGTTAGTAAAAGTATTAAAGTTTGTTGAAAATTAATTTATTTTAATTATTTTTTTTATTTTATATCATTTATATTATTTTAATTATTTATTTATTATTATAATTTTGAAAGGTTCCAACACCTCAAGGCTAATGCCTCGTCTCATTGGGACAAAATATCTCACCAAACGCCTTCGTCTCTAAAAATACATTTCATAAGCCCTTGTCCAGCAACTATCAATTGGGGATTTTACATATGATAATATTTTACTTGATTTAGGCTCTGATTGGAAAGAAAGAGGAAAAAAAATGATCTTTCTATTATTTGTTAAGAAAAAAAGTTATTAGAAAAAAATTGATGATTAGTGTTTTTTCTCATATGAATAAATTACAATAATCACATATGGATGATTGAGGAGTGAAAGTTAAAATTAACTTTTTAAAATCTTTTTTTGTCCTTTTTATTCTCATTTTCATCATTTTTACTAAATGAAATATGAAAGACATTGATTATCTCATTTTTATTCCATCATCTCTATTTTCCTTTCTCTCACTTTCTCTCTCAACCAATTAGAATCTTAGTCACAACTGGATACATACACGCAAAGTTCAGAATGTCATCCGACCATTATTAGATAGGTTTTGCCTAATGATCTATTATGAATCAGCACTTGTATCTAACCCACATGAGACACTCACTCAACGTTGATAAAAATGCAATCGTTTGCTTTCTGTGTTTTTAATTATTTGTCATAAGTAGTTCCAAAGTAACCCTCCCAAAATGATCTATCATAAATCAATATGAAACTATCACTAAACGTTGATAAGAATGCAAACGTTTGCTTCCTGTGTTTTTAATTATTTGTCATAAGTAGTTACAAAGTAACCCTCAGCAAAATGATCAAGAATGTCTCAAGAAATTATTTGTTGCACCAGACACTGAAAGGTACATGATGAATCAAGCTAGCATCTATTCCGCAGTCCATCATCAAATTCATGTCAACAAGGACAGCATCTTAATAATGACCCTAAAAATTCGTAGGACTTTAATTTGTTGTGTTTGTCCTCTTCCACAATATCAACTAGAATCATAAGTTGTAATTCATTTTTACGGCTACCAATATGATTGCAGCTCCGATCAGTCAAAATATGCTGGTTAGTGTTTTTAGAAATAAAATTTTAAAAATTGTTTTCAGAAACAGATTTTTTTAATAAAAAAACATTTTGGTGTTTTCTATTATTCTCTGCCACTGATTTTCAGTCTTTAAATAATAAAAAAAACTTTAAAAATAGATAATAAGTTTTTTTTTTAAATTGTAAACTCATTATATTGTATTTAAAAAGAAAAACAATTTTTTAAAATAAAAGTTAAATGTGTTTTTAGTAAAAAGAAATAACAAAAAACCTATTTAAAATATTATTTGAAAACAAAAACAAATCCAGGCATGCCCCATAGCCTTCTTCTCCTTTATATTCTGGATTTATTGAAGGAGCTAATTTGATCGCTTAGAAAATGCAAGTTCTGAAAGAGTCAAGATGCGTGATTTTGGATGCATATATATTTAAAGGGCTATAATTAGAGTGTTAAAGGGGTGTAAGTCTCCATCAATTCATACACTTCTTTTGGAATTACTATGAGAAAAGTCGCAAGGAAAAAGAATGAGAGAATTAAATAAGGGTTCGTATAATTATGAAAAATATTTTTTTATTTTGTTTAATTTCTCTAATAATTTAAACATTTTTAACATAATTTAAAAAATAACATTTTTTTCAACATAATATTGAAAAAATTTGAAAACCATTTTTTTGTTTATTAATTTTTTCAATATTGTGTTAGAAAGATAAAATTTATTTTTCAAATTATATTAAGAATATGTAAAATATTAAAAAAATGTTAAGATAATAAAAATAAAAAAAATTTTCCACCCCTAAGTACACCAAAATATCTTGGGTACACCAAAATATCTTGGTTCTTTGTAAGCTAACAATCTTCCTTAGCTTTGGAGGGGCAAGGGGGAAACTGTTAAAAATCTCAGTTGGGTAAAGTTCTCAAAGCTGGTTTTAAATAATTAAACCCTTGATAGCAGGCACCAAATTCGAGGCAACTTAAAAGATCAGAAACCCTCGACTGCATCACTTTATAAAATCATTTATTCTTGTCTTGTTTCTTGGATCAAGAGATATGAAAAAGATGATTATTAACAGAAATATATACGTACATCTCCCAAATCCCAAGTGTTTATGAGATACTGTATAGGATTTCTAGTCTTTCTTCTTTTGAGGAAATGAAATGTTTCACTTTATTTAGTACTTTTAAGGGTATAATCAGTAGTCTTTGGAATCTAGGGCTTCTGGGTCTTACTTCTTTACATTTAGTTTACAGTGCTGAAAACACCAGTAACATTCGCTTGATTAACTATATTTCTATCTTTCTCTCTCTTACACATTAAAAAAAACCAAGTTTATTAATGAATAAAAGGCACAGTTTATCTCAAATACTGAATCTTCACAAATGTATTACTAAGCAACAATTTTTTAATCTCACAACTGTTTCATTAAAATCTGTTTTAAAACTTTTTTGACAACCAAAATCGAAAGTTATATATAAAAAAAATTTCTATGTGAGTGTGTCAATTCAACTCTATCATATTTCTTTCCTTTTCTGGAATTTGAGTTACTTAAAAGAATTTCAACATTCTGATCAGTTGAAAAGAACTAACGTTTTGTTTGGATCTTGAAATTTTGAAAGAAGGAAAAAATCAGAATGAAGATTGAAAAAGCAAAAAAAATAAAATAAAATAGAACATTGAATGTCTTGTTTGGATTTCACATGAAAGTTTAAAATGAAAAACAACATAATTTAAGAAGACTAAGTGAAAAAGATTGGTGCCAACTTTTATTTATTTTGTCGTTTGATCACTTTTCTCGAGGTTTTCATTATATTGGGAAAGACTTCACATGTTAATCGAACATACATTAGAAAGAAAAATAAAGAAACTAGGGTTTATATACATATGGCCAGTACCTCATTGGTTTAAACTTTGGATGAAGGTGATGTTTGTTTTTATATATCAAGAATTTCTTGTGTACAAGGCTTGCTAATTTTTACAACTGGTATTAAGATCTTCATACTGAAAGCAATGTAGAATTCTAAAGTAAATCAAGAGTCAATAAAAGGAATAAAATCTAAAACTAGCAAAATAAATTGTCAATTCATAAACACACAAACTTTATTTGATGACTTTTTTTTCCTTCTACATGTAAACTGGTGAAATTAAGGCATACGGTGAAGATTAGGATTTTAGTCGTCAGCCATTTATAATATTGGTGGGGAATCATGGCTCCCCCAAAGTGGAGAAAAATTCTTTAATTTCAATTTTATATTTAAACCCATCTAGCATAAATTTACATGGATGCCCTCTCCCCACAAACCCAACAAAAGGTGTTACAATTTTTTTTACCCTTATAATTTATAATTAGACCATTTAAACTAAAAGGACCAAATGAAAAAAATGAGTACAAATTTATACCTATTTTTGCCAAACAATTATAGAGAATTTTTAAAAATCTTTCTAGACATGTAGTCTATCCATTTTCGCCTATTTAATTTGTTCAATTATTTTTAAAAGTTATATGTATTAAATTTAACGAAAATTATGTTATAATTAACTTGATTCTTTGAAGGTTTCACTTCAAATATAGAATTAATTACCCAAATAAGTTAGTACTTTATTTAGAATGATGAAATCAAACAATTATTAATGAGATAATTGATTTTCTTTTCAAGCTATGGAATTAAATTAAATAGTTGGATAAGAAAAGGAAATTTCTAAAAAATATTATTGATATTATATAGTTGTTAATATACACGACTAGTCCCGTCTACATTACTAGTTAGCTAGCTCTAATTTCATACATGAATTGATAAATATATATTTTTTTTGTAATTAGCAAGTACGCGTCAAAAATTAAATAGATTTATCATGAGTAAATTAAATAGATTTATTGAATTTTGCTTCGTATTATTGTCTTCCAAACTTAAGTTGAATATAGGAAAACCTAAAATCAATGATGCATTCCTAAGAAGAAAAAAAAAATGCAACCATGAACAATAAGTATAATACTTCCAAAATCATGTTCAAGAATTCAAATATCATAAATGGAGTCTATTTATTTAATTAAAATGTAATTTAATTAGGATTGTGCTCCCGAATATGATTTGTGTGAAGCAACATGAAATCCTATGTGTTTATTTATAGTAGTGTTCAACCCCATATAAAAACTCTTGGCTTTGGCCCGGATGAAGATGCATATCAATTGTAAAAGGGTAAGAGTTTAATGCCTGCTACCAACAAGTTTATTTTTTCTATAAATGTTCTTACTACAAAATTCAATCAAATCATGGAAAAAGCTTGGGAAATAAAGTACATAGAATTTATATATATATATATATATATATATATATATATATATAATTGATAATATAAATTAGTTAAAAGAAACCCTAAGTTTGCAATATGATATATATTTCCATATCAAATATGGTTTCTGCAAGGGTGAGCCGTGATCCATATATAGTTTAATATCATTTTCTATGAGATATTTTCAACTCTACTTTTTTGCTTTAATTGATTGCAATAGGGTCTATTATCGTACGTTCATGACTACTTATATCAGACATGTCGTTCGCTTTATTTTATCAATGATTCTACTTGTTTTAATATGTCAAAACATGCATGTTATTGTATACGCGCGTTTGTTATTCTATAATTAAGCAATGTAACTCATTATATTCAAAAGATTTATATATGATCATAGATTATTTAGACCTAATGCTGTGGCATATATAATTTATTCACACTCAGATCATCATAATAGCAACTAAGCATGCTAAAGTCTAAACTAGTAAGGTGATGCTGCCAAACCACTTCTCTTTCACTTTTCTTCTTTTGCCTGCATGCTAGTGGACACTAGTCACACTACCAGACCAACTTTTATCCCTCTCTCTCTCTCCATTTCCCTACATTTCCCTAAATTTTCTGCCTGCCATGTGTTGTGATATTTCTTGCTCCATTGTGAAATTTTCTTTTATTTATTTTGTTAAATTACTTTTTTTTTATAATAAATATGTCCCTTAGGTTTAGTATTTTGCAAGAGCTTGTGTTCTCTATATTTTGCTCTCTTCTCCTTTGTTCTTCTTTTGTTAAACAAGCTACTAGCTAGTTAGCTCTGATTGGAAAATGTCAACTTCCAACAATGTTCAATCAGAGAAAGTCTGCTACATACCTTGCAATTTTTGCAATACTGTTCTTGCGGTATCTGATTCTGATCTGTGACGCTCCTTCTTTCTTGAGATCTATATTACAAATTTAATTTTCCCTGTATTTACCACTTTTTTGTGCTTTCTTTTGTTTGATTTTTGATATAAATATGTTTATTTAATTACTAACCCAAAAAGAAATGACAGTACTTTAGATCATGGGAAGAGCTAAGTCCTTGCTTGAGTGATGATTTGGTGTTATTTAACTCATATTTAAAAAAAAATGTTGCTAGGGTTTCTTGCTTTTTTAAGTTTTCTTTCTCTTGCATTGAGAAAAGTCACAGAGAGAGAGAGAGCTAGACGGAGAGAGAGGGATTATGAGTTGATCTGTTCTTTTGTTTTCAATAAAAATTCCCCAATCACTATTTAAGTTTTCTTTTTGGGATAAAAATCCCTTTGTGAGTTCTCTTTTTTTTTCTTTCTCATGTCATCCTTCATTTGTGCAGGTGATTGTTCCATGCAGCAACTTATCTGACATTATTACAATCCGATGTGGTCACTGTACCAATCTGTCGTCTGTTAACATGGGAGCTTCCTTTCAATCAATGTCTACCAAATTAGATGTTCAGGTGATTTTTCTTGGTTTTTTTAGAGAAGTTGATTTTTCTTGTTCAAACTAGAAAGAACGGCTACATTTAGGTTTCTATTTAGTATATTTTTAGTTCAATTCAAAGCTTTGAAATTCTGAAGGCTGATTTATGTTTAGGTTTCTATTTTTAGTATATTTAGGTTTCTATTTAGTATATTTTTAGTTCAATTCATAGTATATTTTTAGTTCAATTAAAAATTAACTCTGATTTATGTTTCTGTTTTGAAGTACTTTTTTATTTTATTTTATTTTTGATGCAATTTATAGCTCTGACAATCTAGGGTTTCTGTGTCAAATCTGTGTATTCTACAGCCTTTGAAATCCAGGGTTTCACTGTGGAATCATTTCTTTTTGAGAAAATCAGTTAATTTTTGAGAATTTCAAAGTAAATTTATCTGTCTTTATCTCTCTGGCATTGATGTTAAAAACAACCCTAGCAGCCGCCATAGCCAAACCCTAAAATTTTGGGCTTCTGTATGAGAGTCAGGGTCTTGTCTTAGTTAATTAACAGGGGGAAATAGTAATTTCCTTGAGCCGCCACTTTAATGATTTTCGTTGACATAACATAAATGCTGGGTTTCTTAGGTTAAGTCACCGTTGATTAGCTGACCAATGGTACCAAGTAAATCTCAAAATTACAACTTTGTTTTTGGATCCCTAAACCCCTTTTCTCAAAAAATGTCACAATCTTGATTTTTTAGATCTGTCCACCAAAAAAATTGTGAATTTTAATACAATTGATTATAATCAGGTGATGTATCAAGAAGATGAAGATGTCAAGTTTTTATATTTCACATCGATTAGATAATAAAAAAGTGATTAAGCTATTTCTAAATTAATATTATTACTTTTACTTAAATAATTGAGGTTTTTTTGTTGATTGAATTCAGAAAATTTATTACAAAAGATATTATTATTTAGCTATAATATATTTAAAATTAAAAGTTTTCACTCCAACAGATATATAATCTGCTTAATAATATGAATGACATTAAAGGCTTGCAAATGTCAATCATTCCTGTTCTTCCATCCAATATACTTTAGGATCACAAAGAAAGAAGCTTTTTAAAATGAAATTCTTGGTTATTTTTTTTTTATCATGCTTATAAGTTTATATGTGCTAAGTAGTATTTTGGTTATTTTAATATGATTATCTTTCTGTAATTTCACTAAGCATAAGTGGTGTTATCAATGTGGTTGTGAGATTATCTCAACAGTTGTATCTCTCTCAAATAAAAGTAATGTCTCGATTTTGATCCGGATTATTGTTTCAATAAAAAAATGGTATTATCAACAATTCTATAAATCATTTTGATCAAAGGACCATGAGAAAAAGCTACAGTTTTATCATCTAACACTGCATATCTATCATTCCAACATATATAATATCAATCATGGATTAATTAGTTCTTAATTTCATGCATATTACATTAATTTGTTTGAATAGCAGGCAGCTTAATTTTGTTAATTAAAGATGATTTTCTTGATTTTAATATGTTTATTTTTACTAATTACAAGTATATCTTAGGTTCCCAACTGCTCCTCAATGCAATGCAAAGTTGACATGGCTGCGGGTTCCTCTTCCAAATGCAAGAAGAAGCTATCAAAGCGAGCATTACCTGTAAATCCCCCTGGAGAAAAGGTCGTGAACCGACGTGAGTCATCCCCTTAACCTGGATTAATTATGTAAATTGACATTATGTACTAATTAATTTTTAAAGATTTTTTTCTACAATTTTATTTTTTTCAGCTACTGAAAAGCGGCACCGGGGGCCTTCAATATACAATCAGTTTATAAAGTAATTATTAATTAATGACGATTTTTTTCAGTCTCTTGAATATTTTGAACTTTTCCATATATATGAATTCACAATTGTTACAAGTTCTTCACTATTTGTAAATAAAAAATGGTATATGTAGGGAGGAGATTCAAAGGATTAAGGTGAACAATCCTGACATCAACCACAGGGAAGCATTCAGTACTGCCGCGAAAAACGTACGTAAAATATACAAAGTTTGGCATTGGCGGCCAAATATTAAAAAGAAAAAAAATAAGAAATTAATTTTTTTTTTTTTTGGTGAATATTGACTTAGCTTCTTACTTTGTTAGTGGTCACGCTTTCCTCACGTTCATTTTGGATTGATGTTGGAGAGCAGCAATGAGGCTAAGCTTGATGATGTAAGTTCGTTTTTTCACTAACTAATCCAATGACGAGTAAATTTTTGGAAGATGTTTTTTGGTAAGTTAAGAGAAGATAGAGGAATCACACTCGAGTCCTCCCTACGAAAAATTCAAAGATGATTACTAGGTCAAGAGAATCGGATTTTCAGCACAAATTTCTTGATGAGTGATCATTTGGATGAGTTTTATATATCTATTTTCATATCAGAAAAAAAATATATATTATTTAGTTTTCGAAGCCTCTGAATTTGTAGTGCATATAGTAGTTTAATTTTCTCATTTTTCAGTTTTATTTGATTGTGATAGCTTTAATTAAGTTTAAAAGAAAATTTTAATGTATTTATGGTTAAGATTTCCTTACGAAGAGGACACGTTTCGTTGATGTACACTTGAAAAGGAAATTTTAATACATCGTCAATCATGTCACACTAAATTTTTTCTTTTAAGTTTAATTTATGAGATCTTTTTCATACAAAGGTTATATACTTGAAATTAATTTAAAATTTTCTGCTTATTGATTTCATAATGCTAATGTTTGGTTGGTGATAGTATATATATATGCGGTGATCCTGATCGTGACTTTGATGCATGTTGCAACCCTAGTTCCTATGAATTATCTCGCTGGTTATTACTGTACCTTTTTTCCCCTCTTTAAATTGATTACTAACTTTGTGCAGGGATCTGAGGAGCATTTTGGAAGGCTGCACAGCTGAATATATTGATGGTGATTTTACTTTTTCAAGACCATTTCAGCTGGAAAATCTATGTACTTATAAATTGACATAAAGAAAGCCTTTGCTTCAGTACTGTTTTAAATAAGGATATATATTTTTGTTAGTTGTGATAATTAAGGGTTGGGACATAATGGAACTTCCGATGTCCTCTATAAAAGAATTGTATGATTATGTATTGCCTATATGTATTCGTTATAAGTTTATTTATTATGTGACTGTCAGCTTGAAGTATACTTGGTAATTATTTTCATTTTTCATTTTTGATGATGTGGTTGCGCAAAAATAAAAACACTTTCAAGAATAAATCTTTGGTATCCTTTGATTGGATCAAACTTCAGGAAGTTCTTTTTAAAAAAAAAATAATGTTGATGATTCAATGAGAGGCAAATTGGTCCTACTAGAATTGGAAGAATTTGGCGGGTATGAGTTATGATCGGTAGAAAGGAAAAGTGTGAGGAAGGAATTGAAGAAGCAGAGAAGATGAAAGTATTTTTTAAAAGAAAAATGAGATGAAAAAAGAGTAAGATTATTGATGTTTTTTTTTCTAAATGAATAAATTACAATTTTCTCAAATTGAAGAAATTCTTATTTACATTCGATGCAAAAATGGTATTTGCACTGTAAGAATTTTTTTTCAAATTGAGATGAATGGGGTGAAAGCTAAAATTAATAAGCTAATTTTTTGCCATTTTTTTTTCATAAATACTTAAAAAATACCATTTTTTTTATTTATATTTATTGTTTCTTGGTCTTTTCTTTCTTCTTCTTTTTCCTTCATCTTTATTAATAGAGCCAAAAAGTATCGGTGAGGCTGATTTGAATTTGGGATAGCTCCAAAACATTAAAGAAGCTCTGATGTCATTTGCTAGCTCAGTTAGGAATCTTATTCCGAGTTAATCATTGAGAGTGATTCAATATCTGCCATTATTGATTAGTCTATTCTCCGGACAGATAATGATAGCCTTTGCAGTCTTTATAAGTGTAGGATTTTGGTTTTTGACACAAAATACCATCGATCAATTTAGAACATTAGAGTCGTTCCAGTGATGATAGCCTTTGCAGTCTTTATATATACATACTATTTTTTGAGTGTTTAGAACATTAGAGTAGATCCAGTGATAATTGACAAAAAAAAAAATTTATTGATGATTTATGTAATTTATCATTTTGTCATTAATAAAACTCGTTGTTAGAGTATACAGTTTGGGTTGAAAAATCGAGTCCAAGTAAAATAGAATAAGAAAATCTGACAAGACTTTTTTAATTACATAAAAAAGAACATCATGAAAATTCAAAAAAAAAACTACACCACCACATTTTAAATCCTACCAACAAGTTAAAAGGGAGATATCCTTAACCAACTCACTATACAAACACAAGCTAATAAAAATTGGTTTATTTTGAGGTCTTTTATATTCGGTTATGGAGAAGATTTATTTACATGTTTCGTGTAATTATTTAAGATTCAACACATAATTAAATAGTCATTATTTACAAGATAGTTTTTCTTATTAGAAGGTTATTATAGACCTATGGAATTCTCTTCTCATATCCTTCAATCTCTAAGATAAACAAAAATCAATTCTAATTTTTTGTGCGACGATAAATAACTTTACAAATTAATTTCACCACTCAAATCTTTTGTATCCTTGCCAATAATTAAGGCGATCATTATGTATGCACTTTTCATTTGTTGTTGAATGCTGACTCTAACTGTAAAATTTGATAAAATAGTGAAAGTTTTAAAAATTGAAAAAAAAAATGGGTTGAATATTAGATATTTTGGAAGTTGGTAACAGTTTTTCACTATCTTCCATATGATATACTCTTTGTTTGATTTTGATGACATCTAATGAACTAAATGTAAATCAATAAACACAATTACGAAAGCGGAGATGTTTGAAAACTTATTAAAATATATTTAAATATATCAATAATTTTGAAGCAAAAATTATTTAAATTTACTCATTCCAGCATGCTTAAATTATATGTTGTCTAAATTGGCTGTGTAACATCTGTTATTAGAATTATGTGTTCTTTTAACTCTTGAATTTTGCTATAATCTTCATCTTGCGTTTGATATTTATGTAATGTGAATTCATCATAATTTTATTTTTTTTGAAAAATCATTTACAGATAAAACAGAAACATAATACCATGTGTCACCAGAAACACTACCAGCAACAGAGGGAGAATATCTTAAATCTATGAATTTTGGAGATATTTCAGGATACCAACACCACCACCAAGTTGGAAATTCAATTTTCGATCGAAATGTGAAATATGGCCGTCTAACTCCTCTGGAATCAAGCGTTTGTTCATGTCGCGTGTGGCCTTTGTATCTGCGCACACAAGATTTGACTTTTTTCTTTTTTTTATTAAATTATTAAAATAATCTTACCTTTTTCTTGTATTAAAAGATATTCTCGTCTACAGAGATTAAGGCACAACGTTAACCTACTGTGAGATAAATTGGCAAATGTCTCTCATATATATATATATATATACCCAAAAATTAACATTAGCTACGTTTTTCAGGGAATAATTAAACATGTGATGATGCAATTTTTTTTTCTTCTAATCATTATTCAATAAATCACACATACATACAAGAAGAAAATAAAGGTGGTTATATAGATTAACACGAATGTCAACTCTAATAAACTATATTTTATTATTATTTATATTAATATTATTATTATTAATTCATCGATGTTTTAATGATCATAATAAATAAATAATTTGACATTAATTATTAATATTAGTATCTCAATACACGCCACACATGCATGCGTTGATATTCTCTCTTTATTTTTTTTGAAATTGGTAAATACAAGTTATGAGAATAGCCTTTATAAATGCTAAAAATGATGTGATTTTTTCAAGTCAGTAAAACAAAAATAAGTATACTTTATATATCCATGTGAAAAAATGAATAACCGATGTTAACTTCACTTGGAATAAATTTTTGTACTTTTTTATTTACCGTGATGATGTAACTTATCTTAAATTCCAAACATCTACACACACTACAAGTAAATGACACATGTCGATGCTTTATTTCCGACGCTTCATACAAACGCCGCAATATTCAAAGAACATACATCAGCGTTTCAAAGCGCTATTATATGCGAATCTTATTGCATATTTCGGCGCTTCTAAGCGCCACAATATAACGGTGCTTGAAAGTGCCGGAATATGCTCGAAACTTATTTCATATTTCAGGGCTTGGAAGGGGTGAAATATGCTCCATTTCATATTCCGGAATTGATAGGTCCCAATAAAAGATATTACAAATGATAAGTGAATTGTTTTCTCTTCGGGTGAGAAAGTACCGCACGGTTTAGATAAAAAATGATTTCTCCCCTTTTCGTTGATAACTTTTGGCTACTTAAATAAGTAAAGTTAAGTACCAACAAACCGAAACAAAAGGGAAACTAGAAACTAACAACAACACATGAAAACACACGTAAAACAGAGCATAACTGCATGAAATCAAAGTGACATAAAATTCACAACTACTGAGGACCCATTCGCAACTAAAGACCCATTCGCACGTAAAACTCTCACTGCTATGACCCAGTCCCTCCTGCATTGTTCTTCACGTGTTTAATGGCCCCGTACGTTGCATGCATGCTGCATGCAACGGTCTTTCATGTCCTAGCTTATCCCAAATATTTGGGATTCGGTTTATGGCCCTTCTCAGATCGTCGTGGCCTATCAATACCTCCCTCATCAAGTGGATCCTTATCCTCAAGGTCCATATTCGGAAACATCTCCTGTAGCTTATTTGTTGGCTCCCACGTTGCCTCCTCGGCTGGAAGATGTTTCCATTGCACTAAGCTTTCTTCAACAAGCTGGGTTCCTTGCTTGATCCAGCGGTAGTCTAAAATATTTTGAGGCTCCAATATAACTACCCCTTCATTGGAGAATGGTGGTAAACTCAGCTTGTTTTGTCTCAGCAATCCCCCTGTTGTCTTGGTATCGTTTAAGCAGTGACACATGAAACACCGGGTGAACGTATGCCATTTTCGGTAGCTGTAACTTGTATGCGACAGGTGCGATCTTCTCTAGAATCTGGTAGGGTCCATAAAAATGGCTAGCTAGCTTTTGATGGACCCATTTGAAGACCGTTTGCTGGTGGTATGGGTGCAGTTTCAAAAGTACCCATTCGCAGATGTCGAAGGAAATGTCTTTTCTCTTTTGATCTACCATCTACTTCATTCTATTCACTGATTTTTCTAAGTTGGCTTTCAGTTGTCGTAGCAATTCATCTCGGTTCATGAGTTGTTAGTCAACTTCGTGTACCGGTGACAGTCCTTTATTGTACATCGGAATGGAGGGTGGCAGTCTTCTATACAGCGCCTAAAAAAGGGTTATCCCTGTCGAAATATGGTATGTTCTATTATACCAATATTCAGCCCAAGGTAGGTAGTAGCACCATTTTCGTGGCCACTGATGAACAAAACACCGAAGATACTTTTCGATGCAGCGATTAATGACTTCTGTCTGGCCATCCATCTGTGGGCGATATACGGAACTGAGCTGCAGTTTGGTGCCCGATATCTTGAAAAATTCTTGCCAGAAGTTGCTGATGAAGATTGGGTCCCAATCAGTAATAATGGACTTGGGCATCCCGTGAAGCTTGATGATGCATTCCACAAATTTTTCTACCACATTTTTTGCAGTAAAAGGATGGCTTAAAGTAAGAAAATGTGCAGACTTACTAAACCTGTCGACAACCACCATAATGGTGTCCCTTCATTGCGAAATCGGTAATTCCTCAATAAAATCTAAGGTGATGTCGTCCCATACTTGGCAAGAGATTGGCAGTGGCTGAAGAAGCCCAGCTGGAGCCAATGTCTCGGCCTTTTTCTTCTGGTATCCCTCACACCCCTTGACATAGTTTTGCATTGCTCTATGCATCCCAGGCCAATAAAACGATTGTCCTAACTTCTTGAACGTATGCAAGATGCTTGAATGATCTCCTATCTCGGTGTCATGCATTTTGTGTAACAGCTTAGCCCTTAAGGATGCATCGTTCGGAACGTCGGCCCTTCTTTTGTATAGTAGTAGCCCTTGACACCATGTATATGATCCTCCAGGTTGTTCTATGGCCACACAGCCCATTGACTGAATGTACTGGTCCTCATTTGAAGCTTTTTTAATGTCTTCCCATATATTAACCTGTGAAAGAAAAATATGGTTAAGAATGGGATTACCTTGCTTGCGTGAGAGGACATCGGCTACAGAGTTTTCACTGTTCGGTCGATAAGTAATTTTGTGGTTGTAGCCCAAGAGCTTAGCAACCCATTTTTTTTGCTCCGGGGTTGCTATTCTTTGTTCCAAGAAATACTTGAGACTACGTTGATCTGTCCGAATATAGATTCTTTAGCCTAAAATGTGAGACTGCCACATGCATATGGCTTCTACGATAGCCAACATCTCCTTAGCGTATGTCGACCAAGATTTCTTGGTCATAGCTCGACTTATGTACGCCACTGGTTTGCCTTGCTGGGACATGCTCATTCCAATTCCTTCCCCGGATGCATCTGTTTCAATAGTGAAGGCATTGTTGAAGTTAGGCATGGCCAATGTAGGAGTGGTTGTCATGGTCTGTTTGAGAGCAAAGAATGCGGCTTCAGCTTTCTCATGCCATCCGAATTGGCTTTTTTTGAGAAGATTGGTGAGTGGCCGAGCTATAATGCCATAATTCTGGACGAACTTATGGTAATATCTTGTCAAACCTAAAAACCTACATAGTTTCGAAATGTTAGTAGGTCGAGGCCAAACTACCATAGCAACAATCTTACTTTCACCCACCTTTACGCTCATGCAATTGATAATGTGCCCCAGGTACTCAAATTCTTGTTGCCTAAATACACACTTGCTAGCTTTGACAAAGAATTAGTGCTGCCTCAATATTTCAAAGGTCTACTTTACATGCACTAAACGCTTGTCCCAATTAGAACTATAGATCAAAATATCATCAAAGAAAACTAATATGAATTTGCGAAGATGATGATGGAAGATAGAGTTCATGATAGCTTGGAATGTAGAAGGTGCATTACATAGGCCAAATGGCATAACCAAGTATTCATAATGTCCATTATGTGTTCGGAAATTAGTTTTATGGACATCTCATGGATTTACTCGTACCTGATGGTACCCCGTCCTCAGATCTAGCTTGGTAAAGTAGAAAGCACCGTAGAGCTAGTCTAACATATTATCAACTGTGGGGATAAAAAATCGGTCTTTAATGATTGCGGCTTTGAGCGCGTGATAATCTGTGCAAAAATACCAGTTCATGTCTTTCTTTTTCACTAGCAAAATGGGTGATGAGAAATGAGTAGTGCTGGGTCAAACAAGCCCTGATCTCAGCATATCTTGGACCTGTTTTTCAATCTCGTTCTTTTGATAATAGGCGTATTTGTAAGGCCGAACATTAATTGGCTCGGTTCCTTCTTTAAGAATGATACCGTAATCAACCTCCCGTGTTGGTGGTAAGCTCGAGGGCTCTGTGAACTGATCAAAAAATTCTTGCAATATCTCCTGCATGTTTGGATGAATATTCTATTGTGGTTCCTTTTGGGCAACTTGGAAGCATAATGCAAACAACTCCTAGCTAGGGTGAATTTCCTTAAATAGCTCTTTGAGTGATGTTCAGATGTCTTGCCCATCAATGTCTACCAATCTCCTGGTCTGGTTCTCCTACAAAAATTCCATGGTCAACTGTTTCCAATCGCAAACCATGGAGCCAAGTAGCTCGAGCCATTAAATCCCTAGCACTACGTCCAACCCTGTGAGAGCTAAGGAGTAAAGAGTTAAGGAAAAAAGAGTGCCTTGTAGATCAACTTGTACCTCCTCAAACTGTCCTTAGCATCTAAGATTTTCTCCACTGGCAACTCGAACTGTGAAAGTTTCTGTTGGCACCATCGGTAACCGCAGCAGGTTGTCCATACGCTCATTAATAAAATTATGAGTCGACCCGCTATCGATCAATATAATGACATCGTGGGAACCAATTCTGGTAGCTATCCGCATGGTTTTAGGTGCGGTCCATCATGTTAATGCATGCAGCGTAATTTTTGGTTCGGTAGGCTCCTCATAATTCTCCTTGGCTGGTTTTTCTTCGACATCATTGCCACATAAAAAAGTGTTGCTGCCATCGTAACCCTCCAGCATGAGTATCCGTGGCCTTTGACATTTGTGCCTTATAGTAAAATGGTAATTACAATTAAAACATAAGTTATGGGCTCTCCTTCGCTATGTTTCCTCCCAGGTGAATCGCCGAACAGGATTGGTAGGGGCTGGTGGTGCTGTTCGATTGGTAGGGGGAAGGGCTAAGTGTTATACCCGTATTTGTGAAGGGTAAATAAGTAATTTAATAAATATGCATGAAGTTTAAATAATATAGTTATGTGAAGGATTTAGTATTGAATAAAATAATTCTTTTGAAAAAAAAAATTTGGGATGTGGATATCATTAAAAGAAAAGAAAAAAAATTTGGACGTCCAGAACGTCCAAAGTATAGAAAAGGAAAAGAGGAGAAAAAAGTTATAAAAAACAAAAAATAAAAAAGTCAAAAAGGGTGGGTAGCAGGTTTAATACCTACTGCCAATTTTCCTAAAGCTTTTGAATTCAAAAGCATAGGCAACAGGTGTAATACCTACTGCGAATTTCTTAAGGTATTTGTAAATGCCTCACTCGTCACCACAACGTGGAGACTGTGGAGACCTTTGGAGGGGGGCTACTGAAGTTTTCAACTCAAGCATTTCCTATATATATATGTACAATAGGTTCAAGCAAGTTCACGAAGGGAGTTCATTTAGCTTCATATAATTCATTTGTTTTCTTAAAACATTTGGGAGCTCAAAGAAATGCTAAAAGAGCAAAATTTTGAAGGAACTTTCTGCGGAATTTCATAGAGAATCATGAAAAGCTATAAGAAAAACATAAGGTAATAATATAATGGTTATTTTTGAATTTCTGACATTTATGAAGTTTTCCTTAATTCAAAGTGGGAATTTTCAAAGTGTGTGGTTTATGTCGAATTGAAGAATAAATTAGAAAATTTATATAAATATGATGTCAGGTGTTGACAATCTACAACCAGTGGAATTTCTGAGAGAAATGGGAAATATAAGGAGGTGACCCACGTGTAGCTTTAAGAGCTACGTGGTGAGTTGGATTTACTTTAAGTAGTCTAAATAAAAATGAAAATTTAGTGATCATATTAAAATAAATTATTAACTTATGTTATGGTGATAGATAAAGATGTGGTTGATAATTATAATATAAATTTTGGACATGTAGAAAATTATTACGAGAGAAATAATATTTTTGGAATAATAAGTTGATTTAATAATCAAAGTGATAAGTGAAATTCTTGATGAGTTATATTGATGTTTTAATACGAATTATGATGAAATGAATTTTAGTTGATCTTGACAAGCTTTGATGATTTGATATGATTTGGGATGAAATTTTGTGGATCTTGATAAGCTTTAATGGATTATTTGATATGATTGGGGATGAGAGGAAATTAGTGAAATTTTTGTTATATAAATTTGAGAATAATCAGGATAGTCAAATTAAGTGTTTTGAATTTATATGTTGTTTTTATATTACTGTTGATATGCATATTTCATATCATTGTTCATCTGCATATGCATTAAATGAAAAGAAAAGAACCGGAAAGACAACCGGTCTAATAAAAATGAAAGAACTGGGAAGGCAGCCGGTCTAATGAAAATGAAAGAACCGAGAAGGCAGCCGGTCTTATGAGAATGAAATAATCGGGAAGGCAGCCGGTCTAAATGGGAATGAAAGAACAGGGAAGGCAGTCGGTCTAAGATAATAACAACCTATCGACAGGTGGGAAGACATTCCCATCATAATCATTCATGCATTGCATCTGTTTTAATTATTGCTTGCATTATTGAAATATTTATGTGTGATGTATTAATTGTGAATTTAATTGTAGATAATTGAGTCTCACAGAAAGAGACATTTATGATGATAAGATTATTGAAATACTGAAGTGTGGTGTATTATTGTGAATATAATTATAGATGATAAGTCTCACAGAAAGAGACAGTTATGGCGATAAGATGATTGAAATGCTGAGGTGTGGTGTGCTATTGTTATGGTGATAAGAACTATCTAAATAGTAGACTTTATTATATGAACCTCATTATGAGGTAATTATGAAATAATTGATGGTATTGAGATGAACCAATAAATAAGAGGAAAAGAATGATAGAGAATGGATGTTATGACATGGGTAGTGATAGTAGAGTGCTAGTATCAAGTGTAGGAGATATAAATTGATTTAAATATTAAAAGACTATTTATACGAATAAGTACTTTTAGTAAATTTAATTCACTGAGCTTGTGAAGCTCACCCCCCATTGTACAATGATTTCAGGTAGCAGACAGGACAAATAGTCTGGTGGGTTGAGAGTCAGACGAAAATAATTTCTGTAAGTCACGTACGTGTCAACATACTCAGACTAATGGTAAAAGAAATTAAAAATTTATTGTAAATATTCATGTATTTACGTTGTATTTAATGTTTAAAGATCAGATTGAGGTAACTCCCCAGTTGGGGGTTGAGAATTTATGTAAAAATTTTCTATTGGTGTTATTATTTTTATTATTGCATATATGTGTCGTGCTGGGAATTTCAAAATGTGATGACACTGTCTCGGGGGTGGCCAACCCGGGATGGGTCGTTACACTAGGAGAGCTCGCATCGATGGTGCAGGTCTGACAAACCTCTTTTGTCTGGTAAGTTTATCATCTTTCATAACTAGATAGGCACTCTGTTTAGAATGATAAAAAGAAACTAAGGAAAAATAGATAATGGGTGTTAGTTAAAATAATATGGTCTTCAAGTGCTTGAATATGTAAATGTATGCAATTGCTTTTTTTATATATCTTAATTCATCTTGAACAATTGATCTTGATTTTTTTACAGCCTTTTTCACCTTTCATATTTCATGATTTATTTGTCAGTTGATCGTATCATATATTCTATGTATGGTTCTAATTTGACTTATATATACAATTTGTGCAGCAAGCCCTTCTCTTTTCCATGAAACTTGATTCTGAAAGTATTATTATCATCTGTTTAAATGCTGATTTGATTTCAGGAATGTGTAAGTAAGGGTATATATACGCAACAGCAAGCCTTGGATTTCCTTGAAACACAGGTGCATTTCTCTTGCGTATTTGCTACAATAATATTTGATGACTCAGGCTTTTTACCATTGGCTGTAGATGGTTGATGTTTAAGCCTTAATTCCATTGTTCTTTAAAATAAAGATAAGTTATTATTTAGAAGATAAAACGAAAAACTCCTGCGTTAAATGGAATCATGAAGCATTCTGCATCTACAGCCAATGTCTGTTGTTACCTAGGTAGATGGGATCCAATATTTGAAAGAATGTGAAATGTACCGGTACAAGGGGAGATATCCCCGTTATATTATAATTAACCCAAGGCGGGATTCTTTTTCCATTTTAAATTCTTTTCTCTTCCTTGGGTTAATTATAACTTAACGGGGCCATCTCCTCATGTGCCAGTACATTTCACATTCTTTCAAATATCGGATCCCCTCTACCTAACACCTACTCTAGGCGGAATCCTACCATTCCCTCCACCTAAGTAACAAACTACTTTAGGCGGGATCTTACCATTCCATCCACCTAGGTAACAACCTACACATTATGTGAGGTCCCCTAGGTGAGTTCACATCATATACAGACCCTTTTTACCTAGATAACGATCTATTCTAGGTGGGATCATGTCCTTTTCAATATTAGTCTTTTACAAAATATTATTTCAATCATATTTATAAAATGCATGATTTATAAACTAGTTTCAATAGCAAATCCACAATCAATATATCACAATCAATCCATCAACAACAATTTCAAACATATCAGGATGTTACTATCATCATTTGTTTATACATTCATAGACCAGTAAAATTTTATTCATGCGTTTACATGATTAGTTATAGTTTTATGCTTACTAATAGTAAGGTAAAACTCACCTTGATAACACAAGTGTCATTCCTGGACTTTTTCCTTGCCTTCACTATGTTCTTCCACCACACTTAAATTATGTATCATTTAGAATACAAATACAAGAAATATGTACTAAAAATTTGTAATTATCTTTATCAAGTAACTAAGAGAAATAAAAAAACAAAACAATATCATAAGTTTCCTTTACTTTGTCTACCTTTCCTTTTTTTATTAAATTTGAGATTCATACCTCAAGACAATGATATTAAACTTACTTGCTATTTCTTCCAATTTCAAAGGAATTGTATCAATCTATTGATCTTTATACCACCAAGCATTAAGATTTTTAATTCATATATATCACACTTCCCATATACAAACTTAGATTAAATCACATAATTTCCAAAATACTCATTTAATAAAATTCTTCCCAAACGTTAGTTTTCTCACAAAAAATCATTTTAACATAAAGAATTTCATTAGTTTCAACAATTATTATACTCAAATCCAAAACTTACCTATTTAAAACCACTTCACATCACAAATTTAAGCTATTCATACCATAACTCAAGATTTATTTAAAGTTTCCACCATAAATTCATATTTCAACTTCAATAAATCATAAATCCATCCATTTTATACTTCCATAAAATTAAACTTATACTCTTAATAATACCCAACACAAACTCTTATTATTTCCTTCTAAACTTTAAGATTTAATCAAACTTTCATCAACAAATTTCAAATTTTACAATACACATAGCTAAAATCAAACTTTAACATCAAAGTTCTAAAATAAAAATTTTCAGATTTCCTTTAAATTTCTCTCAATTTCAAATACCTCAAACTAATTCAATTTAAATTCAAATCATCTCAAACAAGTTCTGGATCAATGTTAAGAAGTCTACTTTAACTTAGAAAATGTTAGAATTCAAAACTACTTCAAATTCTTACTGAAAATAGCCATAGAATTAAATGAGATGAAAATATGAAAATTTTACCAAAACATGGATTTAAAAAATAACTCACAAAATCGTGATGCAGAAAACTTCAATCCAAAATTCTCCGTTCAAAATGAAATGCATGAAGTTAAGAACATGCTCATAAAAATCTAACTCAATCGGACTCATGAATTGTCGTGGTTTGAATTTGGACTCATGAACTGTCTAAAATATATATTCAAAGGTATTTGGGATTTCAGTGGGGCGGGTGCCCCTATTTGGCCTAAGCTAGATCTGTCCCTGGAGACTTGGTGGGCTAGAGCCTGCTATAAGGATGGTGAAGGCGAGGACTAAGGGAAGTGACATTCTCAATCTATTTCCTTATATTTTGATCTAACTCCGTTGTTCAAGAGTCCAGTGACATCCGTTATGATGGCAAGACAGATGGGCATGGAACTTGATGGTTTGAGTCTCATGTTGAATTTGCATCACCTTAAGCCAATATGGCTAGATATTCTATTCAGGGTTACTACAGTACCAAACACAGTGTTACCTTTAGAAAGATTCAAGATACATCGATTGATTTTCAAGGTGAAATGGAGCCTTTTTCTTTTCAGGGAGATTTCATTATATTTTACTTAATTTATAATAGGGAATTATGCAGTATAAAGTTATCTTCTCAGCTAATGTGTTGTTAGAGTTTAGGGCACTGCAATATTTGCTTCTCAGTTACTTATAGTTAGTTTACGGAAAAATGTTTCTTATCTATCTTCTTTTTTATTGCTGAAATTTCTAAGGAATTTGAACACCTGGAGTCAAGATCTTAATTTGATTAAGAGCTTTAAACTTGTAGAATAGGTGTAAGGGCAGTTAGTAGGTAAAAGAGGCTAGGACTAGAAGAACTTGGAATAAGGGCTACGATACGGGAGAATATAGTGAGTTTTGGAGTCCTAAGGGAAACCTCTCCACATACAGGAAGGTAAGGTTCAAGAACCTAAACAACTTAGGGGAAGTAACAGCAAATTCTTCGATAGTAATTAGTACTGTAAGGTGAAGTTGCCAACAAAGTATGTTGCACCTGTTGGCTTTGGATGGGCCAATAGCACAACTCCTAAGATGAGAATTTTAGAAAGGGAACTAGTGCCAATGAGAGGGATGGAGTAGGATTCTCAATCATTTTGCCTTTAATTCTGACTCAACTTCTCTAAGATTCCTGTTGTCAGAATTATCTATGTAACTTGCCCATCAATGGCAAATCCAGAGGATTTGATACTTGATGCCTAAAACTCTGAATCTCATGGCCATTTCAATAATCAAGTGGCTTGAAATTTCATTTTGGGTCATTAGAATTATTAGAGTACTTGCACAGTTTACCTTCTAGAGGACAATCACTCTTCAAACCAACTACATCATATCATGCAAAATTAAATAAATAAATAAGTAAAGGCTCTGCTTTGTTATGACTTTTAACATTATATCCCAACATCCTGTTGACCTTATTGTTAAATTTTCCATTTAGAAGAGTTACTTTTAGATTACAAGCTAAAGTATGTCTTTCCTTGAAGCCTTTAACCTTTGTGCTACAAATGATCTAATGAATGTATCTTTGTGTTGTAAGTGGCAGCATATGAAGTGTAGATACCTGACTATTTTTAGCACACAAAGGTTTTACCTTTGACTCATCTAAAGCACTCCTATTTGTTGCAAAGCACCTTTATTTTTGTTGCAATTGAAACACTCAAAGATTCACTATGTAGACTTTGATGAAGGAATTTATTGAATTATCCTTAAATAAGTAAGAGATGTTATTTTGAGCATGAGGTGAAGCCACTGGGCTGAGCTTTTGGATATTTAACTCAATCCAGCTCAATTGTGCCTTATTCTAGCCAGTTGGAGTCAACTCAGTCCAAGGCAACTTAGGTCATGGATGAGTCAAAAATGTAAGCAATGATCCATGAGAAACTTTAAAGTTGTTGTACTAGATATATGCCATTGATGCATAGCTTTGAGTTTGAGTAACACCCTATGTTAGCATATGGTGGGCTTGTGGCAATTTTCATAAGCGTGCGATTTTCACTTGCGGTATCTATGATGATAACATTGACTTTTGACCATTTCATTATTGAATTATGTAATGCCCAAATCCTAATCGACTCACCCTTTAATCTCAAGTGAAATTTTGATTAGCTAGCCAGGTAGATTAGAGAAGGAAACGAAGGTTGCCGGGCTTAGATGATAAAATTTCATATGGGGAACAACATATTTAGGATTATGGCTAGAGACAAGATGATGTGACTGTTACTTTTGCCAAGATACATACAATACAATGAAAGTGATTCCGATGCCAAGCAGCATCAACACGAGTCTGTTGATGAAGTTCTCGGGTTTACACTCTCGTGTTCCTCTAACAATTTGAGGCAGCTATGTCTTAAAGTGGTGTTTGATTTTTTTTCTTTCTATTTTTTCGTTTTTCCCCCTTAAGAAGTTACTCTGTTCCCCTCCCCCCACCCAAAAAAAAAAAAAAAGAAGAAGTCGCTATTGAATCATAACTAGTCCTTGTCTCAATTGTTCAGAAGCGAGCTTGACTGCTTGAAGTTGCAATGATTGAATCGGTGGTGATCATTGAGGGTTTGCGACTTGCTAGCGATGTGGGTATTACTCAGTTATGAGTTTAACTTTAGTCTTGTGGTAAACTCTTGTAATGTTTTCTCACTGCTTTCTTATTGAGGAAGCCAAAACGGTTATGGCTTCCTTTCTTTTGTGGCTAATGCATTAACTTGAGGGGTTAGGGCTTTTTCATATGTGCAGTTGGTCGAGAGAGACTCTATCTTTTATTACTTCTTTTGTTCTTAAAGATATTTCCTTTATTAAATGAAATTCAGGTTTACATAAAAAAAAAAAAAATGATTATTGATTATTGATAGATGATTAAACCTATGAATATTAGTTAAAAGTTGCTTTGTTAGAATGCGTGCCTCATTTTCCTGGGGATCTTTGATTATTCACAGAAGTGCCATTTTATTCTTGTGGAATAGTATTGTTCTCTTTTATTGCCTGGGAAAACCACTTAGCCCATGTGAAAAAAGTTATTCGCCACAAATGCTTGTGTTCATTCTTGTGGTAGAACTAATGAATAAGATAAAGAAAGAGAAAAGAAGAAATTCTCTCGAGCACATGTTCTTGACAAGAGAATGGACTGGCAACCATTTATTTTGTCCATTATTTTTGTCTTATCTCTTAACTCGATAAATAAAAAAAATATTATATCGTGTGAAGATTTTAAAATTTTTTATTTTATTATTGTTTAAATATGTTCATTAACACTCATGTTTTTTATAATTACTACTTAAATGTATTTATAGTCACTCGAATGAATAAATAATAAACAAATTGAATGACTATGTATCATCTCTCTAAAAAAATTAACTTCTTTGATAGTAAGTTGATGTTTTGATGATACTCATTAATTGGGTTCTTTAGGGTATGTTTATGTAATAGTTTTCTTTTTTCAGTTTTTGAAAACTGTTTCGAAAATAAAAACTAAAAACAGTTTTCTGAAGAAAATATGTTTAGATAACTGTAATTCGAAAACTGTTTCCAAAACAGAAAACAATAAAATGTTGTTTGGATAATCTTATTTTGAAAACTGTTTTGATATACCTTATAATTATTTTTAATTTTGAGTTTAAATTTAAAATCTATATTAATTTTATTTATCATATTTATTAAATATTTAAAAATAATTAATATTATTTTATTTTTAAAATTTTAATATATTTTATATACCATGGAGGAAGAATGAAACAAAAAATTGAACACTGATTGTAGGGATATTTTTCAAAAATTATATTAAAAAACATCAATTTGAAATTTTTAGAAAACAGTTTTTGAAAACTATTTTAGAAAATTGCTTTTGAAAACTGTTTGCTAAACATAAAAAAGAGTTTTTAAAAACTGTTTTCAATATTCAAAAACTGAAAACAGTTTACAAAAACTGTTTCCAAACGTAACTTTAGTTTTCGGGTATTGATCCACTTTTGTACATTAAATTCCTTTTTATCTTTTTCCCACTCCCTCTCTAATAATCTTCAATTTAAGATCCAGCGAGAATTGCTTATGAGCAAGGAATTAAACAAACAAAAAAAAAGGAAGAAAATCTTTAAAAAATTCAAGAACTATGTGGCGGGAACACTCATCGTCTCTAATCCCAAATCGAGAAAAAACTGTTTCTCTACGCAAGTTAAAGAGATCTCTGTCTCAAGAAAAGGAGATTTTCCCAAAGATCCCTCCCTATCTTCAATTGTGTTCTCTTTAGGGTCTAGCTACTTAGCTAGGGAGAGGGACTATTGGGTTTTAGCTGCACTGAAATCCATAGCAGCCGCTTAATTAATTTGCTTTTTGTATATGAGTCAAAAGTCTAGAATGTACTCAGCAATTAGACCAAAGGATTTCCCTTGATGTTATAATATTCTTTTACAGTTTTACCCCTTTTTTATTTTCTTGAGCTACCATCATAAGAGAGAGGAATTCTTGGTTATACCGGGTGCAAGTCAAGAATTTTGTATTGGTTAGAAACTTTAGTGATAATTTTTAAGAATTTCATTAATAACGTTCGTACATATTCAAATAATATTATTAGTGAAGTTTTCAAAAATTACCAATCAAATTTTCAACCAATGCAAAATTTTTGAGTTGCAGCTGATGCAACAAAGAATTTTTCCATAAGAAGACTGCTACCATCATAAGAATGAGGAATTCTTAGCTAAATCAAGAATTTTGCACCAGTTGGAAACTTTAGTGGTAATTTTTAGAAACTTCACTAGTAACGTCCATGTATACTCAAATAACATTATTAACACTACAAGATAAATCATTTTCGTCAGTGCTTTATTTTCAGAAGCATCGCAATGTGCAAATATCAACATTTCTAAGCGCCATAATAGGCAAAAACCCATTTCATATTGCGGCGCTTATGAGTACTGATTGTGCTATACTGGCACTTGGAAGTGCCTAAATTATTAATTATAAACTTGGTCATATTTTGGCGCTTCAAAACGTTGCTATGTGGTCCGGTCATGTATCGGCGCTTCAAAGTGCCACTATATGACGCGATCATATAGTGGCGCTTTGAAGCACCGAAATAGGCCAAAGAAACCCGGCTAAGTTACCTCGCGCGTTAGATGATAGAAAGTTGGAAAAACAGCGCGAACGACAACGTCGTCAATCAGCTCGTTTCTTAGTTAAGCCACACATGATTCGTTCGAATCTTATATGTACTTTCCTCATCTCTACATCTCTATTAGTTTTTAGTTAATTTGTAGACTTTTAGACCTTTTATACAGTTTCATTGAGTTGTTTGGTTTTGAGGAAAATTGGGGGAAAATTTATTTTCAGAGATGTCGTATTGGGTCATGTAGAACCAAGCAAAGACCTTTCTTTTTACTGTTAATTCGAGTCTTTCCGCTGTTGTTCTCTTATAAGTAGCTTTTTGATTTATTTGATGTTTTTATTGCTCAAATTTTCTAGCCATTGGAATGTCGAAATCTCTTTCAGTTTTTCGTTTGTACTTAGCTGGAGGGCAAGGGCAAGTAATGAGGGGAAGTGTGGCTGGATCGTTGGTGGCATCTAGACCGGTGATGGTGATCGCGGTCACGTTTTCGAATACTACTTATAAGGGGTTACCACTGGAGGACGAACATGAAAAGGGTGGTAGTGGTGGCGCTACCCAAGGGCAGCTCGGTGGTGGTGGTTCACCGCTGGGGAATGGTGGTGGGAATCAGCAAGGGGGAATAGGGGATGGTTCAGTAGGGTTGCCACTTTATAATTTACCACCAAATTTGGTGGCAAATGGGGCATAGTTGAATCAATAGGCTTATGTTAGGGTCATAGGAGGACACCTTATTAATTAGAAGCTACTAAAATAAGAAGAGAAATGGAGAATTTGTGATTGTAAACTGATGTTCAAACCTAAGAGGGGGTGAATTAGGTTTTAAAAACTTTTTGCTAATTAACTTGAAAGATTTTAAATAGTTTAATACACAATACACACAATCCAATAATACACTTATAACTAAGTGAGTTAAGGAAGAGAATATGCAAACTTCATTTATAATGGTTCGGCAATATTAGAATCTCTCTGATCCTACATCCACTCTCTTCAAGGAACCTCCTTGAAGTAATCCACTAATCGTTAGTCGAACAACTTCATGGATGTTGCACAAATCTTACAAATAATCTCTTCCTCACGGAAGTTACAACGAAGTGTTCAATCCTAAACACTCTAAGAGTTACAGCAACTCTTTCTCTTTACAATAAATTGTATTAACTGTAAAGTAAATGGTAGAGAGATAGCAATGAATGCTTTTTACAAATGAAGAATATCCTTCTTTCAAGAACAAGCTTGAAGAATGGCTCACAATGAATTTTTCAAAGCTTTTTGAGAATTAATGAGCTATATGATGAATTAAATGTGCTATCTTGCTTTTTTAAATGTTCACTAAAGTGGGTTTATATAACCTTGAACTTATATGGCCGTTTAACATTGACTTGGTAGTTTTAGGGCATTAAATGCTTAAGTTTCGCGTCTCAAACAGTCATATTTTTGAATTACCAATCGACTAAGTCATTGTACCAGTTGACTGGGTTATAAAACAGTTGACTGGGTGAAGTTATCAGTCGACTGGGTCCTATTACCAGTCGACTGGGAACTTACTGTCCCTTTTCCCAGTCGACTGGTATAGAGACCCAATCGACTAAGTTGTCCTTAAACCCAGTTTTTATGTTTCAAAACAGATTTTTGACTTAGAAACATTTTTGTATTTTAGTTTTGTCAAAGCCTTTTGTAAATTGAGCCATAGATCAAGCTAAGTAATTGAATTTAGAGATTCATAAAGTGACTCACTTACCTTAGTGCCTATTCTAGGTCTTCTATCTTCTTTTGGTGTCTGAACGTGTTGAGTTCTTACATCTTATTTATGTACTGAATGTTTTTACCGCTTAAGCACTTAGATAAAACTGTTAGTGTAATTTAAGTAGTGTTTTATCATTATTAAAATCAAATGTGGGTCAACAATCTCTCCATTTTTGATGATGACAAAACTAAGGAGAGAAAAAACAGTTTTAAAAACTAAGTGTTGGTTTTTTGAAAAATTTGGACAGAGTTTCCTCTATTTTTCTGATAAAAACCAACCTGCAAGCATTCAAATATAGTAATATCAATCCCAACCATGGCAATGCAAGATATTTTACACTTGTTAACATATTCGGAGCAATGCTCCCCCTAAATTTATGTTATCTTAGTTTACAACAGATTTTCTTCTTTTCTCCCATGTTTTGACACCAGCAGAAAATGGGGTGTAAACATGAAAAATAAGCAATTTAATTACTATAGGCATGAAGATAAGGCATAAACAAACTTGTGTGCAAAAACTAGATATTAACGGAGTTAGAAAAACTTCCTGGGAAGAATCAAAAGTTTGCACATAAGCTTGAACAGTTAAAGCATATAGATGAACAAGAAGAGCTCAAACTAAGTAACCATATAGCTTAAAAGTAAAGCACATACATGAGCTAAAAGCTAAATAAGTGAAGAGTAAGCAAGTATACACAAATATCTATACATCACAAGCTTAAGTAAGCTGTCTGGAAAATCGAGTATAACTCAAGCATATGAATGTACACAAAGAAAAGAAATGTTCATACTAAAACATCCATGGAGCTATGTATATAAAAAAAATGATAAAGACGAATGACTCAGTGAGCTGGGGAGTCAGAGCTGTCCCGGAAGAGATCTCAAATCTTTACCAAAAATCCTTCTGAATGTTCTCAAAGTAACTCAAAATCATCCCAGATGGTGCTGATGTTGTAACACATGTGATCTATATCAGTTCACACCATCTGAAAGCTCTGGTGGATGGAATAGCTCAAGCTCTAGAATCCCGACTGCATAGACAGTTAGAGGCTCGCAATAGCCTGTAATATATCATTGTGACCAACCTAACCATTACTTAAGCCACCATGTCTAACATGCTGTAGACTAGGGTTCTGCTCATCAGTGTCCATGGCAGTGGGAAGAGCTGCATCACTAAGCATCTCGTCGTCTTCCTCGCTGTCATCATCATCACCGATCCATATATTTTTCCCAACCTTGGAATGGACCATGCCATCTCAGATTGTGCACCCTATTTTCTTCAGTGAAGAGACATTGATAATATCTTTGGGGCTGATATATTGAGCTTCGGAGGCAGGCAGATGGATGTTGAAGTGGTGAAGGATCAAGGTGATCAGCATCCCGTATGGGAGACACCCGGAGTCATATGCTTCATCATTGATCATATTGGCTAGAAAGAGTGGGTAAATATTGAAATGGTGTCCAGTTTTGAGACATTAAATCAATACTATGTCCATTTTAGACATATAACCCCGACTCTCAAGTCTAGGTAGATGGTCCAACTCACTATGAGGTTGAACAATTTTGGGTCGATGAGCATATCACTACACTGGTGAAATATAGTGGGTCGAAAGACATAGCTAAGGTCGCTTATAACTATCTGACATACCTCTTCGTAGTATTTTTGGTGGATTTTGACAAGGGAGTTAGGTAAATCACCTCAAAAGCAGGAAAAATATCAAAGTTAGAATGGTGAATAGAATCGAAATATATAAATCTACCCGTTATGACTTTCTTGTGTCTAATGATAGTGGTATACCTACTTTTGGCGATGGGGTTCCAAAACAGATAATCATTGAGCTCGGTCCTCGCCTACTTGCTCGAAGAACCGGCTATCCCATTCCCCTGGAATCCGTTGCCGTGGACTTGTGTGATCTTGGTTTCATGGGTGCGTGAAGTCTGTCAATGGTTTTCTTAACACATATTCTCTTAGACGTTTTGGAAAAAATCGTTTGGAGAGAGATTTTTAGGAAAGAAAGAGGTTTCAACCATGAAAAGTTGAAAAAAAATGTTGTTGACTCTCACCTATATTTTAATGATGACAAAACATAAATCTTATTATACTAACAGTGTTATCTAAATGTATTAAGTAATAAAAGCATTCAACCAAGGATCAAGGTGCAAGAACTCAACCCGAATCAAACACCAAGTCAAGATAGAAGATATAGTATAGGGACAAGGTATTTAAACAAGTTGTAAATCTCACTTGTTCAGGTAAAAAGCTTGTCTTATGGCTTCTTTTGAAAAAAAAAATTATAAAACTTTTCAATCAAAAGTTTTTAAGTTAAAAACATTTCGAAACATAAAAACTGGGTTGATAAGCAACCCAGTCGACTGGGTACACCAGAAGACTGGTATATGGGATAGTGTGTCCCCAGTCAACTGGGTTCCTCATACCAGTCGACTGGTATACTGGACAGACTATCCCCAATCGACTGGTAAGAACCACCCAGTCTACTCGTACCTTCAATAGCCTTAAAAATGAGATTTTTAACTTGACCCGGTCGACTGATACTAAGACCTAGTCGACTGGTAGTTCAGAAAAATATGACCGTTGAGACGTGAGATTTCAGCATAAATTGCACCAAATCGTACCAGAACAGTACAAAGCGGCCATATTATATTAAGGCTATATAAACTCACTCTATTGAGCATTTCAGAGAGACAATTTACACATTTAATCAAGTTTTTACTCATTGATACACAAAAGATTTGAAATATTTATTGTTGAGCCATTCTTCAAACTTTACCTTGAAAAAAAGATATTATTCATTTGTATAAGCTTTCATTGTTGTCTCTCTACCATTTACTTTGCAGCATTTATTGTAAAGGGATTAGCTTCCAAAAGAAAGAGATTAGCTTCTGAAATGAAGATAATAGCTTCCAAGAGGAAGGGATTTTACTTCCGAGAGGAAAGGATTCGAGAGGAAAGGATTTTTGCTTCCGAGAGGAAGGGATTGATTGTAAGGTTTGTGCAACACCCACAAAGTTGTACGACTAAGTTTCTTAGTGGATTACTTCAAGGAGGTTCCTTGAAGAGAGTGGACGTAGGGTCAGAACGAATCTGATATTGTCGAACCACTATAAATTTAGTTCGCATCCTCTATTCCTTAAACTCTTTTGCTTATTGCACATTATTTGTTTACATGCTTGTGGGTTTATCTGTTTTTATAAACTTGTATTTAATTAGCAAAAGTTTTTAAAAACCCAATTCACCCCCTTCTTGGATTGAAACTTCAGTCTATATTTGGTATCTGAGCCTTGTTCTCAATTTTAGGCTTAATATCCTTGAGTTGATCTGATGGCAGCAAATAGCTATTCTGAGGGACACTCCTACACTAAGCCTCCTTTGTTCAATGCTCCAACTATAACTATTTAAAAAACAAGATGAAAATCTTTGTCGAATAACAAGATTATAATCTATGGAGAGTCATTGAAAAGGGACCTAGAATTCCATAAAAGAAAATAACTATTGGAGAAATCAATCATACAATACTTAAACTCAAAACTGAGTTCAATGATGATGATTGTAGCATGATGTCTCTCAATAATAGAGTCATAAGCATTTTACATTATGCTTTAGATATATCTGAATACAATAAAATCTCTGCATGTGTTTCGGCTAAGGAAATATGGAATAAATTGCAAGTTACATATGAAGGAACTAGTGAGGATAAAAAATCAAAAATCTATATGTTAGTGTTTGAATATGAATCTTTTAGAATGTCTCCTAATGAAACAATTTCTCAAATGCACTCATGTTTCACAACTATTTTTAATGGTTTGAAGCTTCTTGGTAGGAACATTGAGGAGTTTGAACTAACAAGAAAAATCTTAAGATCTTTGCCACCCACTTGGAAAGCAAAGAAGACGGCCATCACGGAGGCCAAAGATCTTGACAAACTTGATGTTGAGACACTTCTTGGGTCATTATTGACATATGAGATGGAAGAAATGAATTCCATTGTCAATGATGATGAGAAGAAGAAAAAGGCGATTGCTCTCAAAGCCTCTACATGCAACAGAGAAGAGGAATCGGAAGAAGAGGCGGAGAGCAGCGAAGAAGATGGTGAAATAGCTTTAATCACCAAACGGTTTCATAGGTTATTAAGGAAAAGAAAGAAACCTTACACAAAGGATCCCATTACAAAAAGGGAACCACTTGTGTGCTATGGATGCAAGAAGCCCGGTCACATCAAGCCCGATTGTATGGTTACAAGCAAACCATACAGGAGCTTCAAGAAGAAAGCTATGATTACAACTACTTGGAGTGATGATGAAGAAGAAGAATCCTCGGATAAAGAAGTCAGATACGAGAAAATTACCAGCCTATGTCTTATGGCAATTGATGATGAAAATGAGGTATTATCTTCTCCCTCTTCTAAAAATAACATTGTTAGTAGTAGTGGAGAATTGTTAGAAGTCATAAATGAAATGTGTGATGAATTGAAGAAATTTGATTCTAGGAACTCAACTCTTAAGAAAGAAGTATCATCTCTTTCTAAAGAAACGATAAGTCTAAGAGAAGAAAAAGATGAATTATCTTCATTGCTTTATGATTCTTCTCAAGATTTCCTAAAAGATGAAAATGAAAAATTAAAGAATAAGATATTAGAATTGGATGGCACAATATCTAGACTCATGCTTGGAAAAGAAAAGCTTGATAAGTGCTTTCTTGCCAAAGATTAAGTGGAGGAAAATCTGGGTTAGGATACTCTTCATTAGGCAAGCAAAAATCAAAAGAGAGCTTATTCATGAAAGCCTCTTGTGTGAATGAAGCCTCCACTTCAGAGATCACTAGCAAGGTCAAAAACACACCCTCAATGAATGCTAGCATGTCTAGAAATGCTAATTCTAATGCATATACAAAAATGAAAAATCCTAGAAATACTCATGCTTATATGTATTCTCATTCAAGAAATGCTTATACACATCCTAGGAATAACCATCATGTGCATCCTAGAAACAATATACACAATCAAAACCTGCATCCTACACAAGCATATCCTAGGAATTACTATCATGGTTATTCTAGAAATAATATGCATACTCATGAAAATGCAAGCATGTATCCTAGAAATCATCTTCATACATTTTCTGGAAATGACATGTATATTCATATTCCTCACAATAGAAACATGTATCCTAGGAACTCATATCCTAAGCATTATAGGCATGCACAACTAAATACTCCTAGAAATTTCAATAACTATCATCCTAGGATTGTTCATTATCAACATGTCTATAGATCACCATATGCTGTTAAGAAAGTATGGGTCCTAAAAGGAACCATATTTTTAAGGACTAACCCCAAAGGACCCAAGAAATTTTGGGTACCTAAAAATGCCATTATGTATCCTTGTGTGATGTAGATATATCTCCACACCAAGGAAAAAGATAACTGTTGGTACCTTGATAGTGGATGCTAAAAACACATAACTGGTGATAAAAGTGTATTCAATGAGCTAACTCTAAGAGATGATGGACTTGTCACTATTAGAGACAACACAAAAATAAAGATCATCAGGCATGGAAAAGTTGGTAATGATTTCTCAACCATAGATAATGTATTGCTAGTACAGGGCCTTAATCCAAATTTACTAAGTATTAGTAAACTTTGTGACAAAGGCAACAAAGTCACATTTGAAACCTCTCATTGTCTAGTTATAGACATCAAGAGTAATAAGATCAAATTTGTTGGCCATAGACATGAAAATGTCTATATAGTTGATTTAAAATCCTTGCATTCCGAAAATGAAAAACGTTTTCCAGCAATTAGTGAAAATCAATGGCTATGGCATAAAAGACTTGGTCATGTGAACATAAATTTGCTTAAAATCATTTCTAGAAAAGATTTAGTCATTGGACTTCCCAAAATCAAATTTGAAAAAGATAAAGTATGTGATGCTTGCCAAATAGGAAAACAAACTAGGATTTCTTTTAAATCAAAGAATATAGTCTCAACTACTAGACCATTGGAACTTTTGCATATGGACTTATTTGGTCCAATAAGTACCATTAATCTAGGTGACCATCAATATTCTCTTGTTATTGTTGATGACTATTCAAGATATACCTTTGTTATCTTTATTGCTTACAAGGATGAAGCTTTCAAAGAATTTGAAAACTTTTGCAAAAAGGTTCAAAATGAAAAAAGAATTTGTATTTCAAGCATTAGAAGTGATCATGGAAAAGAATTTGAAAACCAAAGCTTTTCGAAATTTTGTGATGAAAATGGAATTGATCACAACTTTTCAGCTCCTAGAACTTCTCAACAAAATGGAGTTGTTGAAAAGAAAAATAGAGCTCTAGAAGCATTTGCAAGAACAATGCTTTGTGAAAATAGTTTATCAAAATACTTTTGGGCTGAAGCAGTAAACACTTCTTGCTATATCTTGAATAGAATTTTAATTAGGCATATGCTTGATAAAACTCCGTATGAATTATGAAAAGGTAGAAAACCTAATATCTCCTATTTTCGTACATTTGGTTGTAAATGCTTCACCCTAAATAACAATAAAACTAACTTGGGTAAATTTGACTCCAAGATCGATGAAGGGATATTTTTAGGATATTCAACCTCTAGCAAGGCTTATAAAGTCTTCAGTAATAGAACTCTAGTGGTAGAAGAATCCATACATGTAACTCTTGATGAGACCCAATTAGTAGTAGAGAAGTTTCTTTTAATAATGATGCAGATTTTATTCCAAGAATGGAAACACCTACTCACATTGTTGACCCAAAGGAGAGTCCACCTCAAACAAATGAAGAGATAAAAACTCTCAAATTGAACCAACCATCTACAAGCCGACAAGAGAATAGTCTTTCCAAAGATTGGAGGTATGTAAATTATCACCCAATTGATCAAATGATTGGTGATTCTTCACAAGGAGTAAGAACTCGTTCCTTTATTAGAAATATTTTCAATTATGTAGCTTATTTGTCTCCAATAGAACATAAGACATTTATTGAAGCTGAAAAGGATAATGATTGGATAATTGCAATGCAAGAAGAAATAAATCAATTTGAAAGAAACAATGTTTGGAATCTAGTTCCTAGACCTAAGAATCATACAATAATAGGAACTAAATGGGTATTTAGAAATAAGATGGACGAAAATAGCATAGTGTCTAGAAGCAAGGCTAGACTAGTTGCTAAGGGATATAATCAAGAAGAAATAATAGACTTTGATGAGACCTATGCTCCAGTAGCTAGATTAGAAGCTATTCGAATGTTGTTAGCCTTTGCATGCTTTAATAAGTTTAAGTTATTTCAAATGGATGTAAAAAGTGCATTTTTAAATGGCTTTATAGAAGAAGAGGTTTATGTTGAGCAACCTCTTGGATTCGAGAATCCTAGTCTTTCAAATCATGTCTACAAGCTCTCTAAGACTCTATATGGGTTGAAGCAAGCTCCAAGGACATGGTATGAAAAACTAAGTAAATTTTTAATAGACAATAATTTTATAAGTGGTAAAATAGACACAACCCTTTTTCACAAAAACTCACATAAATGACACTCTACTAGTCCAAATATATGTTGATGATATTATATTTGGTGCTACTAATGAATCTATGTGTCAAGAGTTTGCCAAGTGCATGCAAAGTGAATTCGAAATGAGCATGATGAGAGAGCTTACCTACTTCCTTGGACTTCAAATCAAACAATTGAAAGGAGGCATCTTCATCAATCAATCAAAATACATTAAGGACCTACTAAAGAGATTCGGGATGGAAAGCTCAATGTCACTTGGTACACCCATGAGCACCTCAATAAAACTTGATCTTGATGAAGGAGGTAAGTGTGTAGATACTAAATACTATAGAAGCATGATAGGAGCTTTACTTTATTTGACTGTAAGTAGACTTGATATTATGTTCAGTGTATGCACGTGTGCTAGATTTCAGGCTAATCCTAAGGAATCACATGTAGTAGCAGTAAAAAGGATCCTTAGATATCTACAAGGAACTTAAACCCTAGGATTATGGTACTCTAAAGATTCATCTTTTGAGCTTGTAGGATATTCAGATGTTGATTTTTCTGGATGTAGGTTAGATAGAAAAGCACAAGTAGAACATGTCAATTCTTAGGTGCAATGTTAACCTCTTGGTTTTTCAAGAAACAAAACTCTGTTACACTATCAACCGCCGAGGCGAAATATGTAACAGCTGGAAGTTGTTGTTCCTAAGTGTTATGGATGAAACAACAACTAAAAGACTATGGCATGAACTTTAAAAGTATCCCAATACATTATGATAATACTAGTGCTATCAACCTAACCAAGAACCTTATTCAGCACTTTAGAACTAAACACATAGAAATTAGACATCATTTCTTAAGAGACCATGCTCTAAAAGGTGATATAAAACTAGAATTCATACCTTCAGAAGATCAAATTGCTGACATTCTAACAAAACCTCTAAGTGAAGCAAGTTTTTGCAAAATAAGACTGTCAATGGGATTGTTAGATTATGATAAATTGTATGTTTGATTGTTTTATCATTCATCATCTTGCATATTTGACATCTAGTGAAAGAGTATTAAACCTTATTTAATTACTCCCTCACTCAAGATGGCATAGATAAACAAATTTAGTGCTAAGGCTCAAGACTAAAAAAATTTTTAAGGTTCCAATCGACTAGTAAGTCCATATCAGTCGATTAGTAATCAAAAAACTTGTTTGGAGCCATTTTTTTGAAAATCTGTAAACTTCCCAGTCGATTGGTACCCTGACCCAGTCGACTGGTATGTAAAACTTTTCATCTCTGTAAAGGACCCAGTCGACTGGTATCGCGCTTCTATATATAGTCTCTTCATTTTTTCAGATTTTTATGCCATTTTCAAAACCCAAAGCTTTCTTTCTCAAAAAAATTTCGTCCTTTTGATCAAAAAACCCTCAAAACACTTCCTAAACACCTCAATCTACTCATCCAAACCATCTCTTTCAACTTTCTACGGTTTAAATCTCCAATTTCCACTCAAAATCCTTTGTACCAAAAAACTCACTTTCTATCAAAATTTCCAATAGAATCCATATAAAAACCACTGTTGGGGGACCACATGCGCCTACTAGGCCAAGGTCCACCAAATCCATGGCTCCAAATTCACGAGGGAAGGGTGTGGCGGGCTCATCAAGCAAGAAGCCCAGAACAGAACTTGATGACTCTCTGTTCTCCAGCCTAGTAGCGAAAGACATGCATACCTCCGTTATCCACCATAAAAAGATCATGATGGGTAGATTCATAGACTTCGAATCTATTCGTCATGTTAATTTCGATATATTACCTGCTTTTGATGCCATACACTTGACCCTACTAGTCAAAATTCATGAAAAATATTACCCGAGACTGATTCACCAGTTCTATGCGAACTTGGTGAAACCCAGTCCACTGGATCTGAGGTTCAGAACCATTGTAATGGGTGTGGAGTTTGAGGTCAATACTGACCTCTTGATGAGTATTGTTGTGAGTTTTAAATTACTCGTAAGCGCACGAGTCGTTTGCAATATAGTGTTGTGCAAGTGCGAGGTCGAATCCACAGAGAATTGCATTGTGAAAATATTTTTATCTAAACTAAGCCTATTTTAACCTAGTTCCAAGTCTTGAATCGTCTTTTGCAAAACAAATATAAACTAAACTAAATTGATTTAAAGACTAATGACAAAAACACTAAGGCTTCTGAATCCACCCCACCAAAGTAAAGCATATATCTTCATGTTCTATATAAAAATAATCTATCAAAACATTCTATGAATCGAACTTTAAACAAATCACAACAAATATCCCAATTAAACCAAAACAATCCAATGTATCCGCTTTTAACAAATCACAAAGGATATCCAATTTAATCAAAAATGATTCGATGTATCCATTAGATGAAACACATAGAATATCCAACAGAACAATTTAAACGCAATCAATCATAAGATTTTACTCAAATAATTGAACAAAACATTTATACTAAAAAAAAATCAAAATTGGATAAACAAATCTGAAAATATTATGCCAAACAACGGCGAGGCTTCATCTTCAACTTTAGCTGAAGATTTTAGCCACTCATAATCATGAAACTAAAGTTCACAATAACAGTGCTAAACATTAAACTTTAAAACTAACAAAAGCAGTAAATTAAAAACTGACTATACATGGGGAGAAATTTCACTCTCTGTTGAGCGGCGCTTCCCCTCGTAATAGCAAAACCTTCGGAGATCCACCAGAATGCTAGTAAAAGTCCTCCAAATTGCACCAAAATGGCACTTGGATTGCTTACTAAATATGAAGTGAAGAGGGGCTGATATAGAGAAACATCACAAGTGAAATATGCTTCCAATCCGATGTGGGATACTGCAAATTCCAACTTTTGCTCTTTAACCTTTGTCTACTAAAACTGTCATAACTTTCTCTAGAAAAATCATTTTATTGATCCGTAAAATTCCCCAGAAAATAGATATCGGGTTCTTTCCAAGTATATGTGGCTCATCTCCTGATTCGTTTTGAATCAATACAGTTTAATCTTAAAAAATGACTGATCTGTACGAGCAATTCTGGCATTTTAGTGAAACTCCTTTCCAAGCTTATAAACCTGTAAAACAACGAAAAACAACTCAAAATAACAAATTCCTAAGCTAACAAATGTAAATTAAGGGGCCAAAATATGCAATATTTGGCACTCATCAAATACCCCCAAACTTACATTTTGCTAGTCACTTAGCAAAACAAAATAAAAGACTAAATGAAAAATAAAAAACATAAAGATAAGTTCATCACTCATGGTATCCAAAAATTTAAGGAGAACACATCACCATGATATTCATTCATGAGCAAGCTTAAAAAGATAAACCCATCTTCGAAATGAATAGAAATATTAAAATCTAATTACTTACAAAAGGCAGGTTAAGGCATCACAAGTCTGACACTGTGTAAAGTGAATTAGCATATAAAAATGAAGCTTCCAAATAACTCCAATGTGTAAGGTCTCTATGTATCAAGATTCACCAAATTTCTCATCAGAATGAATGAAAATGGCATAGTTTTATTTTTTTTTCTTTTTTTTTAATAAAGCTCTGCTATGTTTAGTTCCCTTAAGCTTTCTAATTGACCCATGTAACGAGTGTTGAGTCAATGACCCCCAAACTAGATGGTTTTAGGGCATTAGGTGTAAAGACACCCCTAAGGACTTACTAACTCGAGTCAAAAATGCTACGAAACTGAACTGACCTTAATACTACCAAACAAAATTTTCTCCTTTTGACGTGAACACTCACTGCTTACTGAGGCAAGAGGTCCAGTTACTCAGTGAAAAGTTTCACAATGATCATTATGAATAAAATTCCCACCTTTTGACGTGAACACTCACTGCTTACTGAGGCAAGAGGTCCAGTTACTCAGTGGAAAGTTTATTGATGATGATCCTTATTTTTTCTCTTTTTTTTCTTTTTTTTAAAATTTGTTTTTTCATGCTTTTCTATGCCCAAGTGTTTATCCAATAAGTCATCCAGTTTCAGTTAAGATAAGGAAATACACACATTAAAATCACATGTCATACCTCACACAAATATGTGCTAATGTGCTCGTGTTAGATTAGATCAAACATGTGAATTCTCGAATGCCTAAAGTAAATAACTAAGGTTTAAAACTCTATCATCAGATCATGTGTTCAAAATTTTTAAGCTCACCAATGAAACCACATCACAATTTTTCAAGTCAACCAAAATTTTCAGACGAACATGAACATGCATTTATCTTCACTAAAAAACAACAACAAATTAGGACAAAGTGTGTGAAATGTGTCTCCCATACCCCTAAACTTAAATTGCACATTGACCCCAATGTGTGAATAATATGGAAAGAGCTGACCTGGGATATGGAGAACTATCTGGACTGGTATGGCTCATAGCATACCCCCAAACTTGAACTGAAGTACGCGTTGTCCCTGAAAAATAAAGACTGAAAAATAAAAAATACTAGAAACAAACATTAATCATAAATATGAAGAAAAAAAATAATAAATATACAGAAAGGATATGTCGTGGGGTGCCTCCCATAAGCGCTAAGTTTAACGTCTTTAGCCAGACCCAACATTAGTTTTCATGCCCAACTAAGCGCTCCACCATCTGATCAATAAATATGAGTGGAAAATGATCCTTCTTTGTAGCAGCATTCAACTTACAGTAGTTTATACATACTTTCCATCCTGACTGAACACGAATTGGCACCAACTCATCGTCCTTATTCTTCACTACTGTCACTCCAACCCGCTTGGGCACGACATGAATCGGGCTCACCCACTTGCTAACAGAGATTAGATAATTTATCACTGCATCAAACAGCTTTATCACTTCAATCCTCACAACCTCTTGTATAGCTATGTTGAGCCTTATTTGTGGCACCCTCGATGGCTTGACATTCTCTTCCACACGTAACTTGGGCATCACCCTCGAGGGGCTGATTTCCTTAACATCCTCAATAGTCCAGCCGATAGCTTCCTTGTGCTCTTTTAAAATGTCCACTAATTTATCCTCTTGAGCCTCAACCAAATCTGAAGCTATAATCACAGGCAAAGGAACTGTTAGACCTAGGAACTTATACTTAAGATTGTTCGGTAAAGGCTTAAGTTCCTTCTTGGGTGGTTCAGGTGCTGTGGTCTCCTCCATCTCACTGTTCTTCTGAGGAGCAGACTCCAAAGTGGCATTTGCTTGCTCAAGCAACTTATCCAAATCCAAATCCTCTCCAAACTGAGCAAAACATGCCTCCAAGGGGTCCTCAATGCTTGATTCACCCACAGTCTCCCCCATCTTACTGCTCTCCCGAGAAGCAAACTCCAAGATAGCATTTGCTTGCTCAAGTAGCTTATCCAAATCCAAATCTTCTCCAAACTGAGCAAAGAATGCCTCCACAATGTCCTCAGACTACCCTCTTTTCTTGGGCACTTGTAGTCTCTCAGGGTAAGGCGCTTTAGGTACAAACGACTTAGGAGGGTTTTTAACAGTAGGTGTGGCTGTAGATGGCTCAGCATCTCTTTTCTCCTTGTTGCCACTTCCTTGCCCTTGCTACATAGTAGGGTTCTCTTCCACTTGATTGTCCACTTATCTCCCAGACCTTAATAAGACAATCGATTGCACTTGTTCCTCCCCATACGTAGGATTCGATGAATTTCCAACCACAAACTGTCCTTTCGGGTTGGGCACGGGCTGACTGGGGAACTTTCCCTTCTCTCTCACCCAAGTGACTTGCAATTTGACCTATTTGACTCTCTAGCTTGGCAATTGCTTGGGTATTTACCATTGTTGCACTCCTTACTTCGCTCATGGATTGGCCAGTCATCTTCATAAACTCCTTAAAAGTGTCCTCTAGTGACTGTGAAACTGGCGCTGGCATTTGAGTGGGAGCTTGGTAAGCAGGTGATGGTGCTGGATAGGCAGAGCAACCATGACTAGGAATTTATGGGGCAAATCCGGGAGGGTATTGATTTTGAGCATGATGCGGGGCTTCTCCCTGATTCATTGATTGGCTCTGCTTCCATGAAAAATTAGGGTGGTTCCGCCACCTTGGATTGTACGTCTCGGAGTAAAATCCATTTGACTACCTCCGATAGTCATTGAAAGCATTCACTTGTTCCATAAGATACTCGATAAAAACCGGCATTGAAGGACAATTCTGTGCTAGATGCATGGGACTAGCACAGATGGAACAGTTATCAACATTGAATGTGTTGTCAGCATTGATGGATTGGCCCACAACGAGATCTTCAATCTTCTTAGTGAGAGCATCTAACTTTATCCTCAAGTTAGTGTCTTCCCTGACCTCATAGATGCCTCTTTTCTTAGGAGCACGAATGGACTTATCTCGACAGCTTGAGAAATCCCACTGCTACGGGTTGTCGGACAACTTGTCCAATGCCTTGTATACTTCCTCCCCCGTCAAACTCAAGAATGCCCCCCATCCATAGACTCGATCATGCTACGGTTGGGTTGAGTCAACCCTTGGTAGAAGAACTGAATGAGTCTCCATTTTTCATATCCATGTGGAGGGCATCTGATCAGTAACTCCTTGAAGTGCTCCCAGCTCTCAGAAAACTTTTCATCCTCATCTTGAGTGAAAGAACTAATCTCTTTTCGGCACTCATTCACTATAGACATTGAAAAAAACTTATGATAAAATTTGCTAAGAAAATTTTCCCAATATGTAATAGACCCGGGCGTGTTGGAATCCAACTATGCCCTAGCTCTATCGTGAAGAGAAAAAGGGAAAAGTCGAAGATGGACTGACTCCTTAGAGAAGTTCTGAAACTTGAATGTGGCACAAATGTCTTTGAACTTCTTTACATGACTATAAGGATTTTCAAGATCTAAGCCATGAAATGAGGGTAGGAGGTGGATGACATGTGGCTTTAAGTCAAAATGGCTGGCATTGGTAGGTGAAAACACTATGCAAGAAGATGAATTAGTCGCAACAGGTGTGAACAAATCCTTAAAGGATGTAGTGGAGTCCACGTTCCAAGCTCTAGGTTGCTCTACATGCTCCGGATGATTTGCATTCCTAAAATTTTCTCCCATCTCAACTGTCTCTCTTTCAACTAGTGCTCTTTTCTGTCTCCTAAGAGTTCTTTCTAAGTCGGGATCTAAATGTGTCAATTCTAAATTCAGGGATCTCCGACCAAGCATACACCATAAAAAAACAATAAAATAAACTAACTAGTAGAAACAAAAAAATAATAATAAATTAAATTAAATTAAATTAAAAATTAAAAATTAAAAACTAAAAATCAAAAATTAAAATTAAAATTAAAATTAAAATTAAAATAAAAATAAAAATAAAATAAAATAAAACAAAAATGCTAACTAAACTAGCAGAAAAATAAAATTAATTCAGACAAAAATTTCACAAACAAAACAATTCCCCGGCAACGGCGCCAAAAACTTGTTGTGAGTTTTAAATTACTCGCAAGCGCACGAGTCGTTTGCAATATAGTGTTGTGCAAGTGCGAGGTCGAATCCACAGGGAATTGCATTGTGAAAATATTTTTATATAAACTAAGCCTATTTTAACCTAGTTCCAAGTCTTGAATCGTCTTTTGCAAAACAAATATAAACTAAACTAAATTGATTTAAAAACTAATAATAAAAACACTAAGGTTTCTGAATCCACCCCACCAAAGTAAAGCATATATCTTCATGTTCTATATAAAAATAATCTATCAAAACATTCCATGAATCCAACTTTAAACAAATCACAACAAATATCCCAATTAAACAAAAACAATCCAATGTATCCGCTTTTAACAAATCACAAAGGATATCCAATTTAATCAAAAATGATTCGATGTATCTATCAGATGAAACACATAGAATATCCAACAAAAAAATTTAAACACAATCAATCATAATATTTTACTCAAATAATTGATCATAACATTTATACTAAAAAAAACATCAGAATTGTATAAACAAATCTAAAAATATTATGCCAAATAACGGCGAAGCTTCATCTTCAACCTTAGCTGAAGATTGTAGCCACTCATAATCATGAAACTAAAGTTCACAATAACAGTGCTAAACATTAAACTTTAAAACTAACAAAAGCAGAAAATTAAAAACTGACTATACATGAGGAGAAATTTCACTCGCTGTTGGGCGGCGCTTTTCCTCGTGATAGCAAAGCCTTCGGAGATCCACCAAAATGCTAGTAGAAGTCCTCCAAATTGCACCAAAATAGCACTTGGATTGCTTACTAAAGATGAAGTGAAGAAGAGCTGATAGAGGGAAACATCACAAGTGAAATATGCTTCCAATCCGATGTGGGATACTGCAAATTCCAGCTTTTGCTCTTTGACCTTTGTCTACTAAAACTACCATAACTTTCTCTAGAAAAATCATTTTATTGATCTTTAAAATTCCCTATAAAATGGATATCGGGATCTTTCCAAACATATATGGCTCATCTCCTGGTTCTTTCTGAATCAATATAGTTTAATCTTCAAAAATGGATGATCTGCACGAGCAATTCTGGAAATTTAGTGAAACTCCTTTCCAAGCTTGTAAACCTGTAAAACAACGAAAAACAAATCAAAGTAACAAATTCCTAAGCTAACAAATGTAAATTAAGGGGCCAAAATATGCAATATTTGGCACTCATCAAGTATCCTGAGGATCCCTGTGAGGGGGATCCTATGGAGTCTGGACGGATGGCCAGACAATTTCGAGTATGAGTAGGTATGTCAGATAGTTAAGGGTGACCCTAACTATGAGTTTTGACCCACTACATTTCACACATGCAATGACATGCTCCTTGACTCGAAATTGTTCAACTCTATTGTGAGTTGGACCATCCACCTGAGACTTGAGAGTCGGGACTATTTATCTAAGATAGATATTGTATTGATTTTGTGTCTTAAAACTGGGCACCACTTCAATATCTACCCCCTGCTATTCGCTAACATGATAAATGGCGAAGTGAGCGACTCAGGATGCTTTCCCTACAGGATGCTCATCAATCTCATTCTCCAGCACTTCCGGGTGCCTCTCCCCGCCTCCGAGGCTTAGGACATCGGCCTCAAGGACATCATCAACATCTCCTCGCTGAAGAAGATGGGATGCACAGTATGAGATGGCTTCATCTACTCCAAAGCCGGGAAGCACATTCGGATAAGAAAGGACGACAGTAGTGATGATAAGGACGAGGGTCCAAATGCTACTGCTGCTGTTGCTGATATAGATACGGATGACTGAACACCTCTTATGCGTGACTCGAGTGCTAATCAGGCTGGTTATGGCAATCTCTTTCAAGCTATCATGAGCCTCAACTGACTATGCAATCCGGCTTCCAGAGTTTAAGCTCCACAGTCGGCGCCATGCATAACGACCTCCCCTCTCTCCGGGATGACTTCGAGTTGCACCGTGAGCATACCGAGGGCTCTCTAGCTGAGTTTCAGGATCTCGCTCATGGCAGCTCTGACTCTCTTACTCCCTGAGTCATTTTTCTATCTTCCTTTTGATGTACATATTGATGTAGTTTTTCATTGTTCTTAGCATAGACATATTTTCATATTTTATTGTATTTTATACTTCTGTTTCGGCTCTACGAAGCCTATTTTGTATAGACTGGCGTTAGATATGATGATGATTCATGCTTAGACTTATTTCATATACTTTTTTTACATATGTGTAATATAGTTGCATGCTTTATATTTCTTTATATTCGGATAAATGCTTTAAAACTGCTTCTGCATGTATGGAAACTTCCAGTTCGTCTCGGGAAGGTTTTCGAACTCCGAATGATGCCAAATTTTCACGTACAAGTTTTTTTATGTATACTTTTCATGTTTATGGTATCTATATATCTTATTTTTTGGTTTACTACCCCCTTTTCTGCTATTGTCAAAACGGGAAAAAAAATGAGAAAAAAGGTGTAAAATGAAAAAAAGAGGTGTAAACTCAAACTAGTGCATAGATTTAGGGGGAGCATTTCTCCAAAGAACTTGGTATATGATTATATATATTGGGTTGATTGGTTGGGTTGTATATAAACTATTCTTTATCTTTTTACAGGTTGGTTTTATTCAAAAAAACAAAGGAAACTATGCCCGATTTTTCTAAAAAGTCCAACACTTAGTTTTTAAAATTGTTTTTTTCTCATGAGTTTTGTCATCATCAAAAAAGGGAGATTGTTGACCTTCACCTATATTTTAATTATGACAAAACACAACTCTTATTATACTAACAATGCTATCTAAGTGTATCAAGCAATAAAAGCATTCAACCAAGGATCAAGGTGCAAGAACTAAACCCAAATCAAACACCAAGTCAAGATAGAAGATCTAGTATAGGGACAATGTATTTAAACAAGTTGTAAATCTCACTTGTTTAGGTAAAAAGCTTGTCTTATGGCTCATTTTGAAAAGAAAAAAAAATTTACAGAACTTTTCAATCAAATGTTTTTATGTTAAAAACATTTCAAAACATAAAAACTAGGTTGATAACCAACCCAGTCGACTGGGTACTTATACCAGAAAACTGGTATATGGGACAGTGTGTCCTCGGTCGACTGAGTGCTTCATACTAGTCGATTGGTATATTGGATAGATTATCCCCAGTCCACTGGTACCTTCAATAGCCTTAAAAATTGGATTTTTAACTTAACCCAGTCGACTGGTACTTAGACCTAGTCAACTGGTAGTTCAAAAAATATGACCGTTGAGACGCGAGATTTCAGTACAAATTGCACCAAATCGTACCAGAACAGTACAAAGCGTCCATATTACATCAAGGCTATATAAACCCACTTTATTTAGCATTTCAGAGAGATAATTTACACATTCAATCAAGTTTTTACTCATTGAAACACAAAAGCTTTGAAATATTTATTGTTGAGCCATTCTTCAAGTTTTACCTTGAAAGAGAGATATTATTCAGTTATATAAGCTTTCATTATTGTCTCTCTACCATTTACCTTACAGCATTTATTGTAAAGGGATTAGTTTCTGAAAGGAAGAGATTAGCTTCTGAGGGGAAGGGATTTTGCTTCCGAAAGGAAGAGATTTTTGCTTCCAAGAGGAAGGGATTGATTGTAAGGTTTGTGCAAAACTTGTGAAGTTGCACGACTAAGTTTCTTAGTGGATTACTTCAAGGAGGTTTCTTGAAGAGAGTGGAGATAGGGTCGAAACGAATCCGATATTGCCGAACCACTATAAACTGAGTTTGTATCCTCTATTCCTTAAACTCTTTTGTTTACAGTATATTATTTGTTTACATGCTTGTGGGTTTATCTGTTTTTATAAACTTGTGTTTAATTAGCAAAAGTTTTTAAAAACCCAATTTACCCCCCTCTTGGATTGAAACCTCAATCTACAGATGTGATTTGAGGTAAGATTAAAAGTTCTATGGAGTTGTTTCAAGAGATTTTGGTTTAAAATCAAAGATTTTTTGAGAGAGAAAGCTAGGGTTCTTTAAAAATGGCATAAAATCTGAGAAAAAATGAAGCAACTATATATAGAAACGCCATACCAGTCGACTAGGTTAGGGTATCAGTCAACTGGGTCTTTCATAATTTGAGAATTTTTTGACATGCCAATTGATTGGGTCGGGATACCGGTCAACTCGGTAAACTGGCAGTAAGACACCAGCCAACTACATATTGGTTAAGGCAACCCTAAAATAATGATACAGTCCTATGTGACATCAAAATAAACATCATCTCTACCTGTCAATGACATCTAGTGTCCAAGCGCCTTGACTTTTTCTCACAAATGGTAGACCCAGGAAAATTAACTTATCCTTCACTGACTTAAAAACGAACGGCATACCTTTGAATTTGAAAAGGGATTAAAATGAGCTATTAAAAATAGTGAGTTGATTTGTTTTTGGAACTATAATTTCTTAGAGGATGGACTTTTGAGAAGGAAAGTAATATATTTTACCATTCTGCTTTGTACTTTGACTCTATTCCTGATGATGTATCAAAGCTATTATAATGATCTATATGGATGGTTGTAGCTATATTGTTTGGATTGCATTTTTGTTCTTCTTTTGCATGAGGTTTTATGAGAAAATGGGGGAAACTCTGCCCGTTTTACTGTAAAATCTAATCGCTTGACTTTTGTTCCTTTTGTTTCATGTAACTTTCACTGCAAATAACTACTCACTTTTTGGGAGAGTTTGTTTATTATCTTTGTTATTTCTTAATTGTAAGAGACTATTGAGGCTCATGTGGCCAAACTTGTTGTTGTTTCAGGATCTTCTGATGCTAGTAACAATTTAAAAATAAAAAATGAAGTCGTCGTGGAACTTATGGGTGAAGAGACTTCTGGACGTGTACGAGGTCAAGGGTTTGGAGTTAATTCCACCGATATGTTTGGATTTTTAGCTCAAATTATGAAATATGTAGGATACAATGGAGCTTATGCTAAATAGACACATAATTTGAAAGCACAAACAGAAGAAATATATAAAAAGCATGAGCATCATATTCAGAAAATAACGATGAAGCACCATGATCAAATGACCAATATGCAGTCCCAAATGGATGAGCTCAAGTCTTTACTACAAGGGTTGATTAATGGAGGATCTCATATTTGATTTCAAGTGTAATGATACTTAAAAGAATTATTGAGACTTCATTCAATTACTTGGTTGTGTATGAATTTACATGGTTAAATATGAATATTTTTTGTATTATGAAATGAATTAGGTATTGAAATTTGAATTTATATGGGTTTGATGATATATATTGAAGAATAGAGGTTAATTATATATATATATATATATATATATATATATATATAGCAGGTGTTGATATTAAACCCAAAATAATGCAAAAACATAAGATAGGTGTATCATGGTGCTTTAAAGTGCCACAAATTTCTCGTATTGTGGCGCTAATATTTTGTAGCACTTCAAAGTAAGCGCCACAAAATTATTTACCCATTGTGGCGCTTTAAAGCGCCAATATATGTCTAAGAGGACCGGTATATTGTGGCGCTTCTTAGTGCCAGGAAGCATATTGCTCCGCTTCTGCTAAGTGTCGACTCTGACATTGTGACACCACATATACCGGTGCTTTATGTAGCACTTAGTAAAAACGCCGATATCACATATTGCGACACTTTAAAACGTCGAAATATGCTTAAAAAAGCTCCGGCGGGTGCAAGTTATCTTGTAGTGTAATAAAGTTCTAAAAATTTATCAGTCAAGATTTTAACCAATGTAAAGTTCTTGATTTGCACTCGATGTAATCAAGAATTTTTCCATAAGAAGAGTGCTAAGGACCTTCACTTCATCAATAGCAAACGAACCTTCGCTCCACTATTCCACTAATTTACACATAAAGTTTAACAATACCGGTTGCAGTTGCAACATAAAATAATTAAAAAGATAAGCAAAAATCAAGAATTTATCTTTCCATGATTCCATCTCTCCATTCACAAAATACCCATTACAGTCCTTCATCCCCAATAGTCAATCTCTTTCTTCCCTTATCCATCTTTTCTCTTCAAAACAAATCAACACATACACGATTCTCTCTCTCTCTCTCTCTCTCTCTCTCAGACAGAAGTGGTGGTGCTACTAGTGATAAAGGAGGAGCACAACTCACAAGAGAGTTAAAACCCATTTCAGATCAAATTTCCAAACTGCAATGGAAATCAACCAAAAATAAAAGAAAGAAGCACAGGCAGTAGAAACAGAACAGCAATAACAATGGCATCAAATCCATACCCCGCCACACTCCAACTGAATGCCTATTACCAGATCCACACAAACCCTTACCCTATACCTTTTCTCCATGCATATATACTTTCACTTTCAAACAAGTCCAAATGCTTACTAGCCCATGAAAGACTAGCAATAAATCCCTAGAAAAAAAATATTATTGATGCAAATAAACCAAACAAGAATCTCAAGTAAAGTCTGAATCATCTTACTTATCCGATTTCATGATTTAATTTCTTGAACACACAAAATCAAACTTCAATTTTTAATTTGACAATGACTTGTGCCTAAATTAATGAGTAAGAATACAAACTTTAACCGTTGAGCTAGTTGTTTTTGTTGTAATATCATTGCGTGTGCTTCATAAATATTTATTACATATTATTTTGTATAATAATAACTATAAACTATTAAATTAATCACTTACAAGTTACAATAATATAAAAATTTTAAAAAATTACATATAATTTATATATAAATATATGTTAATATTTATAAAATTATAATTATAATTTATATGATCTAAAGAGTTAGTAAAAGTATTAAAGTTTGTTAAAAATTAATTATTTTTTATTTTTATAATTTATATAATTTTAATTATTTATTTATTATTATAATTTTGAAACGTTCCAATGCCTCGGGGCTTACGCATCGCTTCATTGGGACAAAATACCTTGCCTAACGTCTTCGCCTCTAAAAACACATTTTGTAAGCCCTTGTCCAGCAACTTTCAATTAGGGATTTTACATATGATAATATTTTACTTGATTTAGGCTCTGATTGGAAAGAAAGAGGAAAAAGAATGATCTTTCTATTATTTGGTAAGAAAAAAAGTTATTAGAAAAAAATTGATGATTAGTGTTTTTTCTCATATGAATAAATTATAATAATCACATATGGATGATCGAAGAGTGAAAGTTAAAATTAACATTTTTAATCTTTTTTGTCCTTTTATTCTCATTTTCATCATTTTTACTAAATGAAATATGAAAGACATTGATTATCTCATTTTATTCTATCATCTCTATTTTCTTTTCTCCCACTTTTTCTCTCTATCAATTAAAACCTTAATCACAACTGGATACATACACGCAAAGTTTAGAATGTCATCCGACCATTAGATAAGTTTTGCTAATGATTTATTATGAATCAGTATTTGTATCTAACTTACATGAGACTATCAGTATTTGTATCTACCTCACATGAGACACTCACTCAACGTTGATAAAAATACAATCATTTACTTTCTATGTTTTTAACTATTTGTCATAAGTAGTTCCAAACTAACCCTCACCAAAATGAACTATCATAAATCAATGCTCGTATCTAATTCATATGAGACACTCACTTAACATTGGTAAGAATACAGCCATTTGCTTTCTGTGTTTTTAATTATTTGTCATAAGTAGTTCCAAAGTTACCCTCACCAAAATTATCAAGAATGTCTCAAGAAATTATTTGTTGCACCAGACACTGAAAGGTACATGATGAATCAAGCTAGCATCTCTTCCGCAGTCCATCATCAAATCCACGTCAACAAGGACAGGATCTTAATAATGACGCTAAAAATTCGTAGGACTTTAATTTGTTGTGTTTGTCCTCTTCCACAATATCAACTAGAATCATAAGTTGTAATTAATTTTTATGGCTACCAATATGATTGCAGCTCTGACAGTCAAAATATGCTGGTTAGTGTTTTTAGAAATAAAATTTTAAAAATTGTTTTCAGAAACAGATTTTTTTAATAAAAAAATATTTTGATGTTTTTTATTATTCTCTGCAACTGATTTTCACAGTAATTCTTAAAATAATAAAAAAAACGTATTAAAAAATAGATAATAAGTTTTTTTTTAAATTATAAACTCATTATATTGAATTTAAAAAGAAAAATAATTTTTTAAAATAAAAATTAAATGTGTTTTTAGTAAAAAGAAATAACAAAAAACCTATTTAAAATATTGTTTGAAAACAAAAACAAATCCAGGCATCCCCCATAGCCTTCTTTTCCTTTCTATTCTGGATTTATTGAAGGAGCTAATTTGATCGCTTAGAAAATGCAAGTTCTGAAAGAGTGAAGATGCGTGATTTTGGATGCATATATATTTAAAGGGGTATAATTAGAGTGTTAAAGGGGTTTAAGTCTCCATCAATTCATACACTTCTTTTTCTTCTTCTTTTGGAATTACTATGAGAAAAGTTGCAAGGAAAAAGAATGAGAGAATTAAATAAGGGTTCGTTTAATTATGAAAAATATATATTTTTTATTTTGTTTAATTTTTTTAATAATTTAGATATTTTTAATATAATTTAAAAATTAACATTTTTTTCAACATAATATTGAAAAAATTTGAAAATCACTTTTTTTGTTTCCTAATTTTTTTCAATATTATGTTAGAAAGATAAAATTTATTTTTCAAATTATATTAAAAATTTGTAAAATATTTAAAAAATATTAAGATAATAAAAATAAAATATTTCCCACCACTAAGTACACCAAAATATTTTGGTTCTTTGTAAGCTAATAATCTTCGTTAGCTTTGGAGGGGCAAAGGGGAAACTGTTAAAGATCTCAGTTGGGTAAAGTTCTCAAAGCTGGTTTTAAATAATTAAACCCTTGATAGCAGGCACCAAATTCGAGGCAACTTAAAAGATCATAAACCCTCGACTGCATCACTTTATAAAATCATTTATTCTTGTCTTGTTTCTTGGATCAAGAGATATGAAAAAGATGATTATTAACAGAAATATATACGTACATCTCCCAAATCCCAAGTGTTTATGAGATACTGTATAGGATTTCTAGTCTTTCTTCTTTTGAGGAAATGAAATGTTTCACTTTAATTAATACTTTTAAGGGTATAATTAGTAGTCTCTGGAATCTAGGGCTTCTGGGTCTTACTTCTTTACAGGTCTTGCTTCTTTACACTTAATTTACAGTGCTGAAAACACCAGCAGCAGCCGCTTGATTAACTTGCATATCTTTGTCTTTCTCTCTCTCACACATTAAAAAAAAAAAAAGCAAGTTTATTAATGAATAGAAGGCACCGTTTATCTCAAATGCTGAATCTTCACAAATGTGTTACTAAGCAAAAGTTTTTTAATCTCACAACTGTTTCATTAAAATTTGTTTTAAAAACTTCTTTAACAACCAAAAACGAAAATTATATATTAAAAAAATTCTATGTGAGTATGTCAATTCAACTCTATCATATTTCTTTCATTTTCTGGAATTTGTGTTACTTAAAAAAATTTCAACATTCTGATCAGTTGAAAAGAACTAACGCTTTGTTTAGATCTTGAAAATTTGAAAGAAAGAAAAAATCGGAATGAAGATTGAAAAAGCAAAAAAAAAAAAAAAAAAAACTGAACGTTGAATGTCTTTGGATTTCACATAAGAGTTTAAGATGAAAAAGATTGGTGTCAATTTTTATTTATTTTTTCCTTTGATCACTTTTCTCTAGGTTTTCATTATGTCGGGAAAGACTTGACATGTTAATCACACATACATTAGAAAGAAAAATAAAGAAACTAGGGTTTATATCGCCTCTCATTGGCTTAAACTTTGAATGAAAGTGATGTTTGTCTATATATATCAAGAATTTCTCGTGTACAAGGCTTGCTAATTTTAACAATTCGTATTAAGATCTTCATACTGAAAGCAATGTAGACTTCTAAAGTAAATCAAGAGTCAACAAAAGGAATAAAATCTAAAACTAGCAAAATAAATTGTCAATTCACAAACACACAAACTTTATTTGGTGACTTTTTTTTTTCCTTCTACATGTACACTGGTGAAATTAAGGCATAAGGTGAAGATTAGGATTTGAGTCGTCAGCCATGTATAATATTGGTGGGGAATCATGGCTCCCCCAAAGTGGAGAAAAATTCTTTAATTTCAAATTTATATTTAAACCCATCTAGCATAAATTTACATGGATGTCCTCTCCCCACAAACCCAACAAAAGGTGTTACAATTATTTTACCCTCATAGTATATAATTAGACCATTTAAACTAAAAGGACCAAATGAAAAATAAGTACAAATTTATACCTATTTTTCCCAAACAATTATAGAGAATTTTTAAAAATCTGTCTAGACATGTAGTCTATCCATTTTTGCCTATTTAATTTGTTCAACTATTTTTAAAAGTTATATGTATTAAATTTAACGAAATTTATGTTATAAATAACTTGATTCTTTGAAGGTTTCACTTCAAATATAGTAATAATTACCCAAATAAGTTAGTACTTTATTTAGAATGATGATCGAAATCAAACAATTATTAATGAAATAATTGATTTTCTTTTCAGCCTATGGAATTAAATTAAATAGTTGGATAAGAAAAGGAAATTTCTAAAAAAATATTATTGATATTATATAGTTGTTAATGTACACGACTAGTCCTCTCTACATTACTAGTTAGCTAGCTCTAATTTCATACATGAATTGATAAATATTTTTTTTTAATTAGCCAGTATGCATCAAAAAATTAAATAGATTTATTGAATTTTGCTTCGTGTTATTGTCCTCCAAACTTAAGTGAAATATAGGAAAACCTAAAATCATTGATGCATTCCTAAGAAGAAGAGGAAAAAAACGCAACCATGAACAATAAGTATAGTACTTCCAAAATCATGTTCAAGAATTCAAATATCATAAATGGAGTCTATTTATTTAATTAGAATGCAATTTAATTAGGATTGTGCTCCCGAATATAATTAGGATTCAAATATCATGAAATCCTATGTGTTTATTTATAATAGTGTTCAACCCCATAAAAACTCTTGGCTTTGGCCCGGATGAAGATGCATATCAATTGTAAAAGGGTAAGAGTTTAATGCCTGCTACCAACAAGTTTATTTTTTCTATAAATGTTCTTACTACAAAATCCCATCACATCATGGAAAAACACTTGGGAAATAAAGTACATAGAATTTAAAGATATAAATATATATATATATATATATATATATAGTTGATGATATAAATTAGTTAAAAGAAACCCTAAGTTTGCAAAATGAAGCTATCAAGTGATATATATTACCATATCGAATATGATTTCTGCAAGGGCAATCCATATATAGTTTAATATCCTTTTCTATGAGATATTTTCAACTCTACTTTTTGCTTTAATCGAATGCAATAGGGTCCATTATCGTATGTTCATGACTCCTTATATCAGACATTTAATTTACTTTATTTTATCAATGATTCTACTTGTCTTAATATGTCAAAACATGCATGTTATTTACAAATGTATGTGAATGTGTGTGCGCGCGTTTGTTATTCTCAATAATACTGTATAATTAAGCAATGTAACTCATTGTATTCAAAAGATTTACATATGATCATAGAATATTTAGACCTATTGCTGTGGCATATATAATTTGTTCACATTCAGATCATCATAATAGCAACTAAGCATGCTAAAGTCTAAACTAGTAAGGTGATGCTGCCAAAACCACTTCTCTTTCACTTTTCTTCTTTTGCCTGCATGCTAGTGGACACTAGTCACACTACCAGACCAACTTTTATCCTCTCTATCTCTTTCTCTCTCCATTTCCCTACATTTCCCTACATTTTCTGCCTGCCATGTGTTTTGATATTTCTTGCTCCATTGCGGAATTTTCTTTTATTTATTTTGTTAAATTACTTTTTTATAATAAATATGTCCCTTAGGTTTAGTATTTTGCAAGAGCTTGCGTTCTCTATATTTTGCTCTCTTCTCCTTTGTTCTTCTTTTGTTAAACAAGCTACTAGCTAGTTAGCTCTGACTGGAAAATGTCAGAGAAAGTCTGCTACATACCTTGCAATTTTTGCAATATTGGTCTTGCGGTATCTGATTCTGATCTGTGGCGCTCTTTCTTTCTTGAGATCTATATTACAAATTTAATTTTCCCTATATATACCACTTATTTGTGCTTTCTTTTGTTTGATTTTTGATATAAATGTTGCTAGGGTTTCTTGCTTTTTTAAGTTTTCTTTCTCTTGCAGCTTGTTCTTCTTCTTTTGCATTCAGAAAAGTCACAGATAAAAGGCCTCAAATGCTAAATTAAAAGCAACACAGAGAGAGAGAGGGGGATTATGAGTTGATCTGTTCTTTTGTTTTCAATAAAAATTCCCCAATCGCTATTTAAGTTTTATTTTTGGGATAAATAATCCCTTTGTGAGTTTTTTTTTTTTTTTTTTTTAATTTGTGCAGGTGAGTGTTCCATGCAGCAACTTATCTGACATTATTACAATCCGATGTGGTCACTGTACCAATCTGTCGTCTGTTAACCTGGGAGCTTCCTTTCAATCAATGTCTACCAAATTAGATGTTCAGGTGATTTTTCTTGGTTTTTTTAGAGAAGTTGATTTTTCTTGTTCAAACTAGAAAGAACGGCTACATTTATGTTTAGGTTTCTATTTTTAGTATATTTAGTTCAATTCAAAGCTTTGAAATTCTGAAGACTGATTTATGTTTAGGTTTCTATTTTTAGTATATTTAGGTTTCTATTTAGTATATTTTTAGTTCAATTCATAGTATATTTTTAGTTCAATTAAAAATTAACTCTGATTTATGTTTCTGTTTTGAAGTACTTTTTTATTTTATTTTATTTTTGATGCAATTTATAGCTCTGACAATCTAGGGTTTCTGTGTCAAATCTGTGTATTCTACAGCCTTTGAAATCCAGGGTTTCACTGTTGAATCATTTCTTTTTGAGAAAATCAGAGTTAATTTTTGAGAATTTCAAAGTAAATTTATCTGTCTTTACCTCTCTGGCATTGATGTTAAAAACAACCCTAGCGGCCGCCATAGCCAAACCCTAAATTTTTGGGCTTCTGTACGAGAGTCAGGGTCTTGTCTTAGTTAATTAATAGGGGGAAATAGTAATTTTCTAGGATTTTATCATTTTTACCCTTCCTTGAGCCGCCACTTGAATGATTTTGGTTGACATAACATAAATGCTGGGTTTCTTAGGTTAAGTCATCGTTGATTAGCTGACTACTCCTTGACCAATGGCAACAAGTAAATCGCAAAATTACTACTTGGTTTTTGGATCCCTAAAAACCCTTTTCTCAAAAAATGTCACAATCTTAATTTTTTAGATCTGTCCAAAAAAAAATTGTGAATGTTAATGCAATTGATTATAATCGTTTAGGTGATATATAAAATGATGTCAAATTTTTATATTTCACATTGATTAATTAATAAAAGAGTGATTAAGCTATTTCTAAACGAATATTGTCACTTTCACTTATATAAATGATGTTTAGTATATTAAAACGGACAATATACTATCAAATGGATTTTTTTGTTGTTGATTGAATTCAAAAAATTTATTACAAAAGAGATTATTGTTTAGCCATAATATAATCTACTTAATAAGATGAATGACATTAAAGTATAATGCTTGCAAATGTCAATCATTCCAGTTCTTCCATCCAGTAAACTTTAGGATCACAAAGAAAGAAGCTTTTTAATATGAAATTCTTGGTTATTTTTTTTATCATGTTCATAAGTTTATATGTGCTAAGTTGTATTTTGGTTATTTTAATATGATTATCTTTTTGTAATTTAACTAAGCATAAGTGTTGTTATCAACATGCTTGTGAGCTTATCTCAACAGTTGTGTCTCTCTCAAAGATTTTGATTCAGATTATCGCTTCAATAAAATAAAATGGTATTATTAACAATTCCATAAATCATTTTGATCAAAAGACCATGAGAAAAAGCTACGGTTCTATCATCTAACACTGCATATCTATCATTCCAACATATATAATATCAATCTTGGATTAATTTGATTGACCCTCCAAGACGAAATTGCCAAAGAAAAATTCATGCATATTACATTAATTTGTTTGAATAGCACGCAGCTTAATTCCGCTAATTAAAGATGATTTTCTTGATTTTAATATGTTTATTTTTACTAATTACAAGTATATCTTAGGTTCCCAACTGCTCCTCAATGCAATGCAAAATTGACATGGCTGCGGGTTCCTCTTCCAAATGCAAGAAGAAGCTATCAAAGCGAGCACTACCTGTAAATCCCCCTGGAGAAAAGGTCGTGAACCAACGTGAGTCATCCCCTTAACCTGGATTAATTATGTAAATTGACATTATATACTAATTAATTTTTAAAGGTTTTTTTTCTACAATTTTATGTTTTTCAGCTACTGAAAAGCGGCAGCGGGGGCCTTCAATATACAATCAGTTTATAAAGTAATTATTAATTAATGACTATTTTTTTCTGTCTCTTGAATATTTTGAACTTTTCCATATATACGAATTCACAATTGTTACAAGTTCTTCACTATTTGTAAAACAAAAATGGTATATGTAGGGAGGAGATTCAAAGGATTAAGGTGAACAATCCTGATATCAACCACAGGGAAGCATTCAGTACTGCCGCGAAAAACGTACGCAAAATATACTATATACAAAGTTTGGCATTGGCTACCAAATATTAAAAAGAAAAAATAAGAAATTAAGTTTTTTTTTTTTGGTGAGTATTGACTTAGCTTCTTACTTACTTTGTTAGTGGTCACGCTTTCCTCACGTTCATTTTGGATTGATGTTGGAGAGCAGCAATGAGGCTAAGCTTGATGATGTAAGTACGTATTTTTCACTAGTTAATCCAATGACGATTAAATTTTTGAAAGATGTTTTTTGGAAAGTTGAGAGGAGAGGAATCAAACTCGAGTCCTCTACATAAAAGATTCATAGATGCTTACTACGTCAAGAGGATCGGGTCTTCAGCAAAAACTTCTTGATGAGTGATCCTTTGGATGAGTTTTATATATCTATTTCCATATCAGAGGATATATATTATTTAGCTTTGGAAGCCTCTGAATTTGTAGTGCATATAGTTGTTTAATTTTCTCATTTTTCAGTTTTATTTGATTGGGATAGTTTTAATTAAGTTTAAAAGAAAATGTTAATGCATTTATGATTAAGATTTCTTTATGAAGAGAACACTTTTGTGGGTGTACACTTTAAGAGGAAATTTTAGTAATTCATCAGTCACGTCACACTAGAGTTTCTCTTTTAAGTTTAATTTATGAGATCTTTTTCACACAAAGGTAAAACTAAATCTCTCAATTCAATACTACCCTTTTATGTACTTGAAATTAATTTAAAATTCTCCACTTATTGATTTCATAATGCTAATGTTTGGTTGGTGATAGTATATGATCCTGATCATGACATTGATGCATGTTGCAACCCTAGTTCCTATGAATTATCTCACTGGTTATTACTGCACCTTTTTTCCCCTCTTCAAATTGATTACTAACTTTGTGCAGGGATCTGAGGAGCATTTTGGAAGGCTGCACAGCTGAAATATTGATGGTGATTTTACTTTTTCAAGACCATTTCAGCTGGAAAATCTATGTACTTATAAATTGACATAAAGAAAGCCTTTGCTTTCAGGACTGTTTTAAATAAGGATATATGTTTTTGTTAGTTGTGATAATTATGGGTTGGGACGTAATGGAACTTCCGATGTCCTCTATAAAAGAATTGTATGATTATGTATTGTCTATATGTATTTATTATAAGTTTATTTATTATGTGACTGTCAGCTTGAAGTATACTTGATAATTATTTTTATTTTTCATTTTTGATGATGTGGTTGAGCAAAAATGATTGATTGGATCAAACTCCATGAAGTTTTTTTAAAAAAAATATAATGTTGATGATTCAATGAGAGGCAAACTGGTCTTGCTGGAGTTGGAGGAATTCGGTTGGTATGGTTTTTCAGGGTAATTCTCTAAGGTTATGATCGGTAGAGAGGAAAAATGTGAAGAATAAATTGAAGAAGCATAGCAGATGAAAGTATTTTTTTTATCTTTTGGTAAAGAATAAAAGTGAGAGGAAAGAAGAGTAAAATGATTGGTGTTTTCTTTCCAAACAAACAAATTACAATTTTGTTAAATTGAAGAAATTCTTACTTACATCCGATGCAAAAATGGTGTTTGCACCGGGCGTATGTAAGAATTTTTTTTTCCAAATTGAAATGAATGAGGTGAAAGCTAAAATTAATAAACTAACTTTTTATCATTTTTTTATTTTTTTTTATAATCTTTATTCAACATATGATGAAAAATATCAATTTTTTTTCTTAATTTTTTTTATTTTTCTTTTTCTTTCGTCTTTATTAATAAAGCCAAAGTATAGGTGAGGCTGATTTGAATTTGAGATAGCTCCAAAACATTAAAGAAGCTCTGATGTCATTTTGGGAATCTTATTCCGAGTTAATCATTGAGAGTGATTCAATATCTGCCATTATTGATCAGTCTATTCTCCGGACAGATAATGATAGCCTTTGCAGTCTTTATAAGTGTAGGATTTTGGTTTTTGACACAAATACCATCGATCAATTTAGAGCACTGCTATATATATTCACACTATTTTTTGAGTGTTTAGGACACCGAGTAGTTACAGTTATAATCGACAAAAAAAAAATATTGATAACTTATTGAATTTATCAGTTTTATCATTAATAAAACTCCCTGTACAAACAGGACATCCTTAACCAACTCACCATACAAACACAAGATAATAAAAATTGGTTTTTTTTAGGTCTTTTATATTCGGTTATGGAGAAGATTTATTTACATGTTTCGTGTAATTATTTAAGATTCAAAACATAATTATATAGTCATTATTTACCGATTAGTTTTTCTTATTAGAAGGTTATTATAGACCTATGGAATATACAAAAGAAGGTAATCTTCTCTCTTATCATATTTTTCGATTTTTAAAATAAACAGAATTTGATTTTAATGTTTTGTACGATGACAAATAGCTTTACAAATTAATTTCAACACTCAAATCTTTTGTATCCTTGCCAATAATTAAGGCGATCATCACGTATGCACTTTTCATTTGTTGTTGAATGCCGATTCTAACAGTAAAATTTGATAAAATAATGAAATTTTTAAAAATTGAAAAAAAGAGGGGTTGAATATTAGATATTTTGGAAGTCCGTAATAGTTATACTCTCTTGATTTTTTTTTCGAATTGGTAAATATAAGTTATGAGTATAGCTTTTATAAATGTGAAAAATGATGTGATTTTTTAAAGTTAGTAAAACAAAAATAAAGTAGACTTTATATATCCATGTGAAAAAATGAATAACCGATGTTAACTTCGCTTTGAATAAATTTTTGTACTTTTTTTATTATTTACGGTGATGATGTAACCTATCTTAAATTCCAAGCATCTACATAACAACTTTTTTATGGAAATTGTTAGCTCGAGGAATCAAACTTAAGACCTTAAGACAACAAAGTACCCGAGTATATTTGACTTGAAATAATAACCATTGAGCCAAATGCTACTTATTAATAAATTTTTGTACTTTACTAACCATTTAATAGGGATGTAGAGTTTATTTGATTAATTAGACATGAATTAGAGAGAGATTAGGAGAATTAAGAAAAGAAAGTAGTGATTATCTCTCAATCCATTTGTTAATCACTAAGTTAATTATTGATCTTGCCTTTGACTGCAAGGATCCGAGGATAAAAACATTCTTAAACCCCTGTTAATTGGGCTAATAATATTAGTTCAATCAGTGACTAAGTTGGTAGAAAAGTAAGTGCATCATGGAGACTAAAATCAGATCAGACGTCAATCTCTTGTTTTTTTCTTCTCATTTTTCTCCTTTATTAAAGAAGAGAAAAGTGCATTCCACTATTTTTTTACTTTTTTTTTTCCCTCTAAATACATCCATAATATAATCTAGTTATAGAACTTTTTTTTCTTTGATCATGTTATAGTACTTGAAATTACACTTACATTATTTTATATAATATAAGTGTAGCATCTTGAATCCTAAATCACCAATACTGGCAGTGGGATCTATATATGAATATGTTAGTCATCCATAAAAAAATTATATCCTGAGGATTTTACAAGGGAAAATATTGACAAGAACTTACATTTCCCCAAGAAAGGGCAGAAGAAAAGAAGTTGTGTACATAATTGATGCAACACAGGACAGGCAACTTCCCCACCCCCACTTATCCATAACAGAAATGGGATATTGAAAACAAAAAGGAAAATAAGAAATAAGAAACAACAAACAACAAAATGAATGAATGAATTTCAGTGATCATATCTTTGCATCCCAATCTACCATCTCAAGGCATTTTGTATAACTGAATACATATGGCATAATAAAATAGGGGGAAGGGTGATGCTGTGTGAGAATTTTAACACATTCCTATTTCCTCGGTATGTTGAAGAATCAAGGAGATTAATTTTATAATTGATAGGAAAATAAAATTCCAGTGGAAACAGTTTTGAGGACTAGAGAGACTAACTTCCTTCCGTGGAGAGAAGCTCGAGTTCCGCCCACCAGAGTGGAGAGAGTTTGGGAGTGGCTGAATCTGGAGAGACTTGGATCACTTGCCTTAGTTTGGAGGTTACTTGTCTCATTGTTGGTCTCTGTTGTGGATCCTCATGAATACATTCCTGGATTACTTCACATATAATATCAAGTTCATTTTTCTTGGAGGACTTGAGAGTAGGATCAATCAGATAGCTGTTTTTCTGCTCATCAACCACGTACTCAGAAGCCTGAAATTTTGTTTTACAAGAAAGAATGAAAAGAAAAAGTAAGTTCATAATTCCTACGAGAAAATAGAAGAAAGATGATTAAGAATAGCTTCAATTTTTTACCCAATTCACAAGGGATTCTTGTTCTTCTTTGCAAGCAAGCTTTCCAGATATGATTTCTAGCAATATTATTCCAAAACTGTAGATATTTTCTTCAAGGCTGGGGGTTTTGGCCAAAATGGAATGATCTAGTTCTTTATCATTACTGATATTTGCTTTTGCTGAAATATCCATCCAGAAATCAATCTCTCCAACCTGAGACAATATCAGACAGAGTAACTTAGAAGAAGGGTGAAGTTTAAAATACAAGAAAGATGATTGTCTATGCATGCATCTGTGTATTTAAACACTGTAATAAAGAACTCAAACATAATCTGCAAATTTAGGCTACATAGATTTAGTAATATATATCAGATAAGAGGTTATAGGTTCATTATCAAAACTGAGTACCAGTCGAAAAGAAAAAGAAGAAAACCTTTGCTGCATAATCATCAGTCAAAAGAATCGAATTCGATCGAAGATTTGTATGTGCAACAGGCGGATTCAGCTCATGATGCATATACTGGAGACAGTATGCCACTCCCATAATAATTCTCACCCTAGCATTCCAGTCAATATGTTCAGCTTCCTCTACTGGAAAGAACACAAGAAACAGAATTGGCCTCTGATTAAACCAAATTATATGTTATACAGATAATCGATGAATTTATATTAAAAAAAAAGTACCATGCAGATGCTCGTATAGAGTTCCATTGGGAGCAAACTCAAAAACCATCATCCTTGTGAAAGGTATATCCTCTTCACAGTAACCGAGTAGATTCACAAAGTTCTTGTGGTTTACTCGAGATAATGAATCTATCTGCATCAGATCCATGCAAGCAAAAGATAGAATGAATTACAGAAGGAAAATGAATGTCCTCTTGTTGGGTATATTTTCTTTTACTGAATCATGTGACTGTATTTTGCAGTCTCCTAAAAGAACAACGAAAAAGAAAACTACCAAAAGGGGAAAAAATTTGGCACCATACCTGTCATTCTTGATAACAAAGCGACTCAACAGATTCCCCTGATAGTTTTCTGTTTTTGCAGCCACCATTTTAACTCTATCCCACAATTTGAGTCAACTAGCTCATATCTATTGAAAAGGAACAAATTGACTAACCCTAACTCCACGTTTCCCTTCTCTTCTAAGCCAGTGCTACTGTCTTTACTTAGAATAGATATCCATTTCTTCTCATTATCACATTAACTCACAATTTGAGAACCATATAACAATTTCAGCCCATGGTAGTTTCATTTATTTCTTTTAAATAGAAGAGAATCTTTATAGATAATGGTTCCAATTTGAAAGAACGAGTGTAGTTACAACACACTAGCCTACAGTTTCTGACTCCAATCTTATGACTTTTGCAGTTAATTAACTTCACTATGCTAGTGGTGAAGTGAGAAAAATATCAAAATAAATAATTGAGAGGAGAGTGGGGAGAGAAAGAGATTAAAACAAACTTCTGATTAATTAATACCAACCAATTTTGGAAGTTCATGGGAAAATAACTAACCGTTTATTATGTTTTCCAATGATAAAGTGGAAAAACATTTATTAAGAAACAATTTTTTTCTGCTTATCCAAAAAGGAAAAAGAACAAACAAATTTTTTTTTCATGTACGACTTAGCTTCAAATATATGTCTGAACTGAAAATTACATTTTGTAGCTTTTCTCTGGCACTAATTTTCAACTGGTAGCCCTATAAGCATTCTTCCCTAAAGAGTTGAAAAGAATACCTTTTCCTTGAACACCGTCTGTGCATGTTTTGACCAGCTCTCAATAAATGTAGCTGTAGTTGATATAGTAGCAATCTCAACTCCACTTGACAGCGTTCCCTTGTAAACTATGCAGCAAGGAGGAGTACTGATAATGTTGCTGAAATCCTCACAGGCAAATTCTACCTCTGATCGGTTCAGCTTAGTGATCCCTGCATTCACAATTGGTTTATGCTTTTCGAAATGTAATACCTGAAAAACTGAAAAGTCACAGGAATAGTTTTGAGTTGAAAAATGGAAAATTTACCTTCAACAATAGCCTTCTTAAGAGATCCATGCAGCCCAGAGATTGATGGACGTGTGTTTTCTGCTCTTTTTCTTCGTAAAACAAACATGGCCGTTGAGAGAACAAGGATAAAAGCCACACCAGGAACTATGAAAGTAGATTTCCTTCCAGGACTGGCTGAAGGCTGCTGAACTGGTGGAGTTTGCTGAAACTGTTGGGGTTCGTTAGGAACTGAAGAAGGAAATGAGTTCAAAGGTGGAGGTGATTGCGTCTTCTTCACAGCAGGATACGCTCCACTCCTTACAGAAACAATTGCCAACTGTTCAGAAAGGTTTGCACCACTTGCAGGTGCAGCAGGGAGGTTTCTACCATGAAGCTTAGTGGATACTTCAAACAATCTTCGACGCACAATATTTACCATATTCTTTACACCACTTACTATGAGTGATTCAGATGAACCTGCCAATAAGAGGAAAAATTCATCCACTGCTAAAAAATATTAAGGGTTAGAAAAAAGAACAATGATCCAAACAAAAGGTAAAATATGCACTCACTAATAAGACCTTTATAGCAGTTTTCCCCACTTCCATGTAACTTGCCCCTTCCAAACTTGAACCTTGAAAACAGAGCATGAAGTACTTTTTAGCACAAGTATTTTAATCAAAATATAGCAATCAATTTGTTCCTTAACAGATCAGTTCCTGCATTCAAGATCTCCTACCTCCCTCCAAACCTATGATTAAATGCACTTGTTTCATACAATTTTCTACATAATGATCCAGACAATTAACTAATTACGGGCATTCATAAAATCATGGATTATGACCACCAGATTTCCTACTGCCATGTTGCACAAAGCCAATGTGAAAACATTTCAAATATGATGTTAGTTTGGTACGTATATTGGCTTCATGCATCTTACAAGAGATTTTATGAATCATTTTGGCAACTTGGATAGGGAAATAATACTGTGTGACATAACTAGTTGCAAACTTTATAAGAAAATTCTAAAATAGATAATGAAAAAAAAAAAAGCAAAGCTGCAAAAGGGAATGCATTGGATTAATGATACTTTTATGTTGCTTTATACACTGTTGATGGAGGCAATATACATAATACTTTCAAAATGATTGCTCCGATTCAAGGTAAGAAAAAGTTAAAACAAAAATACTTCTATCCAACAACTCAAGTTTGCAGAAATATCTGAAAAAGGATATGCGGATAATATCACATGGTATAGCCATAAACATAACAAGCAACAGATAGTGCTTACCATTGTCCAAATCTTCTGTTTCTGTTATTTGTTTCTGTTGCTCCAGCAGAGATGAAGTTTTGATCAAGTAGTAGATCAGAGAGAGAAGTGAGCTTCTCAAGCTCAGAAGAAACGCTTCCATGAAATCTATTTCCACAAAGTAATCTGCAGTATGAAATAGAACTCAATCCAGGATTATTGAAAATACAAGACATGAAGATAGAGAAAAGATGCAGGTTAAGACAATGAAACTGACAGTTCTTTTAGTGACATCATGCTGACCATTTCTGCTGGAATCATTCCAGTCAAGTTGTTATATCTCAAATCCAGTAATTCCAGCATGTTAAGACCTCCAATCTCTTTGGGAATGAAACCTGAGAAGCGGTTCTTACAGAGCACACTGTCAATTCAAAAATAAGTAAGTAAATAAATAAAAGTATACTAAACCCGACAATTTTAAGGTTATAAGATAAGAATGGAAAGTAAATTGCACCAGGAACCAGTTCGACACAAATAAGACTGAATATTAGAATTGATCAGCAACAGAAAGTTTCCATTTGAGGTGATGTGTGAAATAAGGTTGACAAATGGAATGCAGTTACAGCTTCGTGCATGATCAAACAGCAAACATTTGCAAGCTAAACATATAAACAAAGTAAGTCACAAGCATGGTACAATTAAATGAAGAATACATGACCCTAGATTGCGAAAGCCTAGAAAATTCTGTTATTGATCTCTTCACAATTTTATTGAGAACCAAGGTGCAAGACACTAAAGCAGAAGAAAAAGGTTTCTTTTTTTTCTTCATAAAAAGCTGAAGAATGAGTTAAATATGGATTTGTCGAATTATAAATAGAAATATTCTTAATTTGCAGAATCAAACATATGTCTACTTTTTTTTGTCTAGGGAAGGCAATGAAGTGAGCTAGGGGCAGAGTAGCTCAGCCTGAGCCAGATACAATTAGAAGTAATTCCACCAAGACCCTAACTCCTACACAAAACCAACTCAAGTTTAAATATTTGTTTTTCAGAATTTGCTCTTGACTAATCACATTTATCATGTCCAAACCCATTGGGGGAAGAAAGGGAAAGGTTTTGCTTTGCAATGAATCATAAGTATCTGATTTGATAGAGTAGCGCATATTTAAGCATGCATATATCATGATTATACATATAACAATGGATGATGCCTGATGAGTATGTGATTTCAAGTGCAGAAAGAAATTGATAAAATATCTAACTGAAACCAACCCAGAACGGCCTAAGTTTGTGCCATGATCCAGACTACCTTACATGCAAACAAGTAAAAACAATTAACACGTGGTCTATGACTTGTTCACACCAGCATCTCATATTTAACAAGTCCATTGCTGGATTGCATATTTTCTCATGGAAGACATGAATGCCAAATATATATTTAATCAAACACTTAAATGTGCAGCAATTTTAATTTATTTTTTGAAAAAGGAAATTGCAAAATATAAGCCATATGGCTAGCAATTTGAAAGCACATATGTTGGGCATAGGACAAGCAAAAAGCTATGAAACAAATTTTTTTTTTCTTTTTCAAAGAGAGAGATAGAGGGTATATAGCTTCTTTACTTGTACCCTAATTAAAGGGACACGTCAAACAACCATTATCTTGCTAGCCTAGTTGTTAGCCCTTTTGTAAATCAATCAAACCAACAAAACCAACTTGTATTATTTGGGCTTGCCAACTCAGCCATTATGACACTGTTAGGAAGTTTTAAGGATAACCACTGACTAGGGTAGTTATGAGAAATAAAGAGCACCTGAAGAGAGGAATTCAGACCAAATCATTTGAAAACCAATTCAAGGCCCTGTCCCTCTAAAAATACTTGAAGAAGTTTCTGCTACACTAACACAAAAATGTACAGCACTAAATACAGCGTTCCAACAACATGATATCTCCCAAAAAGTCATCAGTGGTTGGAGAAAGAGAGGACTAATCAAGTAGCAATTCCAGTGGCACTAAGAAGGGATGAAAATAAGATGCTCACTTCCACAGGCAGCATTCCACCAACAGCATGATGTCATCTTCTTTTGAAAAGTCACCAATAAATTGAAAGTGTAACGAGTAAACTGATAGACCAACGACGTCAATGGAACTCAAAGTGGATCCACATTCATGAGCTGAAGTTGCAAAGGATAAATTGACTACCATAGATTATCATCACCACTAAACCAAAGGCAACACTACCTGTTCACAATACTGTAGGATCAAAGGATTGCTGGACCATGCTAAAAGCATTTGGGATGGTAAATTCATCCAAGCTACCTTTTCATGTCAAATTCCACTCACCTCCTACTTCTTTTGTGTGGTCAGTAAGATCAGCTTTCATAACCAATTTAATGCACAAGGTACGAGATATAGTTCATATCTAAACATCACAAGATAAACACCCCTGAGAAGATACCAATATTTAAGTAGCCAGTGTCTTCCTATTTTCTTGATCACATAAAACTAATATTTGGGCACCTTCCAGTCACTGGCTCTAAAGTGTTTAACCAACCATCCTTGCAGTAACCGAGAATAAAAAGCTAATGTAATACACTGAGGCTATTCCAGATCAAAATCAAAACAAAATAGGGCCTCGATTTGACACCACCCAGTAGCCATGATAAAAGCTAGTACAATGATAGGATTGGCAACCAGAAACAATAAGTAAACCACATACAAATATTTGGAAAAGTACAGAAAAAAATTCAAAAGTTTCTTAGATTAAAGGGCTACAGAAGGATAAAAAGTAGCAGAGAGTAAATCTGACATCAGGTCCATCCTTAATTCATAGCTCATTCTATACTTTATAAAGCATCTTTTTCAGCTCTTACATACCGAAGAATGTTTAGAAATCTTTTAAAAATGCTAAAACTTCCTACATTCACATGTGAGGACCGTCACTACTGTAACGTCCATGTCAAAATGATTTATCTATCAGGAGTTCAGGATCCAATTCAAAAATCAATTAAATATTCAAAAATATCAATACAGAAATCGCTCAGTTTAAACAAATAACGATAAATAAATATTTTACTTACAGGGATCTCAAGTGACTAAGTTTTTCAAGCTCCGGTGCCAGAGTTCCTTCCAATGAAAAGCCTCGAAGATCCCTATAAGTGCAGAATTTGTACTTAAGTATCAAACATTCAAGAATTTTCTAGAAAGAGGCTCCCACAGGCCACAAGCCATTAAGAACTCAACAATATTTCCACAGTTCCTTCCACTTGAAAAATTAGCCAACCAGAGTACATAATATGAAAAGGTAAAAATCACAATTCTTATATAGAAGGAAATAAAAAGAACTTTCCAGGGATGGAAAAGAACAAAAGTAACACTTACAGCATATGCACTTCACCATCCACGCATCGAACGCCCAGCCACAAACATGGGTTAGCATCATTAGAATTCCAATTTGCAAAAGCTCCGTAAGGATCCTTATCTACTCTCTCACGGAATTTCAATAGAGCCAATCCTTCACATAACAATCAGTTCCAAAAAAGGAAAAAAGGTCAATCCGGATCAATAAATTTCAAACTTGGGGGAAAAATTAATCATAATATAAGTTCTGCAAAATTGTGTAGTTACAAACTTCTTTACCTTCTGCATTGAGCGACTCACACACTTGGATTCTAAAAGCAAGCATAAAAGCAACCAAAAATGAGAGCTGAAATACAAAAGGCTTCCGCCTCTCCCCCATTTCTCATTAATTCAAATTCTATGATCGTGAAGGTAGCCGAATCCGCGGCCAATTCCTAGGAATATTTCTTTGAACAAAAGCACCTGTCCCATATTCTCAACACTCAGTATGCATAAAATACTTGAGAAAATATCATCTAACTAATACAGTCTACCTAAATTTGAAACAAAATCGGAACCCTCAATACACGGTAACTCATTGAATCATAGTTCGCTACTTTAATTCTGTGTTTTTGGTCACTCTACACCATGCCTGTGGTAAATAATTGAGTAGTCTAAATAGCTGAATTTACATATACCTCATTCATCAACCAAAGCAGGAATTTCACATGAAAATTTAAATCCAACCATATTATAAGGATACCAATAATCTAAGGTAAATCGCTATAGTAAACATTCCACAAGGTAAAAATTGAAAATAAAAAGTACCCGCGTCCTCAATCAATGTAAGGGAAGAACAATGAGCAATGAAATAAAAGATACCAACAATTTATAAATTGAAAGCAAAATAATACACATTGGCAATAAGTCTGAAAAGGAGCAAAACCAACGAAATAAAAGGTACCCACGATGTATAAAATGAAAACAAAATTCGCAATGAAACTAAGAACAATAAGCAGTTAAAAAAAGTCAGATTGGCAAAATAATGAAATAAAAGGTGCCCACAATTATTTTTTTTTTTTAAAAAAAACTCCCCAATGTCAATCAATCAAAGAAAAAACACGAGGCGATAAAGATACGCAGAATATGTAAATTGAAGTCTTAAGGAAGATGAACAAAACAATGAAATAAAAGACAGCCGCTAGGTATAAATTGAAAATAAAAACTGCCCGCATTGGCAACCAATCTTAGAAAAGAGTAAGCTAAGTGCAATACTTACCACATGAGAACGGTAAAACTGGAACCGTGACCACCATATATCATTTGATTTTTGAATGAAAAATACAGTTTGGTAATCTTTTGGGATAAGAAAAGGCAGCAATAATTTTAAGTTTTTTTTTTTATTTACTGCCTTTTCAGGTGAATTTCAAAACCTACATCTCGCCATTCTCTCTAAATCTGTTCTCTCTTTTCCATGTTACCCGAAACACCCCCTCGAGCAGTTCCCAGTTTTCCTCTTTTCTATTTTTGTTATTTTTATTCATAATTTCGATACTACTATAATTATTTTGTTTTCCACTATTTTTCTGTTTTTTTGGAGGGCAGAGCTTACGCGAGTAACGGTCAGCGACGGCGGGAATTTCAAAAAAACTTGTGTGTGGTGCAGTGGGTCCCACATATCCGAACTTGTAGCAGCTGTCAACCATTCATTTCCTTTTCCGTTGACCACGGCCGCCCACTTCCACAGTAGCCAACAATAAACGCACTCTAAATAGCATCGCAAAAAAAATAATTATTTTGGATTATTTTCATTAGCTTTTCACGTTTTGTTCGTAACTGCTTTTTAATAAAAGATCAAATATTTCTAACGCGTGTTGAAATATTTTTTTTAAAATCTAATAAAATAATAAAATATATTTTTATAAATTAATTAAATTATATAAAATACAAAAATACCAAAAAGAGAAAATTCAAGCAATATAAATTTAAACTAACGCCACCTAATAGTAAAAGAAATAAATTATAAAAATGTTATATTGATTAACACAAACAATTTTAAGTGTGCTTACCATAATTAAAAAAAAAAAGGATATAGATGGTCAAAAAATTTAACCATTCACTGATTTCAATAAAATTATGAGTGTTATTTGATAAAAATTAAGTCTGTTGAAGGAGAAAAATATAACCATACGTATATTGATTATGATGCTTTTGAGTAAGAGCTGTAAATAGTGGAAGAAAAAATACGTCCAAAAGAGATAGACTGTACATTCTTGTCGTCATGGCGGCCACGATGTCACTGTTGGTGCCAATTTTTGCAAACAATCAGGTTGACATATATTGCCATATCAAACCTAAGGGGGTTTGGCTTACAGCCTCATCTTTATTTTTTTTTGTTATCAAAAGATGTAAGCTAAGTATGGAGTTCTAAAAATAAAATTAAAGTCAGTAATGAGATCAATAAAGAATGTCGTTAGTAGACCGAAAAGGAGTGACATTTTAAGTTCAATATGTATTTTATTAGTCATGGCGTAAGGTTTAGTTAAATATTTCTTTTGTTTAATTTTGGTCTAGTTCACATTTAATCAATTTTGAGATTAATTAAAGGTTTAAAGTTTAGTAATAATGCCCTTCAAAAAAACGTTTAGTAATAACATTTAAAATCCATTTTATTAAATTATCTCTAGGTTTTAGTTTAATTTAAACTCGATAAATTTTTGTAGATAGATCAATTTCAAAATCAATCATGGTTGATGGATAATATTATCTTTTACTACTTTAGAAGCTTCAAATTAATTTCCATACGTGCGCGTATGTGTATATTTTATTAATTTAGAAGCTTTGATTTTATTTTATGAAGCTTTTTAAATTTTACATTTGTAATTTTAAATTTATCTTACTTTAACGTATTCTTTTTGTTGTTTAAATTTTTTATGTTAAATTAGGTGGGAATGCCTTATTTTTTAACTTTGTGTCAATAACAATGAATTCAAAGATTTTTCGGTTCACTAATTTAAAATTCTAGAAGAAAAAAAAAGAAGAGAATCAAACATCATTGAAATTTATATGAATATAACTCTCATTAATTCAGGTCGTTTAGTGATTATTTTTGGGCTCTCCAATCTGTATATAAGAGATTCAAGTTCAATCTTTTCCCTTCCAGTGTAATAAAAATATATGCATATAATCGTCATTAAAGTTTTAAAAAAAACTGTATTACTAATAAAGTGATGATTTCTTATTTAAAATGGAATATATTTTTATTTGATTCATATAACAAATTTCAATAGATCTTGATTTTTGTATTTTAAAAGCTTCATAGATTTGTTAATGGTAAATTATACCAACATCTCTCCCGGCTTTGTTACAATTATAATTTCATCTAAAAATTTCAAAAAAAATATAATTCACTTTCAAATCTTCAATCGAACATTGCATCTACTCCATCTTAAAAGGCAAGCAAAAATTTTATCCTTAACATTTATGTAATTCTTGTCTACATAGCCTCATGTAACAAACAAAGTGATTAATAAAAATGATTTTTAGATGATTAGAATCTTTGCAGTCGTCCATTAATGTTACCTATTATTTGTCCGAGCCAAAAACTTGGCTTAGAATGAAATCGAGACCAAAATATAAATAAGCTAAGAGAAAAAAATTCATCATTTTTTTTTGTTGACTACCCACAGTGGATGCGGTTGTTGTTTTAAATAAAATTAAGATAAAATTGTAATTATAACCAAATTTAAAAGATATATCAATAGTTTACCTATTTATCAATTGAAGCCAAACTATGATATATTGTATAATTAAGATAAAAAATATTTAAATAAGGGTAAAACTTAATTTGGATTTTTTTTATTCCTGATGTGTTCATTTAAAATTTTAATTTTTAAAATTATAAAATTAATCATCATGGTATATCGTATACCATACATTAATGAGAATTGTGAAGTTAGAAAATCAATATATTTTGATATATTTTAACCTTTGATTTAGATTATATATATTTTTTACAATATTTGATGCTTGAAGTTTTTAATTTCAGATAAAATATGATTTAAATAATACACTAAAACACTAATTTTTATATAAATTTTTTTGTGAATTTTATCAATCACATGAGTTTTATTGAATAATAAATTTTGATTTTAATTTTTTTTAAACGAAAACTTTTTAGCTCTTAATAAAAAACAGAAAAACAGTTTTTTTGATATAAATTATTTTTATTTTTAATATTTTTACATAAACTATTTTTAAAATATTTGATATAATTTCTATTTATACAAATCAGAAATAAGCTAAATACAGTTATAAATGAATCTATACAACGTACATTACAGTTTTTGCGCTTTATTATTTGGACCCAGTCAAAGTAAGACAAACCCCAAATATCTGTCGATGACCCCCCACTAAACTCACAAACCCTGTCACCCTTTCGAGAAATTTATATCAATTATCCACCCCTTCACCTTTCAGCTCGCGCCAACTGTATGAGTATCCATTTATTATTCGCCGGTCTTCATTTTCCATGACAGGCAAGTCTGTTTATCTCCCAACATTTTCCAGTTTTGTACTTTTTTTTGAAAGAGTTTTGTGCCTTTGTTTTCTCTACAACAAATTGCACTCCTTTTTACTATTTTTTATTCTCTCTATCTATCTGTCTCTCTCTACAAAACAAACTCATCTCTCTCTCTCTCTTTCTCTCTCCAAACAGAGCCCGAAATGCCTCTGAGAAGTTTGTGTCTCTCTCGCAAGATCTCGAGATCGTTCAGAGAAACACAAAAAATGGTTGTCTCGAACCGGCTCGGACGCGACTCAGACGAGTCGCCGTCCTCAGAGTCAACGTCGTCCGAGTCAGATCGAGTCGAGAGCGGTTCGTGGTCATCCATGCTCCCCGAGTTGCTCGGTGAGATCATACAGCGAGTCGAGGCGAGTGAGGATCGGTGGCCTCAGCGTCAAAACGTCGTCGCTTGTGCTTGTGTTTGTAAGAAATGGAGGGAGATCACTAAAGAGGCTGTTAGGTCTCCTGTTAATAATGGCAAAATAACTTTCCCCTCTTGCCTTAAAAAGGTAAAATTTGTTTAATATTTTTTTCCGTGATTTTATGGATTTTGTAAAATTTAGGATTTTTATTGATATTATTTCTTCGTTGCAAAAAGCGTTGCTTTGGGAGTTGAATAATATGTATGGGAGATTGGTAATGATTTGAAAATGTTCAACTTGTCTGAAAATGTGTAATTTTTATGACTTAATTAATCATTTCCGTATTGGATCTTGTTAGATATTATACGTTTGGCAATTGTTTATTTGTTTACATGTTTTGAATTATGTTATCGGTTGAAGTTACTGTTTTCAGGGTTTAGATTGCATTTTCTATGAGTTATTTTATTTAAATTAGCATGGAAATAATGTAAAGTGAAAAAAAAATTCACGAAATTATAAAGAAGCGAAGTAGTGTATTGATCATAGATAATGGAAGGGAGGTGATACAGGATTCAGAAATGAGTATGCAGATATATGATATTTCTGGAGAAATTTTAAAAAATTCTTCAATTCTTTAAGCCTTCATATTGCTACTAGAAAGATATTTTAGGGTTGTAAAAATGAACTCCTTTAGTCACACTCAATGTTATGGGAATTTTTTTTCCTTAGATTAACAGAAAACAATAATATTAGTTATAAAAAAACACAAAACATTAAGAAGAAAGATAAGATTTTGTAGTAAACAAGTTACAGTTACCATCAATTAAATATTGAGTAAAGTTATTTATGTTGTTACTAGCTGAAATGTAACCTTACTGTGAGGAAAAAAATGCTGCGACATTGTTTTATGCAAGATGGAGATTGTGGCAATTAGGCTGCATCTTGTTCGTTCATTTAGCCTTCGGTTATGTATATTTTTGTTCATAAGTTTTAGTCAATGAAGTTGCTATTAGATTTAAGATTGATAGTTTTGTTATTTTTATTCTAAATGCAGCCGGGTCCTCGTGATTTTCCCAATCACTGTCTTATAAAGAGGAACAAGAAGACCTCAACGTTTTACCTGTATCTTGCTCTTGCCCCATGTAAGTGATTATTGGCAGACTTGTTTCGGCAGCAAATACAGAAACATGAAAACAGCTTAGTCGGACTTTCTCCATATGCTTCTTTTGCAGCTTTAAATAATAGCTTGACACACTGAAACTTTGACATGTGTAACGGACAAATACCAAATCTGAAAGAGACATGATTCACTTTGTCAAAACCTGTAAATGGACTTTTGTCTAGGTAGGGACATAATTAATAGGAGTTGCTTAGAGACCTAATGCCTCATCTGAGTCAACTTGACCCAGTCTTAAATCTGACATCCTGACTGGTCATAAATAAACTCTATGCTAAGTGGTTTTAAATAGATATTGACTATTATGTTAAGTCTTCAGGAAAAAAAATCAAGAGACGGAGATGGAGAGAGATTAGGTTTAGAGCCATTACATGGTATATAGCAAATTTGCATTGAGAACTCAATTGTACTTGCAGCTTTTCTCCTTTAAAGAATCAAAATCTTCAGTGGAAAAATGTTTCATTTCACTGAAGAAGCCTAGTTTTTTTCTTCTGGTATATACAGTGTCACTTGGGGGGACACTATTGGAAAATCTGTCTTGTAGGAACTTTAAATAGATTTTAGGGCTTAGATGTCATAAATGGATTGACAAGTCTACGCGGACTTATTAAAAGAAAGTCTATGTGGATGTCATCTTTGGAAGTAATAGAATATAATCTCATGTCTCAAGGCATCACTCACTCTGCCTCCTAGATTTTAGTTTGGTTTTACTGTTTTAGCATTGTTGTCTGATACATTTGGAGATTTTTTGTATGAAAGGCTAAAGGTGGAATTAATCCAACCATGTGATTCAGTTGATAATATTGTGCAAGTTTGTATTTTTAATTACAAATTTACACAAACTTTGTTCTGATTACAAGTCTATGTGGGCGTCTTCTTTGGAAGTAATAGAATATGATCTCATGTCACAAGGCATCACTCACTCCCCCTCCTAGATTTTAGTTTAGTTTTACTGTTTTAGCAATGTTGTCTGGCGCGTTTGGATATTTTTGTATGAAAGGCTAAATGTGGAATTAATCCAATCACAGGATTCAGTTAATAATATTCTGCAAAGTTTATATTGTTACAAATTTACACAAACTTTGTTCTGATTACAAGTCTGTGGATGTCATCTTTGGAAGTAGTAGAATATAATCTCATGTCACAAGGCATCACTCACTTCCCCTCCTAGATTTTAGTTTAGTTTTACTGTTTTAGCAATGTTGTCTGACGCATTTGGAGATTTTTTGTATGAAATTTTAAAGGTGGAATTAATCCAATCAAGTGATTCAGTTGATAATATTGTGCAAGTTTGTATTATTAGTTACAAATTTACACAAACTTTGTTCTGATTACTATTTGATTTTCCTGAACTGAAGATTGGAGCTTAATATCATTGCCTCTTCAATTTCTTAGCCTATTTATTGAAGTTTTTCCCCTTGGATGGTGGTCCTACACGGGTTGCATGATGTTGCAGTTGAACTCCTTTTTTTCAAGGTCTTCTTTCTCTAATATTTTTCTTTCTTTCCCAGCATTCACTGACAAGGGGAAGTTTCTTTTAGCGGCACGGAGGTACAGGCGTGGTGGTCATATTGAGTACATAATATCACTTGATGTTGATGATCTATCCCAAGGAAGTAATGCTTACGTTGGAAAGTTAAGGTAAGTTCCTTTTGGAAGAAGTTCATTTGAGCATTTTGTTATATGATGCTTTTTTTCTGCTGGAATAAAGTTTTTGGAAGTTGCACCCAAGAATTTTGAAGCCCTTTTTTTTGCTTCAAGTATAGCAAGAGCATATGTATTAGTCTCTGCAGTGTGGTTTGGATCTTGAAATTTAGTTTTACATGTATATCTTCTGGATGAACTTTCATCTTCGGGCTGTTTGAACTTATTGGAGTTCAGTAAGTGGACAAGAAAGTAATGCTTTAATGTTATCCAAAAAATAAGTTCATCTTACCACTAAAACTTTGAATCCTTCCAGCTCGGATTTTCTTGGAACCAACTTTACAATCTATGACAGCCAACCACCTCACAGTGGTGCGAAGCCCTCTAGTAGCAGAGCTAGCCGCCGATTTGCAAGCAAGCAAATAAGTCCCCAAGTTCCAGCAGGCAATTTTGAGTTCGGACATGTCTCTTACAAGTTCAACCTCTTAAAATCAAGAGGTCCAAGGAGGATGGTTTGCTCACTCAAATGCCCATCATCAGGAGATACTACCAACGAAAAGATTCTTGATATTTCCGAGATGAAGAAACCTGAGTCTGCTGTTTGCGATTATACAATTTTGAGGAACAAAGCTCCAAGGTGGCATGATCATCTGCAGTGCTGGTGCTTAAATTTCCATGGTAGGGTCACGGTTGCCTCAGTGAAAAACTTTCAACTGGTTGCAACGGTGGACCAAAGCCAGCCAGGAGGTAAAGGTGATGAGGAAACAGTTCTCCTTCAGTTTGGGAAGGTTGGGGATGATACTTTTACTATGGACTATAGGCAGCCACTGTCAGCTTTCCAGGCATTTGCAATCTGTCTTACAAGCTTTGGCACAAAGTTGGCATGTGAGTAATATATTTTTCTGTTATTTATGCTTGTTCTAGTAATACATTGCAATGGATGTTTTAATATAGTAGTATTTATTTTGTTTTATGTCAGTCTCTGTAGTTTTGAACAGTTCTATTTTGGGAGAGGGGGGAGGGGGTGGACCAATGGAAGCATCTGATGTACATGTCACTGTTGTATGACATTTGCTGAATTTATTGTTTGTAGACAGATCATGCTGTGATGTGGTGTGATTTATATTCAAATTAGAAGTATATATGTGGCTATGTGCAATTTGTATAAATGTGCAATTTATTGAAGTTTGAATGTTTAGAAGCTGTTTCTCTGGTAGGAGCCGTCTTTCCCTAATATTTGACGATTGTAACAGCAGAGGTAGGGAGTGGCTGCAAGCTTCATTTACCTGAGACTTGTCAATCTCCAATCCCAACTGAGCTCGAGGCTTAGGGGCTAAGCCTTGTTTTCTTTTTTCTTTTTGTACTTACAATTATTTGGTAATTAGTTTATTTATTCTTGATTGATGATGCCTCCAAACGTGAAAGACCTAGTTTCATGAATTTGGGATAGTAGTAATTAGAAAACTTGTGAAACAAATTTTAGAACAGAACTCACTGTCAGAATCTCAAGGTCCTCAACTATATATCAAGTGCATTATTGGAAAGGGTGGAAGGATTGTTGAAATGTATTAAGTGCGACCCATGGAAACAGTGAGTTTCTTGATGAGTTATGTTTAGAGCAATGCTGATTAGTTAAAAAAGGTGCAGTGACAGTTGGTTGATGAACTTTCGAACGTTAATGCGGGCTATTGCCATGGTCATTGACTAGTAAAGTTGCAATTCCAGAGGGAGAACCTTCTATGCTGCATCATGCAGTGCTTCCTTCTTCCCCACTGAAGTCTTTTTGATAATTCATGACATAATTTTTTTTTTTGGAAATTTGAGTGGATCGATGAGATGACGTGTTTGTATTACAAAATTGTCATCTTAATATGGAGAATCCGATTCCTTTCAATTAGATAATAAAACAACACATTTTGTTGATCATTACTCTATACTATCAATCCCCATTGCATTAATCTTAATTCGTTCTTTGCGTAAACTAAAAGGAAGCTAAGAATTTGTCTACATCAGGCAGTGACTGTATCAAAACTCTCTCTTAACATTGGACTTTAATAAATATTGCTCTTTGATCAAGTAAGAACTCTTAGTTTTATAGGAAAATTTTCATCTTCCTTTTTTTTTCAAACATTTTTATCAACAATTTGATTACTCTTAACATATTTATAAAAAAAATTGATAAACTATTTTTTTTTACAATTTGACCTAGCTAAAAATTCGATTTATGGCTAACAAAAATGGTTTTTAAAATAGTTTTTAGTAGAAACTATTTTCTGTTAAGTATTTCCGTAAAATAATTCAGCTTTTCGAAAATTGTTTTTTTAGCTTCTGAGTATTTTCAAAAACCGTCTCTTAAAATATTTGAACTAGTTTCTGGTTTTTAAAACCAAAAATCAATTGGACTTAACTGGAGTGGAGTAGGTGAAGATTAAAATTCATATGAAAAAGCACGAAGAGAAAGTGCAAGAAACAAACATGTGAAAGTCAATAACAGACCAGAGAAATTCAAAGTCATCACATGACTCAACAGGACACTTTTCCTCTCAAATGAACCAGAATTATGGTAGAACATGTTCATGTACACCACCAATTTTAAGGCTCAAGACACTGAACCAGAACAATTCAAGTTCTGTTGGCTGTTTTTACAACACCTAGCCTCACTTCTTTCCTCGCAGCTTTCACACCAAGAGCTGTTTCCAGCTTGGTAATTATCTGTTGATTAGGAATGGCCTTTCCAGATTCATACTCTTGTATGATTTGAGGCTTCTCATTGATAATCTGGCCAAGGACAAATGAACTTAGTTCACAGTTTTCAATTAAAACACGAAAAATTTAGCATTGCACAGAGATCACAAAAGTACGACACAGAGAGAAAGATATCTGACCAAGTTGAGCCTGGGTCAGTTTCTTGTCCATACGAGCCCTGCATGATTGCTTTCTTCAATTCAGTTGGAATTGGTTCATCTGATCACAAATTCAAACAGCATGTGTGAAAACTTTAAAATAAGACAACACTTGACGTAAACAAGTCACAATGTCAAAGTTACCACAAGCCAAACAAAGGAAGCATGAAGACATGTTACACTGTTCTTCAATGACAAGTCAAATTGAAACTGCAAAACTGAGAAAACAAAGCAAAAGTAATCCACAGCAAGGATGAACTCAAAAACAAGCTAAACACACCAAATTTACTTTGTTACGAAGCACAAACCAGAATGACCCTTTAAAATTATTGAAATACAGAAAAGAAATACAACTATTCATGCTCCCTAATTATTTTTTTAGCCTTGTTAGAACCAGTATTTACTGCAGGATAAAATCAAAATTATAGGCATTTTAAATCCATAGGTGGATAGCTATAACATCAAATCAAACTGAAAACAACACAACCAGAGTACTGAACTTGGATTCATAGAGTTACTTGTTTGTTGAAACAACTGCAACTTCTCTAAAGCTTCTAAATTCAGGGTTAAGAGAAAGAAATGCTATAACAAAATGATAAATATGGCAATGCCTGAAACCTGAGTCATGAAACACTCAATTCGAGGTTCAAACTAAAAATTGAGGGCAAATTTTTCAGACTTTGCTCCTTGCATGACTCCATATCATTCATTGTTAAAGGAGATGAATCAAGGAATTTTATATATTTTATGTTAGCTGTACAGCATCATCAACAACATCACCAGTTTATTACACAAAATGATCAAAGTTCAACATGTTTCATTTATTCAGACACTCGGACCTTAAAAGTAAATTATCTGAAGGCAATAACTCTCATGCCACCTAATATGATCCAAACCGCATGAGACAGATCATCTGAATGACTGAATCATGCAATGTTTCACTGATCTCATCATTCCACACACTTCAGTCCTTCAATAACCTGTCTTCTATTATTATCTAGTACCTAAATCTCAATCAAATCCAGGGAAAACAGACCATTACAGTGAGTGATCAATCAAAAGAAAAGTGAAAAAAAATCATCAAATCCTTCAAAGATTCGAAACCCTAACACTCAATTTTCATTTCAAACTTTTCTGTGGCTCGTTTTCTCGAAAAACAAACAAATAAAAAAAGGACTTGATGCAATCATAACAATGATCAATGATGCTGATAAGGAAGATTGATTGATGATGATAAAACAAAAAATCAACAGACTGGAAAAAGAGAAGATTTTTTCTTTTACATTTTTTAATGGTTTCTATCTTGGCTCCCATACGACGAGCGGCGTTGACGACTTTCTAGTCTTTCTTGGCGGCGGCGTTAGGTGGCTTCTTCCTTATCACAACCGGCTCCCAGTCTTGTGTTATTAGGCCTACTCCTGCCATTCTCTCTCTCTCTCTCTCTCTCTCTCTCTCTCTCGCTCTCTGGATTCCTTTGATGAGATATGCCCAACACAACATCATAAATTAAATTTTATATCAAATTAAACTAAAATATATAAAAATATAATAAATAATATACATAAAAATGTTATCTCACATACACTAGAAGTAATAATTATTAGGACAAATTACAAATTAATATATACATAAAAATGTTATCAAGATGTTTTCATTTCAGATTATCATCATCTACCTTCAGCCTATCAACACCCAAAATTTCCTTGGATATTATTCCCCTCGATATCTGAAATCCATCATTGATAAAAGCCAAAACACATATAATGAAACCGTCCCAGGGTTGAAAAGCCTTCCCTTTCTCCTCCCTTTTTTTTGTGTGGAGGATGGAGAGACTTTGAGAAATTGAAAACTGAGAAGAAATGCTATTTAGATGATGAAAAATCCCATTTTTCTGTATGTAAGAATTGCATAGATGAATGCTAACATGCCCCAAAAGGAAATAATTGGGCAGCAGCAAATATCAGCACTAGGTATAAGTATTAACATAGTATATGAAAGCCAATTAACTAAACAAATATGAAATATGAATATGTTGCCCTTAAACAGAATAATCATTTACGATAGGATTTATTGCTCCCGGATTCAAAATTGCCTCACCAGAATTGCTGACATGTTTATTGGCATCATCTCATTCAAAGGTCTCTGCAATACCCACCAATTCACGGGGGGAAAAAGAGACAAAGTCTTCCTCATTTCTCTTACAAATTTACAAAGCACTAAAAAATGTGAAAACTCCTCAAGTGTCCACATTATTAACCTCGTTAATCATTGATGTGCCATTGTTCTGCTGAACAATAGAATCCTCTTTCGGAGCTAATCACAACCAGTATTTTTCACAGGAGCACTCAAACCATCCATATTACTATCAGCATTTCCCTCAGGCTCACCCTGCAATGTTTGATTTGGGTCATTAATAGACTTACCAAATTAACGTAAAAAAGGAATCAGGCAAATGAATTACCTGTGCCATGCCCAACTTCACCAAAGAGGGACTTCGGAGGATCACCTTTTAGCACAATTGTTGGAAGGCGATGGATATCCCAACCAAGAACCTTACAAATGACCTGTGCAAAAGCCCTATGAGCCCCTTTTTTCTTTGTCTTTAATATTGTAGTGGAATGCTGAAGAAGCCCAGCACAATCTTTGAACCTCTTCCAAACCTTTTTCCCAATCCCACCACATACCAAACAACAAAAATCCCCACCTCCATGATTATTCTCATAATAACTCCTGAGCTCACTGTTCTCTGTAAAGATCCTCAAAAAGAACTTGAACTCTTCACATTTCTCAGATTCATCTTCATCGTCTTCTTCGTCCTCGTCATCTTCATCACTGATTGAACCAGCAGTTTTTGCAAAGAAATCTTGGCAAGTATCCACAACCTTCTTCTGTAACTGTGCCACGGCGATTCTTGCTTGTTCCTCAGCAGAGACCATGCATGTCACTGAAGCTGTCTGAGGCTTAAAGGTAGGCCATCCTAATGCAGTCAGAGGGGACTCATCAACATGCTTCAAGGTAGGCCATTCAGCACCAGTGACCCCTGACGATCTTGATCCCTGCATCACATTTTTTTTTTACCCGTAAGAATATGATTGTTGCCTTTGGGAATAGCCCAAATCATTAACTCATATTTGTATCTCATTGTTAAAGAGAACCAGGAGGAGTATTCGAAAAACACCAACATTTTGTGAAAGCTGCCAATTGGGAAAGATCAATTCAGAACACATTAGGAAAGAATTCTAAATGATAAGAGAAAACTGAAAAAGAGCATTACACAAATGATGTTCTCTCAAATTCTTTAGCTTCCTTCCAACTGTTGGTTAATGCATTTTTTTTCTTTGTTAAATTCTCCAATGACTAATCAAACTTTAAATGCTTGTAAATTATCAGAAAGTATCATTTTGTTAAGGGCATTGATAAAGGTGATATGAATGAGATTTATCAGTAAAGCAATGGTAGTAGTTCTTTTTGTAGATTTGGTTGGTAAATTTCTGTTTCAATCTTCCTGCGTATTTCTCCATTGAATTGGTAAGTGAGACAGATTGCCGATGGTTGTAGCCCCTAGGTGGATGACAATCCAAATAACATTGTTATAACAGTTTACAATTTCCTATCCCGACAAACTAAACAGGCAGTCAATTCTAGATAAACTCCTTGGTTATCTGTTTCAACAAAATCCTTCAACTCTCCATTGATTGCAAATTATAGATTCATTAATTTCAGTGGGTCGGAAACTTTGTTAGCAGCAACTGAACGTGTCCAGATATAAAACGATCATCTTACCAGGCAATCTGCTGATTGCTCTTTACTCACTTCCATATTTGAAACTCCAGTTTGAGGATTTTCAACATATTTACTGCCAGTATCTTCTTTCAAAGAGTTCTACAACATACAACAATTAAAAGTCAAAATTATTTAAGCAAATAATAGTAAATTCACACACAGTTGACATCACTCACATGAGAAACTATTGATTCAAATAACCAAAACCCCGCTCTCATCGGATTCACCATTATTATCCTTAACAAAATCATAATCACCCTTAATGACAGCACCCCTATAAATTCAATTCAAATCAAAATTCAAACTCCAAAAATCACAACCACGCACATAAACACTCCGAGGATAAAAAACAATTACCTGGGACTCACTCAAATTCCACAAGGAACGACTAAGCGGCTCTCCCTTCAATACAATCACCGGTAGCTTATCCATATCCCAAGCAAGAACCTTGCAAACAACCTGTGCAAAAGCCCTATGGGCTCTTCTCTTCTTGGTCTTCGATATCCATATAGAATGCTGCACAAGCCCTAAACAATCCTTGAATTTCCTGCCAATTCTCTCCCCAATGCCACCACAAACCAGGCAACAAAACTCACCGGACTCATGTTTACTCTCATAGTAACCCCTCAGCTCACTCTTCTCCACAAATATGCTTAAAAATAACCTATACTCTTCACTTTCCTCAATCCCTTCTTTCTCCAACAAATAATCCTCATCCCCTTCATCGAATCCTCCGCTTTCATCGTCTTCGTCACTGTCTTCACCGACCCTTTTGGCGAAAAAGTCGCGGCAAGTTTGAAAGACCTCGAGCTGCGTTTTCACGGCGGAGATTTTGGCTTCGTCTTCAGTTGAAATGGGTCGGGTCGTTTGACCCGAATTTGGCTTTATTTGGGGCCACCCGGATGTGGATGGATGAGTGGGTGGCGCGTTGACAGGCCATTCTGGACCCGGATCCGGTGCAGGCAGGACGAGTCCTGGTTGCTGCTGCTGACGATGATTGTGCTGGTGGTGGTGGTGATTGTTCTCGGAATTTTGCCTCCTGGGTCTGCCCGGATTCTTGAAGTGTCTGTGGTTGGTAACATGGAGGTTTCTTGATGGGTCGTGGTCGAGTCTGGGTCTTGAGTTAAGATTCGGATACGGGAAATGAATCGAGTTCGGATTGGGGTTTCTGTTTGGCGGGCCTTGATGCCAGAGGGAATGGAGGTAGATGACCTCTTGCATCATTGCTTGTTCATCGTAGGGATTCATGGGGCAAAACTTTGTGTTTTCTTTGTCCAGAAACAGGTTTTTGAGTTCCCAAAGTGCGTTTTGTTTCTGTTTGGTTGGGGTTACTGTTTTATGACATTGATTTATTGGGTGTTTTTCTGATTTAAGTTGTAACACTTTAGCTTATGAGACAAATAAAAATACTCGCATGAGTGAGAGACTCTAGCACTTTGTGAACAGAATTTGAGATCTTCCATTTTTCGGTAAACAGTAGACATAGTATAGAATCTCCACAATTAAGATATGCTTTGTTTATGGGATTGTGTTGAAGACATGAAGTAGAGAGTCATACTCACGTGATTGGGAGGTAATTGTTGAAATATCAACTTAGTAAAAAAAACTTATGTACGAGAGATGATATTCATGGATAGCATATTGTTTATGTGACCAATTGACAACATGCATGAGCATCATCTCTCACTATTACTTGAAAGAAATTTAGTAAGAATGATTGATTTTATCCTCAATTTTTATCATGATTCATTTGTGAATCGCTTTTAATAAATTATGAAAGTCGAGTTTACAATTTAATTTTGGTCAATTATATTGTTAGATTATACATTATTGCAACATGAAGTTGATATGTTAAGTTTGTTTTACTTTTTAATTTTTAAAAACTTTTTTACTATTAATTATCTTTCAAAAACGAAAAAAAAGTATGAGTGCCAATTGGACTTGTCATTGCACAATATATTAAAGATTAAATTTCACTCGATTAACAAAAAGAGATAAAAGATGATATAAAATTATTTTTCATTGTTTAGCTCATAAACGCTCTTTGGACCATAAAAAATAAGAAAAGAAAGCAAACTAAACATATTTTTTTTATTTTTTTTCATTTCTCACGTCTTTTTATCATTGTCAAATAAAAAAACAGACACTAATGAATGTTTTATTTATTCAACATATGAGTGTATCCCACATAAAAAAAATAGATATTTAAATGATATATATGCATACACATACGTGATAGTGGAACAAGAATTCATTAAGTTAAATTTTTGAATTCAAGTGGTCTTTAATATTATATATTTAAATTTTTATCACAGTGATCATATACAGATATTGACCCGAAGATGATGAATCTCACAAATGATGACCTCGATAAAAGTACAACAATTGATCTCATAAATATCAAGTTTGAAGATGAATGTGCTACCACGATTTTTAAAGTAACTTTTTGTGGTTCACAGTTTTTTTAAAGTGATATTCGTGTGATACTTAACAATAATAACATAAAAAAAAATTATTAAAGATATGCACGTGTGAGTAAACATGATACTCAACAATAATAACATAAAAAAATTTATTAAAAATATTATATATTTACGTGGAGTAAAAAATGACCCCACGCAAGGTTTCACGGTTCCTTAGTGAGTGACATCAGGGTGAATTCCATACCTAAGGAAAACAAGAAATAATAGTGATTTACTTGTAGGTATGGTTTGAACGCGAGACTAAACTTAACCTTTTTGATTAATTTGAGGTTAATCCATGAATATCAAGCTTATCTTTCCACAACTGTCCTCCCACTCGAAGCACTGCACTTATTTCTACTCCCAGGCACAAAAACACTTTCCCTGTTTCTGCTTCCCAAAAACAATAACAACGAAAACAATGCCACCTTCTTCTGCTACCGAAATCGTCGCCGAGTACGCCAAATCGAACCGGTCATTGTGCAAGAAATGCTCGAAGAAGATTTCGGAGAAGGCCCTGAGGCTGGGCTTGATGAGCAGAGACGCGCGAGGGTATGATGTGTGCAGATGGCACCACTTGGATTGCTTTCCGATCTATTCGAATCCGATTCATTCCGCAGAGAACATCAATGGGTTCTCTTCACTTAAGGTTTGTGCGCGTGGATTTTCACAATTTAGGGTTTTTGGCGGGGGTTAGGTTTTTCAGGGCTGTTTGGCTGGTGAGAAAGTAAGGGAAAACGGAAAGGGAAATTGAAATCGAAGAATATTCCTCTTTTGATTTTTTGTTTTGCTCTGGAAACAGAGAAAATGATAAGTTATTGGAAAACTTGTTCAATCAATATTCCTTTTTAGCGGCTGTAGCTGTATTATCTTCTTTTGAAAATGATAAAATAAAAAAAAAATTAATGAAATAGAAAATGGGTATATAAACTTTATTTTGCTACTTCTCATTTTTTTTTCTTTTTGAAGGAAAAAGAGAGAAAAATTTGCTTTATTAGAAATGAAACTGAAAATGTACATGTTTTGTCTTTACATATTATTATGCTCCAGAGAAAAAAGATAAAAGTTAACTTAATTGCATTGTTTAGAATTTGTTGGCGGGGATAAGTTTAGATATCTATTATTTTAGCAGCTAAACAGGAGAAAAGGGGTAGTACAAATTTTTGAACTAAAATTTTGTTTTCTTCTGTTTTTCTCTGCATCCGATAGGAGCCAGGTTTTGATTTATACATATTAGTCTCGAAATTTGATTTTATTTAAGTCCTTTTGTGGTTACAGATTGGCGATCAGGACACTTTGAAGAAATTGGTGGAAGGATGTGAGAAGTCTTCAAAAGAGGTAGGACTCGTACCTCTGCGATAGAATGTGATATTTTGGGAAGTAGAGGAAAATGTTTGTCCAAAATGGAAGGGTTTACAGGTCCTAAATAAACATAAAAACCTAAAACTTAGGAAGTGACATGAATTGATTTTGAGAGCTTTGGAGGATAGCAACATTCACTGGGATGAAATATATGATCCGAGTCCCATTAGCACTACTATTTATGCTACTGCAGTTAGGTTCTTAAATCTTTTTTTAAGAATATGAATTTTATATTATGACTCTTGACTTTTGATTATTAATGAAAGATTAGCCTCTGACTTTTATATTCTTCTTAGAACATTGTGGTGTTTGGTCTTGCACTTGAAAGTGGTTTTTTAGTCATTACCTTCTAAGAAACTTACGATTTAATAAGGGTATGAGAGATTGATTATCTTTGCTCGTGAAGCTTCTTTGGAGATGGGCATTTTCTCTGGTTTGCAAGCTTGTATGCTCTGAATCATGAGTCTTTCTAATCTTGTTTGTCATTTTGGTTTCAAGCGCTTTCTTTGGGTGGAGTAGAAATCTTTTGACTTTGTCATTGAGGGGAAATGCAATGATCAGTTGAGAATAACTGAAAATGGTATTGGCAAGAGGACCTCAATTTTCTTGGAAAAGCAAGATCTTGATTGGTTTCTTGACTCGTTGTATGAGTTCTGGTTTGAAAAGGGAGTCCATTTTTGGAATCGTAGACTTAGAAGAGAGGGAAAATCTCTGGTTTTGGGGCTGGACAAAAATAGAAAGGGTAGGTTTCTTTCTCTCTCTGAAATTAGGCAGAATGGGTCCAGGGTGGTGACTTTTCCAAAAGGTGCTGCTGCGGGGGGTTGATGGTGCGTTTACAGGGTCGGTAAAGAGCTGATTGCTGTTATTCTCCCGAAAAAGAATTCTTTGGTGCTGTCTTCCTCTGTTAATAGACATGTTCCCTAGATCTCCCCTGCTACTTTGTCTATTGAGAGAGGACTTTCTTTAAAGGGTTGCTGCCCTCCTTGTGGTCTCTCTTTGAGTGGTTCTTTCCAGTTTGATTCTAATTTTAGTAGTTTTAGAGATGTGGAGAGGGATGATGGTGTGAGGAAAAAGGCTGATGTGGCAGATGTGACAGTTAAGGCTGCTGTGGCAGATAAGAGTTTGAATTTGAATTCAAACCTGTTGGGCGTTGCTAAAGGGAAGGAAAAGATGGGTCTGGACCTGAGCAAAAAGGCCTCTAGGACAGGCAAGAAGGATTTGGGCCTAGTAACAGTTCAGGCTGGAGGTGGGTCATCACAAAATTCTCAAGAGTTTTGGGCCTGGGATGGGCCTCTTGAGGAAAGCTGGTGGGCCGGGCAAATCTGGTAAGTTCAAGCACAATCTTGGGTCCAAAAGAAAATAGGTTGTGCCCTAGTTTGGGCCACCTACTGATTTAGCGACTCGAGATCCGGAAGCGACGGCGGCGAAGGTGCAGAGTGGAGTGTTTCTGACCGGCAACGCTGGTCCGGCCTTGCCCGGAGAGAATCGGCTGGAGTTCATGCTAACGTCTCCTTTTTCTTCCTTTTCCAGTGAGCTACCTGTTGTTTTAACGGCTCAGGATCCGGCAGTGACGGTGGAGGAGAGGTAGGGCGGCGCGACTCAGACCGGCGATGTTGGTCTGGCCTTGCCTGGAGTGATTCAGTCTGAGTTGACACTGACGACTCCTTTTCCTTCTTTTTCCGTCATTCTGTCCCCTGTTTCCTTGGGTCTCAAGCCGGATTTTGCGAGGGAAGTTTCTGGGTTTATGTTGGGGTGTCTGGCTGCGGTTCCTTTTCCGGCGATAAAGCTCTGATGCTGAACTCATCTTCTGATGTGTGCCATAACTTTCTGGTCCTGTCAATGGAAGAGCTGGGTGGCCTTTTTTCACTTGTCTTGTTTCTGTGAGGGAGAAGGAGGCGAGATTGCTCCTTGTTGGTCTCTTAGATTTTTTGGATGCTAATGAGTTGGGAGGTGACAAGTCTTCTGTTCAAAAGGCTTCTGTTTCTTTGTAGTTGGGGTCCTTGATCAATACTATTATAGTGGGGAATCTTGATGACAGCTTGGCTCTTGTTGTGAGTTCCGATTATCAAGAGCAATGGTCAATGAAGATTTAGATGCTGAAAATGTGAATTTGTTGGCCTCTGAATGGGTTTTGAATTGGGCTAAAAAGTTGTATAAGTTGGTAGGGGCTTCTATTGTTGGAGTAGAGGAGCAAGCCATTAAATTATTCGAGTAAATTGAAAAGATTTGGCGGTAGGAAGGTTTAGCTGGAAGTAGATATCTCTCTTGGACGAAGAAAGAAAAAGGGAGAGGTCAATAGAGAACTCAATAGATTGGAGTTTAATGTCAACTATGAGAAAGATGGTGCTAGCAGGGCTGTGGGGGTAGAGGTTGAAAGGGGTTTTTTTGTTGATCAATGAAGGTGAAAATCATTTCTTTGAATATGAGGGGTTTGAATGACCTGAATAAAAGGGCTGTGGTGAAACATTTTCTTAGAGAATAGAAAAAGGGATGTGGTTTGTCTTCAGGAGATTAAAATGGACTTGATTAACGATGTGGTGATTCGCAGTTTTTAGGGTATTAAGTCGTACGGTTGGAAAGTTTTGCCGGCAGTAGGAGCTTCAGGAGATATTGTTGTAATGTGGAATAAAAAAGAGTTGGATCTGATCTATTCTCATGTGGGGAGTTTATCTGTTTCCTATGTGTTTAAGAGTTTATTATCTATCAGTGTTTGGGTGTTTTCAGGTGTTTATGGCTTGCTAGTTTCCCGAGAGCTTACGGAGGTTAGATCAAGATGGAATCTTCTATGGGTGGTGGGAGGGGATTTTAATGTTGTCCTTTATCCTCATGAGAGAGTCGGTTGTTTGCAGGAGGATTGTTCTATGAGAAATTTCTTGGCTTTTGTTAGGGGTCATGATCTCATTGATCTACCTATTTCAAGTGGATCCTTTACTTGGTCAAGTTTCAAAGAAATCCCGTCTTTCTCTAGAATTGATTGATTCCTTGTGACTGTCACCTTGGAAGCTCTTTTCCTTAATGTGATTAAGAAGCTTTTGCCTTGACTCACCTCTGATCATCATCCGATTGTGCTTGAAGTGGGGGGGGGGGGGGGCTTGCTTTGGGCTCGACTCCTTTCCATTTCGAGAATCTGTGGCTTAATGTGGAAGGTTTTCAGGATCTCACAAAAATTTGGTGGGAAGGCTGTAATGTTTAGGGTTTTTCTAGTTTTGTAGTGGCTTCTAAATTGAAACATCTTAAGAGTGAACTAAAGAAATGGTACAAGGAGTGGTTTGGGAATGTCAATTCCTTTATCAATGCCTTTCTGGGTGAGGTGAGTGGGCTCGATGAGAAGGAAGTCTCTTTGGAGCTTTCGGGGGAGGAAAGAGAGAGAAGAGGAGTTAAAAGGGTCTAAGCTCATTGTTATGGAAGAACTCTTTTGGATACATAAATCTAGAGAAATCTGGTTGAGGGAGGGTGACAGAAACACAATTTTTTTTCACAGGATTGCAAATGATCATCGGAGGCATAACTTTATCGCTTCTATTGGGGTAGAGGGGACAGTTTATATGGAGGAATCGAGTATGAAGGAGGCTTTATGTATGTTCTGTAAGTCTCTTTACAAGGAGTCTTGTGTTAGTAGACCGAATTTGGATGGTTTGGAATTCGCTAGAATTAATGGGAGGGAGGCTGGTTCATTAGAGCGTCCTTTTGATGAGGAGGAAATTCTTTGTGCCCTTAGGGATTGTAATGGGGATAAAGCTCCGGGTCACGATGGTTTCTCTATGGCGTTCATTAAGCACAATTGGGAGGTCAGGTGATATTCTTAGACTTTTTGAAGAATTCCATTTTTCAAGTGAGTTTGTGAATAGTCTTAATTGTACCTTTCTTGTCCTCATTCCGAAGAAAGTGGGAGCTTCCAATGTCAAAGATTTTCGATCTATTAACCTTGTGGGTTGCATTTATAAACTTCTTTTGAAGGTCCTCACTATTAGATTGAAGAAAGTTATCTCTAATGTAATGAGTCCTTTCCAAAATGCTTTTGTGGAGATTTGAAAATTTTTGGATGCTGCTTTGATTAAAAATGAAGTTGTGGACGCCGACTTAAAGCAAGAAGGGGGAGGAGTGATTTGCAAACTAGATATGGAAAAGGCCTTTGATCACGTTAACTGGAGTATTGTGATTTACCTCTTGAAAAAGATGGGTTTTGGGGACAATTGGTGTAAATGAATTTTCAAATGTTTCTTTTCGACTACCTTTTCGTTCCTTGTTAATGGTAGTTCTACCGATCACTTCAAAGCTTCAAGGGGTCTAAGGCAAGGGGACCCTTTATCTTCGTTCCTCTATACTTTGGTAATGGAAGCTAAATGAAATATGTTAGTAAAGGCAGTTGATGGAGGGCTTTTGGGTGACTTTGAAGTAGGAAGAGAGGGAAGGAGTGTGAGTGTTCCCCATCTTCTCTTTGTCGATGATACTATTATTTTTAGTGGTGCTGAAGCTTCTCAAATTTTGCACCTTCATTGTGTTCTTTTATGCTTTGAGCCAGTTTCGGGTTTTAAAAGTCAACCTTAGTAAAAGCTACTTGATCCCCCTCGGTGATAACATTAATGGAAGTTTTCTCTTGTTGGGTTGCAAAGTGGGATCGCTTCCTTTTACTTATCTAGGTCTCCCACTTTGAGCCAAATTTAAAGATCTTAGTGTTTGGAACCCCATTGTTGAGAGGTTTGAAATGAGGTTGGCCTTCACTTTCTCTCTAAAGGAGGAAGACTCACTCTCATTAACAGTACTCTCTCTAGCTTTCCTATCTATTTTATGGCCCTTTTTCCTATCCCTAGCATGGTGGCAAAGAGGTTAGAGGATATTAAAAAAAGATTCTTTTGGGGCAATACCGGGGAGGACTTCAAATACCACTTGGTGAAATGGGGTGTAGTTAAGCAGCCTCTTAATAAAGGGGAGTTTGGTATAAAATCCCTCACTCTTTTCAATAGAGCTCTTCTTGGTAAATGGTTGTGGAGAGGGACCATTTTTGGAGGAAAGTAGTAGTGGCTAAATTTGGTTTGGAGCCTAATGGTTAGATGTCTAAAAACGGAAGGAAGACTTATGGTGTTGGAGTTTGGAAGTGGATTGGGAATGGATGAGAGGATTTTTGTCCTAGTCTTTCTATCTCGGTGGGCAATGGAAGGAGAACTCGCCTTTGGCTCAACTCGTGGTTTGGGAACTCTCCTCTTAAAGACTTTTTTCCGAAGATTTTTGCAATTGTGAGGGATAAAGAAGTTCTTATTTCTTCTTTCCTCTCTTCGTCCAATGGTAGCATTATGTGGGATGTCTCTTTTGTTCGTAATGTTTATTATTGGGAGGTTGAGAGGGTCCAAAGCTTCTTGGAATTTTTGCATAGCTTCAATTTTGACCTTTCAAAAGGGGATACCATTTTTTTGGAGGGATAGCCCAAGCAGAGGTTTTGAGGTGAAAACTTTTTACAAGGTCTTTTCGGAAGAGACAGCTTCGGATGGGTCTTTCATTTTTCCGTGGAAGACTATTTGGCACTCCTGGGCTCATCTAAAGTGAACTTTTTTGCTTGAGAGGTTTCATATGAGAAAATTCTCATTTTAGACAACTTACAAAAAAGAGGGAAGGTTGTAGTGAATCGGTGTTTTATTTGCAACGGTTGTGGTGAGTCCGTTTTTCATCTTTTGTTAGAGTGTTTTTTGGCGAGAGTTTTGTGGGAAATGACTTATAAGGTGTTGGGCATCTTTTGGGTTTTTCCCGGCTCCGTGAGAGATGAAATTTAGGTTTGGAGTGGTTACTCGATGATTCCTCTTTCGATCATTTGATTAGTTTGGACCGAAAGGAATCGTAGAGTTTTTGATGGTATTGAGAAACCTATTTTTGTAATTAGGGAAAGGTGGTTCAACGCCCTTAATTTTTGGGTCGACGGGCATTCTTTTGTAAATGATCTAGATTTAGTTGATTTTGTGGAGTTTCTCTCTTATAGGTAGTCCTTGTACATGGGTTGCACCCCCTTTGTGGGTCTTTTTATACAATTTATTTACTTATAAAAAAACATAAAAACCTATTTCTTCGTGTTGCTATTGCATTTTTTTTATTTTATGTTGCTTACGGGAAATTTGTATTTGTATTGTTTTTGTGCTTATCCTTTATCACTTCCATAAGCAGGTTCAAGAAACATATATAAACGAAGAAGAAACTGAATTGGATGAAAGGAGTCCAAAGAAAATTAAGGTAAGCAAGGGTTTACAGGTTTTTTTCCTAAACAAAAACTTATTTCTTCTTATCAAAAAACATATTTCTTCGTGTTTTGATTTTATTTTTGTTATTTGTATTGCTTATGAAAAAGATTGTATTTGCATTATATTTGTGCTGATTCTTAGGTAGACCACATTGATCATGAACACCACCACCACCTCAACTTGAACATTTGACCCAATAGTTGTGAAATGAATACACAACCACAAAGGTACAAGAGGATAGGTACTTTTTGTGCTTATTCTATATCACTTGCATAAGCACAAAGAAGAAACTGAACGTGGTGAAAAGGAGTGCAAAGAAAATTGAGGTAGGCAGATGCTAGTTTTTTGCCCCCACTTTTATTTATTTATATTTTATGTGGGAGGGGAGAGCGTTGGAATCATTTCATTGGTGATTGGTCTTTTTATTATGTACATCATTTTTCCTCTTTCTTTTGGCTCGATGGGGGTGGGGGCGGTTGTCCATTATTTTTGATGCGCCAATTTTCTTGCTATGATTTGTGGCCTAAAGTACCATCCTAAAATATATTTACTGTAAAGCTTAGACAGCACTTGGATGTTTGTGGACAGACCCTAGTGTGACAGTTGCAACTTATATTCTGACATGTTTGATAATTGCAGTGGTAGTACCTTGAAACTCAGAGACTATAACATGCTGGAATGTTCCATCGATTTCTCAACATATATTTTCATTATCAATCTGGGCATTTATTAAGTTTTTTTTTTTCTTTTTGCATGTAACTGCTGTTAGTTAGCAAAACCTCATGTAGAAACTGAGCTGGACATAGCTTTTTCAGTCTCCGATATCAAGGACAAGTACAGGGTATGTGAACGTGATATTGTTATATTTTTTGGGTTTTCATAGTTATAGAAAATTTCTTTTGCCTTCTATGTCTTCACATTTTCTTTCTCTCTTCCCTGTCTTTATTTGATACTTTGTTCAGGATGCTGAACTAGTTCCAAAATGGAAGGCGCTTCAAACTATTATATTTCTTGAACGGGTGAGACACTCTTATATTTGGGCAATGTTAAACTGCCATTTTAATTTTGGATATGGACTATAATGAATCATAAGGTAAGAAACACTCACATATTTAAATACAGATTTCTTGGTCTTTAAGTTCTTCAAAGTTCAAATTGCAGCTAGAAATGAATATTTGCAGCAATGGAAATGGCCCTGCTCCACCCCACCCCTAGTACATGGTGACTAGTTTTAGCTAGGGTTCATGTAAACCAACCAAACTAACATGATATGAAAATATTACTCTTTTATGGGTTTTTCTAACCTGTGTCCTAATTAGCAATAAATTCACACCCAACAAACTCTACCATCTAAATTCTATCACCTAATTAATTAAACAAGCTTCAATTTATTGCTACTTAACCTGTGCCCTTAGGGCAGGTTAGAAAAATCCTTCTTTTATATGGAGTATTTCTTAGGGTATAAACGGAGAGTCTGTCATTGTTAAGGTGATGAAGAACTCATGTCTTGTTTGATGGGGATTTGCAAGTCTTCGTTCCCATTGCACGTCATGGCACTTACAGAACACATTGGTTAGAAATGAATGAAGTGGGGTTGAAACTTCTAGATAAATATCTCCCTTCTGTCACTATCTTGACACTCCTTTGAGATAAAAACCATCTGTTCTGATGGTTATAGTATGACTAGTTCGACATTTGTTTTCTTTTGAATTTGAATTAATTAAACTATAGATGATAACATAAGTAGTTGAGAGATTTAAAGTTTTGTTCATTTGACTCATATATGGTGGCCACGCTCTCATCAGTATTTCTCTTTTATGGCCCAAGCTTCTCTGCCCTATTTTTCTTCGGTGTGCTGCTGAGTTTGTGGACATTAAAACTTTTTTGGATTGGATACAGGAGAGTCAAGGTCAGAACTAGAATGTTTTCAATGGGAGGCAAAAGTAAATATGCTGATGATCTACTTTTTTTTTTCATAATTAATTTACGTTATATGTGATACCTGAATGGAAGTCGGCAATAGGTTTATTTTGTAACAGAATGGAGTTTTACAAATGCAACTCAGCCTTTGGGAAGATACCAAAAGAATGTTCAGTTGCTGAAAACAAAAAAGAAAAAAGACTATTAAGCATGTACCATAATCGATTTTGAATTATTGAGAGAGGTTTGGATTATAATGCAAATAATAGTGGTTATAGGCAGAGGGAATATCCACCTCTAGTTGATCTAAACCACTTCAGAGGGTGATATTTTTAGCTCTAACATGGATCTGTTTATTGTTTTTCACATTTTTTCAGGATGATGGTCTTCGTGATTCAGAGAAAATTGCTGCGTTTGATTTTGATGGATGTCTAGTGAACACATCTGTTAAAAGGTATTACTACATCTGTAAAATTTATTGTTCTGATGTGTATAAGCAAATTATATTGTGCCTATAAGTTTATTTTCTGTTCATTATCCTATAATTTTACATTTTGGCAAACAACCAAAATTTTGTATGTTGGTTTGCCTATTTCTTTTTGCCAAATTGTTATGCATCCTATTACGGCCTAATCTTAATTATGAATGTTGCACAAAATACTTTCTAGGATGTGATGCTATTATCTCTTTACCAATTTCCATGCTAATGCCCTTCCTGTTTCCTTGGATGAGTTGTCCGAAGTTTTCATAACGGAGGGAAGTTTTAGGCACATCAAAACTATAATTTAGGCCCTTCCTATTTTGTTATTTTTTTTTTATTCTACTTCTTTGTTTTCAGAATAGGTGCAGATGCTTGGTCCCTTATGTATCCTTCCATTCCAGACAAGCTGCAGAATTTGTACAATGATGGTTACAAGCTGGTATGCTTATTCTCCCCCTCATTTTCCTCCTAGGAGCTTATTGGTAATGTTTCCCTTGAAAAATATTTATGATTCTGGTACTATTATTATTTGGTTTCTGGATAGTTGAGTTGATTGTGTTAATGCAGAAATTCTTTTTGTATTCTAAATAGGTAATCTTCACAAATGAATCCAACATTGACCGCTGGAAGAACAAAAGACAGGTAGCTGTGGACTCAAAAATTGGACGCCTCAACAATTTTATCAAGCGTGTGAAGGTCCCAATGCAGGTTGTTCGATCTTTTCACTTATGTGATTTTAGTATTTAAGATAGTAATTACAACAAAATTTGACCCTTTAGTTGTTTTTTTGTTGTTACAAATGTCACTTTTCTTTGTCAAGAACTCTACTTATATCCTTGTGGGTAGGATCATGCAGTCAATTCACGTATTCTGCATATTTGGTGTTTGACCTTTGATAATTTATCTTTGCACTGTCAAATGGCTGTAACTAGTTTAGTCACATGTGATCCAATATCACAAGCTGGTCTTGATCTGTTCCAGAGAGGTTTGAGAGGCAGATATTATGGGTAAATTGTAATAATGGATGCTGCTTCCAAATTGCTTTCCAAAGCATAGTTGAATTAGTTCACGGTCTTATATAAATTCATAGCTGACTTAACTATTTAAGCTTCCTTGACTTTCCCTGGATATTGATGATCACTATGTTGGTGTGTCATGGAATAATTGGAATATGGATTATAATTATGTTGATTGAAGTGCCTTCGAGGTTTCGAACTCATGCGTCTGTCTTTGCAAGAAGCACCGTGTTCTTTTTGATATGAAATGCAAGAGCCCGTATCATTGCGATACAGAAGCGTGTTCTCTGTCCATATTGGCTGTGGCCCTCCTGTTTCCATTCATGTTTTTTTAACATAATTGCACTGGGCTAAAATTTGGGAATCTTCCTTTATTTGTCTACCTTGTTTGATGTATGTGATTAAGTAGTAGACTCTATTATAATGTGAAGACAATGAGGAAATTCTGAAGGTTTTGCTTGCAATTTCTGTGTGCAGGTTTTTATTGCTTGTGGGGTTGGTAATACTGTTGGTAAAGCAGAAGACCCCTTCCGCAAACCGAAGACTGGGATGTGGCGAATTATGGAGAAACATTTCAACTCTGGCATTTCAATTGATATGGATCAGTTAATTTCCTCTTTTATTCTTGCTTTTACTGTTACTGTTTTAGTCCATCAGATTTTAACGTATCTGACCTTTACTTGATTCCTTGAAGATTGAAACAATTACCTAATTCTATACTATTCATCCTACTATCAACAGTATCATATGGCTTTTATTCTATGATTTGAAATTTTCTTTGACATGGGAACTTTATTTCGAGCAAGCTCTCCTTTTCTCCATCTATAGATCTTTTTATGTTGGTGATGCAGCGGGGAGGGACAAGGATCACAGTGATGCTGATATAAAATTTGCACAGGTATTTCCAAAGTTATTAGTTATCTGTGTGTTCTTTATACGCAGATTATTATATATTTTGATATCTTATTGCTTTTTTATGAGCTTTTTCTGTATGTGGCATCATTAAGGTTTTACTTTGGACAATCTGTTGAAGCTACAATCTAACTGTCCTCCCTCTGTCAGCTCACTGAAAGTATAACAGTTTTGCAACATGTTTCTTCGCTGTCCCATTCTCAATAGGATGTTGTGAAATTACAGTTACATAACATGAATTTGCTGATAAATTGCACAATAATTCCTTTATATAATGATTTTGGATTTCATTGGACACCACACTGCTCAAGGTGATGTTTGGACAGGCTTAAGTTGATATCTTTCTTTGAGAATGAAAAAATAGTGCCTCACTTCTCTTTAAATAGCATACTGGAGAGAACCGCAACTGATTTGTTCCTTCATATATCATTGCTTGAAATAGTAAACCACTAAAACAGGATTGTCATATGGTCTGTGGTGCATTCCATTGTTGTCCTTTTTGATGCGACGACTGTCCACACTTTGAGTTGGCATGGTGCCTCTCTCTCATCATATTAAGTTTAAATATTTTGGAAGCTATTTGAAATTCTCAGAAAATGCTTCAACTTCTTTGACGTTTTGTGTGTTGGTTTATGGTTCTATCCCATTTTTTTGATGGTATGACCATGACAAAAATTTATCAAGTACTGGTTTTTATGAAGTCAAAAAGCAAACTGACAACTGATTTTTTCTGATTGCAGCAAATAGGATTGAAATTTTATGTTCCTGAGGAGTACTTCGGCTCTTAAAGAATTCTTGTTGGTGGCTCCGATGCTCTGGAGTATCGACTTGGAGCATGTTGATTGGCAGAGAGATTTAGACAAAAAAGTGTACTAATCTTCTCTGGTCTATCCTAATAGTGTATTAAGTCAGGATACATTGTTGATGGTTGTCATTAAAAGCTTCTGTTATGATTTAGATTTGTTCACGCCAAGTTCTCTCCCTCGCTCCCTCTTTATTGTGCTGAAATCAAGTAAACCCACTGAAGGCAAATATTAAACAGATTCGTACTCTGCATAAGCTAGCGACCAGAGCATAAACTCTGCTACGCCAACTTTCTAACTTTGAACAAATTGTTTTACAAGCACGACTACCCAGAAGTTTACAACTAGCTCAAGGAGCCCTGCTCCATCATCGGATGACTGATCATAATCACTTTCACAGAGCTGAACTCCTTTACATAAATGTAATGCATTATTCCTTCCTAGTTACTACCCATCTCATTTTCCAAAATTGCGTGCCTTGTTAGAACAATCTCCTTTAAAAGATTTCTGTAAATGAATGGTCTAGCAGCTGCTCGTAAAAACAGCTCAGGGGGTATTTTACCCTTCTTAATCCTCTTCCTCCGTGGGCTAAACCCAGCAATCTTCAATTCTTCTGGATTTGCTCTTGCTCTAGCAACCCTCATGGCAATTTCATCTCACTTCTGCAATTTCTTCATCCCCCTTCGCTTCCATTGTCTTCAATTGCTTATTATACAACTCCCTATGCAAGTTTTTCCTTTCTCTCAGCGCTACTAACAGCCTTCTTGAACTCCTCCCAATACTTCGATATCCTCCTCTACACCCGAAACTTCTTCCTCCTCTGCACCCGAATCTTTTTCTTCACCTCCCATTTCATCAACTCCACTTTCTTCCATGTCCATAATCACATCATCCTCATTACCATCATCAGCACCTGAATCCCCTTCTTCACCTCCCAATTCATCAACTCCACTTTCTTCCATGTCCATAATCACATCATCATCATTACCATTATCCTCGAGTGAATATGTGAACTGGGCAACGCCTGCTTCACCACCAGAACCCTCTACCTCATTGTCATACGGGGCATCACAACCCAACTATCTCCAACTAGGCCTTCCGAGAACCCTCTACCTCATTGTCATCCGGGGCATCACAACCCAGCTGTCTGCAAATAGGCCTTCCACTTATAGTTCTAAGTTTCGTTATGCATCGATTGAAACATTTTGATTTTAGTTTAAATCGAAATAATATATTTTTATGCTTTATTTTATTTTATTTATTTTAATTCATTTTGAATGAAACATTATAATATTATTTTTTTATTTTTTTTAAAATTTTAAATGAGAAATTTATTAATTATTATTATTTTTTTAATTAAATAATTCAAGTGATATCAAAATTGTAAATTTTGTTTTGAACAATATTTCAGTTTCGATTCATTTTGTTAATTATTTCGGATGTAATGATATTTTTAAATACATATTTATTAAATTAAATATATTTAAAAAATATATAATTATAAATACAAATCATTAAAAAATTAATCTTCAATTAAATATATAAATTAATCATCCTTAAATTTTTTGTTTTAAATTCAATTATACATATTCAAATATATCAACCAACATTGCTTTAAATTCAATTATAAGCCATAAATGATTTTGTTTTAACATCAAATTACGACGACACCACGCCACGAGTAAGGCCTGAACTCGCCGTACTTGAACCAGTCGTGGTGACGGAGGTTCGGGTCGTCGCGGTCCATGAACCGGACCATCCGGTCGTACCCGAGCCCGATCATCTCGAGCTCCTCCTCCGAGAACTTGTTCGGGTGGTTCCAGCGGCTCAGGTTCTTAAGCCAGTAGAAGAGGGACTCTGCCATCTTCTTCGACTTGCGCCGCGCTTTCCGCTCCGCCTCCCGCCGCATCCCCGCGTTAACCTCTATCCGGTCCGGAGACAACCCGCCGGGCTTCTTCTTGCTCCGACCCGCGAACGAACACACGTCTCGCAGGACAGCCCCATCGTTCTGGCCGGGAAAAATGGGTTTTGGAGGGGAAATGCGGGGTTTTGTGGAACAATGGAATTTGAGTGTTGAGATTTTGTGGTGGAGAAGGAGTGGGAGTTGTTTATGGGAGGGGGAGGGGCATGGGAAGAGAGAGAGAGGGGTTTAGGGTTTTAGAGAAAGAAAGGTCTTAAGCAGCATCTCCTTCTTTACAGGGGTTTAATGAGAGAGAACTGAACGAGGAAGATGATGCATATAAGGCCAATGTCACGACGTCGTTTGGTCCGCATAACGGAAATTAATTTTGGTATATTTCACTTTGACTTAATTTTGTTTAGTATAAAGGAAGCACCCGCTAAACTGAAACGCTACCGTTCTCTAACAAACATATTTACTTACTACTCACATAAGAAACCTTGCATGGAAGTAATCGTCTTCCCTATCACGTTCTCTTTCCCTTTCGGACCCAATAATGTCCAAACGGAGTTACTTGACGGAGCTTGGGTGCATCGCGTGCGATGAGCTTAGCGTCCTGGGAGCGGGCCAGAAGGAGGGGTGGCTAGTGGAGGACCCGACCCTCCTGATCGCGCTCGATGCTCACTCTATGGCTCTCGCCAACCGATCTCTTATTCTCATCCTTGGTTGGTCCGATTCGGAGGCGCCCCGGGTCAATATCCGATCCGATCTGTCACCGATCGAGACGGAGTCTATAACGGCCATTGAGTGGCTGGTTTTCGACTGGATTAGAGTGGTCGCGGTCGGGACATCTTGCGGGTATCTTTTGGTTTACTCGCGGGAGGGTGATCTGATTCATAAACAGGTATTAACTGCTTACCTGATTTATGGGTTGATTTGAATTTTATATGTGTGCGTGTGGTGTGTCTTGTGCTGTATAAGCATTTTGTGGATAATTTGGTTGGTGAGAAAGTATGGGAAAAGGGAGTCGAATTATGAGTGTTTTGGGAAACATCACTTTGTTTGCTTTGTATAATAAATGTTTTAATTATAGTATTTTGCATGACTATCAAATTAGAGGTTGTGTTCAGTGTTGCAGATATGTACTAGAAAAAAAATTATTTACTAAAATCTCATTTGAATTTACCGACCATTCTTTGATGTAGAAACAATTTACAAGTTATAAAACATCGGTCAAACATCCATCATGCCCCACACTGGGCCAAAAGTATATATCATATGCCCCTCATTGGGCCAATCTCAATATATTGCCCCTCACTAAGCTAATCTTAACACATCATATGTAATACTCATATTCGTAAAGAAAGAGTAAAGAAATAATTTAATAAATGTGACATGAATTGAAAATAATATATATGCAAAAGATTTAATTTTTATAAAAAATTATTGAAAAAATAGATGCGTGGTGGTGTAAAGAAAATAAAAAAAAAAATTGTCCAGATAAAAGAAAAGGAAAAAGAAAAGAAAAGAATTTTTTTTTTTTTTATAAAAAAAAAACATGGCAACAAGTGGCAACACTTGTTGCCAAAAGAAGACTAAGGTTGCATGTAGGGGAGCAAGGTTAGTGCGTGGCAAGAATTTGGGGGGGGGGGAGGTGCTGAGTATGTATGTGTTCAAAATTTTGTTTGTGTTTGTATGTGTATGTATATATATATATATATAACTTTACTTTTTTTTTTATTTACTTACCAAATCTTGTTTGGTTTTTCTTCAACCACGATTTAAATCACTCTATTTCTTTAAACACTTAGGGTCCAAAAGAAATGTTGAAAGAGTAAAATTTTGAAGGGGTTTATGGGAGAATTTTATAAAGAATCACCGGAAGCTCTAAAAAAAACAAAAAGTAATAATGTGAAGTTTATTTTTTGAAATTTTAGCATACATGAAATTAAGGGTTGTTGTGGTGTCAGTGTTTTAAACTCCCTGAAAGTTTGAATAACTCTTTGCTGCGTGATAAAGTTGATGAGTGAGAATATTTGGTCATTTTTATTTGATTATCTTTAATAATGTATATCATATTGTGTTTTTATTACTACTAAATTTTAACCAAATTTTCCTATATGATCTAATTTAACTGTACTTTTAGGGTAATACAGTTGAGGAAAGCATAATTATCATACATGTTGTGTTTCTATAATTTTGTATAATGTAATTTTCTTTTGCTTCTGCTATTTCAATGATAAGTGGGATTTTGGCTTTTTCTATTTGGCTAATTGAGATCAGTTAACTCAGTGCATTATGGTGGAACTGTATGAATTTGTGTGCTTCCAGATGGTACATCCTGGACGCATCTTAAAGATAAGAGTAAGTGGAACTAAGACAGATTTCACCCAAGAAACAGCCTCAGAGGAGGTTTCTGTAGTAATGCCTGGTGCTATTGCCCGTTTTGATGGCTCTGATATTCAGGCATGTTATTATATTTCCTAGTATATATTTATTCATATTCTTCTGTTAAGTTGTGAGAGCTATATTTTAAGTGTGACAAAAATCTCGATTTTTTTTTTTTAAATTTTGTATCTGCTTTGATTGTAAAGAAGATCCTAAATGAATCCATTCTCAACTTTGATGGAGTAAAGGAAAATCTTGAGAACAGGGTCATAAAATGATGTTTTCCACCAGAATAATTCCCTTGTTCATCCCCTTATGTAATTTCTTCAGTTTCAGAGCTTTAGCTTGAAGCTTCCATGTTTCTTAACGTGTTATGATTATAAATGTTTTCATATATTGATTCAGAGTATGCTGCAACAATGGTTTCAAGAAACACATTCTCAGTTTTGGGATCAGAAACTCAAAAAGAGAGGTTCGGAGGATTTGGGAAATTCTTATGAAAGACTATCTTACCAGTTGTGGAATGTTAGCAAGCATGGGCCATGTGTTGATGCAGCAATCACTGGCATAATGCCTCCTCCACTAATGGAATTCCAGGTGATTACTTATGTTGCTTTACCTTTTCTTTTTGGCTAAGCATGTTTCTCTATTTTATTAATATAGCAGATTTTTTCTTTCTAGAAAACCTTGCTAATGGGCTAAAGTTTTATATTCTTCAAAAATGTGTCAAAAGTTTGTGTTTCTATCTCGCTTCTCTGCATGCTTGCTATTATTCATTTTTATTGATTTGCTAATGGTTTATCCAATTAATATTGGAAGCTTTCTGAAGTTATTCTGGTATTTGAATTCAGCTGCTTTTATTGTTGGGCAGTCAAGTCAACGTTATTATTGTGCCGTCACTATTGGAGAGGATGCTGTAATCTCTGCTTACAGGTTAGTGTTGGGGCTGGAGTATGATATGCTGCTGATTTTATCTTTAATAATGAAAATTGATTCATATATTCTTACTTTGAACATGTCTTTTTTTTTCCTAGTAAAAAACATGCTTTTTGTCATTTTTACTCTGCAGTGGTATTTTATTAACCAGCTTTAGTTCATTCTCTTGAAGACTTTCAGAGAACAGAAGCAGGTCCTTAGTGGGGGCTATTCTGTCAAAAGTTGTGCCTGGAACAGTTTCAACAATCGCTTCTTTTTCTAAAATGATATGGCGGAGTGAACAAACATTAAACAAGAAGCCAGAAGTGAAGCCTCAACCTTTTGCACGAGGTTTATTAAATCTGTATTACTTAATCATTTCCTTATTTGATTGCAATATAATATTTATGCTAGGTAATTGGAATCTGACTAGTAAAAAGTAGTTCCTTAAATTACTTTTAAAAGTCCATAATTAAATGGAAACCACTGCGGTGTGGGTGAAATGGCAGATACTTTGTGGAATAACCACAAGGTTGCTGATTTAAATCCCCATCCATATCTACGAACGGCCAGGCCACAAGGATTTTCCTTGTGAATTCCCTTGGCTTGGTGTGGAGTAATGTTCTTGTTTTGACCCGAATTGTCATTACTACAATAAAAAATAAAAATAAAAAACATGTTGTAAGAGTATATTATTTGTTTTTAGATTATACTTATAAAAAAGGAATCGTGATTTAGAAGTATTGGAAGCTCATTATTGTTTATCAAGAATGACAATCATTGTTAAAATCAGTTGGACAAATTGCAATTTTAATTAGTTTTGTTTAGGCAATTTTATTGGTAATTTTTTAATCCCCTTCTGTAGGTTTCAGATGTGTTCAACCTCTTTTTTCTGACAAAATACTTATAACCATTTCTTGCAAAAATCTCGTAATTATTTCTCTTTTTTTTTTCTTTTTCCAATAAGTTTATGGTGATCTCATTTTCCTTTTTCTCCTTTCCATTTTCACTTCCTGCACTCACTTATGTTCCTGTAACTATGGTCCCTAGTGAAAAAAAAGGAGTTTTTAGAGTAGTGACATACAGTTGAAGAAGTGGGCAAAAAGTGTACTTAGGATGAAAGTTTTGCGTTTCTGTTATATAATGAGGTTTAAAAGTGATAGTATCCTTTAGTACAAGGTCACTGTGGTTGTCATTGTGTTTTCAATATATTATGCCTTGGGTTTTTATTCTTTCAAAATCCTCCTTATATTCGATTCCCAAAACCAACTCGAGTTACTTACTGATCATAATTTGTGCAGCTTCTCCTTTGACATGTTTAAAGGATCATCCTAGAAAGGGTGAGAAGCTTACCTTATCTCCCAGTGGCACATTGGCTGCAATAACTGATTCACTTGGTCGCATATTGCTATTAGATATTCAGGCACTTGTGGTGGTGCGACTATGGAAGGTTTTCTCAGTACTCATGGTTTTGAATGTCTCTGAGAGAAAATGCTTTTTTCTCTAAACAGTGGACTTAACATTTCAGGGATATCGGGATGCTAACTGCCTGTTCATGGAGATGCTAGTGGATAGAGATAAAGCTGGCTCAACTTCCTCTTACTATGAACCAGGGAAGAGTGACTATTGCCTATGTCTAGTTATTCATGCACCACGTAAAGGAATAGTTGAGGTATATATCCTTTTTCTCGCGGAAGATGAAACTCTTTTTTGTTACATTTCCGCAATTTAGAACCTTTATGTCTTCAATTCCTCTTTATTAAATCCGATTGTTGGTATTGGAGTTTCTTCCACAAGATACATCTCTCTCCCTCCCTCCCTCTTTCTCAACGGCAGAAATTGGCTGGTGTACTGATGCCAACTGTTAGAATATAACTTGGAATTATTTCAAAGTTGCCTGGTATTTCTGTTGTATATTTTGTCACTGCAATCAAATCTTGGTTTAATATAGTTGCAAATTTCCCTTTTAGAGTGTACCACATAGGCACATGCACTGAATTGTCATATTTATCCAATCAGTTTCTTGACTTTGGTGCTTTAAACAATGAGGCAACACAGATACACCTTGTTCACCAGTCATTTTCTTAAAAGCTTAATTGTGTGCTTTAAACATTGTTATGTGAATCCATCTACCAATGCATGTGATTGCTACCAAATATTGTTACTTTCCGTTAACGATATCGCTCCTTTATGGGAGGACATTTTGTGAATTCTTTTTGAAGTATAAATCTCATTTTTTACCACATGACTATATATAACTAGTTTTTGGCTGCAAGGAAACACACGAGTTATGGTGGGTATGCTTTCTTGTTTTCTAGGTTCAATGACTTAATTGAAGTTATAGAGTAATAAATTGTTGGGTAGATTTTCATATTTGATAGTATATAACTTTACTGTTTACAGCTCTGTACTTGTGGAACTTTTAATGTTTAATGCAACTCCCGTGCTAGTGCTTTCCTAAATGCTTGAATATGTTTGGGTACTTCATACAGGTCTGGCAGATGAGAACTGGAGCACGCCTTCGAACTATTCGGTGCGCCAAGGGTAGCAAACTACTACAGCCAACCTACAGGTTTGGATCATCGATGTCTTCTCCGTATGTTCCTCTGGAAGTTTTCTTGTTGAATGGAGACTCTGGTCTATTTTCAGTGTTAAATAGATCTCTTAATTGAATTATGTGAGGAAAGTTATTCTTTATTCATATTCATTATTTACTTCTATTTTATTATCTGTTCATTTGCTGTATAACTGTAAGAAAGACAATTTTACTGCATCATGGTGTCGCATAGAGGTAGATCACACAATCACGGTAGTCATACAATCAAACTATCAAACTTTTTTTTAAACACTAGTTATACTATCTATTGTTTTTCCCACAAAAGAAGAAAGGTATTAAAAAAACACTTTCCTGGAGTGTGGAATATGACCTTTTTTATCCTTTGAAAATCAATGCACGCACATCAAACCTCTGTCCATTTAGTGGTCATTGAAGTGTCCTTCCCGACACACCAAAGCGGTCAGGACAGGTTCTTTATTCTTGCTTATAATCCATAAACAAAGATTGATCATTTTAGCAAATAGTTTGATGGTTTTCCCCCTTGTCCAAATTATTAGTAAAAAGTCTAAATTAGCTTCTTGAACGAACCAGCTGGAACATTTGTTTTGCTATTGGGAAATGAGACAACTGCTTTTCTTTATACATTTTTTCTTTTAGTGATTGTACATGACAAAAATTTCTAACAGTTGAAGATTATTTTTGAAATATTTGTCAAATTTCATGAACAGAACGTTTCAGAGGGTAAGCTTAGAAATTTTCTATAGAAAATGTGCCCATTATTATCCGTGTCTGGATTCTTGTTTCTCCAAAGGGAATGGGGTTGTGCGGTGGCTGCTACACCATGCATACCATCTCAATTCTGATGCTTCCCTTGCGGAGCAAAGATTCACCCTGGCACCTCATCTTTGTTGAAGAAATAAGTGAGAGTAAAAAGAAATATACTGGAAACTAGAGCTATAAAAACTTGTGGGGAATCCTCATTTGACAGAGATCCTTAATTATTGAAAGCAAAATTTCTCATGACCAGGATCTTTGAGCTTGTTTAGTTACCAGATAGAATTAACCAAGAAATATGCAGTTTTTGAACCAAACCAAATCACTATTAATGTTTTTTATGCAGACATGCAGCAACAGCATCAAGTAATCACTCGATTAAATCGGGATAAAAGCTTAGCCAAACCAAGCTGACCTTTATAATACATGTTCCTCAATTTCACTGAACAATACAAACTGGGTACAAATTTGAAGTCCAATTCAAAATTAAAGCCAAGGCAATTTCCTTTTTCCCTTGGTAGTAAAGAGAAACGCAACTTTGAGAGAGAAAGCTGTTAGTCAATTGAAATTCTAGCCATTTGATCTGACGACCTCAAATTAAGGTAATTACCGTAACATTCAACATGATGGACCCAACGTGTTTTACCAATAAAAAAAATAATCGAAATCCAGTAATAGATTTCTTGAATAACTGAAATGCTTATTTCACTCACAGCCCTGTTCTCATCTGCAATCGAGGTTATTAGGTAAGCGTTGCATGCTTTTATTTTTAAATCCAGAGTTGTACTTTCCAAGTCCATTTTGACTTAGCTCTGTCCGCCATTTGGATCAAGACGATACATTGCAAATTGAGATTCGAAAGTCAAGATGATACTATTGTTGTTGACTGGGGGTATATTCTGAAGTAGAAAACTGATTTTAAAAATTGTTTTTCAAAACTGCTGGCCAAATATGTTAGTCTGTTTTTGAAAAGTGTTTTTGGGTTTTGAAAATTGAAAAAGGTTTCTGAAAACCAATCAAACATAGCCTAAGCTTTTTTTAAATTAAAAATAATAAACATTTTGTTGAATGGAATGGAATGGAATGTTTGCCTACTAGTGTTAACCCTTCCCTTCTCCATCATGACATCTATCTTCTGAAAACTTGTTGAATGATGGATTTGCTAATGCAGTTTTGTGAATTTCTTGGGCTCCTCTTCATTGTTTTCCGTTCACCAGTTTCTTGTTCATCTTTGTTATCCTCTTCTTTTGCAACACAACTGTGTCCTCATGATCAGAGCGTTGCCTTGCTCCAATTCAAAAACATTTTTTTGTGGATAGTTCAGTTTCTTTAAGTTGTGAATTTGACAGAACTATTTCTTATCCAAAGACGCTCTCTTGGCGGAAGGCACAGATTGTTGCTCATGGGATGGGGTAACGTGTGATAGCAAGGGTCATGTGATCAACCTTGACCTTAGCTGCAGCTGGCTTCATGGTGCTATACATCCCAACAGCAGCCTCTTCTGCCTTCACCATCTCCAGATGCTTAACCTTGCTTACAATGACTTCAATATGTCCGCGATTTCACCAGAGTTAGGCCGGTTATCAAGGTTGACACATCTTAACCTCTCTAGCTCCAATTTTTCTGGACAAATTCCATCAGAAGTTTCACATCTGTCCAAATTAGTTTCACTTGATCTCTCTTATGGCTACCAATTGACAATTGAAACTCTTACTTTGAGAAGGCTCAATCAGAATATGACATATTTAAGAGAAATTGTTCTTGACTATGTGAACAGGTCCACAATTGCACCTAGTTCCTTGTCGAATCTATCGCCTTCTTTGACGTATCTCAGTCTAAGCTCTTGTGGACTGCAAGGGGAATTTCCCGTTAACATCCTCCAGCTAGCTAAACTCCAGAAGCTCTGGTTATCCGATAACTATGAACTCTCAGGTCATTTGCCGAAGTCTAATTGGAGCAGTCCTTTGTGGTCTTTGGATCTCTCACGGACAGAATTCTCAGGAGAATTACCTGATTCACTTTGCAATCTCAAGTCCCTGGTGAGGTTTTCTCTGCCTCTTTGTGCAATTTTTCAGGTTCATTTCCGGTATGCCTTTCCAACCATACACATATTACTTCTTTGGACTTCTCATCTAACAGTATCAGTGGTCAGATCCCTTTTTCACTTTTGAACCTTAAGCAGCTTACTCATTTAGATCTTTCATTTAACAGTTTCGTGGGTCAAATTCCTGATATATTTAGCAACATGACACAACTTTCTTATATCTCCTTATCAGGTAATAAACTAACAGGACCCATTCCTTCTCATGTAAGTGGACCTTCATATCTGAAATTTGTTAACTTGTCTCTTAACCTACTTAATGGGACAATACCATCTTGGTTGTTTGCTCTTCCATCATTGACGTACTTACGCCTCAACGATAATGAACTAACTGGTGAACTTGGTGAATTCCGTTCAAACTCATTGGAGGCTATTTATGTAGGTGAAAACAATCTAAATGGCCCAATTCCAAGGTCAATCTTCAAACAGGAAAACCTTTCTCAAGTTAATCTTGCATTTAATAAGTTGAATGATACTCTGGACTTGGAATTGTTCTCAAAGCTGAAAAGTCTTATTATACTACGCCTTTCATATAATAAGCTATCATTAATCAGCTATGGTAGCAGAAACTACTCCTTCCCAAAACTTAAGGTATTGGGTTTGTCGTCTAGCAACATAAGTGAATTCCCAAATCTCTTACGAGATGCAGGAAACTTGTCATCGCTTGAGCTTTCTGAAAACAATATCCATGGCGAAGTTCCAGAATGGGCATGGGATGCATGGAAGTATTCATTGCAGTATCTGAACCTTTCTCATAACTTTTTGATACAAGTAGATTGGATTCCATGTGAGAACCTGAAAATAATTGACCTTGCTTCCAACTTGCTTCAAGGACCACTTCCAATCCCACCACTCAAAGCAACCTTTTTCTCAATTCCAAATAATAAGTTGACTGGAGGAATCCCTTCACTGATATGTGATGTTAGGTCTCTAAAAATTCTCGACTTGTCTTATAACAGCTTGGGAGGCAGGATTCCACTATGCCTGGGGAGCTTCAGCAATGCTCTCTCCGTGTTAGATATGGGGATGAATAGCTTTCATTGCACCATCTCTGCAGCATTTGCAAAGAACAACAGTTTGATGAGTCTCAGCCTTAATGGCAATCAGTTTGAAGGCCCTCTACCTCGATCTTTGGTCCACTGTGAAAAGCTAGAAGTGTTAGATCTTGCAAACAACAATATATCTGATATATTTCCCCATCCGTTGCGAACCCTTCCAAAGCTACAGGTTCTTATCTTGCGATCTAACAGATTTCATGGTCCTATAAGCGATTCTGTGACCGCTGCATTTCCCTTCCAAATGCTGCGTGTCATTGACCTATCCTACAATAACTTCACTGGCCTTTTGCCAACAAAATATATCAGCAATTTCGAAGCAATGAAGAACGTGGATGAAGATAACTTCAAATTGGGATATATGGGGGAAGACGACTATGACGATTCTGTGATGGTTACAGTTAAAAGCTTGGAGATTGAAGTGAGAATTCTAACCATTTTCACGATCATTGACCTATCAAGCAACAGGTTCGAGGGACAGATTCCCAAAGTTTTGGGAGAGCTTCGTTCACTTCGATTGCTCAACCTTTCTCATAATGGCCTAAGTGGTAATATTCCATCATCATTAGGGAATATTTCAGCACTTTAATCCTTAGACCTCTCCTCGAACAAGCTTGCTGGGGAGATTCCAGAGCAGTTGACAAGTTTGACATTTCTTACAGTGCTAAACCTTTCACAGAATCGGCTTGAGGGGCCAATACCTCGAGGCAACCAGTTTGATACATTTCAATCAGACTCATTCAGCGGAAACTTGGGATCGTGTGGATTCTCCTTGTCAAATAAATGCGGAATTGGTGAAGAACCACAACCTACACCATTCCAAGAAGATGATTCAGAGTCAGCAATTGGATCTGACTGGACAGTTGTGCTGATGGGATATGGATGTGGAACGGTGTTTGGTATGGTTGTGGGGTATCTTGTATTCTCGAGAGGAAAGCCAAAATGGCTTGTAAGGATAGTCTAAGGAGAGGTGAGAAGGCTGAATCATAGACTTGCTGGAAGAAGAAATCAGAGAGTACAAGCCATGTTCTAGCTTCTAAGGTCAGTGTTGCAAACTTCATGCTATGCTCACTGACATTCTGATGTTTATCTTCATCATGGAATTAGCTTCAAGTTTTTCATAATGTTAATAATGTGCAATTTACTTTTTTTTTTTCATCTTTTCTGCCCGATTCCAGCAAGTACATGTCAAATAATGAGGATTTTTTATTTTAGTTTTTAATTTTCTTTCTTTTTGTAGGATACCAACGAATGCCCTTCATCCCATTCTTATGGAGGAAGATGTGCCATTAGGTCCAGTGGCCGCGAATGGTGTTCCTGGGACAGTGTTGCGTACTTATTGGCGAAAGCTGAATGTTTCTCTGAGCTTCTTGTGTGCCGGTGCATCAGATTGTATGTTATGATGCTGCTTGGGTTTCATTTTCTGTTTTGGATACAAACTTTTGTTCAATGTGGGAAACATTTCCAGTGCTGGGAATATGTGGTGTTTTTTTTTTTTTCCAGAGTAGATGTCTTTGTTTGTCAATTTACTGTGACCTGTTTGGTATACGGGTGGCCTTGTTGCTTGCCCTATTCTGTATTTGAATTTGCTGCACTAGTGAAAGGTGCTTACGCAAATATAGTGAAACGAAAAATTAAGAAATGGGAGACGAAGTTAAGGTTTGGAGATTTTTGTGGCAAAATTGTGTAGTACTTGCCATTTAAACGCACATGCTAAAGACACCCTTCTTCCACTTCTCACAGATACGACAATATACTTAGCAACCATGTAGGCATGTATTGCTTTAAAATAACTGTTTGAGGGCTTGTGCTATGCACCAAGTTGGAATTTTTCTTGAAACATGAATTGTTTTTTTTATTGACCTTACACATCTAGAAACAGGGTATATACAGCAACAATCTATCATCTATGGATTGAGAGAGAATATTTTCCTCAGAAATTGCTATCACAGGCAGATGTGAATATGGGTGATCAAGATGTGCAGTAGGCTGTGTTTCATTTTTCTTTTTTCTGGAAAATTGGGTAACTTCTTAGACCAGATCTGAAAACTTCACTAAAATAAGCCAAATGATCCAAATTCAATATTATTTGTAATTGGATTTAGTTTGACTATTTGAAGTGTACATGCAGTCCTGGAGTTGCCAGTCGGCAACTAGTTTGGATTGTAGCCTGCTCACCTCTAATAAACTCACTGGTCAGCTAGTTTATTCCAATAACATCGTAACAATCCCAATGAAGGATTGTGCAGATACCCATTGTCAGAAAAATGAAGCAACAATGAGGTACTGCAACCATTTCCATCAATATTCCGTGAAGAAAGAAGATCCCGGTCATATCTATCGTGAGGCTAATGGGCTTGCTGATAGCCTTGCAAAGTTGGGGCCTTCTTATTGATCTTCGAGACTTTTTTGGCATCATCATGAGTTACCCGTTAATTGTAGACAAGCTTTTGAGCTGATAGGTCTAGTTTGCCTATTTATCGCATAGTGTATTCAAACGGAGGGCCCTTTGAGTCTGTTTCTCAGATATGGGTCCTCTTGTCTCCCCATTTTTGTGTATTTATTCTTTTTTTTTTAAAAATAAACAGTTAAGGATCTCGCTAAACCCCCTTTACCTCAGGAGGCTTTCTTTAAAAAAAAATCCCAATGAAGGATTTGATTGGAAAATTGCAATGATGGATGTAGACTGGCACTTGGATTATTCATGGGATATATTGTATTCTTGATAGAAACCAAACGGTGGTTTCTGATGAAGATTGAAGGAGATCGAAATAGAAAGGTTAAAAGTTAGACACCAAATAAAAAATGTGGGGGAAGAAGAAACAGGAAACTGCAACCGAGGTTATTATGTAAGTACAGCATTTATACTAAGATTGTTGATTTTGAGTTAGCTCTGTTCCCTGTTCGGGTTTAGTTCTCTAAATGACATATTTTTTTTGTTGAAAAAACTGGACTTCTTGTGTAAATAAAAAATGCTTGTTCACCCTTTCGAAAAAAAAAATGATTGTTAACTCAACATAATATTTAAGAACTTATTGAAGGAGGATCAATAATCAGCTATTAAAATTAACATTTAACAGAGAGAAAGGTAAGAGGACAAGCTTGTAAGTTTGTAATATGAAGGTAAATTTGTAATTTTATAATATGGTGTAAATTTATATTAAGATTAGGGTTTCTTTATTTATCGTGTTAGTTTAGGGTTACGATTCTTAAAAATCTCTATATAAGTCCCTATGTTACTTTTCGAATGACTTTGAATAAATAAAATCAGATTGATATTGAGCATCAATTCAGCTTAGCTTCTCTTCCAATTTTTGGGTAGATTGGTTTCTATTTTTTCTTCTATCCCGTTCTGCATCACATATTGTATTTGGTGAAGGTCCTTATATTGTATGAAGTGGTAAAGTGGGGATTTAAAATGGCTTTGATCCATTCTTGGGGCGTCACAGCACTAATTTCAGGAACTAAGTGAAAATGATTAGGTATTTTACTCTATGAAAACAAAGTTGAATTTTTGGAGCCAAAATAATGTAGACACAAAATGTCAAAAAGCCAGAAATGATCTTGTTGCTCATGGAGGTATACAGAGAACTCTCTGCACCTGTAGGGTTTAAGCTTGGTTAACCTCCCTCATTCCTATGATTTTCAATGAACTGTTCGGTTGGTTGATATGGCATTACTGAGAGTTAATTTCAGACGATTTTGTGTTCCCTTACCAACCTTGTCATAGTTTATGGAAACCAGGCTGAAAAGTCCTCCCTACATATATACTCTATGAAAGACGTGCTTTAAACAACAAAAAATGACTCCATGAAAAGATTAAATAAACCCCTTCTGCAACTTATGAGGTTGACTCTAATGATTTTGTTCTTTTAATACTCACTTCACATGTTTAGGGAGCAAATAATGCATAGGAAGTGCACACTTAAAAAACTGAGGATTAATGTTCCAATTGCAAGGTCTTGCAATTTTATATTCAAAAGTCAACTGTTGACTGAGGGTATAACCTGAAGTGAGCTGTTTATTTAAAATTAGTATGAAGTCTGTCCTCTTCTCTCCATCATGTCACCTATCTTTTGAAAGCTTACTGAATTATGGATTTGCTAATGCAGTTTTTTCAATTTCTTTGCTTCTTTTTCCTTGTTTTTCATTCTCCAGTTGCTCATCTTTGTTATCTTCTTCTTCTGCAGCAGAACTGTGCCCTCATGACCAGAGCTTTGTCTTGCTCCAATTCAAAAGCATGTTTTCTGTTGATAGTTCTGTTTCTTCCATTTGTGAATATCGTGGAACTATTTTTTATCCAAAGACGGTCTCTTGGAAGGAAGGTATAGATTGCTGCTCATGGGATGGGGTAACGTGTGATAGCATAACTGGTCATGTGATCAGTCTTGACGTTAGCTGCAGCTGGCTTCATGGTGCTATAAATCCCAACAGCAGCCTCTTCTGCCTTCACCATCTCCAGAGGCTCAACCTCGCTAACAATGACTTAATATGTCCCGGATTTCGCCAGAGTTTGGCCGGTTATCAAGCTTGACACATCTTAACCTCTCTGGCTCCTATTTTACTGGACAAATTCCATCAGAAGTTTCACATCTGTCCAAATTAGTTTCTCTTGATCTCTCTGAAAATCAACTGGCATTTCAGCTCTTACTTTTAGAAGGCTCAATCAGAACATGACAGACTTAAGAGAAATTGATCTTGATTATGTGAACATGTCCACAATTGCACCTAGTTCCTTGTCGAATCTATCGCCTTCTTTGACGTATCTCAGTCTAAGCTCTTGTGGACTGCAAGGGGAATTTCCCGTTAACATCCTCCAGCTAGCTAAACTCCAGAAGCTCTGGTTATCCGATAACTATGAACTCTCAGGTCATTTGCCGAAGTCTAATTGGAGCAGTCCTTTGTGGTCTTTGGATCTCTCACGGACAGAATTCTCAGGAGAATTACCTGATTCACTTTGCAATCTCAAGTCCCTGGTGAGGTTTTCTCTGCCTCTGTGTGCAATTTTTCTGGTTCATTTCCGGTATGCCTTTCCAACCTTACACAAATTACTTCTTTGGACTTCTCATCTAACAGTATCAGTGGTCAGATCCCTTTTTCACTTTTGAACCTTAAGCGGCTTACTCATTTAGATCTTTCCTCCAACATTTTCATGGGCCAAATTCCAGATATAGTTAGCAATATGACACAACTTTCTTATATCTCCTTGTTAGGGAATAAACTAACGGGCCCCATTCCTTCTCATGTAACTGCACAGTCAAATCTGAAATTTGTATACTTGTCTTTTAACCTACTCAATGGGGCAATATCATCTTGGTTGTTTGCTCTTCCATCATTGGTGTACTTAGACCTTGGTAGTAATCAACTAACTGATCAACTTGGTGAATTCCGTTCGAATTCATTGGAGTATATTTATCTAAGTGATAACAATCTAAACGGCCCAATTCCAAGGTCAATCTTCAAACAGGAAAACCTTTCTCAAGTTATTCTTGCGTTTAATAAGTTCAATGGTACTCTGGATTTGGAATTGTTCTCAGAGCTCAAAAATCTTGTTGTGCTCGACCTCTCATATAATAAACTAACATTAAGCAGCTACAGTAGCAGAAACTACTCCTTGCCAATGCTTATGGCATTGGCTTTGTCTTCTTGCAACATAAGCGAAATCCCCAATCTCTTAAGAGCTGCAGGGAACTTGGCAGAGCTTCACCTGTCTGAAAACAATATCCATGGTGAAGTTCCAGAATGGGCTTGGGATGCATGGAAGGATTCTTTGCAAGTTCTGAACCTTTCTCATAATTTTTTGATACACACAGATCGGATTCCATGTAAGAACCTGGAAATAATTGACCTTGCTTCCAACTTGCTTCAAGGACCACTTCCAATCCCACCACTCAAAGCAACCTTTTTCTCAATTTCAAATAATAAGTTGACTGGAGGAATCCCTTCACTGATATGTGATGTTAGGTCTCTAAAAATTCTTGACTTGTCTTATAACAGCTTGGGAGGCAGGATTCCACTATGCCTGGGGAGCTTCAGCAATGCTCTCTCCGTGTTAGATCTGCGTATAAATAGATTTCATGGCACCATCTCTGCAGCATTTGCAAAGAACAACAGTTTGAGGAGTCTCAGCCTTAATGGCAATCAGTTTGAAGGCCCTCTACCTCAATCTTTGGTCCACTGTGAAAAACTAGAAGTGTTGGATCTTGCAAACAACAATATATCTGACATATTTCCCCATTGGTTGCGAACACTTCCAAAGCTACAGGTTCTTATCTTGCGATCTAACAGATTTCATGGTCCTATAAGCGATTCTGTGACTGCAGCATTTTCCTTCCAAATGTTGCGTGTCATTGACCTATCCTACAATGACTTCACTGGTCTTTTGCCAACAAAATATATCAGCAATTTCGAAGCAATGAAGAACGTGGATGAAGATAACTTCAAATTGGGATATATGGGGGAAGACAACTATGACGATTCTGTGATGATTACAGTTAAAAGCTTGGAGATTGAGGTGAGAATTCTAACCATTTTCACGATCGACCTATCAAGCAACAGGTTCGAGAGACAGATTCCTGAAGTTTTGGGAGAGCTTCGTTCACTTCGATTGCTCAACCTTTCTCATAATGGCCTAAGTGGTAATATTCCATCATCATTAGGGAATATTTCGGCACTTGAATCCTTAGACCTCTCCTCGAACAATCTTGCTGGGGAGATTCCAGAGCAGTTGACAAGTTTGACATTTCTTGCAGTGCTAAACCTTTCACAGAATCGGCTTGATGGGCCCATACCTCGAGGCAACCAGTTTGATACATTTCATTGAGACTCATTCAGCGGAAACTTGGGATTGTGTGGATTCCAGTTATCAAATAAATGTGGCACTGACAAAACACCACAACCAACAGAATCAGTATTCCAAGAAGATGATACAGAGTCAGCGAATGGATTTGATTGGAAAGTTGTGCTAATGGGATACGGATGTGGGACAGTGAAAGCATTGTTGTGGGGCATCTTGTATTGTCGAGAGGAAAGCCAAAATGGCTTGCAAGGATAGTTGAAGGAGAACCTCGTAGAAAAGTGAGAAGGCTGAATCACAGACATGGTGGGAGAAGAAATCAGTGAGTGCAAACCAATGTTCTAAGGTTAGAGGTTCAAATTTCATGCCATGCTCACTGACCTTATGCTGTTTATCTTCATCATGGAATCAGTCTCAACTTTTTCAGAATTTTAATAATGTGGAATTACTTTTCTATCTTCTGTGTCCTATTCCAGCAAGTATATGTTCTTTCTTTTCGTTGTGCTTGCTCTTGTCCCCCAGGGTATGAGATTGTATGTTATGTGATACGGCCTAAAAACACTGGCCCAAACAGACACCAAGCCCAGCAGGTTTGTTCCGGCCCAAATGAGCTTCAGATCCGGCTAAAACCTACGGCCCAAATAAGTTCGGGCCCCGGAAGGGTAATCCAGCCCAGCTGACCCGATGAACTTCTCCGGCCCGGAAAAACAATCGGTATGTTCTTCGGCCCAGCAAAAATCCCCAAACCCGCGAGGAATGACCTGACAGGACCACACCTAGATCTCCCCTACCACCACCAGCCACCCTAAGGGGCTAGCCACTCCATAACCCCTAGCCCTGCAACCACCCTATAGCCGTAAGCCGCCTTATGGCCGCCAGCCACCCTATGGCCGCCAGCCACTCTATGACCGCCCTACGGCACCCCCTCTCCTGGGCTTGCAATCATACCCTCCCCACTGGCAGACGACTATAAATAGACCAAGGTATGGACATAACAGACATGATTCAGATTGGGATTGACACACACACTTCACTTGATTTTCTAAAGAGTCCTCGGTTCTTCTCTTGAACCCACGACTCATCCCCTAAATATTTGCTAACTTAAGCATTGGAGCGCCTTCGGAGGTCTCCCCCTCCCCCCCTTCCGAGGGTCTTCAGTTTGTTCTTGTCACTTGTACAGGACCCAGGCCGAGTCCTCACCTAGGCCACGTTAGCACGTAAGGTCCAGCCTGCACCAGCTCCCAAGCCACGTCAGCACCGACAGTAACCGGCATCAACATTATGATTGAGGTTTTGTTCTCTTTTCTCTTTTGGGGCCAACTTTTGTTCAGCGTGGGAAATGTTTCCAATGCTTGTTTCCATTGTCTTTCTACTGCTTGGTATTTAGATGTGTCCTTATTATATCAGTGGTTTGTTGCTTGCCCTGTTCTGAAACAGGGTATTTGCAACAACAATCTATCATTATCTATGGATCTAGAGAAATAATATTTTTCTCTGAAATTACTATCAGAGAAGATGTGAATATGAGTTATCAAAGGAGATGTGTTTCTTTTTGATATTCTTCTTTTTTCGTTCCCTGGAAAACTGGGAAGCTTCTTAGGCCAGTTCTGTAAACTTGATTAAAATAAATCAAATGATCTAAAATTCAATTTTATTTTGATTGGATTTAGTTCGACAATTTGAAGCGTACATGCAGGACTGGAGGTGCCAGTCGGCAGGTCTTTCCAATAACATTTAAAAAGAATCTGAATCATTTGTTGTTATCTGACCAAGTAAAAGAAACTTGTGCAAGTTACTGGGTCAAGTATTTTCAATCATTTGTCCTTTAGCTTTCTGGATGACCTCCAGTGGTTATATCTTCAATTGTACCTTCTTCCTAGGTAAACCTGTCTTCTACTCTTAACATCTCTCAGTCTCATTGATATTGGACTGCAAGGGAACCTCCCAGATGATGTTTACCGTTTTCCACGCCTTCTGGATATCATTGTAGCTAGAAACACTAATCTCAGAGGTGATCTCCCAAAGTCAAACTGGAGCAGTCCTCTTAGGTTGTTAAATCTCTCTTCCACAAGTTTCTCAGGAGAATTAACTACTTCACCTGGGAATCTGAAACACCTTAAGGAATTACATCTTGAAGGGTGCGATTTCAGTGGGTCAATTCCAATATTATTTGCAGACCTCACAGAACTCACTTTGCTGGATCTTTCTTCTAACAATTTAGCTGGGCAGATTACAGATGTTTTGGTTACCTTAACCAACTCACTTTTCTGGGTCTTCATAAAAACAGTTTCAGTGGTCCTTTGCCCGCATCAGCATTCACCTTGACAATCATTTAGGCTTTTCGTCTAATTATCTAGTAGGCCACCTTCCATATAAAGTAAGTGGGCTTTCAAATTTGACTGAACTCAACTTATCTGATAACTTACTTGATGGCAGAATACCAGCTTTGTTGTTGTTGGAAATCACCTTAGCAAGATGCCCAGGTGGTGATCTTCTAAACACCCAAGTCTTGAATGACTTGTAGAAAGAAAACAGCAATCAAACACAAAAACAGAAAATCAAAGAAAGAAAGAAGACAAGCAATTTGTTGTCGAGGTTCGGCAATGTGCCTACGTCCCCGTGAGTTCCTCCGAACTCTATGCACTATCTCAATGGTTCTTACAAAGTTACAGCAATCCCCTTCAAGAATCCAAGTTCTTGAAGAAACAAGAAGAGAAGGAAGAAGATGAGAACTAACAATGTCCTCTCACTATTCTAGACTTCTCTATCTTATACACCCAGACTTACTACAAAGAGTCCCTCTTGTGTTTGTCACTCTTACAAAATTCTCTCTAAGTGTTTATAATGATCTCACAATGTCACAAATCTCTCTTGTATGTGTGTTGTATATTATTGGTAGAAATGAGGCCTTTAGAACCCCTTTTATAGCCTCTTAATTCTTGGACATTCTTGTGAATCAATTTCCACCCTTTGATCATGATCTCCACTTAATCATAGCCCTTCATCACTTCCCAAGTGGTGCTGTGTGTTTTATCCTTGCATTCACACACTTAAAAGGGTCTTAAAACAAGCTGTCCATGTGTGCAGCCCTTTGCCTGGTGCCTAGGCGCTCAACAGGGGGCGCCATGGTGCTGGGCAGAGCACCTTTGCACACCTTCTGGGCTCCATGGTGCTGGTTCTGGGCGCCATGGCGCTGGTCCGGTCCTTCAGCACACCATTCTGGACGCCATGGTGCTGGTTCTGGGTGCCATGGCGCTGATGCGGTCCTTCAGCACATCATTCTGGACGCCATGGTGCTGGTTGTGGGCGCCATGGTGCTGATGATGCTGCTGCTGTGCGCACACTTCACTGATTGTGTGCAGAAGTGCGCACACTAGTGCGCATGGCCTTCCCTTGCTCCAAATTGATGCACACACATGTGTGCAGTCTTCTAACTTGCTGAACTTTGATAATCCACCTTTGGTTTGGACTTTAACCATTTTTAAACCATGGTTGGACCTGTTTGAACCTTAGACAAATAACAACAATCTCTACCTTTGTCTAAGTGTTCAAAAACCTGAACCATTGTGCAGAAAGCTTTGGGATCCAAAATCATATTGAGTTACCAATTAACCAACTCCAATCCTAAGTAATTCAAGGCAATGATTGAACTTACTTAGAAGTAGAACCTTGGTGCCTAAATCTGTAGAACTTTTCTCCGTGGTCTTCTTGTCAACATGAATGCTTCATTCCGTACCATTTTCTAGAATGTAATGATACCGAACATCTATATGCTCCATCCCTTCATGGAACACCGGATACCTCCACAAGTGCTCCGCACTTTGGCTATCCAAAGATACCACCACCTGCTCTTTTAGGACCTCCCACTCGTCCAACAACCCTTTGCACCCCACAGCCTCCTTTATGGCTTCCATAGCTGCTATGCATTCTGCCCCGGTTGTTATGAGTGCTACCATTGGCTGCCACTGAGCCTCCTTGTTCCTTAACAACCACTTCATCCCAAGCCAATGCTCTTTTCCAATATTACTCACAATTTTGCTGAGAACACTCATTGCATGAGCAATGTCCGGTCTAGTGCTCACCATGGTGTACATAACAGAACCAACAGCACTAAAGTAAGGGACTTTCTCCATTTTCTTTTTCTCCGCCTCCGATTTTGGACATTGATCGCTGGAGAATTTGAAATGACCAGCAAGTGGAACCTTCACTGGTTTGCTATCTTTCATTGAGAATTTAGATATCATCTTCTCTATGTAGGAAGTTTGAGAGATCTTCAATCTGTTTCTCTCCCTTTCCCGGATGATACACATCCCAAGGATCTTTAGTGCATGGCCAAGATCCTTCATCTCAAACTCCTCACTGAGTTGAGCCTTCAATTTATTTATCCTCTCCATGCTGCTCCCGACCAGCAACATGTCATCAAAATAGATGAGGATAATCACCATCTCCTCAATCTTCTGCCCCTTATAGTACAAGCAAGAATCATAGTAGCTCCTCATGAAACCCAAGCTGATTACAAAGGAATCAAACCTCTTGTTTCATTGCTGAGGTGATTGCTTTAGGCCATAGAGAGACTTCTTCAATTTGCACACTAGCTCTCCATGCCTTCCTTCTTCATAGCCTTCGGGTTGCCTCATGAAAATGGTCTCATCGAGCTCTCCATGCAAGAATGCAGTCTTCACATCCATTTGCTCGATTTCCCAATCAAATTGGACCACTAATGCTAACACTATCTGTATTGTCTTGTACTTCACAACTGGTGAGAAGATTTCGGTGAAATCTATGCCTTCTTTTTGTGTGAACCCCTTCGCCACCAGCCTGGCCTTATATCAGACTTCATCCCCTGGAGTGTTCCCTTCTTTGATCTTGTAGAGCCATCTACAATCCACCATTCTCTGTTTTTCTGGTTGGGTGCCAGCTCCCAAGAGTTGTTCTTCATCAAAGAGTCCATTTCTTCTTCCATAGCCAGTCGCCATTTTGACGAATCCTTACACTCCATAGCATCCGTGTAAGTTTTTGGTTCAGCCATCATCCTTCTATCCAAGGAGCTGCTGCATCTGCAGCATTTGCAAACCCATATCTCAAGGGTGGTCTAACCACTCTTCTTTCCCGGTCTCTTATAAGCTGGTAGTTATTTACTGCATCAACCACTTCTTGTTCAGCCTCTTCTTGAGTTTCTTGAGCTTCTTGGCTTTCATCCAAGGGCTCTACCTAGTCCGAACCCTCTTACCTCCTCTGCTCTACCTGAACTGAGTGCTCCTTGATGCGATGCTCAACAATTTCTGGACTGGTTTGCTCACTAGCCCCTGCAGGGTTAGTTTTCTCCAAGTAGGGAAATAATAATTCATTAAAGACAACATCCCTACTTACAATCAGTTTCATGCCCTTCTTTTTTAAGGACCACAACCTATATCCCTTAATCCCATCACCATATCCTAGAAATACATATTTTCTAGACCTAGGGCCAAGTTTATCCTCCTTTTGATGTGCATATGCTGCACACCCAAAAGTCTTATGGTTGTTTAATTCAGAGGGTTTTCCACTCCACAACTCTTCGGGAGTCTTATGGCATACAATCCTAGAGGGTGATCTATTAATCAAATATGCAGCTGTAGACACCGCTTCCCCCCAAAAACATTTGGGTAATCCGGATTTATTTAACATGCACTTAACTTTTTTCCTAAGAGTCTTATTCATCCACTCAGCAACTCCACTTTGCTGAGGGGTTTTCACAACCGTCCTATGTCTTAGAATGCCATTTAACCTACAGAATTGATCAAGTTCTTGGTTAAAAATTTCTAAGCCATTATCGGTTCTTATTTCCTTAACTACTCTACCCATTTGAGTCTCAACCAGCCCTTTCCACACCACTAACTTATTCAATGCATTTGATTTATTTTTCACCAAATAAACCCACACTTTTCTTGAACAATCATCAATTAAAGACAGAAAGTAAATGTTACTTCTCTGTGTTAGTGTCCTAACTGGTCCCCAAAAGTCCGCATGAATGTAGTCAAGAATGCCCTTAGCCTTGTGCACTCCGGTGTTGAAGCTGACCGGGTGTTGCTTCTCAAGAACACAACACTCGCAAAAATCAAGTTCCTTTACTTTGTCTCTACCAAGTAGGCCATCCTTGCTGAGAACTTGCAGGCTCTCTTCGCTCATATGTTCCAAGCGAATGTGCCGAAGGGCTGCCTCATCCATCTCAGCCATCAAGCTTGCTGCTTAATCATTGGTTTCTGTTTCTTCGATCATCTCATAGAGTCCATCGTTTCTTGCTGCCTTGATTACTACCAAAGATCTCTTGGCCACCTTGATCTTTCCTCACTCTAATTTGCATGTGTACCCCATGGAATCCAGCTGCCCCAATGAGATCAAGTTCCTCTTCAAATATGGAAAATATCTTACATTTCACAGCAGCCTTGTGACTCCATCAAACATCCTCAATTGGATGTCTCCAATCCCTCTTATTTGGCAAGAATTGTCATTTCCCAAGAAGACCCTTCCTTCATTGATCTCCTTGAAATTCTTGAACCATTCTTTGTGAGGGCACATATGGTAGGTGCACCCAGAATCAAGAATCCATTTTCCGCTGCCTTGCCTCCTGCTCACATTTGAGCACACAACAAGAACCTCATTTTGTTGTTCTCCCTTGGCAACCGAAGCCTCTCCATTGTTGGTATGGCTTCTCCTCTCATCCCATAACCTCTTCTTGCAGTCTTTCTTGAAATGACAATCCTTGTTACAGTAGAAGCATCTCCTTCCTCCTCCATATCTTGTCTTGGAGTGGGATCTCCCATGGCTCTGCCCTCTACCTCTTGATTTCTCCCGGTAGCTACCATGATTGCTGCTGTCATTCCGAGCTGCTGGCCTTCCTCTTACGAATAGCCCTTCACCACTTGATGTCTCCTTCATCTTGGCTTTGAAATCATGTGCCCTTATGGCATTGATCACAATCTCCTTTGTCAAAGAACCCTTTCCATACTCAATTGCATTAATCAAATTATCAAAGCAATCTGGAAGTGAATTTAATAAAATAACAGCCAATTGTTCATCCGGAAAAGAAATGCTACAACTATTCAAATCTTGAACTAGCTTATTAAAGACATCAAGATTATCTTGCAACTCCTTACTAGGGTCCATTTTAAAAGCAAAGATTCTTTTAAGAAGAATAATTTTGTTAGGAAGAGTTTTGCTAAGAAACAACTCATCTAATTTCTTCCATATGACAACCGGATCCTCCGAGTCTTCGCACTCCCTTGTGACACTATCCGACATGTGCAAGAAAATGGTGCTGTAAGCCATCTTCTTCATCTCGGTCCGCTGGTCCTCCGTGACACTTGCTGGAAAAGCATCATCTTTTCCAATAGCCAAGTCCAATTTCTGCTGCATTAGAACCACCTTGATCTTCCGCTTCCATAGGGCAAAGTCCCCCTTTCCATCAAACTTCTCCACACAGAAATTTGAAGCCATCTTTTGCGGACAAGATCCCATATTTGTACACTAACCACAACTGCTTTCTTCAACTTCAAGAACACAGATCGAAGATGGATCTTTAACACCGTTCTTGAATCAACCTTCAAGAACACGACCGGATCTTCATCTTTACACCATTCTTGAATCACTCAAGAAGTTTAATCTTTGATTCTTGGAGTCTTGGCTCCGTACCTTCTACTTCTTGCTCCGATAACCAGCTGCTTAGCTTTGATACCACTGTTGGAAATCACCTTAGCAAGATGTCCAGGTGGTGATCTTCCAAACACCTAAGTCTTGAATGACTTGTAGAAAGAAAACAGCAATCAAACACAAGAACAGAAAATCAAAGAAAGAAAGAAGACAAGCAATTTGTTATCGAGGTTCGGCAATGTGCCTTCGTCCCCATGGGTTCCTTCGAACTCTCTGCACTATCTCAATGGTTCTTACAAAGTTACAGCAATCCCCTTCAAGAATCCAAGTTCTTGAAGAAACAAGAAGAGAAGGAAGAAGATGAGAACTAACAATGTCCTCTCACTATTCTAGACTTCTCTATCTTATACACCCAGCCTTACTACAAAGAGTCCCTCTTGTGTTTGTCACTCTTACACAATTCTCTCTAAGTGTTTATAATGATCTCACAATGTCACAAATCTCTCTTGTATGTGTTTTGTATATTATTGGTAGAAATGAGGCCTTTAGAACCCCTTTTATAGCCTCTTAATTCTTGGACATTCTTGTGAATCAATTTCCACCCTTTGATCATGATCTCCACTTAATCATAGCCCTTCATCACTTCCCAAGTGGTGCTGTGTGTTTTATCCTTGCATTCACACACTTAAAAGGGTCTTAAAACAGGCTGTCCATGTGTGCAGCCCTTTGCCTGGTGCCTAGGCGCTCAACAGGGGGCGCCATGGTGCTGGGCAGAGCACCTTTGCACACCTTCTGGGCGCCATGGTGCTGGTTCTGGGGGCCATGGAGCTGGTCCGGTCCTTCAGCACACCATTCTGGACGCCATGGTGCTGGTGCTGGGCGCCATGGCGCTGATGCGGTCCTTCAGCACACCATTCTGGACGCCATGGTGCTGGTGCTGGGCGCCATGTCGCTGATGCGGTCCTTCAGCACATCATTCTGGACGCCATGGTGCTGGTTGTGGGCGCCATGGTGCTGATGATGCTGCTGCTGTGCGCACACTTCCTTGATTGTGTGCAGAAGTGCGCACACTAGTGCGCATGGCCTTCCCTTGCTCCAAATTGATGCACACACATGTGTGCAGTCTTCTAACTTGCTGAAATTTGATAATCCACCTTTGGTTTGGACTTTAACCATTTTTAAACCATGGTTGGACTTGTTTGAACCTTAGACAAATAACAACAGTTGTTCACTCTACCACCTTTGCAATCTTTACGCCTTGGTAATAATGAACTTACTGGTCTAATAGATGAGTTCAAGAAGCAAAATTCAGTGAAATATGTTTATTTGCATAACAAGAAGATTCGTGGTCCAATTCAAAATTATGTTTTTGAACTTGTGAACCTCACTAGCCTTTATATGTCATCTAATAACTTGAGTGGCATTGTTGATTTCAACATGTTCTCAAAGTTTAGAGATATCCAGATGGTTGATTTTTCATAAAATAGCCTACTTTCCTTGGGTAGCAGCAAAAGTAAGGGAATTCCCTAATTTCTTAAGAACCTTGGGAAATTTGGGTGCAATTGACCTTTCCAAGAACAAAATTCATGGTCAGATTTCCAAATGGGAATCAAAAGGGTGGGAAAACCTGTTTTCTCTAGACCTTTCTTACAACTTTCTGACTAGTATAGAGAAACTTCCTGGGAATAATTTACAGATTTGTGAATTTTTCGTTCCAACATGATCGGAGGATCTGTACCAGTTCCACCACCTTCCACTGAGGTTTTCTTGATCTTAAACAATAAATTAACTGGAGAAATCCCTTCTTCAATTTGCAAGTTGAGTTCACTTGAAATTCTTGACTCGTCCAAGAACAACTTGAGTGGAACAATTCCGGCATGTCTGGGAAATGTTAGCTATGCTCTTTCGGTCATCAATCTGCACAAGAATCAATTCTGTGGTAGGATCCCCTTTACATTCATGGTCAAAAGTAATATGAGGAATCTTAACCTTATCGACAATCTATTGGAAGGGCTGTTACCACAAGCTTTGGTTAATTGCAGCCACTTGGAAATTCTTGATGTAGGGAAAAACAAAATAGATGGCACATTTCCATTTTGGTTGGGCACTCTTCCAGAGCTGCAAATTGTTGTCTTGCAATCGAATAGATTCCACAGTCTTATAAGAAATCTCGAAAATGTATTTGTCCTCCCTAAGTTGCGAATCATAGATTTGTCTCACAATGAATTTTCAGGAAATTTGCCAACAGGATTCTTTGAAAGTTATGATGAGGGAAGATAAAAATAAAGTTTGTTTGGAATATGTTAACGTTTGTCTTTAGGGTTTAGACAATGATTAGGGTTTCGAGAAAGAAAGGAAATAAAGAGATAGTAAGCTAACCCTAAGGTTAATAGTCATATATATAGAGAACTTAATATTATGAAATTACATCAATACCCTTAAGCCCTAATACTCTCAACACTATAACACTCCTTCTCAAGTTGGAGCATATTCCAACTTGTTACAACGATACCCATCCAATATGTTAAAAATAAATTCAAACCCAAATAACAGCGAAAATCATAACAATTCGGGGCAACTAGGCCCAAGACAATAGTTAGGTCACCATGTCGGTACCACCTAACGATAATGAATCAACACGATCCATGAACAAGGTCCGGGGACATCGAACAAACAAGACCCTCCACTTAGGGGTCAACAAGACAACAAAACAGACTGGAACGAGCTGCTTCATATGGGCAAAATCCACAAAACGGGTTGGATTGTGTCGAGGGGCAAGTTTGACTTGGATCCGGGTCAGGTCAACACATAAATAAAAACCAAAAACTTTCTTTTCTTCACGCCGCATCACCACACATAACAGGGTACTCATGACCGGCAACAGGATGTCACAATCTCACCGGAAAGAAAGAAAACTGAACCTGTTGGAGACGAAACAAAAGTTGCTGGAGAAGAGGGAAAACACTTGAAGAGCGCCGAGAAATTCGTTGAAAAAACATAATAGAAACCAAAAATAGAATCTAAACCTAGCTATATATTTTTTTTTCCTTTGGTTTGTCTAAGAATACCACCAGGTCCCAAATCATGGGCTTTGATACCATTTAGGGTTTTGAGAAAGAAAAGAAATAAAGAGATAGTAAGCAGTAAACTAGTTACTAACCCTAAGGTTAGTAGTCATATATATAGAAAACTTAATATTATGAAATTACATCAATACCCTTAAACCTTAATACTCTTAACACTAACAGAATATACGAGGGATACCTCTTATCTAGATTCTGTGATTGTAAGATTGAAAGGATTGGAGATTGAAATGATGAGAATCTTAAACATTTTCACAACAATTGATTTTTCAAATAACCACTTCAGTGGACAGATTCCTGAAGTAGCTGGAATGCTTACTTCACGTATAGTGCTCAATTTCTCCTACAACGGCCTAATAGGTAATATTCCTTCAATATGGGAAATTTGAGAGCTCTTGAATCATTAGACCTGGCTTCGAACAAGCTTGTTGGAAGAATTCCTACACAGTTGACAGATCTGATCTTCCTTGTAGTACTAAACTTGTTGCAAAATCAACTTGCGGGATCCATCCCACGAGGCAAACAGTTCGACACATTCCAAAATGATTCCTACAGTGAGAACTTATGATTGTGTGGATACCCATTGTAAGAAAAATGCAGCACTGCGGCCTCCACCACAATCTATAGTCTATGGAGAATATGATTCTTTAGTTAAGTTTGATTGGAAATTTGCCATGATGGGTTATGGATGTGGCTTGGTGATTGGATTTTCTACGGGATATCTTGTATTTACAATAGGAAAACCATGGTGATTTGTAAGGATGATCGAAGGACAACAATACAAGATGGTGAGAAGACCAAGTTAAAAAAGGGGTGGAAAAAGGAATCGGTGAATGTGAGTTGTGCTTTTAGTTATGCATACTTCTCCATAGAGCATAGAATTATGCATTGTGGTATTTTTGATAGCATATATATCTAAACATGTCTTGGGAATTTGGTAAGCTTTTGTAGTTTGCAGCAAGTTTTCTCTGTTTTGTATCAACACATGCAATTTATGACAGTACTACATGAAAGCAGGACATTCAATTCAAGAATGGTACACCATAAAGCCCTTCAAACCTGAAAATGGATTTAACTTGTGCAATTACATTCAGGGGAAAATTTTGAGAAAATAAGAATTGATTAAAATGGTTTTACTGATGATTGGATATTTTGATTTTTTTAAAACTTATTAGGGACATCTGGTGATCAAGTTTTCTCAAGCCTACATTCCTCTGTTTTTGTTTTGTTCTAACCCAGATTATATGTGGTCTTTGGATATGAAAATTTTTAAGAATAAAATTGAAATCATGACTACCTAAACCTAAAATTCTACTGCAATTCATGTAAAAATAAACGGGGATTGTTTGGGTTCCATTTTTATGATATGTGGATATTGATAACGAAAGCTTGATGTTGAGTAAATGAAGGATCATTTACGAGAATTCTAGGCATGAGACTGCATAGATGAACAGAACTGAATGAATTTATTTGAAACATGAATTGTTTTCTCTCTTATTGGCTTTATCCATATAGAAACAGTATTTGCAGCTACTATCAATCATCTATGGATTGAGAGAAATAATATTCTGCTTAAGAGTTGTTAGAAGTATTCATAGAAAACAATTCTCACCACCCTTCTGACTCTCAATTGATTTTTTGACAAGTCTAAAAGAGAAATGTTTGTCAAGGTGAATGCTGATTTGGGCAAAGGACCACTGAAGTTGTTATATGAGAGATCCAGAAAAGTGAGTTGGTTGAGGCTACCAAAAATGTCTGGAATTTGCCCTGCTAAACTGTTCAAAGATAAATCTAAGTGAGTGAGTTTTGTGAGGTTTGCAAATGAGGTTGGAATTGACCCACTGAAATTTCAGTCATCAAGTCTTAATTCCTTGAGAAGTTTTGGATTTAATATTGAATTAGGAAATTCTCCTGAGAAACTTGTGTAAGAGAGATCCAACAATCTAAGAGGACTGCTTCAGTTTGACATTTGGAGATCAGCAGTGAGAAAGTTTTCCAGTAAGTTGATATTCTGAGGGTGTGGAAAGCAAAAAATATCATCTAGGAGGTTACCTTTCATGTTTGTACCACGGAGACTAAGAGATGTTAGACTAGAAGATAGGTTTGCCAAGGAAGAAAGTACAAGTGAGGACATATCCACAAAATTGAAACTAAGATCACGTAATTCTTTTAGGTTATGTGCAAGTATGTTAAAAGTGTGTTGATCAAGCATCACTTAAAGAGATGAAGTGAAACCATTTTTGACATGTGAGTGATTTCAAATGGGATTATCACTGTAAAACTTGAAGATGAGAGGTTAAGATGAGTCAAACTTAGAAACTCACCAAACTCAAATGAGGTAAAAATCAGAGCCACGAAAATTATTGTGAGAGAGATTAAGCCACTGGAGGTCAGTAAGGAGGAAAAGAGTACCGTTGGCTGGGAAACTGCCAAGAAGTCAACTGCAACTGAGGTCAAGATCCATACATAACCTGTCACCCTATCCCATGTGACTCCATCCCATGAGCACCAATCTGTGGTTTAGTTCCATGAGTCTGTTTTAGGATAAGAAGCATCACATCTACAAGAAGCAAATCTATATATCAATTGAAAAGGTTTTCTTGAACTTGAGCAATGCGATGCTATGTTTCACAGAACACCTTTGTGCTGAATCAGGAGGTGAGGAATAGGAAAAGGAGGAACAACCAACAAGAGAATGCAAGAAAATAAAGACAAGGGAAAGGACATGATACCACCTCATTTTTCTGAGAGAGAGAGATTGTAGAGGTGACTATTTAGCAAACCTGTAAATATTCTAAGCAGCACTATGTTTTGTAAATTATGCATATCTGTCAGTGTATATTGTCGGCATGAAGCCATTAAATTTTAATGTTAAATTAGTGTTTTCTTCTGCATATTTTAACTTACTCCCAAAGCCACATTGTTCGGATTTCTTGCTTCAACTCTGATAATTAAAAAATGAAAATCCAAGGATAAATGATTTAAAATACTTGGTCAATGTCGTTGTAGAGTTCCTTAAAAGTTCCATGTTAATGATGACAGCAAATGATTAAGACTAAGATTACTACTGCTCAGAAAAGAAAAAAAAGAGGAATAAGAAAGAATCCCAAAATAAAAATACTAAAGAACAGGCTGTTAAAACACTAAATTTAGTAGAACAAGTCAAAAACATTTTAATAAACCCTTATGTCCTGCAAAACTTTCCCCTGAATATATGCACAAGTTCAATTCATTTTCAGTTTTGGAAGGCTGTATTCCTGTATCATTCTTGAATTGCACTGTCATGCTTTCATGCAGTATCATAAATGGGCTGTGCCAATTTTTGATTTTAAATAATTTTAGGATGGATTATGAACAAAGTGATGAATACAAGTAATGTAATTAATCCTATATCTCTTTTGCTCAAAGACTGCACCAAGTTTTGGTATTGCTGCTTGACCAATGGTGAAACCTACTCGAAGAGTAGTGAGTCATCCTAATTAAAGATGAACTTAAAAGCTTGATGCATTTAACATTTTTGGGAACCAAAACCAAGGAAGTTATGTGCAACATATTGTTAGAGTTGGTGCATACTTCACGGGACCAAATCTGTAGAACCCTGGACGAACACGGGTCCCGCTCCTCGGTGAGCAGGCGGGGGTCTCACTCCCCGGTGAGTGGGCAGGGGTTAGGAGGCAGCACCCTCGAAACTTTTAGGCCATGTACATGTGTTGAGCCTGGTTTTTTGCTTGGCGGTTTGGGCTTGGGCCCATGAAGAGCCGTAGTTCTGTAGCATAACGAAAATCCTAATTAGACCTTAATTAGGATGTAATAAGTTGCATATAAATACTCTTTATGTACTGAGCATACATTGTAACAGAGAGATTTGTGAGGTTGATAATAATAAAAAGCTTCTAGCAAGACATAGCCCTATTCTTGGGTAAACCTGAGTAAATCTTGTCTTCTTTTCTTTCTGTTGAATCGTTCACATATTGCTTCTTAAATATGTGATGAAATACTGCCACAGACTAGAGCATAGGTAGAAGGAAAGCTCATCCTTTTTTCAATAGTGGGACTATGCATTAAATAAAATTAAAACTATATAGATTGTTAGGAATACTAAGAGGGGGTGAATTAGTTCTACAAAATAAACAGTAAATATTAGCACAATATATTCTAAAAGCAATTGAACCAGAAATTAATGGACAAATAAAGAGCTAAAGGAAGAGAGAAGAAGAACACGAATTTTATAGTGGCTTTGCAATGATGCCTTCGTCAACTTCTTCAATAGGCCTCCTTGGTCTACTAAATCCCATTATGAAAACATCGTTACACCTACTTGGGTTTCCAGGTACCAAGCGAACCTTATACTTTGCTTGACTTTTCGGGTAGCAAGCAACCTTATAGAGGTACACACTCTCAACACTCAATCTCACAGATTACACAATAAACACTACACTCAAAGTAGTAAACTAAACTGATGCTTGAGATTGATGTTGTGTGTTCTGCTCTGACTTCACTTCAGCTTCCTGTATATATAGCTATCAGTTGTGCCTTCAAAAAAGGCAACTCCAAAATTTGCTCATTTTGAACTTATGACGAAGATTCTCTTTAAATGCTGATTTTTGATCTCTAAAGGAAATCTCCAAATGTCTACCCAGACATCTTCAACTTTTCAGTAGACCGAGTCTTCAAACTAGTCCAAAACTTGAACTTCACTGGGTCAGACGCCTGACTCCTCCCCCGGCACCTAAGCAGGTGCCTAGCATTGTCTCAGACGCCTACCCCTGGCTTGAATACTTCTCAAACCTTTCTTCTTCAACAATTCACTTTCAGCAGTCTTCTTGCAGATTTTTTGTCTTCTACAATCAGGCGTCTAGCTCCCTATCAGACACCTAAGCCCTTTTTAGATGACTATGCAGTCGCCTAACCCTTGCACATAGGTTTTTCAGTCATTTCCTTCAGCAAACATTGAATTTTCTGTACTTTTCCTTTACCAGGCACCTAGCTAAGTGTCTAGCACACTATCAGGTGCCTGGTCAGGCGCCTAAGCCTTCCTCAGTTGACTATGTAGTCGTCTAGTCCATGCACGCATGCTCCTCGAGCCAAATCTTCACCTGAAATAGGGTTTAGTGGAACAACTCCATGGCAGGTGCCTATCACCCTGCCAGGCACCTAAGCGCTCCTCCAGGTGCCTAGTGCCTGACAGCTTCTTTCTTCATTATCTGCAATATTCTCTCTGATTGTTCAAACATCTCAGATTCTGTAATCTTCTCAAGAATTTTTTGGGATCCATAATCTTATTGGAATCTTCTTGGATTCCATGATTTCTCTCTGATACTAATAATGAATGCTCAAATACTGTATTCCGACTGTAAATGCTCTGATCTTGTAATTTAACACTAAATGTCCTGCACACTCAACAAATTTATTAGTAATAAATGTAGGGTTTTGCTACATCAATATATGAAGATTAAAAATTAAATACCCTAACATGGATAAACCCTGATTTTATTCTATGATATAGTACAAGTTAAGAGGATCAACTTTTGGAATACTAATCATCCAAAAAAAATAAAGAACTTTTGCAGTACTACCACTCTGTACTCTACAACACTGAGAAGCTAGGCACTTTTGGATCTTTTATTAACTGAACATTGCATCCTCCCATTACTTCTCTTAACTGCCAATTTTGTATAGTACTAATTATAGACATAGAGTCATGCTTATAAATCAATTCTATGAAAACAGAAACAATTGTCTATGCAAAACTTACCCAAAAACTCTGCTTGAAGTTACTAATTTCTTCTTGCTCTAAGTCTGCGATTCAGTCTTCTTGTCTTTCTATATATTTCACCTTCGATCAATCTTTAAAACTACTGTGGTTTTCCTATTGAGAATATATATATCACAAAGACAATCCAAACACAAGTCCACATCCCTAACCCATCATTGCAATGTCCGAATCAAGTCCTAGCTCTTGCAGATTCTTATTTTTCTTCGTGGGAGTTTGGTAATGGTTGTGGTGCCTTGTCATTGCTGTATTTCTTTGGCAATGGGTCTCATAATCCCAAGTTCCCAATGTAGGAATTGTTTTCAATTGTCTGCCATGAGGTATGGGGCCCACAAGCTTGTTGTAAGAAAGGTTAAAACACTCCAAGGAATGTCAAACTCGTCAATTCTGCAGGAATCTTCCCATCAAGCACGTTTGAGGGGAGATATAATGATTCAAGCGCTTTCAAATATTTTGGAGATGATGGAATATGACATGATAGGCAATTGTGAGAGAAGTTGAGCATTACAAGGGAGTGAAACTTTCCAACTACTTCAGAAATTTGTCCGTTTAAACAATTGTTTAAGAAATCAATGGTTGTCAAAATGATTAGAATTCTCACGAATTTAATCTCCAAACCTTTCACAATTAAAACCACATAATCATTATAATAGTTTTCCCATGTCTGTCAGTCCTGCTCCTTTCACACCACACTCATCATAGCCCATAAAATTTCAAAGAATCTTTTTGGAAAATGACCAAAGAACTCGTTGAGAGATAGGTCTATGATTCGCAACTTAGGGTAGATCGCAAGATAAGAACTTGTAACTCAGGAAGAGTTCTCAAACAATATAAAAATGTATAATTTATTTTGTTGCTCCCTACATCAAGAACTTCTAGTTTGCTACAATTGACCAAAGATTGTGGTAATGACCCTTCCAATAGATTACCATTAACGTTGAGGTTTCTCAAGCTATTTCCCTCCATGAATGTGAGGGGGATACTGTTAGAGTTGGTGAGTACTTCACAGGACCAGATCTGTAGAATCACGGACGAATACGGGGTCCCGCTCCTCAGTGAACAGGCGGGGGTCTTGCTCCCCTGTGAGTGAGCGGGCAAGGGTTAGAGGGCAGCGCCCCCGAAACTTTTAGAACATGTAAATGTGTTGGGCCTGGTGTTTTGCTTGGTAGTTTGGGCTTGAGCTCATGAAGAGCCGTAGTTCTGCAGCATAACGAAAATCCTAATTAGACTCTAATTAGGACGTCTTAAGTTGCATATAAATACTCTTTATGTACTGAGCGTACATTATAACAGAGAGATTTGTGAGGTTGATAATAAGAAACTTCTGGCAGGACGTAGCCCTATTCTTGGGTGAACCTGGGTAAATCTTGTCTTTTTTTTCTTTTTGTTTATAATTCGTTTGATTGACAGGTCTCGAATCTTTTAGATACTACCATGGAATCGATTCATGTGCAGATCAATGACCAAGATAAAACTACTAACGTTTCCCAGATTTGGTGGAATTATCCCACTCAAGTTGTTGTTATACAAGTCAAGATCTCTAAGCGAAGTCAAATTGCAAATTGCAAATCAAAGAAGGGAACTGTCTTGTTAATTTATAATTTTAAATCAAGCTGTGAGTTGATTTCTGATAAAGCAAATTTATTTGTAATAAAAAGGAGAGGTGCTAGGTCTATTAGAAACATATCAATGAAGAGCTTCTTACTGATATCAAGATAAGAGATTATTTGATAATTTATCAGGAAGCTCAACCATAAACAAGTAGTTGCTGATCATTAAGATTGACAAGTTCAGTGATGTCCACTGCCCAACAAGAAGCACATCTGACAAATTGTTACTAAAAAAATTAGCTTTTTTTAGTGTTGGAATCTTGCCAATGCTTTCAGATATTTCACCAAATAATTGATTATAGAACAAATTCAAAACTGAAAATTTCTCAAACTCTTTGATATCATTGGGAATTTTCCACTCAAGTTATTCTTTGAAAGATCAAACTGGGCCAAGTTTAAGGCTTTGACCACCTGGAATCTCCCCAAATAACTTGTTTCCATATAGGTTCAATTGCCTCAAATTCTTCAACATTAACGGTCCGGAAAACTAAGAGGGGTGAATTGGTTCTACAAAATAAACCAAGGTAATTAGCACAATAAGATCAACCAGAATATTAAAACTGAAAATGAAATGCTAGCAAAAATTGAGAGTAATGGAATAAGGAAATGAACACATTAATTTTATAGTGGTTCGACAATATGACTGTGCCTACGTCCAGTGGTCTAGTTCTTCAATAGGCCTCCCCGACAATTCCACTAGTTGATCAACGTTATACTATCTTGGGTTCAAGGGTACCAAGAAAACCTTACACTCTGCTTGACTTTACGAGTACCAAACAACCTTACAGAGAGACGCACTCTCACCACTTACAATCTCACAGTTTATATAGCTTACAGAATAAACAATACACAGAGTAGTAAACAACACTAATTCTTAAGCTTGTATTTTAATCATTGAGATTGATCTTTGACTTCACTTCAGCTTCCACTATTTATAGCCTTTAGCTGTGCCTTCAAGAAAGACAACTATGAAATTTGCTCCTCTATCATTTCGGAGAATTCTCTGAACTTATGACAAATATCCTCTTTAAATAAAGATCAGTCTGACTCCCAACGGGTATCTTCAGCTATCTATATAGGCGTCTAGCCAGTCGTCTTAAGCTTCAATGTAGACCGGGGATCTTCGGTGCTTCAGTATTCCAAAACTGAGCCAAAGCCGTGTCAGATGCCTAACCAGGCGCCTAGCTCTTGTCCTAGACACCTAGACTTGTCTCAAGCGCCTACCCAAGTATCTAGCCCTGGCTTGCATGTTCCTCGAGCATTTCCTTCAGCAATCTTACACTTTCTGAACTTTTCCTTCAGCAATCTCCCCATTTCTAAACATTTTCTACGTTCTTCTCCTACCAGGCACCTAGATGCCTAAGCCTCTCACAGATGTCTATGCAGTCACCTAGTCCTTGTATGCAGCTCCTTCAACCCTTTCTTCAGCAAATACAATGTTTACTAGAATTTCCTGCAGCTTTTTCTACCAGGAGCCTAGGTCTTCTCCCAAGCGCCTAGGCAGGCGCCTAGACCCTCTTCAGGTCTTTCTTCGATTTCCGAAATCTTCTTTTTGATTCTCCAATCTTGTTGAGATCTTCTCGGATTCCGCAATCTCTCTCTCTCTCTCTGATTCTCAATGAATGTTGGATTCTGTTTGATTCTTCAATCGGACAATAAATTCTTGATTATGCAATCTACAATAAATGCTTAATTTTGGCATTAAATATCCTGCACACTTAATAAACATATCAGTAATAATAATATGTTTTGTCTATGTCAAAATCTCTAAGCCGGGGATTTAAACTAAATACCCTAACATTAACAAACCACTTGGAATTTCCCCCTCTAAACCATTTATTGACAAATCCAAAATCTTGACTGCCGCCATCTCTCTAATCATTTGTGGTATTTCACCAATCAAATTTGAATCTTGCATCCATAGATACCTCAGTTTCTTCGGTTGCATGAAACTCAAAGCAACTTGGATGGTAGGAATTTGATGCTATAAGCCAAATACAATATTTCAAGATTAGGCAAGTTAACAATTTTTGTTCGGAAAGTACCGTTAAACTCATTTTTGGTAAACCTGAAGATTCCTCGATTCCTTTAACTTCCTGATAGCCGCTGGAATGTCACCCGAAAAGTTATTAGCACCAAGGCTAAGGTATTGGAGAAATTTCTGGGTATGTAGTTGTATTGAAGATCAATAGCTGTGAGGTTCTTGGGAAGATCTTGAGTTGTTCTGTTTTGGACTCTGTTCTTATAGTTGCTTATAAGGAAGATGAAGTATTTGGGTTGTGGCTGATACTGTGTGTGAAATAGGAACAATGAAAATCACACTGAAACATGAAGCAGCCTTACTTTGAGTCTTTAAAGTAGAAACTTTGATGTTTCTTATTTAGTGGGCCTAAGACAATAATTGTTTCTATTAATCAACCACTCATAAAATTCCACTATTTCAACATATCAGAAGGAATTTTTAGGAAACCTCTAGTCACACAAATCTTTTTGTACATTACTCATATTTTGAGCCCAAAGTTACACATAGGATATGTTTTGTCTTCTATATGAATGCTTATATTTTTATCCACCAAAACAACAAAGAGGAGACCGAGATTTACTGGATTAACTATTAAGTAACCTTGTTATTACAGGACGACAACTCTTAGAAATATATTCAAAAGTACTCATTATCATGAACTAAAATAATTTGTGCATTATGATTTGATAATCCATGCCACTGAAAGGGAAAGAAAACAGTCATGACAAAACAGTCGAGATTATTTGATGTCTTCCACCGAACAATCTTTTCTCCTACCGCAGCCTGGACAAAACAGGGCTCACTACAAATTGACAACAAAAACAGAAAGCAGCACTACAAAAACATCAACTCTGGACAAAAACAACGTAAATTCTCACAACTGATAACAAGCATTGGAAACTTCTCTCGCATTGAAGAAGAGTTTTGACAGATAAAAAAAAGATAGAAACAAGCGGCATCATCATAACATACTGAGATCCCTCTCCAGCAAAACTGTCAATCCAATGCCTTGGTTCAAAAGAAGCTCACAGGAACATTTACCTAAATTCACATGACAAGTTTGCAAAGACTCGCCCGTGAGCACCACTTGCAGCTATTAATTTCTTATTCCTCTACGAATTTTATATTGAACTTGTTCAATCATTTTAATGAACCACCATGGCTTTCCTGTTGAGAATACAATATAGATCGTCGACAATCCAATCACCAATCCACAGCCATAACCCGTCATCACAATCTTCCAATCAAATCCTTCAGAAAAACTATCTTCTTCATGGAATATAGACGGTGGTGGTTGTTGGGTTTCCTGATCGGTACTGCATTTTTCTGTCAATGGGTCTCCACACAACCCCAAGTTCCCAATGTATGAACTGTTTCCAAATGTATCGAATTGTCGACCACGAGGAATGAGTCCCACAAGCTGGTTGTATGAAAGGTTCAGCACTGCAAGGAATGTCAAGCTCATCAATTCTATTGGGATTTCTCCAACAAACTCGTTTGACGAAAGATCTAATGATTCAAGTGCTGTCAAATTCCCCAGTGATGATGGAATATGACCCGTGAGGCTGTTGTGAGAGAAATTGAGCAATCGAAGTGATTTAAGCTTTCCAACTTCTTCAGGAATCTGTCCTCCAAAGCTATTGCTTGAGAAATCAATGGTTGTGAAAATGGTTAAGATTCTCACCAGCTCCACCTCTAATCCTTTTATTGTTACAATCACGGAGTCTTGATAGTACGGACTCCCCATATATTTCAGTTCAGATTGATTTCCATCGGCAGCCACCATAGCATTCAACTTTTCGAGGAAATTTGTTGGCAGAATCCCAGAGAACTCATTGTAAGAGAGATCAATGACTCGCAACTTAGGGAAAGGAAACTGGGTTTCGAGATTCTGTATAGGACCATAGAATCTATTTGATCGCAAGACAAGAATTTGCAACTCTGGAAGAGTTTGTAACAAGTAGGGAAAGGTGTCGTTTATTCTGTTGTTCCCTACATCAAGAACTTCCAATTTGCTGCAATTGACTAAAGATTGTGGTAATGGCCCTTCCAGTAGATTGCTATTGAGATCCAAGTTTCTCAAGGAATTTCCCTCCATGAATGTCATTTGTATGATACCATGGAATTGATTCATGTGCAGATCGATAACAGAGAGATAGTTGCTCAAGTTTCCAAGACATTTTGGAATCACTCCGCTCAGGCTGTTGTTAGACAAGTCAAGAACTGAAAGTGAACTCAAATTGCAAATCCAATCAGTAATCTCTCCAGTTAAGTTGTTATTTCGAGCAAGTAAAATCTGTGTCCTAGGTGGTGGAGCTGGAAGAGGTCCTCTGATCAAGTTGGAGCTAATATCAAAGATTGTAAATGTTTTCCCTGGAAATTGCTCTAAACCGGTCAGAGAGTTGTAAGAAAGGTTCATACTGAATAAACTTTGCCACCCTTCTGTCTCCCACTTGGAGATCCTACCATGAATATTGTTATATGAAAGGTCAAGATTCTCCAAATTTTCTAAGGTTCTGAAGAAACTTGGGAATTCCCTTATGTTGCAAGAAGAGAATCCTAAAGTCTGAAGCTTAGGCAAGGTAGTGTTGATATCACCGCCGCTGCTACTAACTGAAAGTAGCCTATTGTATGAGAGATCAATCCACTCAAGATTTCTGAGGTTCGAGAACAAGCCATATTCAATAATTCCACTCAAGTTATTTGATGAAAGATCAAGGAAAGTAAGGTTCACAAGTTCAAAAACAGAATCTGGAATTGGGCCTTGTATTGCGTTATTCTGCAGATAAACTTGTTTCACTGAATTAGGCTTCTCGGACTGGTCAATAGGGCCAGTAAGTTTGTTATTTTTGAAGTAAATTAGTTGCAAAGATGGCAAAGTGAACAACCAAGATGGAACTCGGCCATTAAGCAAGTTATTAGATAAGTGGAGCTCAGTCAGATTTGAGAGTCCACTTATCTGATAAGGGAGGTGACCATCCAATTGATTAGATTGAAAATCTAACACAGAGAGTTCTGTCAAAGAGAATACTGATAAGGGTAACTGGCCACTCAAATTATTAGATGAAAGATCCAGAGAAGTCAATTGGTTGAGGTGATAAAAAACATCTGGAATCTGCCCTGATAAATGGTTTTCAGATAAATCTAATAAAGTCAGTTTTGTGAGGTTTCCAAGCGACACCGGAATTAACCCGTTGAGATTACAATCCTTAAGTTTTAATTCCTCTAGGAGTTCAAGATTTCTTATTGAATATGGCAATTCTTGTGAGAAACTTGTGTAAGAGAGATCCAACAGCCTAATAAGAGAACTACTCCAGTTTGACTTCGGGAGATAAGCAGTGAGATTACGGTTTCCACTTAAAACAAGATCTTGTAGGTATGGAAAACGGAAAAAATCATAAGGGAGGTTCCCTTGCAGTGAACTCCAACTAATACTGAGAGATGTTAGTGAAGAAGTCAGATTTAGGAGAGACAAAGGTGCAACAGAAGACATATTCAAAACATTGAGAACAAGACGACGCAATCTTGTTAAGTTATGTGCAAGCATATCAAAAGTGCGTTGATCAATCGTCAACTGATTATAAGAGAGATCAAGGGAAACCAACTTGGATAAGAGAGAGATTTCATGTGGAACTATGCCGGAAAATCTTGAATAGGAGAGGTTAAGATGTGTCATATGCAGAAGCTGACCAAAATGAAATGAGGCGATTTCGGAGGCATTGTAACGAGGAGAAAACGACTCACCAAAATCATTGGCAGCAAGGTTAAGCCTTTGAAGGCTAGTAAGGAGGAAAAGGCTGTTATTGGCATGGATTGTGCCCTTTAGCCGACTGCAACTGAGTTCAAGACCAATTACATGACCTGTCATCCTATCGCACATGACACCATCCCATAAGCAGCAATCCGTACTCTTGTTCCAAGAATTCGTCTTAGGATAAGAAGTACGACCACATTGAAAGGAAGGATATTCTTCGACTGAAAGGGTATCCTTGAATACAAGCAAGGCGGTGCTCTCACTTGGAGAACACAATTGTCCTGAATGAGATGGAGGAGGAGGAGAGGAACAGAGACATGGGGAAAATTTGACATGAAAATGCAAGAGAACAAACACAAGGGAAAGGACTTGACACCACCCTGTTATGCTCCTCATTTTCTTCAACAATTACAAAAGAGAAAAAAGGAGTTATAAATTTGATTTCTTCAACACACACATATTATATATGGGCGCTCGAGTGATCTTTCACCATTTTTTTTATTTTCTTTTTAATCTTTTTGGTCCATAAGTCTTTGTAAGATCTTACTTATAATAAGTAAAATAGAGTTGACTCCAACTATTACCTGGAACAATGAAACCATCATTGCGATTGCATTTACGCCATTGAATTTTGATTCTTACATTTGATGATTTTACTTAGTCACACATTCTATATTTATAAATGGAGAGGAAATGACAAGGAAAGTACATGCATATGTGGGGAATTGTTCAACTGAAGAAATTCAAAGAAGTACAGCAGTGTTGGTAAAAAATCTACCTCAATCAATAATCAAATAATTGATCTTTGACTTCACGATGGAAACTACCGATGTGCAGCTTCCAGTTCTTTCAGTTTTTGTTCTCTAGGTGGACACCATCTTCGATCGCACTATGTGCAGCTTTCAATTCTTTTAGTTTTTGTTCTCCAAACCAGGCTCAATTTTCTTTAATAACTTAGAAAAATACAGAAACCACCGAAAAGATATAAGATAACATGAAATAACACAATTAAAAATTTAACAAATAAATTAAAAAATTTAAATACGAATATTTAAGCATTTATCAGTAAAGATTGAGAAATAAAATGTTAGATTTATTATGTGAAAAAAATTGTTAAGAGGGGTTTTAACTGAGGAGCGTTGATCTATTGTAATAAATTTCATATTTAGGTATTCAAGGCTTCTTCTGATTGTTTTTTGTCACCAGATAAATTTTCGATCTTTATATCATGAAAAAAATAGATGCTTGAAAATGGGTTGTGTACCCAAATTTTATAACAATCATATCTGTCAAGTAATCTCAGCGTTGATTGAAATAAGATGGAAAACAGAACCGAACAAGGATCTAAGGTTGACTTTGCATATGAAGTTTGCAGGAGAATCTGACAAAACAACTTACAGCATGGCATAAAAATTAAGGTAAATAGGGAGAGCTTATCGCAAACGCATTTACAGCTTTTTTTTTTATACCTACTCAGATTTTTTGTCTTTTACTGTATATTAGATTAATCCGGACCACTACAGCATAGATAAAAGTAGAAAATGCCTTTTTTTTCCTTTAAAACTAAAATTTTATTATTGCTTCAAAAAAGAAAGGAAAAACAAAGACCCTTTACAGTTTAAATACATTCACTGGTCTATTATTGTTGTTAAGAGTATGTCCTGAAAAATCAATTATAGTTTTTTTGTGTGTATTTTTAGTCACCGTAAGATTTGAACCCCTACACGTACATTGCTGATATAAGATACAATACAGGGAAAACTTACTGCAAATTACAAAGGCTTAACAAATTCCCAAGACATGCTTATATATATATATATATATATGCTATGAAAAATTACACATTTATTCTATGCTAAGTGCGGGTAACTAAGAATTGTACTAGTCACATCTTTCCATTTCTTCTTCCACCTCTTTTTTGACATGCTCTTCTAACCCTCTTATATCCTTATTGTTCGATCATCCTTACAACCCACGATGGTTTTCCAGTTGCAAATACAATATATCCCATAGGGAATCCAAACACAAGGCCACGTCCATAACCCATCATCGTAATTGTCCGATCAAATCCTCCTGCGAAATCATCTTCTTCATAGACTGTTGGTAGTGGTGTGAGAATTTAAGAGAATGAAGAGATGTGAGAATTGAAGAGAGTAAAGAGATTGTACAAATGTTTACATTAGTTCTATTACATTGAGAATACAATTAAGAGTATATATAGGTTGCTAAAGGAAAAAGACAATCCTTAAAACAAGGATGAAAACATGGCCTAAAGTAAGCCTTAAAAAAAGGATGAAAATATGCTAATAAACATAATAATAAAAATAATTTCTAACAGCCTCCCTCAAACTCACGATGCAGCGGCAAGAAGCATCGAGAGTTTGTCAACAAAGAAGCGAAACCGCTGAACAGTTTGAGACTTGATGAAGAAGTCAGCTATCTGCATGGACGAAGATATAAATGACAATGTAATCGTCCCACACTGTAATTCCTGTCGAGTAGTATGACAATCAATATCAATATGTTTAGTCCGCTCATGAAAAACTGAATTACGAGCAATTTGAATTGCACTCTTGTTATCACAATAAAGCGGAGTAGGAGTAGTAATTGAGATCCCCATATCTGCCAAGAGCCAACGCAACCAAACAATCTCATTTGTGGTAGTTGCCATTACACGATATTCGACCTCTGTGGAGGAGCGAGAAACAACTTGTTGCTTCTTACTCTTCCATGAAATAAGAGACCCACCTAAGAAGATGCAAAAGCTAGTAGTAGACTTACGATCATTGGGGTCACCAGCCCAATCAGCATCAGAATATGCACAAAGATCCAAAGAAGAATTGGAGGGGAAAATAAGACTCTGACAAAGAGTACCTCGTAGATAGCGCAAAATACGAAGAACAGCAGCCCAATGAACTGTAGTGGGAGATGCAATAAATCGACTGACAATGTGGACAGTATAAGCAATATCTGGTCGAGTGATAGTGAGATAGATTAAGCTACCAACCAAGGTCCGGCACAAAGTGGGATCAGGTAATGGAGTACCATCTGTAGGGCCATATCGAGCATTAAGTTCTAAAGGTGTATCATATGTCCGAGTATCGGTAAGCCGAGCTAGCTGAAGGATATCTGCTATGTATTTTGATTGAGATAGAAGATAACCCTTAGGAGAAAGGGCAACCTCAATACCCAAGAAGTAACGTAAAAGGCCTAAATCTTTCATGTCAAACTGATGAGTTAATTCTGCCTTCAGCAATGCAATACCAACAACATCATCACCAGTAATAATTATGTCATCAACATAAAGCGAAAGAAGAATACGGCCAGCAGAGGTGGACTTAACAAAAAGAGTTGAATCATGAGCACTAGAGAAAAAACCAAGAAAGTAACCATGGTAGAGAACCTCTCAAACCAAGCACGAAGGGCTTGTTTGAGACCATACAACGCTTTTTTAAGTCTGCAAACTTCCCCAAGATTATGAGACACGCCAGGAGGAGGTACCATATAAACTTCCTCTTTAAGATCCCCATTTAAAAAGGCATTTTTGACATCTATCTAAGAGATATGCCATTTGCGGACTGAAGCAACTGCAATGAGAGCACGTATAGTGGTCATCTTGGCAACCGGTGCAAAAGTCTCCTCATAGTCCATACCATATTTCTGAGCAAAACCTTTTGCAACTAACCTAGCTTTGTAACGCTCAACAGAACCATTTAACTTTGTTTTGATCTTATAGACCCAACGAGAACCAATAGCACTCTTACCAGGTGGAAGAGACACTAAATCCCAAGTATCGGTCCGATGTAGAGCAACAAGTTTCTCAGCCATAGCCTGTTGCCAATTGGGATCAAGAACAGCTTCTGTATAGGAGGTGGGCTCACAAAAATTGTGAAGAGACACTAAAAATGAAGTAAATAAAGGTGAATAACAAGAATGAGCAAAATCAGGTAATTGAGTGGACTTACAAGTGCGCTTGGGATAACGTGATGATGTAGGATCTGCAATCACAGGAGGTGCTGAGATGACCGTAGGAAGAGATGGATGATCATCGTCTGTGGAAGACGGAGCATCAGAAATATCACAAGTTGCACCATCAGTAGTTGCTTGAGTCCTGCGAAAATAATGATAAGGAAAAGGTTGCATTGGAGGAGGGGAAACATCAGCTGAGGAAGAGGGGCTAATAGAGGGTGGAAGGTGAGGAGGATCATCTAGGAATGGATCGATGCTTATGAGATCAGACTTAGATAATATATGAGGCATGGTAGAAATAGAGAAGAAGAGAATATATTCAAGGAAAAAGACATGACGAGAGACATATAACTTTTAAGCCACATGATCATAGCAGCGATAACCCTTTTGACCTGCACCATAACCAAGAAAAACACAAATGGTGGAACGAGAAGACATATTGTTGCACTCGACAATGGGATAAAGAACAAAGCAAGTGCAACCAAATACTCGTAAAGAAGAGTAGTCAGGAGAGTGGCCATGTAATTTTTCATAAAGAGACAAACCTGAAGTATGAGCTGTAGGTATTCTATTGATCAAATGCACAGCGGTGAGAACAGCTTCACCCCAAAAAGGACTTGGGACACCAGCAGATAAGAGAAATAAGCGAGCAGTCTCAACAATGTGCCTATGTTTTCTTTCAGCAACTCCATTCTGTTGTGGAGTGTTAGTACAAGAGGATTGGTGCATAGTACCATCAAAAGTGAGTAGTTAAAAAAATGCTGTAGATGTATATTCCCCACCCAAATCACAACGAAAACACTTTATCACAGCAGAGTGTTGAGTTTTAACCAATGAGTGTAAAAAATCAGATCTACACTTCATTAGATAAACCCAACAATATCTAGTATGATCATCAATAAAAGAGACATAATATCTGGACCCTCTTTTTGTAGCAACAGGAGAGGGTCCCCACACATTAGAATGAATCAAATCAAATGGTGCATCAGAAGAAGAAACACTTCGATTAAAGGGTAAAGCAGAAAACTTTGCCAGTTTACAACCACTGCAATAAGAAATATAATGAGTTTCTAAATCCCCCAAGGATCCTCTAGAGATTAAATATTTTAAACGAGAGGCTGAGACATGACCAAGTCTAGAGTACCATAAGTAAAAGCTAGAAGAAGAAGAAGTTAAATGGAAAGAAGACAAATCAACACCCGAAGCAACTACATCTAGAACTTGCAATTCGTCCAAGACATACAATCCCCCTTGCCTACGACTTATCCCAATTAGCCTCTGGGATTGAAGATCCTGTACATAACAAGAAGTAGAAGAAAAATGAACAGAATAACCAGAATCACAAAGCTGACTCACAGATACAAGATTCATAGTAAGTTTAGGAATACAATAAACATCAGAGAGAGATAGATGAGGTGTGCATACAGAACCAGCACCCGCTAAAGGCATATGAGTTCCATCAGCAGTCATAACAGATGCAGAGGAAGGAGAGTGTGATATAGATACAAAGGATGATAAAGAAGGTGGCATTGTTACCGTATACAATTTAGGAGTTTATACAATTTAGGACTCTGTTAATATTAGCTGTACAGATTATCTTACCATGTATAGATGCTGAATATTAGGAATCAATTATACAATTTAGGACTCTGTTAATATTAGCTGTACAGATTATCTTACCATGTATAGATGCTGAATATTAGGAATCAGTTAGACTCCGTGGACGTATATACTTCCATGTATAGATGGAGGGGGCAGAAAAATGTATTCTCTGTTTTGACATGGTATCAGAGCCAAGTTTTGTGATTCTTGCCTGTTTCAAATATTTTTTTCGTGTTTTTGGGGCTTTCGACACCGTCTGTTGTGGATTCTGGTCTCTGGTGAGCACATAGCTGGATCTAGTTTCTGGTTCCTAGGAGTTGGTGATTTCTGTTGCAATTCCTGGTTGGATTCTGCTTTTCGGTCGTGTCTGTGCACTTTCTCTTGATCTCTTCTGGATTTCGGCGCAAGTTCTCTTGCTTTCTGGTTTGATTTTCCTTTCGGCATTTTCTGTTTTGGTTGAGCTTTATCTTTCAGTGCAGTTTGTCTTCTTTGTCCAGTCTGGTGTCGCTTCCTTAGTTAGCTACTTGGGTTCTTTTGGTAATTTTCTATTACACCCTTGTTTGTTTCTTGTCTGGGTTCTTTGTGCTCGGAATTTTTTTTCTTGTGCTCGTTACAGCTCTCTTCCGGTGGGCTCTTTTATTTTCGGTTTCATAATGTCCTCAGATAAATTCGACTTGTTCCATATTAGATTTACTGGCAAAAATTATTCAGCTTGGGAGTTTCAATTTAAATTATTTGTCAAAGGAAAAGAATTATGGGGTCATATTAATGGGAGTACTCCCACACCTCGAGATGTCGAGGCTTTGTCTCAGTGGGAAATTAAGGATACTAGGGTTATGACCTGGATCCTTAGCTCGGTTGAGCTTTACCCTGTTCTCAATCTGAGGCCTCATAAAACTGCTGCTGCTATGTGGAATTATCTCAACATGATTTACAATCAAGACAATTCTGCTAGGCGATTTCAATTGGAGTATGAGCTGGCTAATTTCACACAAGGAAATCTCTCTATTGAGGAATATTTTTCTAGTTTTCAAACTCTTTGGGCTGACTATTGCGACATTTTTTATGCTAATGTTCCCGCCGCAGCTCTCTCTGATGTCCAAGCAGTGCATGCAACCAGCAAGCAAGATCAATTCTTGATGAAGCTACGACCTGACTTTGAAATTGCACGTTCTAATATGATGAATTGTCATCCTATACCATCTCTGGATGCTTGTTTGAGTGAACTTCTTCGTGAGGAGCAATGTATCATAACTCAGGCTGCCATGGAACATCAGGCTAATGTTAGTGCACCTGTTTCTGTGGCTTATGCAGCACAGGGGAAGAATAAGGGTAGAGACATGCGTGCTGTCAAGTGCTTTAGTTGTAAAGTTTTTGGTCATATTGCTCAGGATTGTCACAAGAAGTTCTGTAACTACTACAAGAAACAGGGTCATATCATATCTGCTTATCCCATTCAACCTACAAGGAAACAGGGTACTACTTATTATGCCTCCACTGGTGCCTCTAGTTCTCCTGCATTGCCTGCTGCCTCACCGGTTGTTCCTATTCCTGCTCCTACAGCCTTAGCAAACCTGAACACACTCACTCTTGAAATGGTACAACAGATGATCTTTTTTGCTTTTTCTGCTTTTTGGCTCTCATGTAATCATAAAGTTTCTTCTAAGACATGGTATTTTGACTCCGGAGCCTCTAACCATATGACCAATACTGTTGTTTCTCTTTCCAATGTCAGAAATTATGATGGAAATCTGAAAATTAACACCGCTGATGGCAGTTCTCTACTTATCAGTGCTGTTGGTGATCTTTCCTCTTCCTTAATTGATGTTTTTGTGTCTCCTGACCTCTCCACAAATCTTATTTCTGTTGGTCAATTGGTTGATAATAATTGTGATGTTCATTTTTCCCATTCTGGTTGTGTTGTGCAGGATCAAGTGTCAAGGAAGATGATCGCGAAGGGGCCTAAAGTGGTACGACTTTTTCTTCTTCACGTTTCTCCTTCCATTATTATTCCTAGTTTTCCTTTACTTTCCTTTGCATGTAATGTTGTTCGTTCTAGAAATAAGATGTGGCATAGACGTCTAGGCCACCCAAACTCTGATGTACTTGGTACCTTGTTTAATTCTGGATTATTGGGACATAAAGCACGTTCTTCTCTTGATTCTTCTTTTGATTGTACATCCTGCAAACTTGGAAAAAGTAAAGTTTTACCTTTTCCTCATCATGCATCTCGTGCCTTACAATGTTTCAATATTATTCATAGTGATGTTTGGGGGATTGCACCTGTTGTTTCTCATGCACATTACAAGTACTTTGTTACTTTCATTGATGACTTTAGTCGTTTTACTTGGGTTTACTTCCTTCGGGCTAAGGCCGAAGTTTTTTCAGTCTTTCAGCACTTTCTTGCACTTTTTGAGACTCAATTCTCTGCCAGCATCAAAGTTTTGCGCTCTGATTCTGGCGACGAATACATGTCTAATGAGTTTCAGGACCTTCTTCAAAGCAAAGGGATAATCTCTCAGTATTCTTGTCCTTCGACACCGCAGCAAAACGGTGTTGCTGAGAGGAAAAATCGTCACCTTCTTGATGTGGTGAGAACCCTTTTACTTGAATCATTTGTTCCTCCTTGTTTTTGGTGTGAAGCACTTTCTACTTCAGTTTATTTGATCAATTGCTTACCCTCTCCTACGTTAAATCATGTTTCTCCTTTCTTCAAGTTGTTTGGTTATTCTCCTTTATATTCTGGTCTTCATACATTTGGTTGTGTTTGTTTTGTGCATCTCTCTGCTCATGAACGGCATAAACTTACTGCTCAGTCTGTTAAGTGTGTTTTTCTTGGTTATGGTATCCCTCAAAAGGGTTATGTTTGTTATGATCCCCATATTCGTCGTATACGGGTTTCTAAGAATGTGATTTTCTTTGAGAATCAATATTTCTTTCAATCTCATGTTGAGCAGCCATCTACATCTTTATCTCTTCTGCCTAGTTTTTCTAATTCCCCAACAATTGTGGAAAGGTTCAAACCTAGTTTTGTGTATGAACGGGGTAGTCGACATGAGTCTGGTTCCACTTTCTCTGTGCCCCCTTCCAATCTTGAACAGGCGCCTGATCCTTCTTCTGCTTCTGCTTTCACCACTCTTCATCGGTCTACTCGTCCTTCTCGACCCCCTGTTTGGTATGGTTTCTTCTCTCCTGTCTCTCTTGTCGCTACTTTATCCACTATTTCCATTCCTTCTTGTTACAAACAGGCCATGGAACATGAGTGTTGGCGAAATGCAATGCAAGCAGAACTTCAAGGACTTGAGAAGAATCACACTCGGGATATTGTTCCTTGTCCTTCTACAGTTAAACCATTGGGAGTAAATGGGTTTTCTCTGTAAAACTTCGTTCTGATGGCTCTTTGGATCGGTACAAAGCTCGCCTCGTAGCTCTGGGTAACAAGCAGGAATATGGGGTTGATTATGAGGAAACATTTGCTCCTGTTGCCAAAATGACCACGGTTCGAACCATCTTAGCTATTGTCGCTTCACAATCATAGCAACTGCATCAGATGGATGTGAAGAGTGCCTTTCTTCATGGTGATCTCCAGGAAGAGATTTATATGAAATTTCCCTCTGGTATGACTACTTCTTCTCCTCATGATGTCTGTAAACTAAGGTGTTCTCTGTATAGGCTTAAACAGGCGCCCCGGGTTTGGTTTGAGAAGTTTCGCAATACACTTCTTTCCTTCATTTTTACACAAAGTCAGTATGATTATTCTCTCTTCTTCCATACATCTGTGTCAAGTATAGCCATTCTTTTGGTTTATGTGGATGATATTATCATTACTGGAACTGACTGTGGTTTGATTACTAAGCTTCAACAGCTGTTACATGCAACTTTCCATATGAAAGATCTTGGTCAGCTCACATACTTCTTAAGATTGGAAGTTCATCATCGGGCCAATGGTATTTTCGTGAACCAGCATAAGTATATTCAAGATCTTATCACTTTGGCTGGTTTGGAGGACACTTCTTCTGTTGATACTCCTATGGAGGTAAATGTCAAATACGGGAAAGATGAAGGGGACCTTCTGGATGACCCAACTCTCTATCGGCGCCTGGTTGGGAGTCTTATCTACTTAACCACTACTTGACCTGATATCTCTTATGCTGTTCATCAGGTCAGTCAGTTTATGTCTTCTCCTCGGTATCTCCATCTTGATGCAGTTCGACGCATCATCCGCTATCTTCGAGGTTCACCTACTCATGGGTTATTCTTTCCTACCGGCTCCTCTCTTCAACTTGTTACCTATAGTGATGCTGATTGGGCTGGGTGTCCAGATACATGTCGATCTACTACGGGTTGGTGCATGTTTTTAGGTGATGCCTTAATTTCTTGGAGATGTAAGAAACAAGATCGTGTTTCGAAATCCTCTATTGAGGCCGAGTATCGTGCCATGTCTACTGCTTGTTCTGAAATTGTATGGCTACGCAGTCTTCTTGAGGAATTTGGGTTTCCTCAGACTACTTCTACCCCCTTATGCTGATAACACTAGTGCTATTCAAATTGCCACCAATCCCATTTTCCATGAACGCACCAAGCACATTGAGGTTGATTGTCATTCTATTCAAGACACCTTGGAAAGTCAGGTGATATCTCTTCCTTACATCTCTTCTGATCTCCATGTGGCTGATATCTTCACCAAAGCTATGACTCGACAGCGGCATCAATTTCTTGTTGGCAAATTATCGCTGGTTGATTTACCAGCATCAATTTGAGGGGGGAAGTTACCGTATACAATTTAGGACTCTGTTAATATTAGCTGTACAGATTATCTTACCATGTATAGATGCTGAATATTAGGAATCAGTTATACAATTTAGGACTCTGTTAATATTAGCTATACAGATTATCTTACCATGTATAGATGTTGAATATTATGAATCAGTTAGACTCCGCGGACATATATACTTCCATGTATAGATGGAGAGGGGGGCAGAAAAATGTATTCTCTGTTTTGACAGACATATGATGAGACACACCGGAATCTAAGACCCACAAGGAAGAAAGTTTACCTGCAGTGTAAGGAGAAGTCAGACCTGATGAAGATGGAGTAGACATGGCATATGGCTGCGACGATGACTGTGTAGTAAGAAACTTATGAAACTGCTCTACAAGGGACGCCGTATTGGAATCTAAAGATGGTGCCACTTCAGGCACAAAAGCTGCAGTATTAGACTGTGGTGGCCTATAAGGTCGCTACTGAGATTGACCACCAGGACACCAATATGGTGGAGATAGTGGTGGGCGCCACTGTTGACGCCATTGTGGTTGTGTCGGCCAAGACTGTTGATATGCTGGAGCTCTGTACAAACGTTTAGGACACTGAGCCTTCCAATGTCCTCTCTGCTTGCAAAAACTGCACTCATCAAGACTAACTTGTGCAGGTGATTTAGGTTGATACTTCAAGATAGGTTTATTAGGAACGGCTAGGACAGATGGATTAGATGCTGGGGAAGAGCCCTTTCCTGCTTGTGTCTTGAGTCGAGTCTCTTCAGCCAGGAGTTCACTTACCAACTGTATCAACAGAGGGATGGGGCTGACAATACAAAATATTTCCCCAAATCTACATGCGAAATACCTCCAGTTCGACAGATTCACAGACTTCGAACTCCTGATTACAAGCAAATCATGCTCATCATGAACAGTACCCCAAAAAAAAAATTAGGGTGGGATGCAAAGTTCTTCCATGGAATCTTCAATCAAATATCCCATGATCTTGCTCTGATACCATGTGAGAATTTAAGAGAGTGAAGAGATGTGAGAATTGAATAGAGTAAAGAGATTATACAAATGTTTACATTAGTTCTATTACATTGAGAATACAATTAAGAGTATATATAGGTTGCTAAAGGAAAAAGACAATCCTTGAAACAATTATGAAAACATGGCCTAAAGTAAGCCTTAAAACAAGGATGAAAACATGGTCTAAAATAAGCCTTAAAACAAGGCCTAAAGTAAGCCTTAAAACAAGGATGAAAATATGCTAATAAACATAATAATAAAAATAGTTTCTAACAGTGACGGCCTGCATTACTCTGACAATGGGTATCCACACAATCCCATGTTTCCACTGTAAGAATCATTTTAAAATGTGTCGAACTGTTTGCCTCGAGGGATGGATACAACAAGTTGATTTTGCGACAGGTTTAGTACAGCAAGGAATGTCAGATCTGCCAACTCTGCAGGAATTCTTCCAAAAAGCTTGTTCGAGGAGAGGTCTAATGATTCAAGAGCTGCCAGATTCCCAAATGATGAAGGGATATCACTTGTCAGGATGTTGTAAGAAAAATTGAGCAGTAGAAGTGAAGTAAGCATTCCAGCTACTTTGGGAATTTGTCCATGGAAGTGATTGTTTGAGAAATCAATTGCTATGAAAATGGTTAAGATTCTTACGATTTCAACCTCCACTCCTTTCAAGTTTACAATCACAGAATCCTCATAATAGGCCTCCCCCATATATTCCAAGGGAACTTCATTTTTATCTTCATTCATCATAGCTTTCAAGGTTTCAAAAAATCTTGCTGGCAGAATTCCGAAAAACTCTTCGCTTGATAAGTCTATGATTCGCAACTTAAGGAAAGGAAACATACCTTCATGATTGCTTAGATGACCGTAAAATCTATTTGATAGCAACACAAGAATTTGTAACTCTGGAAGATTTCCTAACCAATAGGGAAACGTGTCTTTTATTTTGCTTTTCCCTTCATCAAGAACTTCCAAGTAGCTACAATTAACCAAAGCTTGGGGTAACAACCCTTCCAATAGGTTGCCGTTAAGGTTAAGACTCCTCAATTTATTTTTGTTCATGAATGTAAAGGGAATGCTACCATGGAACTTATTCATGTGCAGATCGATGACAGAGAGTTTCTTAGTAAAGTTTCCAAGACATTCTGGAAGTATTCCTGTTAGACAAGTCAAGAACTTCCAGCAAACTCAAATTGCAAATTGAAGAAGGGATACTTCCACTTAATTTATTATCCAAAATCAAAAAATACGAAGTCGAAGGTGGTGGGAACGGGAGAGACCGCCTAATCGTATTGGAGCGAAGGTCGATAAATTGTAAATTCTTCCCAGGAAGTTGTTTCACATCAGTCAGAAAGTTGTAAGCAAGGTTCAAATAACTCAATTTCTGCTAGTCTTCTGATTTCTATTTGGAAATTTGACCATGGATTTTGTTATGGGAAAGATCAAGTGTATACAAACTTCCCAAGTTTCTTAAGAAATTAGGGAATTATCTTATGTTGCAAGAAGTGAAGGAAAAAAACTGAAGCTCAGGCAAAATAAAGTTGGCATCATTGCTGCTGCTACTTGTTGTTATTTGTCTAAGGTTCAAATAGGTCCAACTATGGCTTAAAAATGGTTAAAGTCCAAACCAAAGGTGGAGTATCAAAGTTCAGCAAGTTAGAAGACTGCACACATGTGTGTGCATCAATTTGGAGCAAGGGAAGGCCATGCGCACTAGTGTGCACACTTCTGCACACAATCAGGGAAGTGTGCGCACAGCAGCAGCATCATCAGCACCATGGCGCCCAACAACCAGCACCATGGCGTCCAGAATGGTGTGCTGTAGGACCTCATCAGCACCATGGTGCCCAGCACCAGCACCATGTCATCCAGAAGGTGTGCAAAGGTGCCCTGCCCAGCACTATGGTGCCCCCTATTGAGCGCTTAGGCGCTAGGCAAAGGGCTGTACACATGGAAAGCCTGTTTTAAGACCATTTTAAGTGCGTGAGTGCAAGGTTAAAACGCATAACACCACTTGGGAAATGATGAAGGGCTATGATTAAGTGGAGATCATGATCAAAGGGTGAAAATTGATTCATAAGAATGTCCAAGAATTGAAAGGCTATAAAAGGGGTTCTCAAGCCTCATTTTTACAAGAAGAGAAACACACAAGTTTGTGAAATTGTGAGATCAATTGTAAATACAAGAGAGAATTGTGTGAGAGACATAAACATAAGAGGGGCTCTTTGTAGTGAGGCTAGTTGTAAACAAGAGAGAGTAGTATAGAGAGAGAGAGCATTGTAATATTCTTTCTTCTCTTCTTGGTTTCTTCAAGAACTTGAGCTTCTTGAAGGGGATTGCTGTAACTTGTAAGAACCATTTGAGATAGTGCAGAGAGTTCGGAGGAACTCACGGGGACATAGGCACATTGCCGAACCTCGATAACAAATTGCTTGTCTTCTTTCTTTTTTTGATTTTTTGTTCTTGTGTTCAATTGCTGAAATTCTTTCTACAAGTCATTCTAGACTTGGGTGTTTGGAAGATCACCACCTGGGCATCTTGTCAAGATGATTTCCAACACTACTCAATGGAAGTAGGCTATTATATGAAAAATCAATAGACTGAAGATGTCTGAGATTTGAGAACATGTTAAAATCAACAGTGCCACTGAAGTTATTTGATGTAATAGAAAGTTCAATGAGGTTCACAAGTTCAAAAACAGAATTCGGAATTGGACCGTGTATCTTATTTTTATGCAAATAAACATATTTTACGGAATTAAGGTTCTGGAACTCGTCTATTGGACCAGTAAGTTTGTTATAATAAAGGAATAAATTTTGCAAAGCTGGTAGAGTGAACAACCAAGATACTTATCTCATAACTTACTTGATGGCAGAGTACCATCTTGGTTGTTCACTCTACCAGCTTTGCAAAATTTATTCCTTCAGTCAAATTTGAAAGTTCACTTACTTGATAAGGAAGGCAACCTACTAGTTGATTATGAGAAAAGTCTAATTTAAAAATGTGTGGCAAGGTGAATGCTGATTCGGGCAATGGACCACTGAAATTCTTAAGAGAAAGATCCAGAAAAGTGAGTTGATTGAGGCTACCAAAAACATCTGGAATCTTCCCTGCTAAACTGTTATAAGAAAGATCCAGGAAAGTGAGATGTTTGAGGTTTGCAAATGATGTTGGAATTGACCCACTGAAATCGCAATAAAGAAGTTTTAATTCCTTAAGGTGTTTTAGATTTGCAATTGAATCAGGTAATTCTCCTAAGAAACTTGTGGTAGAAAGATCCAACAACCTAAGAGGATTGCTCCAGTTCTACTTTAGTATTAAGCGTGCGTAGTTGTTTATGGAATAGTACTAAGCGTTTGCAAGTGTGTGCGGATGTGTGTAGGTGCGTGTAGATACTTGCAGGTGTGTGCAGGTTAGCATTATGCATTTGCGGGTGTGTGTGTATTAGTATTAAGTGTGTGCGACTGTGCGGATAAGTGCAAAGTGCATGCGATACGTGTGGACACGTGTAAGAGTGTGCCAAATGTGTGTGGATTTAAAGTGAACAGGACTAGAGGGGGTCTTAATGAACATATGATTTTGAAATAAAATGAACCAAAGGAGGTCCTAACAATTTTTAAAATAAAAGAGCATGTGATTTGTAGCAAATTGGAAGAAAGCATGTAACTTAAAAGAAATGCAATGAGCATCATGAATGAACTATGATAAAGAAATGAGCATGGAAACCATAATGGAATTCATCATATAAAAAGTAAGTTAAATTATCTAATCTATTTTCAAGGTAGTTTATGCAAATTAAATATGTTAACAATTTATTTTACAAGTAAAAAGAGACTTAACTAACCTTTTTGGGTAAGGAAGATTTCAATGTGCGGGGATAATCATTTGGTTAGATTATGTGCAAGCTTGTTAAAAGTGAGATGATCAATGGCTATGTAATTATAAGAGAGATATCTAGCAAAACCAATTTGGTCATGTGGGAGATTGTAGATGGGATTATGCCAGAAAATCTTGAAGAGGAGAGGTTACGATGAGATAAACTCACAAGCTCACCAAACCGAAATGAGCTAATTGGGGAGGCAAAGGAATTATTGTTAGCAAGATTAAGCCACTGGAGGTCAGTAAGGAAGAAAAGGCTGCTGTCAAAAGGAAATGCATCAAAAAGCCAACTGTAACTAAGGTCTTCACACCAATATAGTCAAAGTTATAAATAAATGAGCTACAAATCCAAACTCCAACCGAGCTTCCAACCCCTAGGCTGGTTTGCCTCCACTCGATGAAAACCTTTCGGTTTTCAGCAAACCTTCTACTCATCATTTGGATTTTGGGCCTAATCCTAACAAAAAAAAAAAAAAAACACAAAAGCTATGTGAGTTGTAAGTTAATTTGTCAGGTTCTCTTGCCAACTTCAATTAGCTCCGAGATTACTTGAATGATACAATTTTGATAAAAATTACACAATCCATTTTCAGGTATCTCTTTTTATTTTCATGATATAAAGACAGAAAATTGGCATTAGACAATCGATAACACATTAAGGGCAACTAGGAGATCCAAAAAACCAGTTCCTAATTAAGCCTATTTAAAATGAGCCAAATGTTCCAATTGTTCAATATAATTTTTAATTGGATGTAGTTTTCATGATTTGAAGTGTAGTGCAAACACAAAGACCACAACAGTACAGCTCGGGAGGTACTAGGAGGGAAGTTCTTAACAGGTGTGTTCACTAATATGCAACTTTCAAGGAAATCTTCAATGACCATTTGCACTTCAGCTTTTTGGATTTCTGTTTTGAGCCATATTTGAAGCAATGAAATCCTGACAATACGGTTAGAGGAGCGTTTTAAAAATAATATCATACTGCATGAAAGCAGGACAATTCAATCCAAAAATGAAAAATGAATTGAACTGACATTTAATTTTTTTCTCACTATCAAACTGACATTTAATTTTTGTAGTAGATGCTGCTCAAGATTTCCTAACAGAATAATTTTAAGAATAAAATTGAAATCACGACTACCTAAACCTTGAAATTCTCCTGCAATTCGTGTAAATAAATAGGGGTTCTGCTGTTTTTTATTTTTAAAATATGCGGCTATGTAGATACAGTACAGACTTGATGTCTTAGTCTGATATTGGAAATTGAGGAGGAAAGCTTGGGGTACGTTTAGACGTAGAAAAAGCATTCTAGGACAAAAATAAATCTGGGAAATTGAATAATATTTTACAACTTAACGCGCCCTTATTGGAAAATAAAGATCTACCATGACTAAATGACGAATGGCTTTCAAGAATTTTAGGCATGAGATTGCACAGATGGATAGAATTGAAGGAAATTATTTGAAACGTGAAATTTTCATTTAGTGATCTTATCCATGTATAAACAGGGTATTTGCAGCAACAATCTATCATCTATGGATGCAGAGAAAAAAGATTTTGCAAAGAAATTGTTTTCAACGGAAGTAGGGTTTTTGCAGCAACAGAGAGATGTGAATATTGTTGTACTTGACCAAATTTGGAAAAATATGGTTCCCATATTATAATGCGAATGTTCTTATTTAATTAAAAACCTTTTTCACAAATTTTGTAAGCAGAACTATAGCTAACTGGCTGTCTAGTAAACGTTTAGTCATTTATCTAAATATAAGAGGACCCTGTTTTCTTTCCTTTTCAGTAGATTAGTACATCATTCAATTTCTTTTCCTAGGTATTCTTAATCACAAAGACTTGTTCAATGGCGTAAAGGCAATGCTGCACATTTGTGTTCTCCAAACCAGAGGGTTGCCTTACTCAAATTCAATAATGCCTTTTCAATTAGTGAATCTGCTTCTTTTGTATGTGATGATACTTCTTATCCTAAAACAGATTTGTGGAACGAGAGCACAGATAGATGCTCATGGGATGGGCTCACATGCGATAGGGTAACAGGTCATGTGATCAGTCTTGACTTAAGTTGCAGTTGGCTTCTTGGCACATTCCCTGCCAACACCAGTCTTTTCCTCCTTACTGATCTCCAGTGGCTTAATCTCACTCACAATAATTTCCTTGTCTCCCCATTTACCTCATTTGGGTTTGGTGAGTTTCTAAGTTTGTCTCATCTTAATCTCTCTTTTTCAAGATTTTCTGGTATAGTACCATTTCACATGTCCAAATTGGTTTCGCTTGATCTCTCAGATAATGATGGATGGATGCTTGACCAACACTCTTTTAACGTGCTTGCCCATAACCTAACAAAATTACATCATCTTATTTTCGACTCCATGGATATGTCGTCAGTTGTACCTTCTTCCTTGGTGAACCTGTCTTCAACTCTAACATATCTCAGTCTCAGTGAAACTAGACTGCAAGGGAACCTCCCAGATAATGTTTTCCGCTTTCCATACCTCCAGGATCTTGTTTTAGATAGAAACAATAAAATCAATTGTTATCTGGGGAGGTCAAACTGGAGCAATACTCTTAGGTTGTTGGATCTCTCTTCCACAAGTTTCTCAGGAGAATTACCTGATTCAATAGTAAATCTAAAACACCTGCAGGAATTAAAACTTGCAAGTTGCAATCTCATGGGGTCAATTCCAGTGTCTTTAGGACAGCTCACAGAACTCACTCACATAGACTTATCTTTTAACAGTTTAACAGGGCAGATTCCGAATGTTTTTGGCAATCTCAACCAACTCACTTTTCTTGATCTTTCTAATAACAATTTAAGAGGTCTTTTGCCCACATCAGCATTCACCTTGACAAGAATTTCTTATTTAGACTTTTCATATAATCAACTAGTAGGCCACCTTCCATATCAAGTAAGTGGGCTCTCAAATCTCATTGAACTCCACTTAAATGATAACCTACTCAGTGGCAGAGTACCATCTTGGTTGTTCACTCTACCAGCTTTACAATATTTAGACCTATAACAAACTCACTGGTCCAATAGATCTGTTCAAGAAGCCTAATTCGGTACAACATGTTCATTTGCAGAACAATAAGATTCATGGTCCAATTCCGAGTTCTGTTTTTGAACTTGTGAATCTTACTCTCCTTGATCTTTCATCCAATAACTTGAGTGGCACTCTTGATGGATGTCTTGAGTGGCACTCTTGATTCAAACATGTTCTTAAAGGTTAGAGATCTAGAGACGATTGATTTTTCATATGATAACCTACTTTCCTTGAGTAGCAAGAACAATTATGTCAATTTTACCTTGCCTAAAGCTTAAGTCATTTCTTTTCTCTTCTTGCAACATAAAGGAATTCCAAATTTCTTAAGAAACTAGAGAAATTTAAATACACTTAATCTTTCCAAAAACAAAATTCATGGTCAAATTTCCAAATGCGAGTCAGAAGGGTGGCAACGATTGATTTCTTTGGTCCTGTCTTACAACTTTCTGACGGGTATAGAGAAACTTCCTGGGAAGAATCTACGATTTGTGGATCTCCGTTCCAATATGATTGGAGGATCTCTCCCAGTTTCACCACCTTTCACATGGTTTTTCCCCATGTCAGATAATAAATTTGTCAACAAAAGTGGGCACCTACCTACTTTTTGGGAGGTCAAAAAACACCGGGGGGTGCCTAACTTGCAATTTTGTGAATGGAGCTCCATAACTGCTCCATAACTCCTTACCTAAACTCCACCAGCATATTTCTTTTTGAAGGCTATAAATACTCATTGGCTCTCATTTGTAGAGCATATGAAAATTAGAGAATCAGAGAGAGTTTGAGAGGAAAGCTTAAAAGAAAAATACAATTGGGTGTGAGTTGTGAGTTGTAAGTGTTGTAAACACTCTATACATTTTCTCTCTTTAGTAAAAACGATCTGCAACAGATCCGAAGACGTAGGCACAATTGGTCGAACTCCATTATCAAATTTGTGTGTTACTTTCGCTGTTATTTCGCATTCTCACAAATCTGGTTTATAAGGAAATTTGTGTAATTTTCCCAACAACTGGTATCAGATTGTTTGGTGGTGAATTCTGTCAGTTTTCTGTGAGGTTACTATTCACATGAATAGTGAATTTCGTGAATAGTGAAATTTTATCGGCGGTACTAGTTTGTCGGCAATGGTGTTCTAATACACGGAGGTTCGCAGGAATAGTCAGAAATGATCCAGAGAAAGTCAGATTCGAGTGGGAGCGATGGCCGCAAACGAAGGGAAGATGAAACTCGAAAAGTTCGATGGTGCAGATTTCGAGTTCTGGAAAATGCAGATAGAAGATTGTCTGTATCAAAGAAATTTGTATCAACCTCTCTCAGGAAAGAAGCCTAAAACTATAAAGGATGAAGACTGGGCTCTTCTCGACAGACAAGCCTTCGAAGTTATTCGATTGACGTTATCCTGCAATGTTGCTTTCAACATAGCAAAAGAAAAGACCACGGCGGGTCTTATGGTGGCTCTCTCCAGTATGTATGAGAGCCATCAGCCTCTAATAAAGTTCACTTGATGAGGTGATTATTCAATTTGCGGATGATAGAAGGCGCATCGGTAGCTCAACATCTCAATGAACTCAATACAGTCACAACCCAGTTGAGTTCAGTTGAAGTTGAATTTGATAAAGAAGTACGAGCATTGATACTTTTGTCTTCTCTACCAGAAAGTTGGAATGCTACTGTCACGGCTGTGAGTAGCTCGCCGGGAAGCAATAAGTTGAAATTTGATGATGTTCGTGATCTGGTTCTCAGTGAAGAGATCCGACGGAGAGAGTCGGGTGAATCGTCAACCTCTTAAGTTTTGCATACAGAGTCAAGAGAAAGAAATTCAACCAGATGGAATGGACGCGGCAGATCAAACTATGAAGGCAGATCAAAGGACAGGAGGTCCAAATCTAGAAATCCCAATAATTCCCATAGCTCGAAGACCGTCGAGTGTTGGAACTGCGGAAAGACCGGGCACTATAAAAATCAGTGCAAGAGTGCACCGAAGGACCAGGAGGCGAAGGCAGAAACAAATGTTACTTCCACCTCAGGAGGAGATGATGCGTTGATATGCTCTTTGGAGAGTAATGAGGAGTCTTGGGTGTTAGACTCTGGAGCATCATTTCACACTACTTCGCAGAAAGAATTCTTCGAGAGGTATGTCCCCGGAAACCTTGGAAAGGTATACCTTGGTGATGATCAACCTTGTGCTATTATTGGTAAAGGAGTAGTGAAGATTAAGTTGAACGGGTCTGTTTGGGAGCTGAAGAATGTCAGGCATATTCTCGACTTGAGAAAGAACTTAATCTCAGTAGGGCAATTGGCTAGCGAAGGCTACATTGCGATCTTTCATGGTGATGACTGGAAGAATTCAAAGGGTGCAATGACGGTTACTCGTGGCAAAAAGAGAGGTACTCTTTACATGACAGCAAGGACGTGCTGTTCAATTGCAGTTGCAGTAGAAAACGAAAATTCCAATATGTGGCACCAGAGACTTGGCCACATGAGTGAGAATGGGATGAAAATTATGCACTCAAAATGAAAACTTCCAGGTCTACAGTCAGTTGAGATAGACATGTGCGAAGATTGCATACTTGTAAAGAAGAAGAGGGTCAGCTTTCAGACAAGTGGCAGAACCTCAAAGAAGGAAAGGCTAGAGCTCGTTCACTCTGATGTTTAGGGACCAACGACCGTTTCATCCATTGGTGGGAAACACTACTTCGTGACTTTCATCGATGATCACTCTCGGAAGGTATGAGTTTACTTTCTAAAGCATAAGTCTGAAGTGTTTGAGACTTTCAAGAGATGGAAAGCTATGGTTGAAAATGAGACAGGTTTGAAGATTAAAAAGTTCAGAATCGACAATGGTGGTGAATATGAAGACACCAAACTCAAGAAGTTTTGCTATGAGCACGAGATCATAATGGAAAGAACCGTGCCGGGTATGCCTCAACACAATGGTGTAGCTGAGCGTATGAACCGAACGTTGACAGAAAGATCCAGAAGCATTCGTATACAGTCAGGTCTATCTAAGTAGTTCTAGGTAGAAGTAGTCAACACAGCAGCTTACTTGATCAACCGAGGCCCATCGGTCCCATTGAAGCATAGAACACCAGAAGAGGTATGGAGCGGAAAAGAGGTAAAACTATCACATCTAAAAGTTTTCAAGGCAGGAATAAGCTTGATCCCAAATCCAAGAAATGCATATTCATCGGCTATGGCGAGGATGAGTTTGGCTACCGCATTTGGGATGACGAAAACAAGAAGATGATCCACAGCAGAGATGTGATTTTCAACGAAAGAGTGATGTACAAGGACAGGCATAAAATTGACACCAGCGACTCAGAGCAGAGTAGGCCAGTATTTGCAGATGCAGATGCTGATAATGTCCCAGATAGTCCCGTGACGGAGTCGATTGTATCAAGTCCTCAGCTAGAGGAACTCGTTGGACAGAGCAGTGCGTAGTAGTCTGACACACCGCAGCCTCCTACTCCAACTCCTGTATTGAGAATGTCTTCTCGCCTCATGTGCCTAACAGAAGATACATGAATTATTTGTTGCTGATTGATGGAGGGGAGCCTGAATGCTATGATGAAGTTAGTCAGACTAGAGATGCTAGCGAGTGGGAGCTTGCCATGAAAGACGAGATGAATTCTCTGATCTCCAACCAGACATGGGAACTAGCTGAGTTACCCGTGGGGAAGAAGGCACTTCACAACAAATGGGTGTACCTGGTGAAAGAGGAACATGATGGTTCTAAGAGATATAAAGCCCGACTAGTTGTCAAAGGATTCCAGCAAAAGGAAAGAGTTGAATACACTGACATTTTTGCTCCCGTTGTGAAGCTCAATACTATCAGTTTAGTGTTGAGTATTGTTGCCGTTGAAGATCTTTATCTTGAATAGTTAGACGTGAAGACCACATTTCTTCACGAAGACTTGGATGAGGAGATATAAATGCACCAGCCATAAGGTTTCTCAGAAAGAGGGAAGGAGAACATGGTGTGCAGACTTAAGAAAAGTTTGTGTGGCCTGAAACAAACCCCAAGATAGTGGTACAGAAAGTTTGATGTCTTCATGCACAAGGAAGGTTTCCATAAGTGCAACGCCGACCACTGTTGTTACTTCAAAAGATATAGGTCTAGTTATATCATTTTACTACTTTATGTCGATGATATGTTAGTAGCAAGTTTAGATATGGATGATATCAGAAGGTTGAAGCAGCAATTGTCAAAGTAGTTTGACATGAAGGACTTGGGTTCAACAAAGATGATTCTTGGAATTCAAATCACAAGAGATAAGCATAGAGGGATTTTGTAGTTATCTCAGGCAGAGTACATCAACCGTGTTTTGCAGAGATTCAACATGGGCAATGCCAAGCCAGTCAGCACACCCTTGGCAAGTCATTTTCGCTTATCCAATGATCAATCCCCTCAGACGGAGGAAGAGAGAGATTTCACGGCTAAGGCTCCTTACGCCTCAGCCATTGGGAGTTTGATGTACGCGATGGTCTGTACGAGACCAGACGTTGGCCCTGCAGTAGGAGTTATTAGCAGGTTTATGTCAAATTCAGGGAAAGCTCATTGGGAAGCAGTAAAGCGGATTTTGAGGTATCTACAAGGCACCACAAAGAAGTGTTTGTACTTTGGTAAGGGTGAGTTAAAAGTACAAGGTTACGTAGACTTAGACTTTGGAGGAGAAGTCGACCACCGAAGAAGAACCACCAGTTATATATTCACTATTAGAATTACATCTGTTAGTTGGATGTCGCAGTTACAGAAGATTGTCACTCTATCCACTACAGAGGCTGAGTATGTAGCAGTGACTGAAGCCAGTAAAGAGATGATATGACTTCAAGGTTTATTAACTGAGTTGGGATTCAAACAGAAGAAGAATGTTATGCACAGTGATAGTCAGAGTACAATACACTTGGCAAAGAATTCAGCATTTCATTCCAGAACCAAGCATATTGGACTTTGTTATCACTTCATTAGATCTTTATTGGAAGATGAGGTGTTAATACTGGAGATGATCCAGGGAAGCAAAAATCCAGTGGATACGTTGACAAAGACTGCGGCTACTGACAAACTGAAGTTGTGTTCAATTTCAATTGGCCTGCAATGCATAGATTAAAATGTGAAAATAGCTTGAAATCAGTCTTCAACTAGGAGATTGTCAACAAAAGTGGGCACCTGCTTACTTTTTAGGAGGTCAAAAAACAGGGGGGGTGCCTAACTTGCAATTTTGTCAATGGAGCTCCATAACTCCTTACTTAAACTCCACCAGCACATTTCTTTTTGAAGGCTATACTCCTTGGCTCTCATTTGTAGAGCATCTGAAAATTAGAGAATCAGAGAGAGTTTGAGAGGAAAGCTTAAAAGAAAAATACAATTGAGTGTGGGTTGTGAGTTGTAAGTATTGTAAACACTCTGTACATTTTCTCTCTTTAGTAAAAACGATCCGCAGCAAGTCCGGAGACGTAGGCACAATTGGTCGAACTCCGTTATCAAATTTGTGTGTGTGTTATTTTCGCTGTTATTTCGCATTCTCACAAATCTGGTTTATAAGGAAATTTGTGTAATTTTCCCAACAAAATTGTCCAAGAAATCCCTTCTTCAATTTGCAAGTTGAGTTCACTTGAAATTCTTGACTTGTCCATTAACAACTTGTGTGGAACAATTCCGAGATGTCTGGGAAATGTTAGCAATGTCCTCTCAGTCATAGATCTGCACAAGAATCAATTCCATGGTAGTATCCACATGACATTCATGATTGGAAGTAAATTGAGGAATCTTAACCTTAACGACAATCTAATGGAAGGACCATTAGCATGATCTCTAGTTAATTGCAGCAATTTGGAAGTTCTTGATTAAAGATATATCCTAATTGGTTGGGAACTCTTTCAGAGTTGCAAGTTCTTGTGTTGCGATCAAATAAATTCCATGGTCCCATAAGCAATCCCAAAAGTGTATTTTCCTTCTTTAAGTTGTGAATCATAGACTTGTCTCTCAATGAGCTTCCAGGAATTTTGCCAACAAAATAATTTGAATCTTTGAAAGCTATGATGAACGAAGATAAAAAAAAAAACATTTTACTATATGAGGGAGGAGTATCATCAAGACTCGGTGATTATAAGAATGAGAGGATTGGAGATTGAAATGGTGAGAATCTTTAGCTTATTCACAACAATTGATTTCTCAAACAATCAATTCAATGGAAAAATTCCTGATGTAGTTGGAGTGCTTGCTTCACTTATAGTGCTCAATTTCTCTCACAACAGCCTAATAGGTAATATCCCTTAAGCATTAGGGAATTTGAGAGAACTTGAATCATTTGACCTATCTTAGAACAAGCTTGTTGGAAGAATTCCTGTACAGTTGACGGATTTTACATTCCTTTCCATACTAAACCTCTCGCAAAATCAATTTGTGGGACCTATCCCTAGAGGCAGACAGTTCGAGACATTCGAAAATGATTCATACAGAGAAAACTTGGGATTGTGTGGATACCCATTGTCAAAAAAATGCATCACTGATGAGCCATTCAGCCACCACCACCATCGACAGTCTATGAAGAAGATGATTTCACTGGAGGATTTGATTGGAAATTTACGATGATGGTGTCACACCCCCAACAAAGCATGAGTTGAAGACACGACAACGGTTACTCACCTATAGAGTTTCCCCTACAAGTGAGCAAAGCCTTACTAAACATAATCAAAAGTAAATATTCATGAGTTCAAATTCTTAAAAGACTTAGATTACATACTTTCCCTAAAAACAAGTCTCTAAAAATATCGATGATATAAAACACGAATTTGACAAGTCTTAACGCTCGCTCCCCAGTAACCTCGCATGTGAAAATCTCAATCTCAGAATCTTAAAAAGAAAACAAAGGTGTGAGCTTGATAACCCAGTAAGTAATCAAAGTCAACCTAACTACAAGAAGCATGTATTCTAATATTGAAACTATATGTAAATATGAGATATCAATAGTTAAACTAACTCTTCCACTTGAATCATCATTCATTAAGTTTAACAAATACGAAATCAAACATATTAAGGATGAATCATCTAACTCATTTCACAATGAAATAATTTCATAAAACATCACAACTTTATGATCAAAAGTCGATAATTCAAAAACTCATATAGGACGCTCCCAGACAAAAGCTATAGCCACATTTAACCCCTGTGGCAGGGTCCAAGAGCCCATTTAACCCTTGGGCTGCTAGGTCCAAGAGCCCATTTAACCTCTGGTTCAAAAGCACATTCAACTTTTAAGCTATCCAGGTACAAAGTGAACCCATTTAACCCCAGGTTCAAAAGCACATTCAACTTTTGGGCTATCCAGGTACAAAGATTCACATATCCCATTGATAGGGTCAAAACATAGCAAGACTAAGAGTTATATTTCATTAACTCAATTACAAATTATTGTATTTCAAAAATCTCAAACTCAAATCAAATAATTTTTCAAAATGTTTAACACAATTTATCGTATTTCCAAAACCTCAATTATCATCATTGAGAAACTCATATTAAACGTCAATTCTATAGTATATAGCAACAACAACTTCAAATAATAAAATGCTCAAACCATGAATTTAACATAGACAACAACAACTTCAAATAACAACAAATAATTGAATATCCTTTTACATGAAGATTAATGCAAAATAAAAGAGAATTAGTTGAAACCTTACCTTGATTTAGTTATCTTGAGTCAAACCCCCCCCCCCCCCCAACTTTAATCCTCCATCACCTCTTTCTCACTAGTTATCTCTGTGTTTTGGATTTTCTGAGTTATTCTTAGGAGCTTGTTTGAGGGAAAAGGGAAATAAAGCTGTTTGGGAGAGGAGAAAACAAGAGCAAAATTTTTCTTTCTTCCTCTCTCTCTCTCCCTCTGAAAACGAAATCTGAGGCGCCCAATTTTTTTTTGCTCTCCCATTTTTGTTTCAATTTATTGGTATATGCATTTTTATTTTCATGGGCTGTGGATCATGGCCCATTAGACTTTTGTCCATACCTTACTTAGGAGAAGTAACAAACAACTCAAACCCAAGCCATTTGTTTATTAATTTGGTTGGGTCGTGTATCATAGATGGGTTATGGATCTGGACTAGTGTTTGGAATTTCTATGGGATACATCGTATTTGCAACAGAAAAACCATGGTGGCTTGTAAGGATGATAGAAAGAGAAACATATAAGAGGGTTAGAAGAGCAAGTCAAAGAAGAGGTGGAAGAAGGAATCGACAAATGTGAGCGGTGTTCTTAGGTTGAAATGTTTGCAATTCAGCAAGTTTTCTATGTTATCTTACTTTAGCAATGTACATTATTACTTTGTGTTAGATTTTAATCTTGATACTAATACACATAATCATCAACAATACAACCAAGATCTCATGTTTAAACTTATCAAGAATTCATATTTATATATATTGAGAAGATGAGTTAGAAACAAACCGGAATCCATTGCAAGCAAGCCTCATTGGATTGATCTTCTAAGACTACAAGGAGAACCACCTTTGGTATAGGAACCAATCAACTAAATGATAGTAGGGAGGGAGAAGAACTGTCTGTTTTAACAAACTTTTTAACACACACTAAACACTCTCCCCTGATGTCTATTTATATCTCTGTGCCTTAGGGACCATAACCCTAATAGTTACCTCACACATGTGCATTGGGTCTTTGGCCCATTAACAAAGACCCATACCACATCGGGCTTCTACACATAAGGGGGCCCATACTAAAGAACCTTGATACTTTGGAGACCCATAAAACTTATATCACTTAATTGGGTCCTTTATTAGATAACGGGTCTACATGTACAATGTTATAACATATCTGAACCCAAAATTCCAACAATCTCCCACTTGGGTTACATATGTTATCCTTTATATTGTACATGAAGATAACCTTAATTGAGCTCATTTGTGCTATCTAAACCAAAATATCCAATAATAATCTGGTTCTTTAACCATATCAATGTAGGATCAAAGCGGTCTTTATCACATTTATCGTAACAAGACCCATCAATGGTCACAACACTAACACAATTAATGACATAGATCTAGTATGGATGTGTAGCATGAAAATTACATGAAACATGATCTTAAACATGTCAATTTCCAACTGTTCCTCTATATGACTCAAAAGAATCATATGAAATACTTTCAAACATTAAATGCAAAACTACAATGAAAGTCATCAAAGAGTAATCAACATAACCATGTCAATTAAGCAAAAGTAAAAGGCCAAATACAAACTCCCACTATTCGGGCATATGGTCCAAAAGAACAACACCCATGTGAGCAACATGCTCATGAAACACTATGGGTGGCAAACCCTTAGTAAGCGGATCCGCAATCATAGAGTTTGTACTGATATGCTCAATTGACACTTGAGAATTCTGAACTCTCTCTTTGACAACCAAAAACTTGATGTCAGTATGCTTTGACCTTGACGAGCTTCGGTTGTTCTTGGAATACAACTCAGCAGCCTTATTATCACAATAAATCGTTAATGGTATATCAATACCATCAACCGTGCACAGCCCAGTGATAAAATTTCACAGCTAAATTCCCTGATTTGATGCCTCATGGCAAGCTATGAACTCTGCCTCCATGGTGGAAGTAGCTACGAGTGACTGTTTCACATTATTCCATGATATAGCTCCTCCAGTTAACATAAAGACATAACTAGAAGTGGATCTCCTGCTATCGAGACACCCAGCAAAATCGGAGTCTGAATACCCAATGATCTCCAAAATATCCGATCTCCGATATGTGAGCATATAATCATTCGTTCTCTGTAGATATCTCATAACCCGTTTAGCTGCTTTCCAATTATCCACGCCCGGGTTACTCAAATATCTGTCTAGTATTCCAATAGTGTACACAATGTCTGGTCGTGTACATACTTGTGCATACATGAGACTTTCAACAGCCGAAGCATAAGGACATTTCTCCATTTCCTTTTTCTCAAGTTTATTTTTCGAAAATTGGAGCAAACTGAACTTATCACCCTTTGCCACGGGTGTGTTTCCTGGTGGACAACCACTCATGCCAAATCTACTTAGCACTTCTGTGATAGTCCAAGTATACCTCTGGAATGATCTCTATGGATTTGTATACCCAAAATAAAGGATGCATCACCAAGATCTTTCATTTCAAATTTACTTGATAGAAATCTCTTGGTTTCATGCAATAGGCCTATATCATTGCTTGCTAGTAGAATGTCGTCTACATATAGCACCAGGATAATAAATTTGTTCCCACTGAACTTGAGATATATGCACTGATCAACAGTGTTTTCCTTAAATCCAAAGGATGTAATCACCTAATCAAATTTTCGAAACCATTGTCGGGATGCCTGTTTTAAGCCATAAATGGAATTCTTAAGCTTGCATACAAGATGCTTTGAATCTTTGGACTCAAAGTTCTCCGGTTGCACCATGTATATTGTTTCTTCAATGTTTCCATTGAGAAACGTTGTTTTAACTTCCATTTGATGTAGCTCCAAATCATAGTGAGCTACAAGTGCCATAATGATTCTAAAGGAATCTTTCGTCGAAACCGACAAAAAAGTCTCTTTATAATCAATGCCTTCCTTTTGAGTGAAACCTTTGGCGACTAGGCGGGCCTTATACCTTTCAATGTTGCCTTTTGAATCCCATTTGGTTTTAAATATCCGTTTGCAACCAATCGGTTTCGCACCTTTGGGCAACTCTACTAAGTTCCAAACACCATTGTCATCCATTGATTTCATCTCATCCTTCATGGCTTCAATCCACTTTTCAGAATTAGGACATTGTGTAACTTAACTAAAAGAAGTCGGATTATCTTTCAGACCCATATCAAACTCATGTTCCTAGAGATACACGACATAATCAGTTGAAATCACATTTCTCATTTCTCTAGTGGATCTCCTTAATGGCACTTCCACTTGAGGTTGTTGAGGTACCCCTTGATGAACCTCAGACGGTTCCTGATTTTGAGCGGGCGGCAATTCAAGTTCGTCATCAATGCGTTGGATCTCCGGATTTGCATTTTGAATAACATCAGGTATGGATACCTGAACGTTTTCAGTTGCAACAACAGGAATGTAAACACATTCCTCCTCAAAATTGACTTGACTAAGTTGGTCTCTCCCACTTAACTCAACATCCTCAATGAACTTGACATTGCCCGTTTCGAAAAAGGATCTATTAGAGGAATCATCAAATTTGAAACAGCTTGATCTTTCAGAGTATCCAACAAAATAGTAGCTAATGGTCCTTGAGTCTAGCTTCTTCTTATTTGGCTTATAAGGCCGAGCCTCAGCTGGACATCCCCAAGCATGCAAATGCCTAATGCTAGGCTTTTTGCATGTCCATAACTCGTATGGGGTTTTAGCTACTGCTTTACTTGGAACTCTGTTCAGGATGTAAACTGCAGTCTTGATGGCTTTACCCCAAAGCGATTTTGGAAAAGAAGAATGGCTAATCATACTTCTTACCATATCCTTTAAGGTTTGGTTTCGTCTCTCAGCTACACCATTTTGACTAGGAGTCCCTGGCATAGCGTATTGAGGAACGATCCCACATTCCATCAAAAATTTGGCGAAGGGTCCGGGACGTTGTTCAACTGATCCATCATATCTATCGTAGTATTCACCTCCACGATCAGATTTGACAGCCTTAATTTTCTTGCCTAATTGATTTTCAACTTCAGCTTTGAAATTCTTGAACATGTCTATAGATTGAGACTTCTCATGAATTAAATAAAGATAGCCATACCTGGAGTAGTCATCTATGAAAGTGATAAAATATTATTGTCCATTCCAAGAAGCTGTAGGGAATAGACCACAAATATCCGTATGTATCAATTCTAAGACACTATTACTCCTATTAGCACCTTTATTTTTAACATTTTTTTATTTTCTCTTAATGCACTCAATGCAGACTTCAAAATCTGACAAATCTAAGGGATCAAGAATTCTTTCTGACACAAGTCTTTGAATCCTTTGTTTAGAAATATGTCCTAAACACTTGTGCTATAACATTAATGAATTCTCATTTGTTAATCTGCGCTTAATACCAACATTACTGGTATGCAAGGATTTGTTTTCTTTGGAGGCAATCATATCCAGTTTATATAAATTATCAATTAAAGAACCTGTACCAAACAAATTTGAATTCTGAAATAGACTAAACTTTCTATTTCCAAATGAACAAGAAAAACCAAATTTGTCCAAACATGAAATAGAAACCAAATTCTGTCTAAAAGACGGTACATAAAAAGTCTCATCCAAATCCAAATTACAACCAGATTCTAATTGTAATCTAAATAAGCAAACTACCTCCATATAAGCTCTTTCGCCATTTCCTACATAGATGAATCTTTCAGCATCAGTTGGCGTTCGGCTCCTTATGCACCCCTACATAGAAACACTTATGTGAGTAGTTGCACTTGTATCTATCCACTAAGTGTTCTTAGGTACTAAGGCTAAATTAACTTCTGAACAAACAAAGTTTAGAAGTTTACCCTTCTTCTCACGCCAGGTCACATACTTGGCATATTTTGTGTAGTCTTTCTTCACATGACCAGCTTTGTGGCAAAAGAAACAAGTTATACCTTTATCTTGTTTCTGTTGTCCCTTGTGGTGTGAATTTCTAGATTCTGTAGTTTCCTTTCCTTTAATGTTCCTCTTTATTTTCTTGCTGGAACTGGGGTCCTGATAAGTTGATGCTAAATGAGCACTTTCAACATTTTCATGATTAAGTCTCTCTTCCTCTTGTACACATTGAGCAATCTGCTCATTCAAAGTCCATTTCTCTTTTTGAGTATTGTAACTGATTTTGAAAGGACTGAATTATGTAGGAAGAGAGATCAATACTAAGTGCACCAGAATGTCTTCTAGCAATTCCAGCTTGAATGCCTTTAGTCTTGTCACAAGGTTTGACATCTCCATGATGTACTCTCTTATATTCCCCTTCCCTTTGTACCGCATTGAGACAAGCTTGGTCAAGATGGTGCTTGTCTTGACCTTTTCGTTTGCAGCGAATTGGTTTGCTATTTGGGAGAGGAATTTCTTAGCATCACTTTCATCAGGAATGGAACCCCTGATGGTTTCCGGAATCGAGTGCTTCATAATCATTAGGCTCATGCGGTTTGATCGTTCCCACTTTTCATATATAACCTTTTGCTCAGCGGTACTATCGCTGGTCAAAGGTGCGGGGAGATCGACCCTCAATGCATAGTCTAATTCCATGCACCCCAGCACGATCATAACATGATCTTGCTACTTTTTGAAATTCGTGCCGTTAAGCACGGGAATGCTGTTGATGTTAGCAGAAATCGATGTTGCTACAAACAAGAACAAAAGCTCACAATTAGTAACAACTCATATATATATGAATCAAAACAAAACTGTACACATATATACATGCATGTGGGCCCATAACAAGATACCTAGCACAACATTAATACTTAATCTTTGGACATAAATATCAACTTGTAAGTGGTATCTCAAACATAGTTCATGAATATTGACAACCCAACCTGCCAAATAATGTGCCTTTCTTTGGACCGACACATTATTCGCATGGCAACCTTTATTTGTCACATATTCACAACTATTTTAATCTATTAACAATGCAAAAATAACCTTCCTTTGGGCCGATTATTTTCACATATTAACAACATACTTACATGTCTTAAAATAAATAAATTTACATATCAGAGATTGCTTTGGCAACATAATACTTCAATTTATTCATCTAAAAAACAGTAAACATAAAATTCGGAACAAAATCTTTAAAAAAAAAAAAGTTGTCCTTTACCTTGACCGGCGCCATGGTGCCAGCCCTTGGCGCCGCGACGCCAGCAATCTGCCCGAGGGACAAATTGCTGGTGCTGCAGCGCCAATTCTCTGGATTTTGGGACTGACTGTAGAGGTCCTCTACAATGAATACCAAAATAATATACTTGAATTGGCAAGCTATCATGACAATAAAAAAAAATTTATACAATTTCCACTTTACTATACATTCTGTGCATGTCCAAAATATCAAGCTTCCACAATTGCAATCTTTATAAAAAAAATGCATACAATATAAAATGAATTTTCTCATAATATGCATGTATACTAACAGCGAATCTTGTAGCACAATTGTGAGCGTCTTAATATTGGCTTCGCATAGTGTAACACGGATAAAAGATATTACAGAGAGATTGAATTACCCAACGAAAAGAAAGAATATTATGACACAAATTGAAAATGAGAAAGGAAACTCATATTGGAAAGTCGTAGTCATAATGACACCTTTATATGGGTTTGAAGCCCCTCTTCCTTCTCACCATACCTTAAAGCAAACTGATACTATTCATCCCACAAAGCAAACACCTAGTTCTGTCATCAAAACCAAAATCGTCCCAGCAACATATGCTGCCCACTTTTGGGATAGATTTATGGCAATATTTTTTTTTTATTTAAAACAAATTTCTGCCCTAAACACGCTTTATGGGAGAAAATTCAAGGAACTTAATTTTAATATGAATCTCAACAATTTAACATGTCTGGCTCTGATACCACTTGTTAGATTTTAATCTTGATACTAATACACATAATCATCAACAATACAACAAAGATCTCATGTTTAAACTTATCAAGAATTCATATTTATATATATTGAGAAGATGTGTTAGAAACAAACCGGAATCCATTGCAAGCAAGCCTCCTTGGGTTGATCTTCTAAGACTACAGGGAGAACCACATTTGGTATGGGAACCAATCAACTGAAAGATAGTAGGGAGGGAGAAAAACTGTCTGTTTCAACAAAATTTAACACACACTAAACACCCTCCCCTGATGTCTATTTATATCCCTGTGCCTTAGGGACCATAACCCTAGTAGTTACCTCACACATGTGCATTGGGTCTTTGGCCCATTAACAAAGACCCATACCACATCGGGCTTCTACACATAAGGTGGCCCATACTAAAGAACCTTGATACTTTGTAAACCCATAAAACTTATATCACTTAATTGGGTCCTTTATTAGATAACGGGTCTACATGTACAACGTTATAACATATCTGAACCCAAAATTCCAACACTTTTTGCTTCGGAGTTCAAACCTTATGGTGACTACGAATACACTTAAAAAGCTCAATCACTTTTTGATCATGTTAATGGCTAGGTGCCCTTCCCAGTCATGTCACTCAATGACTAGGGCTTTCAAATCAGTATCCTCACATTTTTAAGGGAAAAATATTGAATGTACGTAGGACTAGATGCTGTTCAAAGTATCCTAACAGAAGAAAATAAAAAAATAGTGACTAAACAAATCTCAGGGTTCGATTTGCCATGAAAATCCTCATGGTTTAATACTAAACTGGGTGAGATATGTAATTAAGATTAAAGGTTGTGTTGGGTTCCACTTTTATGATATGTGGGCATATAGAAACATTAGAGTCTCTTAAATGGATGTCTTTGGCTGATATTGGATGTTGATGAGGAAAGTTTCATATTGTGGGACTAAATGAAGAATCATTTACGAGAATTTAGGTATTGATATTGAGACTTGAAAAGAAGTAAGGAACGATTTCTCACAGATATGACAGTATAGCAATTGATGCTGTAAAATTGGAAGCTGTTAGAGGGCTTGTGCCATGTTCTAATTTGTTTTGTTTGGTTCTTGGTATGCAAAATCAGCAATCTTAGATCCTAGCTTAGTTCTAATTTGCATCTTATTTTCAATCAGCATTGAGATTACTTGTTTAAAATAAGCCAATTGATCCAAATTAATTCAATATATTGGATATAGTTTTGATGATTTCCAATGCATTGTTGCATACACAAGTACCATGATAATAAAATTAGCAAGCTGAGAGGTGCCAGCCGGCAACTAGTATTAAGTATAGTCAATTAAGAGAAATTGTTTAACATTTAAAAGAAACATGGATTAGTGATCTTTGTCATCATCGTTAGCTTAATTTTACAATCGGTTAAAGGTGTTTCCATTAACATGGAACTTTTCTCCAGTGACCAAGTAAAGGAGCATTATTAGATTTGAACCAACAAATCTGAATATGGCTACGGGAATGAGTTGAAATAGGAAAAAAAAAATCCAATTTGATATTCAAATTTAATGGCTTGAACTGACTATCATATATATTATGCTTTTAGCCAGCATTGCAAACTGACAAATATGCATAGTTTATAAAAGCATAGGATTGCATAGTCATCTCCACAGTTCATCTTTTGAAACAGAAATAGTAGACTGTTTCTCTCTTCCTAATTCTTGAAAAAAAAACAATGAGGATTATGTGTTGGTATCATGTCCTCTACCTTGTATTTATTTTCTTCCATTATCAAGTTGATTGTTCCTCGTTTTTCTCTACCTCTCCTCCAAATTCAGCAAAATTATGTTATGTTTCACAGAGCATCGCCTTGCTCAAGTTCAAGAGAACATTTTCAGTTAATAGATATTATTCTTCTGGATGTGATACTTCTTATCCCAAAACAGACGCTTGGAACGAGAGCACTGATTGTTGTTCATGGGATGGCGTCACATGTGATAGGGTGACAAGTCACGTGATTGGTCTTGACCTCAGTTGCAGTTGGCTTGGTGGCACTTTCCATGCCAACAACAGTCCTTTCCTCTTTACTCACCTCCAGTGGCTTAACCTCGCTCACAATCGATTCAGTGGCTCCGAAGTTACCTCATTTGAGTTTGGTCAGTTTATGAGTTTGTCCCATCTTAACGTCTCATCTTCAGGATTTTCTGGTATAGTTCCATCGAAAATCTCTCACATGTCCAAATTGGTCTTACTTGATCTCTCTGGTAATTATCTATTGATGCTTGACCAACACACTTTTAACATGCTTGCACATAACCTAACAAAATTAGGTAATCTTATTTTAAACTTTGTGGATATGTCGTCAATTGTACCTTCTTCCTTGGTAAACTTGTCTTCTACTCTAACATCTCTCAGTCTCAGTGATACTGAACTGCAAGGGAACCTCCCATATTATGTTCTCCGGTTTCCATACCTCCAAGATCTCGTTTTATGTAGGAACCTTAATCTTAGAGATTTTCTCCCAAATTCAAACTGGACCAGTCCTCTTAAGTTGTTGGATCTCTCTTACACAAGCTTCTCAGGAGACTTACCTGATTCAGTACTAGATCTAAAACTTCTTAAGAAATTCAAACTTAATTATTGCAATTTCAGTAGGTCAATTCCAACATCACTTGCATACCTCAACAACTCACTCACTTAGATTTATCTCTTAATAGTTTTGCAGGGCAGATTCCAAATGCATTTGGTAACCTCAACAAACTCACTTTTCTGGATCTTTCTTAGAACAATTTCAGTGGTCCTTTGCCTGAATCAGCATTCACATTGTCACACATTTCTCATTTAGGCTTTTCATACAATCAACTGGTAGGTCACCTACCTTATCAAGTAAGTGGGCTCTCAAATCTGAGTGAACTCAACTTGTCTCATAACTTACTTGATGGTAGAGTACCATCTTGGTTGTTTGCTCTACCAGCTTTGCAAAAGTTAGATCTTAGTGATAACAAACTTAGTGGTCCAATAGACGAGTTCCATAAGCCTAATTCCGTGATAATACTTGCTTTGCAGAACAATAATATACATGCACGATCCCAAATTCTGTTTTTGAACTTGTGAACCTCAGAGTCCTTCAACTTTCATCCAACAGCTTGAGTGGCACTGTGGATTCTAACTCGTTCTCAAAGCTTACAGGTTTCAAGAGGGTTGATTTTTCATATAATAGCCTACTTTCATTGAGTAATAACAGTAATGGTGTTAAATTCACCTTGCTTGAGCTGCAGTCCTTTTTATTCTCTTCATGCAACATAAGAGAATTCCCGAATTTCTTAAGAAACTTAAGAAGTTTGAAAGAACTTGACATTTCCAAGAACAAAATTCATGGCCAGATTTCGAAATGGGAGTCAGAAGGGTGGCAGCAATTGCATTTTCTGAACATTTCTTACAACTTCCTGACAAGTGTGGAGCAACTTCCTGGGAAGAATTTAGACGTGATTGATCTTCGTTTCAACATGATTGGAGGGTCTCTTCCACTCCCACCCCCTTCCACTCGGGTTTTCTTGATCTCAAACAATAAGTTAACGGGAGAAATGTTAAGAAAAATAGCAAGATTCGAACAATGCGCACACACAAAGAATTGACACAGAGATTTAACGAGGTTCAACAATGTGCCTACTCCTCGGACCCACACCCAAAGTATTTTACTATTTGGCAAAAGCCCAGAGAAAAAACTAGAGCAGTGCTCCGTTACAAGTAAACCACACACTTGGTTTTGTACAAGACACTTATACCTCACAATATTTTCTCTCTGCATAGAACCCAAGGTCCTAATGCCAATTTATAGGCTTAGAAACAATTGTGCATTAATGAGAGTTGTTGCTGCATTTACAACTCGGCTGCAGCTACTTCACATTGCATTAATAAGAGTTGTTGTTGCATTTACAACTTCTTATTAAAGGCTGCAACTCAACATTAATGAGAGTTGGATTTCAATTAATAAGCACATGGCTTCTTTCTCCACCTTTAACAGCTCACCATTAATGATGCACATGGCTTGGAGACCTTTAATAATTCACCATTAATGATGCACATGGCATGCTGTCCTTATTGTCCCCACTTTTAACAATCTCCCACTTAGAGACAATTTGCTATTTGTAATGAAATTCCAACATAATCAACCTAGGTGTGAGTCTTCTCCCGCTTCTTCAAGCATGAAGACCGATCGAAGCTGAACATCCTTTCAGCTTCTCAATCGTAACAATCTTGGTTAACATGTCTGCAGGATTCTTACTGGTGTGAATCTTTTCCAGTGTAATAACCTTTTCTTCTAAGAGCCCCCATATGAAATGGTACCTGATGTCGATGTGCTTTGTCCTGGCATGAAATGCATAATTTTTTGCCAAATGAATTGCACTCTGACTGTCACTGTAAATCTTACAGTCCTTCTGCTCTTTGCTTAATTCTCTGAGTAGACTTTGTAGCTACACAATTTCCTTACATGCATCTGTCGCTGCCACGTACTCTGCTTCTATAGTCGAGAGAGTTACGATCTTCTGTAATTTCGAGACCCAACTCACTGCTGCATTGCCCAGTGTAAAGACATACCCTGTAGTACTCTTTCTGCCATCTAGGTCTCCTGCCATGTCAGAATCAACATAACCATTCAAACTGATCTCTGATCCATAATAGCACAGCCTTCTAATGCTCATTGCCTGGATTATTCATGAATCTGCTCACGACTCCCACTGCTTGTGCAATATCTGGTTTGGTACAGACCATAGCATACATGAGGCTACCAATTGCTGAGGCATATGGTACTTTTGACATGTATCATGTTCTTTGACTGTCGTCGCACCTTGCCCTTTTGAAAGTGCGAAGTGACTTGCTAGTGGAGTGCTCACCGATTTAGCCCAATCCATGTTGAACCTTTTTAGTACCTTTTCGATGTACTGTTTCTGAGATAGCCACAATCTCCGATTCTTTCTGTCTCTGCTGATCCGCATACCAAGGATTTGTTTAGCCATACCCAAATCCTTCGTAGAAAACTCTTTGGAGAGTTGTTCCTTCAACATTGTTATTTCCATCATGCTTGATCCTGCAATAAGCATATCATCCACATACAATAGAAGAATGATGTAGGAATTATTAAACTTCTTGAAATAACAACAGTGGTCAGCGTTACATCTTGTATACCCATTTTCAGACATGAATTTATCAAACCTGATATACCACTTTCTAGGTGCTTGTTTTAACCCATACAAGCTTTTCTTGAACTTACACACTAACTCTTCCTTCCCTAGTTCTTCATACCCCTGTGGTTGCTTCATGTAGATATCTTCATTCAGATCACCATGAAGGAAGGTGGTTTTCACATCTAGCTGTTCTAGATGTAAGTCTTCTACTGCAACAATGCTCAATACAGATCTGATGGTACACAACTTTACAACAGGAGAGAAAATCTCAGTATAGTCGATACCTACCTTCTGTTGAAATCCCTTGACTACCAACCTGGCCTTGTATCGCTTAGTTTCATCGTGTTCTTCTTTCAACTTGTAAACCCACTTGTTACGCAAAGTCTTTTTGCCTTCTGGAAGCTCAGCCAAATCCTATGTCTGATTTGTTATCAGGGAGTCCATTTTTTCATTCATTCCAGCCTCCCACTTGAGCTTATCCTCAATCTGCATTGCTTCTTCAAAACATTCTGGTTCACCATTGTTAGTTAAAAGCAAATAATTTAGAGATGTTAAATAACAAGTCAGGAGTTGACCTTTGTTAACTCTTTCTGATCTCCTCAATTCTTGAGGGGGAACTTGGGGAACAGGAGTGTGAGATTCTATATTCTCATCTCTGGGTTGTAACACTCATTTTGTAGAAATTTCCTCAAGTTCTACAAACTCTTTCTTTTCTGTTTCCCCTTCCACCTTTTTCATCATGTCCTTATATAGAACATTCTCGTTAAACACTATATCTCTACTTCTGAAGACTTTTCGGTTTTCTAGATCCCAAAACCGATAGCCAAACTCATTAATGCTATATCCAACAAAGACACACTTTTTGGATTTTGGATCCAGCTTAGACCTTTCATCTGAGTTTATATGGACATAAGAGGTGCAACCATATATTCTTAAGTGTGATAGGTTTACCTCTTTTCCTGTCCATGCTTCTTCTGGAAGTCCAAACTCAAGTGCAACAGATGGTCCTCTGTTGATCAGGTAGACTGATGTGTTCACCGCTTCTGCCCAGAACTGTTTGGGTAATCCAGCATTAATCCTCATGCTTCTAGCACGTTCGTTAATGGTTCGGTTCATGCGTTCTGCCACTCCATTTTGCTGCGGTGTTTTAGGAATTGTCTTCTGTCTCTTGACACCATTGAGAGCACAGTATTCCTCAAATTCATCGCTGCAATATTCTCCACCATTTTCTGACCTCAGACACTTTAGCTTCCAACCTGTTTCAGTCTCAACCATAGTTTTCCACTTTTTGAAGACATCAAATACATCATATTTATGCTTCAAAAAATACACCCATAACTTCCTAGTGGCATCATCAATAAAAATAACATAGTATTGAGACCTATTAAGAGATGGTACCTTGGTTGGTCCCCACATGTCTGTATAGACCAATTCCAACTTTTCAAGCTTTGGTTTTCTGCCCGTCTTAGAAAAACTCACATTTTTTCTGCTTTCCATAGAGACATTCTTCACAGAAGCTCAGGTCTAGATGTTTAAAATGTGGAATCTTCCCTTTTGATAGCATGACCTTCATACCTTTCTCACTCATGTGCCCAAGTTTGCGGTGCCAGGTGTCTGCGCTCGAATTTATTGATGCAGCTGTTAGAACACTATTTGTTTCACTCGTCACATAGAGAGTGCCTTATTTCTTTCCGTGAGCTATCACCATAGCCCCTTTCGACACCTTCTGTGAATCACTTGTGAAATTGGTTCTGCATCCTGAATCTGACAGTTGGCCTAGTGATATCAAATTCCGTGTGAGATTCGGAACATGTCGCACGTCCTTCAAATGTAGGGTAGTCCCATTCATCAGGTTTATATGTACATCTCCTCTTCCAGTTATGTTGCATGGTTCATCATCTCCGAGATACACTTTCCCAAAATCACCCTGCACATAATTTTGGAGTATCTTCTTCTGACAGGTAGCATGAAAAGATACACCAGAATCTATCACCCACAAATCATTATGAACACCAACAGAAATGATCAAAGCATCAGAATCTTTATCAGAAAGATTAATAGAATTTTTACTTTCGTGATTATCATTCTGCTTTGGTGCTTTGCAATCTCTCATCAAATGTCCTTTCTTTTCACAGTTCCAATAACCTCCACTTTTTGATTTTGGTCATCTTGATTTACTCTTCCTAAATTTAGAACTTCCATGGTTCTGGTTTCCTCTATTTGAAGATCTTCCTCTTTCTTCTACGCTCAAAGCGTTCCCAGACGTTTCTGCAGATCCTGAAGATCTTCTGCGCAATTCTTCGCTTAGAAGAACTCCCACAACGTCATTGAACTTTAGCTTTCCAGAGCCAGAAGAGTTACTAACAGCCATTACCAGACTATCCCAGCTATCTGGTAATGTTGACAAAGTTAGCAGTGCTCTAACTTCGTCATCGAAGCTGATCCCAACGGATTCCAACTGACTTGTCAGTGTGTTGAAACCGTTCAAGAGTTCAGCGATGCTACCGTCGTCTTCCATCTTCATATTGAAGAGTCTTTTCATCAAGAATACTTTATTTGAGGCTGATGGCTTCTCGTACATTTTGGATAGAGCCGTCATTAAATCTGCAGTGGTTTTCTCCTTCGAGATGTTAAGCGCGACAGTTGCAGTGAGAGAGAGTCTGATCGTGCCAAGAGCCTTCCTGTCCAACACCTCCCACTGTTCATCTATCATTTCCTGTGGTTTCTTTATTTTGCCGCCAAGAGGAAGATAGAGGTCTTTCTGGTAAAGATAATCCTCTATTTGCATCTTCCACAACTGAAGTTTGCTCTATTGAACTTCTCGATCCTTGCTTTACTTTCTTACGCCATTACTCCCACTCGAATATGGCTTTCTCTGGATCTCTTCTGACAATTCCTGCGAACCTCTGTGTATTAGAACACCGTTGCCGATGAATTGGTACCATAGACAAAATTTCACTATTCACGTGAACAGTAACCTCGCAAAAAAAAAGACAAAAATTTATCACCAAACGCTCTGATACAAATTGTTAAGAAAAATAGCAAGATTCGAACAATGCGCACACACAAAGAATTGACACAGAGATTTAACGAGGTTTAGCAATGTGCCTACTTCTTGGACCCACACCAAAAGTGTTTTACTATTTGGCAAAAGTCCAGAGAAAAAACCAGAGCAGTGCTCTGTTACAAGTAAACCACGCACTTAGTTTTATACAAAACACTTATACCTCAGAATATTTTCTCTCTACATAGAACCCAAGGTCCTAATGCCAATTTATAGGCTTAGAAACAATTATGCATTAATGAAAGTTGTTGCTGCATTTACAACTCGGCTGCAGCTACTTCACATTGCATTAATAAAAGTTGTTGTTGCATTTACAACTTCTTATTAAAGACTGCAGCTCAACATTAATGAGAGTTGGATTTCAATTAATAAGCACATGGCTTCTTTCTCCACCTTTAACAGCTTACCATTAATGATGCACATGGCTTGGGGATCTTTAATAATTCACCATTAATGATGCACATGACGTGCTATCCTTATTGTCTCCACTTTTAACAAGAAATCCCTATTTCAGTTTGCAAGTTGAGTTCAATAGAAATTTTCGACTTGTCTAAGAATATCTTGAGTGGGTCAATTCCGGGATGTCTTGGAAACGTTAGCTTTGTTTTTTCGGTCCTCGATCTGCACAAAAATCAATTCCATGGTTGCATTTGCATGACATTCAAGAAGGGAATCACATTGAGAAACCTTAATCTTAATGGAAATCTATTGGAAGGACCATTGCCACAAGCTCTAGTTAATTGCAGCTATTTGGAAGTTCTTGATGTACGGAACAACAGAATAAAAGACACATTTCCCAATTGGTTGGGAACGCTTCCAGAGTTGCAAATTCTTGTCCTACGATCAAATAGATTCTATGACCCCATAAGAAATCCCAAAATCATATTTCATTTCCCTAAATTGCGAATCACAGACTTGTCTCACAATGAGTTTTCAGGGATTTTGCCAACAAAATTCTTTGAAAGTATGAAGGCTATGATGAGTGAAAAGGAAAATAAAGTCGAAATGGGACATTATATGGGGCAGATATATTATCAAGACTCTGTAACTGTAAGGATGAAAGGATTGGAGATTGAAATTGTGAAAATATTAAACATTTTCACAACAATTGATATCTCAAACAACCACTTCAATGGAAAGATTCCTCAAGTAGTTGGAAATCTTAGCTCACTTATAGTGCTCAATTTCTCCCACAACAGCCTAACAGGTAATATCTCTTCATCAATGGGGAATTTGAGAGCACTTGAATCATTAGATTTGTATTCGAATAAGCTTGTTGGAAGAATTCCTTCACAGTTGACAGATCTGACATTTCTTGCAGTACTTAACCTCTCGCAAAATCAACTTGTGGGACCTATCCCTCCAGGCAGACAGTTTGAGACATTCGAAAAAGATTCATTCAGAGAAAACTCGGGATTGTGTGGATACCATTGTCAGAAAGATGCAGAACTGATGAGGCATGGCAGCCGCCGCCATCATCGTCAGTCTATGAAGAAGATGATTCTACGAGAGGATTTGAGTGGAAAATTGCAATGATGGGTTATGGATGTGGCCTGGTGTTTGGAATGTCTATGGGATACTTTGTATTTGCAACAGGAAAGCCATGGTGGTTCGTAAGGATGATTGAAAAAGAACTATATAAGAGGGTTAGAAGAGCAAGTCAAAGAAGGAGTGGAAGAAGGAATCGGAAAATTTGAGTGTTTGTAATTTTGAGCTAGTTTCCTATGTCTTGTATCTTAAATCAAAATTGCAAATAATTACTTCTAGCGTAGGAGTTCAAATCTTATGGTGAGTAAAAATACACAAAAAGTTGATTCAATTTCCAAGACATACTCTAACAATGAATGCGCATTTGATTGATATGCCACTTTAGCCTAATTCTAAGAAACATTTATCTGCAGGACAATAAGATATATGGTCCCATCTCAAATTGGGTTTTCGAACTTGTGAACCTTACTGTCATCGATCTTCAATCAAATAACATGAAACAATGCTGTGGTCCAATAAGATATATGGTCCAAACTCAAATTGTTATCATCTGGTGTTGCTATGAGAAGAATTACATCTAACAACAGAATGACAGAGTTTCATCTTAGTGGCTTTTAGACCTAAGAATTAACAGTCTTACTCATCCCATTTATGAAATCATGACTACCTAAACCTTGAAACTTCCTACGATTCATATAAAAATAAACAGGCTTTGTTGGGTTCCATTTTTATGATATATGCATGTTTTAGGGCAAGGACTGCACAGATGGAAAGACCACCTGAAGAGATTTGCTGTTGCCTGTTATGTTGGCCTGCGTTTCTCTTTTGGTAGTCTTTCTTTTATCTTTTTCTGGACAACTAGAAACTTCTTAAACCAGTTCTGAAAATTGTTTAAAATAAGCCAAATGATCCGAATTCAAAATTATTTTTATTTGGATTTAGTTTGGATTGTTGTGATCACTTAGACTATTCAACTGTCATAACTCCTTGGCCAGCTAAAAATTACTTGAAAGAAAGGATTAGTTTATATGGCACTGTTAGACATATGTCTTAATCATTTGTTGCATCATTAGCTTGATTTGACAATTGGCTAGAGGTGTCTACATTAACATGGGACTTTAAGGAAATCTTCAATTCCACTGACAATTGGTCATGTATTTATATTATTTATCCTTTAGTTTTTTTTTTTTTTTTTGGATTTTCAGTTTCTTAACCAGATCATGTGAAGCAAGAAATCCTAAAAATATGGTTACAGGAATGAGTCCAAACTAAGTCCTATAGTTAAGCTGTTAGCCGGCAATGTGCACTGATAGAAATGGATAAATAGTTTACAAAAGCATAGGATTGCTTAGTTGCAGTTGGCTTCTTGGAAAATTCCCTGCCAACAGCAGTCTTTTCCACCTCCAGTGGCTTAACCTCCCTCACAATCATCTCAATGGCTCCTCAAATACTACCTCATTTGAGTTTGGTCGGTTTGCAAGTATGACTCATCTTAGGCTGTCCAATTCAGGATTTTCTGGAGTAGTCTCATCTGAAATCTCTCACGTCTTCAGAATTTGTTTTACTTGATCTCTCTGATAATAATTTATTTGTTGATGAACAGACTTTTGACATGCTTGCACATAACCTAACAAAATTACGTGATCTTAGTTTCGACTATATGGGTATGTCATCAGTTGTTCCTTCTTCCTTGGCAAACCTATCTTCTAGTCATCTAACATCTCTTTTAATCCCTCTTTAAGAGGGTTCCCAAATGGCACCTAAGTAGGTTCTCAAAAGATCACCTACTTGATGGTAGAGTACCATATTGGTTGTTTACTCTACCAGCTTTGCAATATTTTGACCTTACATTGATAATGTTCATTTTTATAATGCTAATGTTCCTACTGAATTAAAAAACCTGAAAATCTCACCAGTTTTATAAGCAGAACTTCAGCTAACTGGCTGTCTAGTAATCGTTTAGTCACATAACTAAATATAAAACGAACCTGTTTTCTTTCCTTTTCAGTAGATTATTATATCATTGAATTTCTTTTCTTAAACATTTGTAATCATAAAGACTTGTTCAGTGCCGTAAATGCGATTTCAACTTGTTCCAGCTAAAAGTTGGAGTACTTTATACTTAATTAGTACGACGTTACAAAGACTAATGGACTAAAAAGATTATAAAAGTTGGATTAGTCTCAGTTTATAAGGCACCGTTAGTGATCTTTGGCTTAATCATTTGTTGTCATCAATAGCTTAACTTCAGAATTGGTTAGAGGTGTCTTTTAAGGAAATCTCGGATAACCAAGTCAAAGGAACTTGTGCTGTTAGCCGGCAATGATGTGCACTGACAGAGATATGCACAGGGTTCCTTAGAGTGCATTCACACTTTTACTTTAAATACTCAACTCCACAATTCATCTCTTCATAACAGCCATACTAGACTGTATTTTCATTTTTCTCTAAATTCTTGAAGAAAAATGGAGTGGTATGTTGTCCTTTCCCTTGTATCTATTTTCTTGCATTCTCAAGTTGATTGCTCATCGTTTTACTCTTCCACTTCTCCTGATTCTGCACATTTGTGCTCTCCAAACCAGAGGGATGCCTTAATCAACTTCAAGAATGCATTTTCTATCGTTCACTCTTCTCTCGTCGGATGTTATAACTCTTATCCTAAGACAAACTCTTAGGAAGAGACTGCAGATTGCTGCTCATGGGATGGAGTCACGTGTGATAGGGTGACAGGTCATGTGATTGGTCTTGACCTCAGATGCAGTTGGCTTCATGGCACATTCCCTCATAACAGCAGTCTTTTCCTCTAAACTGATCTCCAGCGGCTTAACCTCGTCTATAATGATTTCAGTTCCTCTCTAATCTCCTCAAATTTTTGTCAGTTTACGAGTTTGTCCCATCTCAACCTTTCATATTCATTACTTTCTGGCATGGTCCCATTTGAATCCTCTCACATGTCCAAATTGGTGTCACTTGATCTCTCTGTTAATGGAATATCTCTTGATCAACACACTTTTAAAATGCTTGCACATAACTTCACAAAATTACAAGATACTAATTTCGACTTTGTAAATATGCAGTTAATTGTACCTTCTTCCTTGGTAAACCTCTCTTCTACTCTAACATCTATGATTCTCAGTGGTACTAAACAACTAGGGAAGCTCCCAGATGAATTTTTCCGCTTTCCATACCTCCAAGATCTTGTTTTAAGTGAAAACCAAAATCTCGGTGGTTCTCTCCCAAAGTCAAACTGGAGCAATCCTCTTAGGTTGTTGGATCTCTCTTACACAAGTTTCTATGGAGAATTATCTGATTTAATAGGAAATCTAAAATTTCTCGAGGAATTAGAACTTTATAATTGCAATTTCGGTGGATCAACACCAACATCAGTTGGAAACCTTACACAACTCACTCACATAGATTTATGTTATAACAGTTGGTTTTGGTAACTTCAATCAACTCACCTTTTTGGATCTTTCGGATAACAATTTCACTGGCCCTTTGCCCGCATCAGCATTCAACTTGACACAGATTTCTCGATTAGACTTTTCATATAATCAACCAGAAGGTCACATTTCTTATCAAGCAAGTGGGCTCAAATTGAGTGCACTCGTCTTAAATGGTAACTTACTCAGTGGCAGAGTACCATCTTGGTTGTTCGCTCTGCCATCTTTGGTATATTTGAACCTTAGGGATAACAAACTTACTGCTCGATTGGACCACTTCAAGAAGCCTAATTTAATTGAATATATTTATTTATTTGCAAAATAATAAGATACATGGTCCAATTCCGAATTCCGTTTTTGAACTTGGCAACCTTGTTCACCTTGTTATTTCATCAAATAACTTGAGTGGGACTGTTGATTTTAACATGTTCTCCAAACTCATAGAGCCCAGAAAGACTGATCTTTCATATAATAGCCTTTTATCCTTGAGTAGCAGCAGCAATGATGTAAATTTTACCTTGCCTAAACTTTGGTAATTTTTTTTCTCCTCTAGCAACATCAGGGAATTCCCTAGTTTCTTAAGAAACTTGGGAAGTTTGAACACACTTGATCTTTCCAATAACAAAATCCATGGTCAAATTTTCAAATGGGAGTCAGAAGGGTGGCAGCAATTGACTTTTCTAGACCTTTCTTACAACTTTCTTACTGGTGTGGAGCAACTTCCTGGGAAGAATTTACAGTTTGTTGACCTTCGTTACAACATTATTGGATCTCTACCAGTTCCACCACCTTCCATATGGTTTTTCTTCGTTTCAGATAATAAATTAACTGGAAAAATCCCTTCATCAATCTGTAAATTGAGTTTGCTGAGAGTTTTTGACTTGTCGAACAACAACTTTAATGGATTAATTCCAAACTGTCTTGGAAACATTAGCAGTGAACTTTCAGTCATTGATCTGCACATGAATAAGTTCCATGGTAGCATCCCCCTTAAATTCATGAAGGGAAATAAATTGAGGAACTTAACCTGAACGGCAATCTATTGGAAGGGCCATTACCACAACCTTTGGTTAATTGCAGCTACTTGGAAGTTCTTGATGCTGGGAACAACAGAAAAAAAAATGCATTTCCATATTGGTTGGGCAGTCTTCCAGAGTTGCAAATTCTTGTGTTGCACTCAAATAGATTCATGGTCCTACAAGAAATCCCGAAGGTATGTTTCCCTTCGCCAAATTGCGAATCATAGAGTTGTCCGACAATGATTTTGTGGAATTTTGCCAACAGGATTCTTGGAAAGTTTGAAAGCTATGATGAATGATGATAAAATAAAGTTGACAGGGAATACATGGGGAAGCGCTACTATAGAGTTCTGTGATTGTAAGATGGAAAGGAGAGGAGAGGGAAATGGTGAGAATTTTCACAACAATTGATTTCTCAAACAATCACTTCAATAGACAAATTCCTGAAGTCGCTGGAATGTTTACTTCACTTCTAGTGTTCAATTTCTCCCACAACATCGCAACAAGTAATATCCCTTCACCATTAGGGAATTTGAGAGAACTTGAATATTAGACCTGTCTGGGAACAAGTTTGTTGTAAGAATTCCTGCACAGTTGACAGATCTGACATTCCTTGAAGTATTAAATCTCTCGCAAAATCAACTTGTGAGACCCATCTCTCAAGGCAAACAGTTCGACACTTTCAAAATGATTCCTACAGTGGAAACTTGAGATTGTGTGGATACCCATTAACAGATAAATGTGGCACTGATCAGCAACCACCATCAATAGTCTCTGAAGAAGATAATTCTGTAGGAGGATTTGATTGGAAATTTGCAATGATGGGTTATGGATGTGGCCTGGTGTTTGGAGTTTTTATGGGATATATGGTATTTGGAACAGGAAAACGATGGTGGTTTGTAAGGATGATAAAAAGAGAACGATATTTAGAAGAGCAAGTCAAAGAAGGGGTGGAAGAAGAAATCGGCAAACGTGATCGATCTTCCTGGTTATGAATACTTCTTTATGATGCATATAAAAAATGTTTTATTTTTGAAAGGATATATATAGCATGTCATGTGAATTTGTTAAAAAGTTTGTAATTCAGAAATGTATATTATTGCTTTGTGCTTAGGAGTTCAAATCTATATGGTGACCAGGAATACACACAAAAAGCTATTTTACTTTACCTTTTTCAATTAGAAATATGACGAACTAAGTTTGATCATGTTAGTGGTTAATGCTTTCAAATCTAAGCAGATCGAGCTTGTTGTGAAAAATGCCAATAGAGATGATAATTGCCAACCGCAATCACGATATTGTAAAATTAAATGAGCAATCAAAACACCAACAAAAAACAAGCACACCAAAGACAAGATATTTACGTGGTTCGGTATAAGCCTACTCCACAGACACACACCAAAGAATAGTCCACGATGAAACTGAGAGATTACAATAGTGTTTGAAATACCTAAAGCACTCAAACTCAATCCTCAAATACACCCAGCATTCACTGCTAAATAATTGAGAATACGAGTCACACGCACTATAGCTCTTACCAATCTCTCACAGGCTCACACTTGTTTTTTTCTCTACATCTCACCATAACAATTACACTAATTGCTCACTACCAGACACTTGCTCTTGCAAAGACTACACTTGCTCTTGCAAGATTACACTTGCTGACCCCGAACATGTAGCTCCTCCACTAAAAGGAACATCACACTTAACACCTCTGAACTACATGTTTGCTATACTCTTTCAGACCACCTATCTTGCGCTTCATTTGCCTATTCTATTTATAGGAGATCAGAAGAAGTCCAGCCAAAACATTGCCATGTTTTGGGCTAGTAATGGCCCCCACCACAAGTGCACCACCCGACCAAAACATTTGCCATGTTTTGGGTTAGTGGTGGCCCCCACCATGAAAACTTTAACATAACAATATCTACCTTGGCGAGTATTTGAAAAACAAGTACCTCCATAATTTCTCTTCATATTGCCCCGTAGAACCCTCAGACACTACAGAAACTAATCAAGTCCAAAAGATACTTGAACTTGACTTTACTTGCCAATACAACCACCATATCTGTCGGGTTCTCCAACAAAGAGAATTTCTCAATCAGAACCACATTGAATATCAAAACAGTCTCGAGATCATTCAACAAAACATGTCACAACATGTCTATCCTCAAGTCCTCTGTAACTGCCATGAAAGCTGTCTCAGATAAGACAACACATAACTATAGAACATCCCTTCAACCTATGGCACACATCGAGAAGATGAAGATACTAACCATGAATAATCTCTCTCTATTCAGTCTATGAGCAACATTTGGGAGACCCGGATCATCCATTATGTCTCTGCAAAACTGAAGGATAAAAAAATATCACCCTGCCAATGTCTTTGTTCACATGGGCATAAAAGGGTATACTAGGAGGAATATGTATCACAGAACACATCAAGTTCCTCGAAACACCTACACACATGACTTGATCCACATATTCTTCCTCATCCTCCACTTGTGATGACAACTCACAATCATCACGTAACTACTTTTGTGATGCCTCCACCTCTAACAGATCAACCCAATCCGCTAGAATCTGCATCTCACTTGTGCTCCCACTAGCGCCACTCTGAACTTCAACTGAACCACACACTGTCTTATCCAAAGCTTCAATACCAAGCTCCACTTCTGGACTGATTCTGCTATTCTAGATGACTCTTGACCGCTCCTCACACGTAGCATGACAAACACATCAAAGGTAACATCATTTCTCATGAGGATCCGAGATGACCTAGTGCACCAAAGGCTTATTCACCTCGAGGTTGTACCCTAGAAATACACACCTCATCGTTCGCAACTCAAGTTTTCCATCCCTTGTAGGAGCATACGCCGAACAATCAAATATTCTCATCCAAGAATAATCAATAAATGTACCCAACCACAATTCCTTCGGAGTCTTCAACCCAATAGTAATGGATGGAGATCGATCATAGCAAGCATAACTCACAGTTTTAGTCCCAAAGTATTCGATAAAATCGGATTAAGAGATCACACTCCAACCCCAATCCAAAAGTGTGTGGTTGTGCTTCCCAGACAGTGTGATTAAATACAGTATCCTTATAGAAAACACTAATGCAGTACACAAGGCCAAGACCTATACTCAAGTGCTTGATTCTTGTTTATCTCTCAATCAATCTTTTCCACTACATCCATGAACCAAACCCAGCACTCGTCTTTCAAGGTGTAAACCCACACCTCCTTCGAGAAACCATCGACAACCATTAACATACACCACAATCCACCTTTAGATGTAACCCGAGAGGGATACCATAAATCCACATGGATTTGGTCAACCGTGTACTTGGTCCGATGGACCTCTGAGCTAAACAGAACCGAGCATCGAATGCCGACACAAGTCTAGCTTGCTAATCTTTTGGCCACACAATATATCTTGTTGAGTCAGCTCAACCATCCATCGTTCACTCATATGCCCTAGATGCATATGCCACAACTGTGTCACATCTTCCTTCGAATTATCAAATGTCGACACCATAGAAGCATCATTCACTGTTGTAGGTACCACTCTTTTGCGCCTAGGACCCATGCATCTGACTTATTATCCAAGGCCACTCCCCTTAAAGAAGGTGGATGTGGCAAGGGTGCAGATTACGATGAGAAATGGGTGTCTACAACTATGCTTCCCAAGAGATAATAAAGACAATCAACCGTTTTACCCTTTAACATTACAAGTGCCCCCTTAGAGATCTATAATCTTCCACCTTCATCGGTAAACCAGTGGCATTGAGAATCTAGTTCACTCAAGAAAATGAGATTCTTCTTCAATTCTAGAACATGACGAACCTTGAATTTTCTCACAAACCCGTCAAACATCTTGATTCGAATGGTTTCGATCCCAATAATAGGCAACACCCTATTGTCTCCTAGAATCACCGTACTGCTACAAGGCCCATTAGTGGTAAAACACTCTCACTGAGGGCACACATGGAACAAACATCTAGAAGATCCACACATCATTGCCTGATGTGCTAGTTGACACAAAAAAAAAAAAAAATCAACACCATCTTCATCCAAATTGGCACCATCACCATTGTTAGCCACATTAGCGGTCACAAAGTTATCAACTTTGTTACAATCTCCTCCCTTGAGCTTTGAACAATCTTTCTTGAAATGTCCTATCTCATGACACTCATAACACTAAACATGCTTAGCCCACAACTTGGACCTAGACTTCCCTCTAGACTTGCTAGAGCTTATCAAGGCTTGATCTTCATCATCAATCTTCTCTCCGATGTTTCTCAATTCAATAATCACCTTATTGAATTCATCGAGGTGGTATGCAAGAAATTTTCTTTCTGGCATCCTTGAGGTGTACAACTGTTGTTTGAGATACAACTGGTTTGTGAGAGATTTCTTCATGTATAGAGCCTCCAACTTTGTCCATAATTTGGGAGCCGATGTCTCCTCGGAGACTTCTCTCAAGACTTTATCTGAGAGAGATAATTTTATTGGGAATAATGCTTTCTGCATAATGTCTTCCTTCTCTGCTACCATTCCCGACAACTTGTCTACTCTGTTAAGTGCTTTCAATAACCTTTGTTATCCGAGCATAGCTCGCATCTTTAACTTCCACATGCTAAAGTCATTGCTCCTATCAAATTTCACGATCTTATACTTTGGCGTTGATGACATCATGGCTTAATTTTTTTTTGTCTAACACTTAGTGAGAAACTAATTGACATTGAGTCAATAACACAATCACCAATATGGGGTTTGATATCAATTGGCTTTAATACCAATTTGTTGGGGAAAAATGTTACTAGGGATGATAATTGCCAACCATGACCATGAGATTGTAAAATTAAATAAGCAATCAACAAGAAACAAGCACATAGAAGACAAGATTTACGTTGTTCGGCATAAGCCTACTCCACGGATATACATTGGAGAATATTCCACTATGAAACTGAGAGATTACAACAGTGTTTAAAATACCTAAAGTACTCAAACCGATCCCTAAATACACCTAACACTCACTGCTAAATATTTGAGAATACGAGCCACACACTATAGCTCTTACCAATCTCTCACAGACTCACACTTATTTTTCTCTCTATACCTCATCACAGCAATTACACTAATTGTTCATTTTTAGACATTTGCAGACCCCAAACACGTAGCTCCTCCACTAAGAGGAGCATCACACTCAACCCCTCTAAACTACATGTTTTCTCTACTATTTCATAACACCGTTCTTGTTCTTCATTTGCCTCTTCTATTTATACGAGATCAGGAAAAGTTCGGGTAAAGCTTTGCCCTAAAACCCGGCCAAAACATTTGTCATGTTTTGGGCTAGTGGTGGCCCCCACCACGAAGACTTTAACGCAATAAAGCTCTTCTATTTAACAAGTTAGTTAGTGAAAGAGTTCTATCTTAAATATTTACTCTTCCATCTCTGTCCTTTTTAGACGTCAGTAATAACAGTACATGGTCCAGTTTTAAGTTCTTTTGTGTGTAGGAGTAGATGTTGCTCATCGAAAAAGAACTATCTAGATTTGGTGTAGGAGCATTTGATGGAAAATTGATCTGCGAAGATCTAAACACGTGTTTGTTAGAAAAAATCATTCAAAATGATATTAAAGGGTTGTTTGAAAACTTAAAAGGTATTAGTTTAAATCTAAAGGTTGTGATTTAAACAGAAATGTGTGATTTAAATATAAAGTGTGTGATTTAAACAGAAAAGTGTTAAATGTTTTTTTAAGCAAACACGATCTTGTCTGTTAAAAACTAACAGACATAATCGTAAGGCTTTCATTAAATCTAAAAAAATAATGTCTTTCCAACTAGAAAAACATGACTTTTCAAAACCGTTTGAAGAGGTGTTTCTATACTTATAAATACCGCTCACTCCCCACTTCATAATACAATTAATTTTCTTTCTTTCTTTTCTCTAAAAAATTCTGCCATAATATTTCAGTATTTCAAATCAGAATTAAATCGAAAGTTCTTCAGATTTTGCTGTCTGCAGACTTCAAGTTTGCGACTTGGTTGTATCCTAGAAGACTATTTGTATGTAACCCATCGCAAACTTGGTTATATAAGTGGGGATGAATAAAGCCTTAAAGACAGTGTTTACTACATGCCTTTAAGTCTTGATTATCATATTTTGTTCCAGTTTAGAAAAAAATTACAACAATTTTAAGGCTTTATTTCTGTCCAACAAAATAATTCAAGATGATGAATCAAGACTTCGTCAAGCTAGACATATTCAATGGAAATAATTTCAGCCAGTGGCAAGACAAGATTATGTTCTTGCTTACTACGTTAAAAATTTCTTATATAATGGATCCTAATCTGCAACCCATTCCTGATGATCAAGTACCTAAGGAAAGAAAGCAGTCTCAAACAATTGTGATCCAACAACTATAGAAAAAAATAAGAAAAGATAAGAGATCACTTGTACGATCTGTTCACTGACATCAAATCTGTGAAATCAAGGTTTGATTAATTTCCTACAAAACCAAAAGGTACGCTTGAAATTTTTTTCCTACGCACTTGTTTACACAAACATTAAAGTGAAGTTGGTTTGTGATTTTAAAGAGACTAAATTTTAAGTTTGCGTGCATATATAAGAGATGAGGTTTAACCAAGAAAACTTTTGATTGCAACAATAATTTTGAACTGTTGTAAGTGAAGTGGTTAGCAATAAAATTTCATTTGAAAATATAACATATCCTTTAAGATCTTGTTTTATTTGTCATGGTTGTTCTGACACCCTTTACATAAAGGGAAAGATAATTTGCCTTTGTATACAGTAGTATGCAAATTTAATTATTTTGAAAACGAAAGTGGATATGGAATACATTAGAGGATGGCAATAACATGTTAATTCGTTTGGTTTGAGTTGTTAAAGCTGTGAGGTTATTTGGCCTGTATGCATTTAAATTTATAATTTAATATTATTTTGTTGATTAAATTATTTAGTGATACTATAAATTTTTTCTGCATGAGTTGTTATAGTTGTTATAGCTTATTTATGTGCATGAGTTATCAAATAAATTTTGACTTTAAAAATCATGGTTATATATCTGTCTAGTGGGAATAATATAACATCTCGAAATTTATTCGTAAAAAATTAATGTTCAAATGATAGTATCTTGCTTAAGAAGTTATTGTTACGTATAATAAACATGAAATTAATAACTTTCTGCGTTTGTGTGTATGTCTTTAAGACATAATATGAATATGAGTAACGTTGTGTTGAAGTACAATGATAGGGATTGTTTTGGTTTGTGCATAGAAAAATCACATGTGTAAGAAGAATTAATTGTAGATGCACACATGAAAAATGATATTTATAGAAGTGGTGAGTGAGGACACAATATAACCCGAACATTGTGATAACCATGAATGCAATTGCATGAGTGTTATGGTATGTGTATCTTAATGAAGAAGACATGGTGATGTATATGATAATATTGAACAAATGTCCTAATGATGAATCAGAGAGTCCAACCACTTGTTTTAAACAAAGTAAGAGTGTTTGTACTAATAAAAGTGTGGGTGTGGAGTTTTGATATTATCAAAACTAGGCTTCGTTTGTATGATTCAATTCCTCAAGCATATTTGTTTATGGCTACATTTAGTAGTAACTTGTGTATTCAGAAATAATACACACAATAGAAATGTGGAGGTCATTTCGCTGTTTAACAATGAAATAAATAATTTTTTTATTGTTGTTAATGTAAAGATTTTTTTATATATATTTTAAATGTGAGGGTATTAATTATATTATAGAATACCATAAATATATGTAAAAATTTGTTGAAATCTTGAAACTTATATAGTTGATATAAGTGAGTGAAACCAAGAAATACACTTTATGAAAATTAAAGTGAGAAAGCTTAGTGGGGGTTATGCTTTGAGTACTTTATAGTACATTACGAGAATTTACAAGTTTACTAGAATCTTTGGTTACCAAGAAAAAATCATAGATTTGATTTGAATCGGTTGTATCAAGAGGATACACTGATGCCATGGTAATCCAGTTGTATCAAGAGAATACACTGATGTTAGTCGGATGATGAGATTAAGAGATATAAAATACCTAGGAGGAGGTGAAGTTTCTTGGAAGAGCAAGAAACGTATGTCTCACACAATGAAATTCGAATTAATTATCTCGACAACAATTGAGAAAAAAAATTTGAATGGATTAATTAGAAATTTATTGTTGAAAATAAATTTTTTGGCCACATCCTATGCATTTAAAATCCATACTTTGGGATAATTTAGTTTTGTGAGATGTACCTTAAATAGTAAGTCTAGACATATCAGTCTTAGACATGAGTATGTGAGACAATTTATACAAGATGGTATAACTAGAATTATCTATGTAAAGTCAAGTAAGAACTTGACTGATCTACTTATTAAGGCACTCGCAAGAGACCTAGTAAGTAATATATCTAGAGAGATGGGGCTTAAGCCATTTAAAAGTCAGCAGTGATGGCAACCCAATCTAATGCTAGTAGACCACTAGTCCTAGGTTTTAATGGATAATAACAAGTTACCGTGATTGACTATTGACATTGTCACAAAGTTTGCCCATAATTGAGAAAAAACAATATCGTCTTTTACGTTTTAAAGGATGAGTTAAACTCTTAATGAAGTTATAAAATGCGTTCTAGTAATGGAAACGGAAGAGAAACTTCACGTATATGAACGAAGGAGTGGTGCCACTTCTTATAGAGAGTTATGGTTTTCTTTCTTGAGGTTCATGAAACCAGGATATAACACATGGCTATAATAGTGCTAAGTAAAAATAAATTCTCACTGAAATAAGAGAATTGTACATGTGTGGTGGCTCCGGTCGTATCACATAGGAATGTTGGTTTAATCTAAATGATACAATTCATTTCGATATCACTTTGAGTTGTTTACACTAATATAAGGTTTTAAATCGAAAGATACCTGCTTTATGCATATAAGACTCGGAGATATTGTGGCAGTATTTTTCAAAATTGATTTTTCAAAGAAGTGGGGGATTGTTAAAAAAAAAATCATTTAAAATGATATTAAAGGGTTGTTTGAAAATCCAAAAGGTATTAGTTTAAATCTAAAAGTTATGATTTAAACAGAAATGTGTGATTTAAGTCTAAAGGGTGTGATTTAAAGAGAAAGGTGACAGATTTTTATTTGTTTTCTAAACAGACACGATCTTATCCGTTAAAAGCAAACAAACATGATCGTAAGGCTCTCATTCAATATGAAAAAATCTTGCATTTTCAACTGAAAAAACATGACTTTCTATAACCATTTGAAGAGGTACTTCTGCACCTATAAATATTCTGTTATAGTTTAGAAAAATATTATAGAAATGTTTCCATTAACATGTAACTTTCAATGAAAATTTCAATGATGTAAATGCAATGCTTCGATGATTTCGACTTGTTCCACGTAAAAGTTGGACTAATTGACTAAAAAGATTTAAAAAGTTGTCTTAATCATTCTGAATAAGGACTTGACTTGGAGTACGTTTGCATGCCGATATGAGAAAAATGAAGTACTTCATGGAGAACAGGAATTTTTTTCGAGAATTTAATCAAAAAACACATACACAGGGAAATCGAAAATAAGATAATTAAACATAAAGCTGATTGCATACACTAGCTACAAAAGAATACCCAACCTTTAGATGAGTGGAATTTGAGCGTACGGATTATTAGTTAAAGATGTAGTTTTAGTAGAGGAGTAACTAGGTATAAACAACAATGAACGGTGTTGTAATTTCATAGCCTGTGATTTGTGTTTTTCTTCTTCTTGTTTCTTTCTTTTCCTTTCTTCTGGAGCAAAATTTAATTTTAACAGAAAAAGGACGTGTAGATGACTTTAAGCAAGAAATCCAAACAATATGGTTACGGGAATGCGTTAAATTAACATTCAAATTTAATAGCTATGCATTATTTATAGAAATGAACACAGACATATAAGCATATTTTATAAATGCATAGGATTAGTTAGTTTAAATATAAAAGTTGTGATTTAAACAGAAATGTGTGATTTAAATATAAATGATGTGATTTAAACATAAATGTGACAGATTTTTAATTGTTTTTTTAAATAGACACGATTTTATCCGTTAAAAACTAACAGACATGATCGCAAAGCTCTCATTAAATCTGAAAAAAATCTTGTATTTCCAACTGAAAAAAATGACTTTCCAAAATCATTTGAAGAGGTGCTTCTGCACCTATAAATATTCTGTTCCAGTTTATAAAAATGTTTCCATTAATGCGTAACTTTCATGGAAAATTTCAATGACAAAGTAATTAAGGAACTTATGCAAGTACTTTCCAGGAATAATAATGTTTTATTTTTATAATGCAAATGTTCTTATTCAATTAAAAACCTGAAATTTTTCATAAGTTTTGTAAGCAGAACTTCAACTAACAGCTGGCCGTCTAGTAAACGTTCAGTCATATAACAAAATTATAAAATGACCCTGTTTTCTTTCCTTTTCAGTAGATTATTGTATCATTGAATTTCTTTTCCTAAACATTCGTAATCACAAAGACTCGTTCAATGGCGTAAATGCAATGTTTCGATGATTTCGACTTGTTCCACGTAAAAGTTGGACTAATTGACTAAAAAGATTAAAAAAGTTGTCTTAATCATTCTGAATAAGGGCTTGACTTGGAGTACGTTTGCATGCCGATATGAGAAAAATGAAGTACTTCATGGAGAACAGGGATTTTTTTCGAGAATTTAATCAAAAAACACATACACGGAAAACAGAAAATAAGATAATTACAAATAAAACTGACTGTATACACCAACTACAAAAGAATACCCAACATTTAGAGAGTGGAATTTGAGCGTACAGATTATTAGTTAGAGATGTAGTTTTAGTAGAGGAGTAACAGGGTATGAACAACAATGAACGGCGTTGTAATTTCATAGCCTGTGATTTGTGGTTTTTTTCTTGTTTCTTTCTTTTACTCTTCTGGAGCAAAATTTAATTTCAACGGAAAAAGGACGTGCAGATGACTTTAAGCAAAAAATCCAAACAATATGGTTACGGGAATGCATTAAATTAACATTCAAATTTAATAGCTATGTATTATTTATAGTAATTAACACAGACAGATAAGCATATTTTATAAATGCATAGGATTAGTTAGGATAATTGACATATTTTCCCCCTTTAAATAGTCATCTCCGGAATTCATCTTTTTTAACAACCATATTAGACTGTTTCTTTCTCTCCCCAACTCTGAAAAAAATGAGGATAATATGTTTTTCCTTTGTATTTATTTTCCTGCATTTTCAAGTTGATTGTTCCTCGTTTCCCTCTTCGTCTCCTCCTGATTCAGTACAATTGTGTTCTGCAAAACAAAGTATTGCCTTGCTCAAGTTCAAGAAAACCTTTCCAATTGCCAAATTTGGATGTGAAACTTCTTATCCAAAGATAGACTACTGGAACGAGAGCACAGACTGCTGCTTATGGGATGGGGTAACCTGCGATAATGTGACAGGTAATGTCATCGGTCTTGACCTCAGCTGTATTAGTGGGGCTTTCCCTGCTAATAGCAGTCTTTTCCTCCTTACTCACCTCCAGTGGCTCAACCTTCGTTACAATTATTTTGGTTCTTCTCCTATTCCCTCTAAGTTTGGCGAGCTTGTGAATTTGTCCCATCTTAACCTCTCCACTTCAGGATTTTCTGGCATAATCCCATCTGAAATTTCTCACATGTCCAAATTGGTTTCACTTGATCTTTCTTATAATTACATAACCATTGATCAACTCACTTTTAACTTGCTTGCACATAGCCTAACTAAATTACGTGATCTTAGACTTGATGTTGTGGATATGTCCTCAGTTATACCTTCTTCCTTGTTAAACCTTTCTTCTACTATAACATCTCTCAGTCTCAAAAAGACTGGTCTGCCAGGGAACCTTCCCGAAGATGTTTTCCGCTTTCCATACCTCAAATATCTTGTCTTAAGTGAAAATGCTAATCTCAGTGGTTATCTTCCAAAGTCAAACTGGAGTAATCCTTTGAGGTTGTTGGATCTCTCTGGGACAAGTTTTTCAGGAGAATTACCTGATTCTATTGGAAATCTAAAACAATTGCAGGAGTTACAACTTAACCGTTGCAATTTCATTGGGTCAATACCTGTGTCGCTTGCAAATCTCACACAACTCATTTCTTTAGATTTATCTTATAACAATTTACAAGGACAGATTCCAAATATTTTTCTTTGTGTCAACCGACTCACTAATCTGGATCTTTCTCGTAATAGTCTTAGTGGTCAGTTGCCTTCCTCAGCATTCACCTTGACAGGACTTTCTTGGTTAGACTTTTCACATAATCAACTGGCAGGTCAGCTCCCTTATCAAGTAAGTGGTCTTTTAAATCTTACTAAACTCCAACTAAATGATAACTCAATCAGTGGTAGAGTACCGTCTTGGTTGTTCACTCTGCCATCTTTAGAAGGAGTTAACCTCAGTTCTAACAATCTTACTGGTCTTATTGACCACTTCAAGAAGCCTAATTCAATAAGACAAATTTACTTGGAGAACAATAATATTCTTGGTCCAATTCCGGATTCTGTTTTTGAACTTGTGAGCCTCACTAGCCTTCATCTTTCATCAAATAACTTGAGTGGCACTGTTGATTTTGACATGCTCTCGAAGCTCAGAAATCTCGAGACGATTGATCTTTCTCATAATAGCCTACTTTCATTGAGTAGCAGCAACAGTGATGTCAATTTTACCTTGCCTAAGCTTCATACATTTCTATTCTCTTCTTGCAACATAAGGGAATTCCCACATTTTTTAAGAACCTTAGAAAGTTTATATGAACTTGACCTTTCCAATAACAAAATTCGTGGTAGGATTTCCAAGTGGGAGTCAGAAGGGTGGCAGAAATTGTCTTCTCTGGACCTGTCTGATAACCTTTTGACTGGTGTGGAGCATATTCCAGGGAGGAACTTACAGTATATTAACCTTCGTTCCAACTTGATTGAAGGATCACTTTTAATCCCACCACCTTCCACTATGTTTTTCTTGATCTCAAACAATAAATTAACTGGAGAAATCCCTTCCTCAATTTGCAATTTGAGTTCACTTTCAATAATTGACTTGTCAAACAATGACTTGAGTGGGACAATTCCAAGATGTCTTGCAAATGTTAGCTATGCTCTCTCCATCATCGATCTGAACAAGAATCGATTCCATGGTAGCATTCCCAATGCATTCATGTTCGGAAGTAACCTGAGGAATCTTGAGCTTAACGGAAATCTACTGGAAGGGTCATTACCTCAATCATTGGTCAATTGCACCAATCTGCTAGTTCTCGATGTAGGCAACAACAGAATTAATGACAGTTTTCCCTCTTGGTTGGGCACTCTTCCAAAGTTGCAAATTCTTATCCTGCGATCAAATAAATTCCACGGTTCCATTAATAATCCGGCAAACATGTTTCCCTTCCCTATGTTGCGAGTCATAGACTTGTCTGACAACAAGTTTTCAGGAATTCTGCCAACGAGATTCTTTGAAAGTTTGAAAGCTATTATGAGTGAAGATAAAAATAAATCTGAATCAGAATCTGATGTGGGGGAATCTTATATAGACTCTGTGATTGTAAGAATGAAGGGATTTGAGTATGAAATGGTGAGCAGCTTCGACTTTTTAACCACAATTGATTTCTCACAGAATCACTTCAATGGACATATTCCTGATGTAGTTGGAATGCTTGCTTCACTTGTAGTGCTTAATTTCTCTCACAACAGCCTAACAGGTGATATCCCTTCATCTTTTGGGAATATGAGAGCACTCCAATCATTAGACCTGTCTTGGAACAAGCTTGTTGGAAGAATTCCTACACAGTTGACAGATCTGACATTCCTTGCAGCACTAAACCTCTCGCAAAATCAACTTGTGGGACCTATCCCTCGAGGCAGACAGTTCGAGACATTCGAAAACGATTCATACAGAGAAAACTTGGGATTGTGTGGGTACCCATTGTCAGAAAAATGCAGCACTGATGAGCCATCGCAGCCGCCATCACCATCGACAGTGTATGATGAAGATGATTCCACAGGAGGATTTGATTGGAAATTTGCGATGATAGGTTATGGATCTGGACTAGTGTTTGGAATTTCTTTGGGATACATTGTATTTGCAACAGGAAAACCATGGTGGTTTGTAAGGATGATGGAAAGAGAAAGATATAAGAGGGCTAGAAGAACAAGACAAAGAAGAGGTGGAAGAAGGAACCGGTAAATGTGAACGGTGTTCTTAGTTATGCATATTTCTCTATGGAGAATAGAATAAAAGTGTAAATTTTAATAGGATATATCATATACATGCTTGTCTTGTGAATTTTTTAAAGTGCTTGAAATTTGCTTCTTTGATATGACCTTTTAATTTATGATATGCACTCTAAATTCACCAAAAAAAAATTTATCATTTATTTGCTTTGGACTAATTGATCAATGATGTACTTATATTAAATTTGATGCCTTCCAAGGAGTGTGTTATCATTTATCTTTGGACTAATTCAGAATGATGAATTGTGGTATTACAGGGTGGGACACCATTTTGTAATAATCCCACTATTTAACCCAAAAGGAGATCATGACACCCTCCTCTTGAAACTATTTCAGTTCGAATTACTTTCTAATTCGCACCATTTTCACCGGAAGAAAAACTTATGGCAAACAAGACATGCAAAATTCAAAACATTGATGGAGTAGAGAGGACAATCATTTTTTTAGAATCCACCTGTTGTGGTGGGGCTTTTACAGACCCCTATCAGTTTATTATGAAAATAAAAGTACAATCAAAACAAGGGAACAAAAAACTAATCCCATAAAATATCTAAACGGATCACAATGATCAAGAGGAAGATGATAGGAAAATAAAAGATATATCGAGTCAACCAGACCCTAGCCTAAAATCACCGAACTAGCAATATTTAAGTATTTGCTTTAATTTTAGACAAATTGGTCAGTGATTTTTGTTTTATTAAACTTGATGCCTTGCAAAGAGTGTTTACAGGGTCTTTCTCTTTTGGATTGATTGATATGAACGTAAATTAAACTTCATTATCTTCAAAAAAAATTCTGGGGTAAGTTGTTTGCTTTTTCTTTTGGACCAACTGTAACAATTTAAAATTTTTCAGTCTACTACTATATTTACTTCTCAGAGATTTATGTATGAATTGAATTTAATTAATATTGAAGGGTAAAATAATCCTTTTGAGAGGTTAGTATTGACACGATTGACTCTAAATAGACTGAAAATGGTCTGAAGTCGGCGTTACAAACTTCATAAAGTTTGAGAACGTAAGTGTAGACGGGATGGGACCTTTGTTTTCCTTTCTCTTTTTTTCTTTTTCTTCTATCAGGAATCTTTGCATTTATTTGCTTATAGACTTTTAATCAAAGATACATATATTAAACTCAATGGTGCTATGTGGGTAATTTGCGTTTTTTAAAGCAACTGGCTACTTTTTTAAAGCAAGGAGTGGGTCATTCACTTTTTGGAGTAATTCATCTACTATTTGTATATCAGATTAAAATTCTATGTATTTGAAATCTTGTGCAGTTGGTGTTGTTTCTGGTTAGATAATATGTTACTTTATTTAAGATTCAATTAATGGTTACGTTTGTTTCATATGATTTGTTTTAGTTAGGCATGGGTTTATGGGTCAATTAACAAGATTTTTTTGGTAGTTATGTAATCGATGTTTACGAGTTTTGATTAGAAGTAAAATACTTCACTTTCTTTTTCTTTCCCACATTTTTTCGACAACCAAACAAAGACATAAATAGAGAAAACCAATATCTAACCATGAGCTTAATTCCAACATAACTAACAGTGAATGCTTTAATCTTTGATCAAAGATTGTGTCATTAATCAAATTTTCCAATGCAGTAAGTAAACTAAACATGTAATTTGCCCTTCAAAATTATTACGAGAAAAATCAAACAGGGTATAACATTTTTACCAGATGATTAGTGCACTAAACCAGATCGATGCGAGTGAAGAAAAAATATGACTTCAAAATTATCAATTTGCCCTTGATCATCCTTTTATTAAACTAAACACGTAAGATTATTATTGTCCAATAAAATTTGGGTACAATGCTAACTTCTGGCTGTACTGTGGGAAGTTCGCATTCCCATATTTTACAACCAAATGCTTTTTTGGATAACTGAAGGGTACTATTGATTGGGATGAAATGGGATGAAATTTGATTAGTAAATGCGGCATGCATTTGTCATTTCCTTGTTGGAGTACTTTTCTGCTTTCTCTTTTTAGACCTCACTGTAACTTATGGAAGAATTAATAAATAAAAAGTGGAAGACCTTGGACAGACTTTGAAGCACATAAATGCTCATCTCCTCAACACATTTCTCTTCCAAGTCATAAATCAATTAATCTCTTTATTCTCTTCTTAGTTCCTTAAAAGAAAAAAATGAGGAGGATAGTGTGTTGGTATCAAGTCCTTTCCCTTGCAAATTGTTTCCTTCATTTTCTGGTTGATTCATCACAATTATGTTCTCCAAAACAGAGCAATGCCTTGCTCAAATTCAAGAATACCTTTTCACTCACCGACTCTAATTCCGGTCTATATTGTTATCCTAAGACAAACTCTTGGAATAAAAGTATAGATTGTTGCTCATGGGATGGAGTCACGAGTGATCACGTGAAAGGTCACGTGATTGGCCTTGATCTAAGCTCGAGTTGCCTACGAGGAACAATTCTTGCCAACGGCAGTCTTTCCCTCATTGCTGATCTCCAACGGCTCAACCTTGGTAACAACCATATCCGTTTCTTTGGGTTTGGTCGATTCATGAGTATGATGTTAAAGGTAGAGACAAGGTGGAGACAAGGCCATGTGCTTTGTCTTTATTGTCAAAGTCATCAATGCACTGCAGCCTTGAATTTATTAATTGCATAGCCACACAACAATTAATTGTGAGACTTAGCTGCAGTCTTTTGTTTATTGAACAGCCGCACAGCAATTAATTGTGAGAAGAACAGGCCATGTGAAGTAGCTGCATATCAATTAATGCACAACTGCTTTCTATGCTTATCAGAGCTCGGTGCCTCTTGCTTGTCTATTGGCATTTGTTCTGAAGATAAATATAGAGAGAAAATATTCTAAGAGATAAGTATCTTGTACAAAACCAGGTGTGTGGTTTATTTGTAATGGAGCACTGCTCTGATTTTCTCTGGGCTTTTGTCAAATAGTAAAATACTTTGGGTGTGGGTCCGAGGAGTAGGCACATTGCTGAACCTCGTTAAATCTCTGTGTTCAATTCTTTGTGTGTGCACATTGTTCGAATCTTGCTATTTTTCCTTAACAACTGGTATCAGAGCATTTGGTGGTGAATTCTGTCAGTTTTTTGTGAGGTTACTATTCATATAAATAGTGAATTTCGTGAATAGTGAAATTTTGTCGATGGTACCGATTCATCGGCAATGATGTTCTAATACGCAGAGGTTCGCAGGAATTGTCAGAAAAGATCCAGAGAAAGCCATATTCGAATGGGAGTAATGACGGACGAAGGTAAAACAAGAATCGAGAAGTTCAATGGAGCAAACTTCGGTTTGTGGAAGATGTAAATAGAGGATTATCTTTACCAGAAAGACCTCTATCTCCCTCTTGGCGGCAAAACAAAGAAACCATAGGAAATGACAGATGAGCAGTGGGAGGTGCTGGACAGGAATGCTCTTGGCACGATCAGACTCTCACTCGCTGCAACTATTGCGTTCAACATCTTCAAAAAGAAAACCACTGCAGATTTAATGGCGGCTCTGTCCAAAATGTACGAGAAGCCATTAACCTCAAATAAAGTATTCTTGATAAAAAGACTTTTCAATATGAAGATGGAAGACGACGGTAGCATCGCTGAACTCTTGAACGGTTTCAACACATTGACAAATCAGTAAGAATCCGTTGGGATCAGCTCCGATGACGAAGTTAGAGCACTACTAACTTTGTCAACGTTACCAGATAGCTGGGATAGTCTGGTAATGGCTGTTAGTAACTCTTCTGGCTCTGGAAAGCTAAAGTTCGATGACGTTGTGGGAGTTCTTCTAAGTGAAGAATTGCACAAAAGATCTTCAGGATCTGCGAAAACGTTTGGGAATGCTTTGAGCGTAGAAGAAAGAGGAAGATCTTCAAATAGAGGAAACAAGAACTGTGAAAGTTCTAAATTTAGGAAGAGTAAATCAAGATGACCAAAATCAAGAAATGGAGGTTGCTGGAACTACAGAAAGAAAGGACATCTGATGAGAGATTGCAAAGCACCAAAGCAGAATGATAATCAGGAAAGTAAAAATTCTATTAATCTTTCTGATAAAGATTATGATGCTTTGATCATTTCTGTTGCTGTTCGTAATGATTTGTGGGTGATAGATTCTGGTGTATCTTTTATGCTACCTGTCAGAAGGAGGTACTCCAAAATTATGTGCAGGGTGATTTCAGGAAAGTGTACCTCGGAGATGATGAACCATGCAACATAACTGGAAGACGAGATGTACAGATAAACCTGGAGAATGGGACTACCCTACATTTGAAGGACGTGCGACATGTTCCGAATCTCACACGGAATTTGATATCAGTAGGCCAACTGTCAGATTCAGGATACAGAACCACTTTCATAAGTGATTCATGGAAGGTGTCGAAAGGGGCTATGGTGATAGCTTACGGAAAGAAAGAAGGTACTCTCTATATGACGAGTGGAACAAATAGTGTTCTAACAGCTGCATCAACAGATTCGAGCGCAGACACCTGGCACCGCAGACTTGGGCACATAAGTGAGAAAGGTATGAAGGTCATGCTATAAAAAGGGAAGATTCCAAATTTGAAGCATCTGGACCTGAGCTTCTGTGAAGACTGTCTCTACAAAAAGTAAAAAAAGGTGAGTTTTTCTAAGACGAGCAGAAAACCAAAGCTTGAAAAGTTGGAATTGGTCCATACAGACGTGTGGGGACCAACTAAGGTACCATCTCTTAATGGGTCTCAATACTATGTTACTTTTATTGATGATTCCACTAGGAAGTTATGGGTGTATTTTTTGAAGCATAAATCTGATGTATTTGATGTCTTCAAAAAATGGAAAGCTATGGTTGAGACTGAAACAGGTCGGAAGCTAAAGTGTTTGAGGTCAGACAATGGTGGAGAATATTGCAGCGATGAATTTGAGGAATATTGTGCTCTCAATGGTGTCGAGAGACAGAAGACAATTCCTAAAATACCGCAGTAAAATGGAGTGGCAGAACACATGAACCGAACCATTAATGAACGTGCTAAAAGCATGAGGATTAATGCTGGATTACCCAAACAGTTCTGGGCAAAAGCGGTCAACACATCAATCTATCTGATCAACAGAGGACCATCTGTTGCACTTGAGTTTGGATTTCCAGAAGAAGCATGGACAGGAAAAGAGGTAAACCTATCACACTTAAGAATATTTGGTTGCACCTCTTATGTCCATATAAACTCAGATGAAAGGTCTAAGCTAGACCCAAAATCCAAAAAGTGTGTCTTTGTTGGATATAGCATTAATGAGTTTGGCTATCAGTTTTGGGATCCAGAAAACCGAAAAGTCTTCAGAAGTAGAGATGTAGTGTTTAACGAGAATGTTCCATATAAGGACATGATGAAAAATGTGGAAAGGGAAACAGAAAAGAAAGAGTTTATAGAACTTGAAGAAATTTCTACAAAAGGAGTGTTACAACCCAGAGATGAGAATATAGAATCTCACACTCCTGTTCCCCAAGTTCCCCCTCAAGAATTGAAGAGATCAGAAAGAGTTAACAAAGGTCAACTCCCGACTCGTTATTTAACATCTCTGAATTATTTGCTTTTAACTGACAATGGTGAACCAGAATGTTTTGAAGAAACAATGCAGATTGAGGATAAACTCAAGTGGGAGGCTGGAATGAATGAAGAAATGGACTCCCTGATAACAAATCAGACATGGGATTTGGCTGAGTTTCCAAAAGGCAAAAAAGCTTTGCATAACAAGTGGGTTTATAAGTTGAAAGAAGAACACGATGGAACTAACCGATACAAGGCCAGGCTAGTAGTCAAGAGATTTCAACAGAAGGCAGGTATCGACTATACTGAAATTTTTTCTCCTGTTGTAAAGTTATGTACCGTCAGATCTGTATTGAGCATTGTTGCAGTAGAAGACTTACATCTAGAACAGCTAGATGCGAAAATCGCTTTCCTTCATGGTGATCTGAATGAAGATATCTACATGAAGCAACCAAAGGGATATGAAGAACTAGGGAAGGAAAAGTTGGTGTGTAAGCTCAAGAAAAGCTTGTATGGGTTGAAACAAGCACCCAGACAGTGGTATATCAGGTTTGATAATTTCATGTCTGAAAACGGATATACAAGATGTAACGCTGACCATTGTTGTTATTTCAAGAAGTTTGATGATTCCTACATCATTCTTCTATTGTATGTGGATGATATACTTATTGCAGGATCAAGCATGATGGAAATAACAATGTTGAATGAACAACTCTCCAAAAAGTTTTCTATAAAGGATTTGGGTATGGCTAAACAAATCCTTGGTATGCGGATCAGCAGAGACAGGAAAAATCGAAGATTGTGGCTATCTCAGGAACAGTACATCGAAAAGGTACTAAAAAGGTTCAACATGGATTGGGCAAAACCGGTGAGCACTCCACTAGCAAGTCACTTTGCACTTTCAAAAAGACAAGGTGCGACGACAGTCAAAGAACATGAATACATGTCAAAAGGACCATATGCCTCAGCAATTGGTAGCCTAATGTATGCTATGGTTTGTACTAGACCAGCTATTGCACAAGCAGTGGGAGTCGTGAGCAAATTCATGAATAATCTAGGCAAGGAGCATTGGAAGGTTGTGCAGTGGATTATGAGGTACTTGAGAGGTACCACTAATCTATCCCTATGCTATGATGGATCAAAGATCAGTTTGAAGGGTTATGTCGATTCTGACATGGCAAGAGACCTAGATGGTAGAAAGAGTACTACACGGTGCGTCTTTACACTGGGCAGTGCAGTAGTGAGTTGGGTCTCGAGATTACAGAAGATCGTAACTCTCTCGACTACAGAAGCAGAGTACGTGGCAGCGACAGAAGCATGTAAGGAAATGGTGTTGCTACAACGTCTACTCAGAGAATTAGGCAAAGAACAGAAGGACTGTAAGATTTACAATGACAGTCAGAGTGCAATTCATCTGGCAAAAATTTTTTCATTTCATGCGAGGACAAAGCACATCGACATCAGATACCATTTCATACGGGGGCACTTAGAAAAAAGGGTTATTATGTTGGAAAAGATTCACATCAGCAAGAATCTCGCAGACATGTTAACCAAAACTGTTAAGATTGAGAAGCTGAAAGGATGTTCAGCTTCGATCAGTCTTCATGCTTGAAGAAGCGAGAGAAGACTCACACCTAGTTTGACTATGTTGGAATTTCGTTACAAATGGCATATTGTCTCCAAGTGGGAGATTGTTAAAGGTAGAGACAAGGTGGATACAAGGCCATGTGCTTTGTCTTTATTATCAAAGTCATCAATGCACTGCAGCCTTGGATTTATTAATTGCATAGTCATATAGCAATTAATTGTGAGACTTAGCTGCAGCCTTTTGTTTATTGCACAGCCGCACAGCAATTAATTGTGAGAAGAACAGGCCATGTGAAGTAGTTGCAGATCAATTAATGCACAACTGTTTTCTATGCTTATCAGAGCTCGGTGCCTCTTGCTTGCCTATAAATTGGCATTTGTTCTGAAGATAAATATAGAGAGAAAATATTGTGAGAGATAAGTGTCTTGTACAAAACCAAGTGTGTGGTTTATTTGTAACGGAGCACTGCTCTGATTTTCTCTGGGCTTTTGTCAAATAGTAAAATAATTTGGGTGTGGGTCCGAAGAGTAGGCACATTGCTGAACCTTGTTAAATCTCTGTGTTCAATTCTTTGTGTGTGCACATTGTTTGAATCTTGCTATTTTTCCTTAACATATGACACATCTTAATCTCTCTTTTATATCAACAAAACTCCCACTTGAAATCTTTCATATGTCCAATTTGGTTTCACTTGATCTCTCTTACACTAGTTTTACCTTTGATCAACGCATTTTCAATATGCTTGCGCATAACCTAACAAAATTGGGTGAACTTGTTTTAAAGCTAGTTGATATGTCGTCAGTTGTACCTTCTTCCTTGTTAAACTTGTTCTACTCTGACATCTCTCACTCATGTATACCAACTTGCAAAGAAACCTTTCAGATGATGTTTTCCACCTTCCATACCTCCAAGATCTTGTTTTAAGTGGAAACAATAATCTTATTGATGATCTCCCAAAGTCAAACTGGAGCAATCCTCTTAGATTGTTGGATCTCTCTTCCACAATTTTCTCAGGAGAATTATCTGATTCAATTGGAAATCTGAAACATCTTCAGGAATTAGAACTTAACAGATGCAATTTAAGTGGACCAATTCTGAGGTCCGTTGCAAACCTCACAAAACTTGTTTCCTTTGTTTTATCCTTTAACTATTTAGAAGGGCAGATTCCAGATGTATTTCATAATATCGAACAACTCGCTACTCTAGCTCTTTCTGATAATTATCTTAGTGGTTGGTTGCCTTCTTTAGCAGTCACCTTGATAGAAATTGTTTCTTTAGACTTTTCACGTAATCAACTAATAGGTCACCTCCCTTATCAAGTAAGTGGTCTCTCAGAACTGGTTGAACTCTTCTTATCTCATAACTTACTCGATGGAAATGCACCATCTTGGTTGTTCACTCTGCCTTCATTGCAACTATTTGACCTCAGTAATAACAAACTTAATGGTCTTATTGACAAGTTCCAAAAGCCAAACTCAGTACAGTATGTTGACTTGCAGAACAATAAGATTCGTTGTCCAATTCCAAATTCTGTCTTTGAACTTGTGAACCTCACTTACCTTGATCTTTCATCAAATAACTTGAGTGGGACTATTGAATTTGACATGCACTTCAAACTCAGAGATCTCAATTCGGTTGATTTTTCATAAAATAGCCAACTTTCATTGAGTAGCAGCACCAAGGAGGTCAATATTACCCTACCAAACCTTTGTAAATTTTCATTCTCTTCTTGCAGTGTAAGGGAATTCCCTTATTTTTTAAGAACCTTAGAAAATTTGATTGCACTTGACCTTTCCAATAATAAAATTCATCATCGGATTTCCAAGTTTGAGTCACAAAGGTGGCAGAAATTGGTTTCTCTAAATCTTTCTTACAACTTTCGTATTGGTGTGGAGCAACTTCTGGGGAACAGATTAGAAGTGGTTGACCTTCGTTCCAACTTGATTGTAGGATCTCTCCCAATTGCACTACCTTCCACTAAGGTTTTCATGATTTCAAACAATAAACTAACTGGAGAAATCCCGCCTTCAATATGCAAGATGAAATTTCTTAGCCTTCTTGACTTGTCTAACAATAGCATGAATGAGAAAATTCCAAAATGTCTTGGAAAATTTAGCAATCATCTCACTGTCATTGATCTGCACATAAATCAATTCTATGGTGGCATACACATAACATTTTTGGAGGGAAATATATTGAAAACCCTTGATCTCAATGGCAATTTATTGGAAGGCTCAATACCACACTCTTTGGTCAATTGTAGCCTCCTAGAAGTTCTTGATGTAGGGAACAACAAAATAAATTATACATTTCCATATTGGTTGGGAACTCTTTCTGAGCTACAAGTTCTTGTCTTGCGATCAAATAAGTTCTATGGTCCCATAAGAAATCCAAAAAATATGTCTCTCTTCCTTATGCTACGAATCATAGACCTATCTCACAATAAGTTCATTGGTCTTTTACCGACAAGATTGTTTGAAAATCTAAGAGCCATGATGAATGTGGATTAGGAAAGTGCGGGTCTTCCAGAGTATATCGGCAGTACTATTATCAAGATTATGTGGTCGTAACTATGAAAGGTTTGGAGATTGAATACTCGAGAATTCTAACCTTTTCACAACCATTGATTTCTCAAACAACCATTTCCATGGACAGATTCCTGAAGTAGTTGGAAAGTTTATTCCCTTATAGTGCTGAACTTCTCTCACAATTACCTAATCGGTCATATTCCATCATCATTAAAAGATTTGGCAGCGCTTGAATCATTAAACATCTCTTCAAACAAACTTATTGGGAAGACTCCTACAGAATTGACAAGTTTAACGTTTCTTGAAGTGCTAAACCTTTCATACAACCAGCTCGTGGGCTTCAACAATTTGATATGTTTGTGTTGGGTTTTTTTGTCTAAGAATTAAAGATTGAAGATTTCAGCTTCAGCAGATTTGGCGCCTAGGCACAAGCTTTGTGTGCCTAGGCACGAACCTCTGTGCCTAGGCGCAAGCTTTGCGTGCCTAGGCACAGATCACTAGCGCCGTGGCCGTCCGAATGTCAGAAAGTTCACCATTTTGGAGCGTGCCGTGGCATACCCTATTTCGCACTACGGCACAAAGTCTACTTGAAACCAGATTTGTGCTTCTTCAGTTGATGTGTTATTTTGGTTGAAACGCACAGGTTCACTTAAACCTCTTAGAGGGTTATGATTGTTTGGTTCTCAAGATCTAAGGGTTGAAATTGGTTTCAAGTTGGTTATGGTAGTTATTGCTCTATATAAAGGGCTATCTAGGAGCAATAACAACAAGAAAGAACAAAACAAAAAAGGAAGAACTTGTATCAAATACACAAGTGTTCTTCTTATTCCAAGATTGGCAGGTGTTTAGAGAGAAAGACTCTCAAATCTTCAGAGGTTTTTCTAGTGAGAGAGGGTATGCAAGATTGGGGTTCTAGGGCTTTGTAATTGGGATTTTCTTGGGGAAAATTCCAGGGAAACACTTAGGGCTTGTTTGGAGAGGGTTTTCAAAAACCCTTTTCAGTGTTCAAACACTGAAATCTCTTTTTAAACTCTAGTTTTGTTGTTAGGCAGTAGTTTTGCAAAACAGTTTTGTAAAACAGTTTTCATAAATTCAGTGTTCAAACACTGATTTTAGAAAACTCTCAAATGGGGTTTTCGGTTTTCATTTTTTACGCCTAAAACACTACTCAGAGTTCACTCTCTGCTCTCTGCCCTCTTCTCTCTTCTCTCTTCTCTCTTCTCTCTTCTCTCTTCTCTCAATTTTTGTTCCTCGTCTCCTTTAATTATTCTCATCTCACTCTCAGTCTTCTTCGTCTTCTTTTTAGGGTTTTATTTCTTTCTTCTTCTTCTTCATCTGATTTTGATTTCTTTGTCTCTCCAATGTCTCATTCTTCTTCGTCTCAGTCTCTCTGTTTCATCGATCTCTCGATCAGTGGTGGAGGCAAAGTAGCAACGATGGTGGCACCGGTAAAGAGGTGAAGCTGAGGGAAATGGGTGTAATTTTTTTGTATGTATACTCCATTTATGAGCAATAGGTTTCGGGTGAGTGATTTTTTTTTTTAGGTTTTCTTTGTTTAGTATTTGGGTGCAATTTGTTAAACAAAATCCCTAGAGCTTTTCTTGGAATTTCTTAGGAATCAGTAGCCCTTAATTTATTAAATCACTTATTTTCTGATTTGTGTTACAAGGTCATATTATCAAGTGGATTTTGTCGTTGTTTTTGTCACCACCAGTGTCCGAGCAACCCCAAATTGTCGGTAACAACATCCCTTTCCTCTTTGCCATTGTTGGTTTCAAATCTAAGATAGTTTAAAATGTTTGTGTAAATTAATCTAACTTTTGTTTTTGAACAATTTTTCTCTGTAAGTAGTTTTGCTTATATTTTAAATTCTTATAATTTACCTATCATTGCTATATTGATTTACCATTGCTCTACACTTGTGTGTGTGCATGCGTGTTTCAATTCAGTTGTAAATATTTTTATTTACCCTGAGAAACTTTTTGTAGGCAATCATAAATTCTGCTTGCTTGTAAATTTCAGGTTCCTTTTCTTAAGATTTTGGTTCATAGAAGCAACTTCTTGCCTCTTTTCCTATGGTTTTTCGATGATTAATGGTGTTATTTAGGCTTTGTTTGATCATTTTTCAAATGAGAGAAAAGAGTAACTTTGAAATTTGGAAATACTTTTTCTTTTTTTCTTTTTAATAAGTGTAAATATTTGTTTTCCTTTCAATGAAGAAATATTAGATGTTAAATGTTACTTTGCTCCAAGCATGGGGTCGTAGAGATTTTATAGTATCTCGCAAGGCTTACTTTAAATTAACACCCTTTGCTCTTTATTGCTTCAATTCTCAAAGTTTATGATGTTGGGGAATTTTGTTCTTTACCTGCAGACAAGGTTGCAAGCACAGGCTGCAGGAGTTCTGTATCATGGTCTATGTGGTATAGCAAGTTTTGAAACAAATACGGTATGTGAGCGTCTGTTTTGTGATCCTTTACTTTACATCATATTATTATAAAATTGAATAACTGAGGATAATGCTCTGGATTCTCTATTATTGTGATTTTATGAGGAAAAAGCTAGCAAGTTGAAGACAAATGTCGACGACTTTATGTTTGAGAACTCATGGGAATGTTATCAATTAGTCTTCTCTTTATGTTTTCCCATAAGATATCTGATTATCAAATTTGGTTATTCCCATTCTCTGTTTGATGTTTGATTTTGAGGAGATTTTGAAAAATAGTCTTAAATGGAATTTTTAGTTTCTAGTTTGATAATATCTATTTATGTTGAACTTACATGCTGCTTTATGAATGGATGTTCAATGAACTACCCAGGAGTGTGGATTCTGTTTAAATTTGTCCCTGAGCCAAAAGCACCATTAATTACAAGCTCAGCATTGGGTGTGCCAACTATAAGTCTCTCCCTTAGCAAGGATTCATCTTCATCTTATATGATTTCTTTTACCTTTTTGTCCAGCCCGCCTTGAAGTGTTGGTAAGGACATTTCTCTGCTCACTTTGTGGGCAGGGGTTCAAGGCGTGTGTGATTTTTTACAATTACAAAAATGTTACATGTGGTTTGATTGACGATCATTCTTTTCTATTCATGACCAGGTTGGGATCTACTTGCCTTGTTATGACATTTTTCACAATTTAATGGAGGATTTCATAACCAGGAATTCTCCATTCTTGACACCATATGTCCCATTAGTTGCAGGCACATTTGCACGCTCGTTAGCTTGCATTTCTTGCTACCCTATTGAGCTGGCAAGGACCCGCATGCAGTTATCATTGTTGCATATTGACATCCTCATTTAATTTTAGCTTTTACAATATTACAATGGATTACTGCAACATTTCTGGCTTCTAATTTGTCTTTATAGGTTATCAATAATAACCCTTTCTTTTTTGTGTCATATCATAAATTCACCTATTAGTGATAAATGCAATGCATCTTTTAATGCTGGAATTTTCATCTGATCCCAAGAGAATGATATCAATAAAATTATTTCAAAAGGCATGAGTACAATGTACACAATACAGTGTTTTACTAGCTCTCTCAGTTACTTTACACATAGAGAAATTCATGAAAAATTCAGTTTCTGATGCAGCCAAGTAGAGCCTCTATTTTTTTATGTGTCTCACAGCAAAATCATGCCAAGGTAAGTTTGATTTCTAAAAGTTGTTACTACATCGGTAGAACTAGTTTGATTGATGGTGGATTCTGCTTTTTAATAATGAATGATTCATGACTTGCTCATAGTATTCTTTTTCATTATTGTTATTTTGAATCAAAGAAATCAATTTCAATCAATCTTATTCTTATATATGTAGTGTTAATACTGATTTTAGTATATTTTACACTGTTTTTTAATTCTTCTAATCTTTCAACAGATGATATTTAAGAGCATGTAGAAGACAATGAACATAAATGGAGTGTTCATTTAACTGCATGTTACTAATACCCTTTAGTTAAATAGGCATCAAAAGGTAAAAGAAAAATAGGAGATGCTCTGACTAAAGAGAGGCCCCACACAATGGGAGCTTAGATACATCACATGCAGATTTCTGCTGAGTAAGCATATCAATACTGTTGCATTCATCTTCTGCCCTAAACTTTCGTCAGAGCTCACTCAGTTCGTTATATCTGTCAGCAAAACTAAAGCAAATAATTCAGAGAGAGAGAGCTCAATGTTGGTTCTTTGGTTCATCCCAACAAAAGATGGTTCATGTAAAGTACAAGCAGAGGAAAGTAGCCATGTGTTGTAGGGAAGAAGAAGATTGTACAGTTTAGTTTTGCTTTTGAGAAAACATCAATATTAAAGTCTTTTTTGAGTGGTAGTAGTGATTTTATGCATAGGCTATGGGCTGTTTTTCCATTTTATTAATTTATCAAAGTTGTATTTGATCAATGAATATTGTATCTTGTTCTCAAATATTTTGTTTTTAAGAAGAAAATATGTCATCTTTTAGATATTGAACAAACTTGAATATTGTATTTAATGGGTTGATTGTTTATATTTTATCAAATTGTGAAAGTTGTATTGTATTTTTTATTTTTATTTTTATTTTTAAAAATTTATTTAACAAACAAACATGACATGACCAAAGGGAAGAGTGTTGTCATGTTTGATCCATGATATATAAAAAATACTAACATTTTAAAAATAAAATAATATTAATTATTTCCAAGTATTTTGTATGTGCTTAAAAAAATGTATCTAGTAAATATGAGAAATAAAATTAATTTTAGATATTAAAATTTAAACTGAAAGCTGAAAACAATTACAAGAAAGTATAATTCAAACAGTTTTCTATTTTCAAAACAGTTTTCAAACACTAATTATCCAAACAACATTTCACTGAAAACTGTTTTGGAAACAGTTTTCGAACACTGTTATCCAAACATGTTTTCGAACATTGAAAACTAAAATCTGTTACCAAACATGCCCTTAGTTCTTATCTATTTCTTTTCTCTTTTCTCATTCATCAAGAACACATGGTTCTTGAAGAGGTGTTGCTGTAATTGTAAGAACTCCACTGATTTAGTGCAGAGAGCTCAGAGGAGCTCACGGGGATGTTGGAAATTTGCCGAACGTCGATAACAATTGCTTGTGTTTTCTCTTTTATGGTTTGATTCTTGCCTTGTTCCAAATCATTACAGATTTTGGTGTTTGAAGGTCACAACCTGGGATTCTTAGGTGATTTTTCAACAGTGGTATCAAAGCAAGTTCCAAGAATCAAAGGAAACTTCTTGGGTGATTCAAGAATGATGGTAGGATCAAGATTTGATCGGGTTCTTGAGGTTTTGAAGTTGGAGAGTAGAGGTTTGGAAAGCAATTGTGGGTGCTACATAAATCTTGGGATTTTTTCCTGTAAGATGGGTTCAAACTTCATTGTTGAGAAGTTTGATGGAAAGGGAGACTTTGCCCTTTGCAAGTGAAAAATCAAGTCGGTTCTTATGCAACAAAAGGTGGACTTGACGATTGGAGAAGAAGATGATTTTCCAGCAAGTATCGCGGAGCTCCAGCGGAATGATATGAAGAAGATGGTGTGTAGCACTATCTTTCTGCACGTGTCGAATAGTTTGACAAGGGAATGTGGAGATTCGGAAGATCCAGCTGTCATTTGGAAAAAACTAGATGAGTTGTTTCTTACCAAAACTCTCCCTAATAAAATCTATCTTCTAAAGCATATCTTTGCTTTTAAAATGGATCCTGATAAAGAGTTGCAAGATAATCTTGATGTGTTTAATAAACTAGTTCAAGATTTGGCTAGTTGTAGTATAAAATTCCCATATGAACAATTTGTTGTTATGTTGTTGAATTCTCTTTTCGATTGTTTTGAAAGCTTGATTAATGCTATTGAATATGGAAGAGATACACTAAACAAAGAAATTGTGATTAATGCTATAAGGGCTCATGATTTCAAAGCCAAGATGAGGGAAGGATCAACCGAAGAAGGTCTGTTCGTTAGAGGAAGGCCTACAACTCGGAATGGCAACAACAACTATGGCAACTACCGGGACAAACCAAAGGGTAGAGGTTAAAGCCATGAAAGATCGCATTCTAAACCGAAGTTTGGAGGAAAGCGATGTTACTACTGCAATAAGAAGGGCCATTTCAAGAGAGATTGTAAGAAGATGATAAGGGATGAGAAAGGAAAAGACCATACCAAAAATGGAGAGGTTTCGATTGCCAAGGGAGAACAGCAAGATGACGATGTTCTTGTTGTGTGCTTAAATGTGAGCGAATGGCAAAGCAGCGTAAAATGGATCTTGGATTCCGGGTGCACTTATCATATGTGTCCTCACTGTGATTGGTTCAATAATTTCAAGGAAACCAATGAAGGAAAGTTTTTCTTGGGGAACAATGCTTCTTGCCAAGTGAAGGGCATAAGAGACATCCAATTGAGGATGTTTGATGGAGTCACAAGGTTATTGTGGAATGTGAGATATCTTTCAGATTTGAGAAGAAATTTGATCTCTTTGGGGCAGCTAGATTCTATGGGGTACACATACAAGGCAGAGGGAGGAAAGATCAAGATAATTAAGGGATCTTTGGTAGTAATCAAAGTAGCAATAAAGGATGGTCTCTATGAGATGATTGGAGAGACAGACATCAAGGATCAAGCAGTAAGCTTGATGGCTGAGATTGATAATGTGGTTCTTTAGCATAATCTCTTGGGACATATGAGCGAAAAGGGCTGTGAGTTCTCAACAATGATGGTTTACTTGATGGTGACAAGGTAAAAAACTTGATTTCTGCGAGAGTTGTGTTCTTGGGAAGCAACATCGGGTTAGTTTCAACACCGGAGTGCACAAATCAAAGGGTATTCTTAACTACATTCATGCCGATCATTGAGGACCAGCAAGAACACCAACAAAATGAGGTAATCTTTACTTTCTTTCTTTGATTGATGACTATTCTAGAAAGGTTTGGACTTATTTGTTTAAAAATAAATTGGATGCTTTGAATAAGTTTGTGGTCTGGAAAAAGTTGTTGGAAACTCAAACGGGCAAGGTAATTAAGGTTTTGAGAACTGATAATGGCTTAGAATTTTGCAATCAGGATTTTGACAAATTTTGTGAGTTAAATGGGATTCTAAGACATCAAACGGTTGTGAAAACCCCTCAGCAAAACGAAATTACTGAGAGGATGAATAGGACCATTTTGGACAAGGTTAGGTGCATGATTATTGGCTCCGGTTTACCTAAGTGTTTTTGGGAGGAAGCTGTGTCTACTGCTGCGTATTTGGTTAATAGATCACCCTCTAGAGCTTTGGACCTTAAGACTTCCGAGGAGATATGGAGTGGAAAACCCCCTAAGTTAAGCAACCTTAGAACTTTTGGATGTGCTACGTTTGCACATCAAAAGGATAATAAACTTAGCTCAAGGTCTAAAAAGTGTATGTTTCTAAGATATGGTGAGGGGGTTAAGGAGTATAGGTTGTGGTGCTTAGAGATAAATGGAACTAAATTCATAATAAGTAGGGATGTCATATTTAATGAGCTATTATTTCCCTATTTGGAGAAAACTAACCCTGTAGGGGAAAGTGAGCAAACCAGCCCGGTTTATGTGGAGCATAGCATTAAAGAAAATTCGGTTCAGGTAAAGCAAGGTAGGCAAGAGGATTCGGATCAAGTAGAGCCCATTGGTGAAGGCCAAGCTCAAGACACTCAAAATGTGGTTGAACTAGAAGGAGATGATGCAGCAAATCGGAATGATTATCAGCTCACAAGAGACTGGGAAAGGAGGCAGATCAGACCACTTTTGAGATATGGTTTTGCGGATGTTATTGCAGCAGCTCCTTATTCAGAAGGAGGGATAATCAACTATGAACCAGAAACTTACCTTGATTCCATGGGATGTAAGGATTCGTCAAGATGGAAGCTAGCTATGGAGAAGGAAATGCATTCTTTGAAGAATAACAACTATTGGGAATTGGTGTCTAAACCAGGAAAACAAAGAGTTGTGGATTATAAGTGGATTTACAAGATCAAAGAAGGAAAAACTCTAGGGAATAAATTTTGGTATAAGGTTAGGCTAATGGCGAAGGGGTTCACAAAAAGAGAATGCATAGATTTTGTAAAAAGTTTCTCATCGGTTGTGAAATACAAGACGATAAGGATAATGTTAGTTATGGTGGTCCAATTTAATTGGGAGATTGAGCAAATGGATATGAAGACAGCGTTCTTACATAGAGAGCTTGATGAGACCATCTACATGAGACAACCTGAAGGCTATGAGAAAGAAAGGCAGGGGGATTTGGTGTGCAAATTGAAGAAATCTCTCTATGGCCTGAAGCAATCACCTCGGCAGTGGATGAGAGATTCAATTCCTTTATAACTAGCTTGAGTTTCATGAGGAGCTACTATGATTCGTGCTTGTACTATAAAGGTCACAAGGTGGAGGAAATGGTGATTATTTTCATCTATGTTGACGATATGCTATTGGCTGGTAGCAGCAAGGAGAGGATAGAAAGGTTTAAGTCTCAACTCAGTTCAGAGTTTGAGATGAAGGATCTTAGTCATGCTCAAAAGATCCTTGGGATGAGTATAATCCGGGAAAGGGAGAAAAATAGGTTGAAGGTTTCTCAGACTTCTTACATAGAAAAAATGGTGTCTAAGTTCTCTATGGAAGATAGTAAACCAGTTAAAAATCCCCTTGCTAGTCATTTCAAGTTCTCCAACGAACAATGTCCTAGTTCAGATGAGGAGAAGAAGAAAATGGAAAAGGTCCCTTACTCTAGTGCGGTTGGATCAGTCATGTTCACCATGGTAAGCATTAGACCCGACATTTCTCATGCCATTAGTGTTCTCAACATGTTTATAAGTAATCCCGGAAAGAAGTATTGGCTTGGGATGAAGTGGTTGCTGAGGTATTTGAAGGAAAGCTCATATGTGGAGCTTGTTTACGAGAAGAGGGGTAAGTCCATCTGGTTAGAAGGTTATGCTGATTCAGACTATAGAGCAAACTGGGATAAGAAAAGATCGATTACCTCATATTTTTTCAACTTAAACAGATGTTGTATAAGTTAGAAGGATCAGTTGCAGTCGGTGGTAGCACTCTCAACAACTGAAGCAGAGTATATAGCAGCAACGGAAGCTATTAAGGAGGCTATGTGGTGTAAAGGGTTGTTGGAAGAGTTGAAGGTCCTAAAAGAGCAGGTGGTGGTGTATTCGGATAGTCAAAGTGTTTTGCATTTGTGTAAGAATCCGGTGTTCCATGAGAGGACTAAGCATATAAATGTTCGGTATCATTTCATTCAGGAAAAGGTTACGGAAGGAAGTATTCATGTGGACAAAGTGGCAACAAAAGAAAATCCTGCAGGTTTAGGCACTAAAGTTCTAACTCTAAGCAAGTTCAATCATTGCCTTGAACTTCTTAGAATTGAAATCCGATGATGTGGTGACTTATGTTAAGTTTGGATCCTGAGTTCTCTACACAATTGGTTTGGGTTTAATTGCTTAGACAAAGGTAAAGTTTGCTGGGTTTTTTGTCTAAGAATTAAAGATTGAAAATTTCAGCTTCAGCAGATTTAGCGCCTAGGCATAAGCTTTGCGTGCTTAGGCACGGACCTCTGTGCCTAGGCGTGGACCTCTGTGCCTAAGCACGGACCACCCACGTTGCGGCCGTCTGAATGTCAGGAAGTTCACCATTTTGGAACTCGCCGCAGCACACCCTGTTCTGTGGCGCAGCGCGAAGTCTACCTGAAACCAGATTTGGTGCTTCTTCAGCTAATGTGTTATTTTGGTTGAAACGCACAGGTTCACTTAGACCTCTTAGAGGGCCATGATTGTTTGGTTCTCAAAATCTAATTGTTGCGATTGGTTTCAAGTTGGTTATGGTAGTTATTGCTCTATATAAAAGGGTTATCTAGGAGCAATAACAACAAGAAAGAACAACAACAAAAAGGAAGAACTTGTATCAAATGCACAAGTGTTATTCTCATTCCAAGATTGGCTGGTGTTTAGAGAGAAAGACTCTCAAATCTTCAGAGGTTTTTCTAGTGAGAGAGGGTATGCAAGATTGGGGTTGTAGGACTTTGTAATTGGGATTTTCTTGGGGAAAATTCCAGGAAAATACTTAGTTCTTATCTCTTTCTTTTCTCTTCTCTCATTCATCAAGAACACATGGTTCTTGAAAAGATGTTTCTGTAATTGTAAGAACTCCATTGATTTAGTGCAGAGAGCTCAGAGGAGCTCACGGGGACATAGGTAATTTGCCGAACCTCGATAACAATTATTTGTGTTTTCTCTTTTATGGTTTGATTCTTGCCTTGGTCCAAATCATTCCAGATTTGGGTGTTTGAAGGTCACAACTTGGGATTCTTAGGTGATATTTCAACAGTGGCAAGAAATATTGTTCCCCAAGAAAACCTTTCCTTCGTTGGTTTCCTTGAAATTCTTGAACCAATCACGATGAGGACACATATGATAAGTGCACCCAGAATCCAAGATTCATTTCTCATTGCTTTGCCTTTCGCTCACCAAGGCAAGAACCAAACCACAAAAGAGAAAACACAAGCAATTGTGATCGATGTTCGGCAAATTGCCTATGTCCTCGTGAGCTCCTCTGAGCTCTCTGCACCGTGATTGGTTCAAGAATTTCAAGGAAACCAAAAAAGAAAAGGTTTTCTTGGGGAACAATACTTCTTACCAAGTGAGGGGCATAGGAGACATCCAATTGAGGATGTTTGATGGAGTCACAAGGTTACTGCGGAATGTGAGATATCTTTCAGATTTGAAAAGAAATTTGATCTCTTTGGGGCGCAAGCTTATGCCTAGGCATGGACCACCCGCGTCGCGGTCGTCCAAATGTCAGGAATTTCACCATTTTGGAGGGTGGCGCGGAAAATAATACCTACATTGGGAATTTAGGATTGTGTGGAGAGCCATTGTCAAAGAAATGTAGCAATGGTAAGGCACCACAACCACCGCCAACATCCAATGAAGAAGAAGAAGTTGAATCTGCAGGAGTGCTCGATTGGAAAATTGCAATGATGGGTTATGGATGTGGACTTGTGATTGGTTTGTCTATGGGATATATTGTATTCTCAACCGGAAAACCACAATGGTTGACAAGGATGATTGAAGGAGATCGACATAGAAAAAGAAGAAGACCAAATAGAAGACTTAGGGGAAGAAGAAATTAACTGCAAGCAAGAGTTCTTGAGTTAGTTTTGTTTTCTTAGAACTGATTTACAAGCATAACTCCATATATGAGAAGACTGGTAGTTAAGTTTCTACTTTTATATGTTTTCTCATAAAGGTACATGATGTGACAGGTAATTTGAAGGATGAGATTTTCAGTTACAATATGCTTATGAGCTTCTGAGGACTGCAGAGAACTAGACTGGCAGAATTGTAAGAGGGGATCCTCTGTTTCTTTTATGGTGCTTCTTAACTTCTGTTTGTTGTAAGGGCAAAAGCTTCTTTTGCAGAAGTTTCCACTACCTTTCTTCCAAGCTTGATGTTAATGTTGTAATAATTTAGAGTTATGTTGTAATTTGTAAGATTTATTAACATAAATCGGTCATGCACCGATTTCAGCCATGATTTTTTATGGACATAGAATCTCCCTTTCTTATAAATTTCTCATGAATCCAAGGCTTAAAATAAATGAATTTTTAAAGTAATAACAAATAAAACTCACCACTTTTCACCTCTTTTAGAGGGTATCTTTCAACGAAGGCATGCCCTTGTTTTCACTTTGGAGTTTTGGTCAGTGATTAGTAATAGTTGGCAATTTCTTCTCAAAGGAGGATTGAGCTACTTAGGGGGTCTTCTTTCAACAAAGGCATGCTCTTTCATTATTATTTTTTTTTTCTTGTTGTTTTCATTTTTGTTAGTAACTCCACATTTTTCCCTTTGATATTTGATATCATCATTATGAACTTTAGGAGTAGGTCATGGAGATTGCTCATTTTGTTTTGATCATCACTTTCTGTAAATTTAGATGGTACTTGAGAATAAATAAGGTCAATATGATTTAGTTATGTCCAAAGAGATTTGCTCCTGTTAATAAGAGAGACTCTTTATTATTTAGACACCTAGAGATTTTATTAGCAATATGCCTAAGCAAAAAATTCATGATCATGGAATTTGCCTAGTTGATCATGACAAGAAATCCATTTAGAATTATTGTCTTTATTTAGCTGATCATGCCGAAGTAATCCCCTACATCCGAGGATGAAGGTCTAGAGCCCAGTACTTAAAAAAAAAATGAGAATTAGTCAGTAAAGGAGTGGGAGGCATAAGATGAGAGTAAAATATACCCCTAATAGAAACACATGGAAATTTTCAAATCACCTCTTAAATTTTTCAAAAATACAAAAAATTGCATTGTAATATTTAGACCGAAATATTATGTTTCGATTGAAATATGATGTTTCAACCAAAACAGACCGAAACTAACTTAAATAGATCGAAACAAAGTACATGAGTGTTTCGTTTCGGTTTAGTGCTGAAACTGAAGAATCTTCAACTTCATGCTAATGAGTTCAACGGTACTTTCCAATCGGAAATTGGTAATTTGTCTATGCTTACCGTATTGTATTTGGATAATGAAAAATTCATGCCATCCAAGTTTCCTATGAAGTTCGTGCAATTAAAGAAGTTGAGGAAACTATCGATGCGGGTCTCAAATTCGATTGGTGAAATACCAGAAATGATCGGAGAGATAACAGCGCTAGAAGCAATAGAGTGCTTGTTTGGGGAGGGTTTCCAAAAACCCTTTTTAGTGTTCAAACACTGGTGTGAGTGTTTGGCCGGCAATGTTTAAAACCAGTGTTTGAACAGAGTTGTCTAAAAATGGCTGTTCAAACACTGATTTTTGAACACTACTAATCGGAGTTTTCGGACTAAATCTAGTGTTCAGTTTTTACTCTCACTTTCCCAATTCACAGATCCCTTCTCTCTCTCGCGACCTCACATTCTCCTTCACAGAGCTCTCCCTCTGTCTCTCTCGCGACCTCACCTTCTCCTTCACAGAGCTCTCCCTCATTCTGCAACGCCTTCATCTTCTCTCTCCCTATTTCCTTTCTTTTCACTTTCTAACCGGGTCTCTCTCCTTTCCTCTTCAACAAATCGCGACGGTCACGACTTATTTCTGGGTTCTGGGTTCTGGGGGGTGCTTTTGTGGAATTTTTAGGAAATTTTATGGCAACAGAAGGAAAATGGTTGATGAGAGAAACTCGAATTCGAGCTCGAGGAATGGAGATGGGAGAAATAGCATTGACACCCATGTGGTGCTGAATGTATACGACCTCACCCCTGTTATCGATTACACGTAGTGGATAGGTTTCGGGATATTCCATTCAGCCATTTAAGGTTTGTTTCTTAGTTGTCTATTTTTGTTGGTTTTGCTTATTTCTCATATTCGTTTGGATGTTTTTATTGTTTAGATGATCTGGCTATGGGTTATTTAGCTTTTTTTTTAGCTGCATAATGTTAGATTTGTGCTTTCTTGAAAATGAATGATACGGGTTTTGGATTTGTTTTTTGGCTTTTTCTGGGCTGGTTGGGTTCGAAGTTTCTACCTTTTGTTTTTAGCTTCGCGGTCCTTGATTTTTAGTTTAGTGGAGACTGGAGAGGGAAGTTGGATAGTGACATGAAAATAAGGAGGAGATTGGATTTGTGAGGCTAATCAAATCTTTGTGTTAACAAGATATATTGCGCCCGTGCTTACAATTTGGTTGCTTAACGATACCCAGTTCGAATTTAGAATTTTTGATTGCGTTACTGAGAATAGTAGGTACCCTTTTTTTCACAAAAGGAAACTTAGATTTTAAATATATAAGGTCTTGGTTACATACATAACTAATGGATATGTAGAATGAGAGGTACCACTTGGTTGAAATAGATTTCTTATAAGCTTTTGCATACTTTTATGCACTTACCTTTTCTGCTGTTTGAGATTTATAGTTTTCTCTTTTAATTGGTCTTCATGGATTCAAGCTGCAGCAACGTGTATGTTAACTAGCATTCTTGCGTCCCTATAACTCTCTTCTATTTAGTCTTAAAGGCCATCTTCAAGCTGCAATAACCTGTTAGATTTTTCCTTTCAGGGTGTCGTTTAAGTTCAGTTACACCTATAGTCTTGTATTTAATTTTTGTTTCTTTAATTCTTGTAATATTTCCAATTTACTCTTAACGCTAATGCTAGACATAAGGGAGGAGAATGATTTTTAGGGTGATCATTTACCTGCCGTTAGTAGCTTAGAGAATGTTATGTTACATTACAGTGGGGTATATGTGCTAGTCTTGATGTCTAAATTTTATCATATTGAAATGATACAAGGCAAAGTGTGGTTGTTTGTCTGATGCTTAGTTCTTGGTTAGTTACCTGCCCTATTGGAAGGGTTGGAAGGACTGAGGCAGGCCTGATTTGGAGATTCTGGAGTTGATTCGGATTCAGAGAATCACTGCAGGTGACCATGAGTCTATAGAAGCCAGTTGTTCAATTTGTTCATTATGAAGAAAAATTTGATCTAAATTGAAAAATGATCATGCAACATTATGGTTGGGGTTGGTTTAGTGTGGATCAAAGTACACTTGTTGCAATCCATTAATAAGTTTGGGATGGGGATATAGATGTTAGTGTAGTGTTGGTGCACAAACAGGGCATGTGTAGGTTAAAACATTTGACGTTGCTGGTTTAAAACAGTTCTTGAAATATTTTTAAGCTAACAGATATGGGATGCAATGTGGGAGTGTGGGACATTGGGAATGTTGTTTAAATGCTAATAGTGGAATGTTTCTTTCACTTCAAGTTGTCACAAAATGACTTATAAAAAAAATGAATGTTCCATTTCAACAGGATTCACATCTCAATTGATGAGTACCCCTGAAGATTTTGAACTTAAATGCTTTTGCGGACTTCCTGCAAAACTAAGAGTATCTCAAACGTCCAAAAACCCGTTTCGATTGTTCTACAACTGTCCCAAGGGTCTTCATGAGGTAAGGATGTTGTTTTCTTCTTTGTGACGAAAGTTGCATTATTCAGCTTGCTTTGCTTTGTCCCTAATACAAATGTACATTATCTGTCTCTTAAAATTGTTAGCAATGCCAATTTTTCCGCTGGTTTGATGAGCCAGCTCCAACTGATGATAGACATATAGATGAGGTGAATCTCATTCGCCATGAGTGCACACAACTACAAGAAAGATTAAATGAAATCGAACAGCAATATAATGATGAAAGGACTGTCTGTATGTGTTATAAGTCTAATTAAGTTTGTAGTTTTCCTTAGCATTATAAGTTGTTAAATTTTTTTTGCCTGTTTGAACTACTTAAATTTTCTTTCTGTTGTATTATGCGATAGGAGATTATTTTCTATGGCTAAAAAATTGGTTGAACATTTCTGCCATGCTTACCATTCTGTTCATTTGCCTTGTGAGTGAAGTTAGTGTAGGATGTCATGTAAAATTTCAACCTTAATCCATTTATCTTTCCTGATTTACCCATTCCATTGAGCCCACACAATTATGCTATCATATGCAGAATTCAGACCTTTTAACATGTCTTGCCAGTTAAATAATAGTTTTTCTAAAAATTATCTTGCTGGAGAGAAATTTGAATCAATTTCACCTCAGTATGCTATATCGTTCTATATAATGGAATTTCTATTTATATGAAATTATGAACACTATAAATTTTTGTTGGTTGTTTACAGAAAATCCAAATGGTCCAGGTTCGAGGGATGCTACTATCACTTTCAATTCATCATCAGTCAGGATTGCTATTGTCAAGAAACAAGTTGTGGCTTCTGATGGGAAACCTGTGGCAAATTCAGAAGAAAACAAACAACAGTAAAAGAAAGCTATGGAAGGGATACACCTGCTGCATTGCAATCACTGTTCCAAAACTATGGAAGTGATGATGAGTGAATCATTGCACCGCATACTTTTAGGTTCTTCTCCGTGGTCATTAAGTTGCACAATTTCTTAGAACTATTTTTCCATGCCCAACAATGGCTGATTGTAACAATGTTGTGATAATAGTTGGAAATCTCCAAGTATACTTACGAATGATTGTTAGTTCTACACAACATTATAAGTCGTTCATTTCCATTTTATCAATTTATCAAATTGTAAAAGTTGTATTGTATATTTTATTTTTATTTTTAAGAATTTATTTAACAAACAAACATGAGAAATAAAATGGATTAGTTGTTGAAATGTTATCAAATTGTAAAAGTTGTATTGTATATTTTATTTTTATTTTTATTTTTAAGAATTTATTTAACAAACAAACATAACGTGATCAGGGAAAAAGTGTTGTAATGTTTGATTGATAATATATAAAAAATACTAACATTTTAAAAATAAAATAAAATTAATTATTTCTAAGTATTTGGTGTGTGCTTAAAAAATTGTTTTTAGTAAATATGAGAAATAAAATTAATTTTAGATATTAAAATTTAAACTGAACACTGAAAACTGAAAGCTGAAAACAATTACAAAAAAGTGTAATCCAAACAGTTTTCTATTTTCAAAACAGTTTTTGAAAACTGATTATCCAAACAACATTTTACTGAAAACTCACTGTTATCCAAACATGTTTTCGAACACTGAAAACTGAAAATTGTTTTCAGAAACTCTTTTAAAAAACAGTTTTCAAACACTGAAAACTGAATACTCTCCCCAAACAAGCCCAGGTTTTTCAAAGAATGGTTTAAAGGGGATTATTCCAAGCGGTTTGTTTTTGTTCAAAAAAATTTGAGCATACTACTCCCGGATATAAACGAGTTTTCTGGGGAGATTCCTCAAGTGGTTGGGGCTTAAACTTGATCAGTCTTGACCTTTCAGAGAATAAATTGAGTGGAAAAATTCCATATGATGTTGAACACAGGTAAGTACATGTCCAAATGTCGGACTTGTTGATTTTTGTAATTTTTAATACTTTTTATTTTAAGTTGGAGTGTCCAAGTATCATATCCATATCATTATTCAAAGTGTCAAACGGACGTACGACAAAATAAAGTGAAGAATTCATATAACATAATGAGGAACCGAGAGTTAGTTTTATCTTCCAACGTCTTTAACGGTATGATTCCAAGAGAGGTTGCAAGTCTTCTTTATTCTTTCAAATCCTTTGCTTGATTAAAATTAATTCACCGCGTGCTTGATATTAATTAATTAACCGGAGTCCCTTCTTCAAATTGCAATTTGAGCTCCCCTCAAGTTTTTAGACTTGTCTAGCAACAGCTTGAGTGGAAAAACTCTGACATGTCTGGGAAGCTTTAATACTGTTTTCAATGATATCTTTCCCATATTCATGGAGGGAAATTGATTGAGAAATCTTGAACCTTAACATTAATTTGCTGGAAGGGCCATTACCATACTCTTCGATCAACTGTAGCAAACTAGAAGTTCTTGATGTAGGCAACAACCAAATAAATGACACATTTCCATATTGGTTGGGAACTCTTCTCGAGCTGCAAGTTCTTGTCTTGCGATCAAACAAATTCTGTGGTCCCATAAGCAATCCGGAAAATATATCTTCCATCCTAAAATTACAAATCATAGACTTGTCTCACAATGAATTCAATGGTCTTCTGCCAACAATATATTTCGAAAATCTAAGAGCTATAATGAAAGCATATGACAAAAGAATAGATCGGGATCCATGGGAGAAACCTCTTGTTGAATTTTATCTTTAAAATCCACTTATTCAAATTTTAGGTAAAGAAAAAAAACAAAACTACAACAATTAAAAAGGCAAAACAAACAAAAAAAAACAAAAACAAAAACAATTAATGTGGTTTGGCAATCTTTTTACCTACGTTCATAAAAAAATCTACTACTTTAATAATTTTCAATTATAACTTTAGGAAGAGCAAAGTTGCTAAACTTGAGATTATGTGGATACCTATTGTCAAAGAAATGCAGCAATGATAAGGCACCGCAACCACCACCAACATCCCCAGAAGAAGAAGAAGAATCTACAGAAGGATTTTATTGGGAAATTGCAATGATGGGTTATGGTATTGGACTTGTGATTAGATTATCTTTGAGGTACATTGTATTCTCAACAGGAAAACCACAATGGTTTTTAAGGATGTTTGAAGAAGAAAGACAGAGAAAGACAAGAAGACCAAATCACATACTTGGAGGAAGAAGAAATTAATTAGGTAGCTGCTAGCAAAGTTCTTTTGTCTTTTATTTTTATAGTTTTGAGATTATGAGCTTCTAAGGGCCTCGAGCACCAGAGTGGATCCTTTGTTTGTTATATTTTATTTCTTAACTTCTGTCTTTTCAACTTTCTTTTTCTTTGAAAGGACAAATTCGTCTCTTCAAAGAAGTTTACACTACCTATCCTTTAAGTTTGACGTTAGAGGTATAATAATCTAAGCTTAAGCATTTTAATTAAGGCTGTTGTCTATTTTGTTCCCAATTAATTTGCAATTAGTACTTTTCGCAGTTTGTTTGTTTCCATGTTCCGAGCATAATCTTCCATTTAATCTTTTGAAACTTCTATGGAGATGTTTGGGTTTAAGTTTATATTTAAGCTAACTTAAAGTAAATTAATTTAAATTTTGCTTTGAATCAATTTAAACTAATTTAAATATTAACTCAAACAACCTATATATTATATCGATCATATTCTTATGTTCACGGTCTTCACTGTCCTTTCAATTGATCTTAAAAGAAAATTGGGATAAGCTTTTCTTTCGGCGAAAATACAGTTTATGTCAAACTAAAAAAGTCATACAAACGAAAGATGAGAGGTAGTAGTCACAGGATAAATTATGCTCAAATACCTTTTAGGTTATTGAAGAAAATACTCTGCAGGCTGCTCGAGCTCCCCTCTAAAGGACACAATAGATTAATAATAAAAATACCTTCCCCGATTGTCAAATATCTCTGATGCACAAATCATTAAATAGAAATATGAAAATTCAGAAAGCAAGATGGGAACTCTTCAGTCTTTATGCTTAGCAATACTTATTAACCTATCATGTGAAATTAAGATCTTATTAACTAGTATTAAAAAACACGATATAAGTGACAAAAAACAAATGAAGTAACTTGTTAACCTATCATAGGCGTGTATATGTGTTACATGCCTCTATATATACATATACAGATGGCGTTACCTGTAATATTAATTTGCTCCTAACAGTACAAAATATTGAGATAACTCTGCAACAGATGATATGACCATGCAAACTCTCAAGAAATTTACCACACTGCGCCTCCGACCTTTAACAAAAAAAACAGATCAAGTACTGAAAATCTGAAACAGATGAAACCATAGGTTGTAAAGTCATAGAGAACTATTTTATTAAAAGAAAAGTTATTGAGAAATATAGGATTTCTTGAGCAACCTAATTCCCCTATTAACAAAGAAATGAAACCAACAGCAGCAGATGAAATAGCAAGCGTATCAGGACTCTCCTCCCTTGATGTTTATAGAAATGCGTACAACAATCCAACCAATTGAATGACAGCCTGCAACGAGAAGATACAGAGATTATCCAACGAAATTGAAAATATATATATATATATATATATATATATATATATATATATATATATATATATATATATATATAGCCAATAAGACTGAACTCTGTTGGACTCAAAATAGTACTTATCGAAGGAAATTGAACTTAAATAGAAATCCAAGTAACTTATAAGCGGGTAACTAGGAAATTGAATGATCTGGCTCAACAAGATTATACTCTTAGTTATCAAATGCAAAAGATTCTTTTATTTAAATTCATTTTCTATTTTTGAGTGAGTTTGAACCAGCTGGTCAATATAATTAAACCAATGAAACCTCTTTTTTATCAATGTCCCAAATGGTTTTATGTGCTAAAATCTGGCAACATAAGGAGATTGACACCGACTTTTGTAATAAACATATTCTTTCTTCTGGTAAAATTGATTTCGTAATTCACTAAGTATCTTCTGCACGCTAGGCACCCACAACAAATTCCATAGAGAAAGCTAAAGCTAAATCGATAAGAGACCAACATTCTGTGATTTATACATGTACCCAGATAGATACATTTCATTTTTGTAGAATGAGAAGTTTACCTGAGTGAAGATCAGAGAACAAAGACGAGACTTTCCTTTAGCTGCCTTTGTGTACCCTAATAAGGTAGTAACACAAAAAATTAAAAAGTTCAAAATGAATGAAAAGCTTGATTCATTTATGAGAAGATTGAAGACTCAAAAACCCTAAATAGTCTGATTGATAAGACATAAGTATCAATTATGTAAAGAAGATTATAGAAACAAAAATTGAAGATGTAACTTACGCGAATGACCATGCGATACGAGAAATCGAAGTCATCTGTTCCTGTAGGCCTTCCTGATGCAGGTTTATCAATGTTTGTTAATGGCCGCTACTCACTATAAGCAAAATAAATAAAAAAATTACAGCGGAAGTGATACATCAGGCATCAGCCAAATGCATGCAGTTCCAAACTACAAAGCATAAAAGGAAGCTCTTCTCATGCAGGCCACTACTCAAAGTTAACTTTCGTGTTCTCCAGAGTTTACCATTTAAATTACCATGTTCACAACCAAAAGAGAATAATTAATTGAGGGAAAACAAGGAAAAATTAGCCACATCAGAGAACACACCAAAATATATATATATATATATATATATATATATATATATATATATATATATCAATCTCCCATAAATACCAAATTGCACCCTCTTGGTGCCTTTTCAATACAACTTTTTTTTTTTTATTTATCAAGAAAAAAAGTCTCCAGTCAATACCCTCCAAATTCTCTTTGTTGACATTTTCACCAACATCTTAATTTTTATCCTACACTCTTCCATCTCCTACAAATTCTCATCTTTTTCAGCTCTTTCAACAACCAAAGTGTTCACATTAATACCATTCTGATGCCTCCAAAGCTGCTAATTAAAAACAGAAAAATCAAGAAAACCCCATTTCACTTTTGCTTCTCCTCACAAACTCCATAACATCAAATCCAAAAATTTGAAGGGAAAAAAAAGACGGAGACGTAAACAATCAAACACATAGCTGAACAATCCATTATTTTTTATGTGCCTTTTTCTGCATACAAAAAGGTGGGGAATGGTAAATAAAGAGATATACCTGAACAGTGTCAGAGAGTAGTTGAAGGCTTGAAGCAGCACCTCCGGAGAACAGAGACAGGGCTTGGATTCGGTGGTCCCTTCGCCAGAGAACGGAGTCGCAGATTAGAGAGCCCCTAATTCAACAAATTGGGGTTTTGGTTGGAACTCGCATTGAAGGGGTAATTTAAAAAATTAAAGAAAAGTTTAGGTTATAATTAGAAGCATAAACAGTTTATAAGCCCAATTCGTCTAGATTTCTTCTACGATCCTATTAAAAAAATTTAAATCAAATTTTATTATTTAATAGAACTTATGTAAAATTTTAACTACAAATTATTATTTAAGAGTATGGCTTAATTTATATTTTGTCAACAACTTAAAATTTATCAAATTTTATAAAAAAAATACTTATAATTTAGGTTAAATATTAAAATTTATCAAACATGATTTTTTTTATAATTTTTAATTTCTCATTAATGTATAACAGTGTTTCAAAAGTGAATGCGTTGGATGAGGTGTTTTATTTCAATAAAATAAAGTTTAAGCCTCGAGGCATTGGACGTAAACTTTTTAAAATATTTTGATGTTTTAAATAAAATACAAATATAATTATATTCTCTCTAAAAAATTTAATTTTATTAAAAGATAAAAAAATTAAAAAAACCGTTGATGAGTAATCACTAATCATGATCTTGTAATTTGTTATGCAAATAATGAAAGGGACATTAATTTACCAGAGTTTATTATAGTCTACAACTCTACATGCACACGTGCTCACGGCTCACGGCTCACGGCTCACGGCTCATTTGTAAACTGCAAACACAGCTGTAAGTAAATCTAAATTTCAAAGTGTAAAGTGTAAACTCAGCTGTATTGTCATCTCTCTCTCAGTTATCATCTTCCTTTTTGTTGTACAACTTTATTATATTTTGTTAGATTATGTATAGCATAGTTATTGCTTAGTTAGTTTAATCCCACATTGGTTGTGTATATCTTTGGCTCTCTTATTGGCTCCTATAAATAGGATAGCTCACTTGTAAGTAAATCACACCATTCAATACAATTCTCTTCTTTGTATTGTCTCACTTCCTCTCTTAAACCTTAACATGGTATCAGAGCCTTCGTGGTTCTCGGTATATTAAGAGTTGAGTATGCTCTGTGATTGTCACTATTAGTGGATCTTTCACATCAGAAAAACTTCTTTAAGGTTGTCGGTATATTAAGAGTTGAGTATGCTCTGTGATTGCCACTATTAGTGGATCCTTCACATCAGAAAAACTTCTTGAATATCCTTTTCATGTCTGTCGGGTCACCACTATAGTCGGAGTCTCATTCTCCATCGACGTCATCTCAGCCGCTGCTCCATCGACGTCACTATTCAACCGTTGACCGTTGACCGACAACCAGATTTGACCAGATGGCAGAAAAATATATTTTTCGTCATGTTCAGTCTGTATTGGATGGTACAAACTATATTGTTTGGTCTCAATCTATGCGAAGTTTCCTCAAAAGTCGTAAGCTTTGGTCTTACGTGGTTGGTATTGTTGAGAAGCCAGTTAAAGGGGCTACTGAAACTAATGATGCTTTTCTCACTCGTCTCATTGATTGGGAAAGTAATCATCATCAAATTCTCACATGGTTTCGTAATACTACTATTCCATCTATTTCTGCCCTATTTGGTAGCTTTGATGAAGCTAAGGGTGCTTGGGATATGCTTGCTTCTCGTTATTCTGCTGTTGATGGTGCTCGAGAATATCAGCTCCTGTTTGAGCTCTTCTGCCTGAAGCAAGAACCGGGGCAGAGTATTAATGATTTTCTTGCTCGCATGCAATTCTTATGGAATCAAATTGATCTCTCTGATCCTATTTGGAAGGATCCTACAGATGCCAAAATGTATGCTGAACGAAGGGATCAACATCGTCTTCACCATTTTCTTATGGCATTACGTGATGATTTTGAGCCTATTCGTGTGCAACTTTTACATCGCTCTCCTCTCCCTACTTTGGACAATGCTATATTTGAACTTGTTCGTGCAGAAAGCAGATCACAGACTATGCACTCTCAACATAGTCCTTCAGTGTTGGCTGCTCCATTATCTAGTTCTTCATCATTTCAGCCAAAGTATTCTGACAGGTTTGGTGCTCCTCGACTTCTCCTAAGCCTCGTGACAACAATTTCTGTCGTTTTTGTAAACGTCGAGGGCACACTATTGATAAATGTTGGCAAAGGGGAAGATCCAATGCTCCCACTGCAGCAGTTGCTCATCCTGAGAGCATTCTCTCTACAGTTGTTCCATATCCATCTGCGACTACAGCTTCATCTTCAGTTGCACTCTCTAACGGGTCATCAGGTTCTACTGTCACCTTATCTGCAACTGACTTCGAGGCAATAGTTAATCAGGTCATCCAGTCTCGTTCTGGTAATGCATCTTCCTCTGCCCTCTCAGTCCTGCCAGGTAATTCTGCCTCTTGGCTTTTTGATTCCGCTTGTTGCAACCATATGACACCTTTCCCAGCTTCATTTACTACATCTGCACCTTCGCCTCATTCCTCATTCATTCGCACAGCTGATGGCTCCACTATGACTGTTAAAACTATAGGCACCATCAATAGTCGTTCTCTTTCTATTCCTGAAGTTTTTCATGTGCCAGAATTATCTTATAATCTTCTTTCCGTTGGGCAAATATGTGAACTTGGATATAGAATTATCTTTGACTTTTCTGGTGTGAATGTGCAGGATCCTCGTACTGGTCAGACCCTTGGGACCGGGCGTAGAATTGGGCGCATGTTCGAACTCTCATCCTTACACCTGCCCAACCTTCCTGCCTCTAACGTCTCTGCTGCTGCCTCCTTGTCACCACCATCCCTTGCACTTTGGCATTCACGTCTTAGTCATACATCTGCATCTCGGGTACAACTTTTAGCTTCAAAGGGGTTGTTAGGGTCAGTGTCTAAAAGTTCTTTTGATTGTATTTCGTGTCAACTTGGAAAACAGCCGGCTTTGCCTTTTAATAATAGTGAGTCTCATGCTACTGCTTCATTTGATTTAATTCATTCTGATGTTTGGGGACCTTCTCCCGTTGCTAGTATGAGTGGTTCACGCTATTTTGTAATTTTTGTTGATGATTTCTCTCGTTACACTTGGGTATTTTTAATGAAATCTCGTTCTGAATTATTGGATATTTATCGTACTTTTGCTAAAATGATTGAAACCCAATTTTCAAAACCTATCAAAGCTTTTCGTTCTGATAATGCTTTAGAATATACTCAACATGCTTTTAAAGACATCCTAAAAAGTTATGGCACTGTTCCTCACTTGTCATGTCCTGGCACTTCACAACAAAATGGTCGAGCTGAACGTAAACTTAGGCACATTTTAGACACTGTTCTAGCCCTCCTCATTTCCACATCTGTTCCTACCCCATTTTGGGGTGAAGCCACTCTAACGGCTATCTACACGATCAATAGGTTGCCTACCCCTATCGTTGATAATTGCACTCCTTACGAGCGGTTGTTTGGCTATGTTCCCTCATACCACCATCTTCGTGTGTTTGGTTCTGCTTGTTTTGTTTTACTCCAACCTCATGAGCGCACCAAACTTGAGCCTTGTTCTCGGATGTGTTGCTTTCTTGGATATGGAATTGAACAAAAAGGCTATCGGTGTTATGATCCTGCGTCTCGTCGTCTTCGTATTTCCCGTCATGTAGTTTTCTGGGAGCATAGACTATTTCATGAAATTGGCAAATTCAGCATGCCATCTTTTCCACCTTTTACCACACTTATGGAGCCTCCTATTTCTCCTCCTCACACTAGTGATGTCTTGCCCGAGTCTCCCTCACCTCACACTAGTAATGTCTTGCCCGAGTCTCCCTCACCTAATACTCTTGATTCCACTCCACCTGATACTCTCGACGTCGCTTCGCCTGAGCCCCCAGGGTCTGTTACGTATGAGGATCATGTTCACACTTCCTCTCCAGACCTTCGCCGATCCACCAGAGTAAGATCTCTTCCATCCCATCTCCAGAATTTTCATTGCTTTCATGCTTTAGCTACTTTACATGAGCCCCACTCCTATCGTGAGGCTTCCACTAACCCTTTTTGGCAGACTGCAATGAAAGAGGAACTTGATGCTTTACACAAGAATAATACATGGGATTTGGTTGACTTGCCTCCTGGAAAGTCTGTGATTGGCAGTAAATGGGTTTACAAAATTAAGACTTGTTCAGATGGTACTGTTGACAGGTATAAGGCTCGACTTGTTGCCAGGGGTTTTACTCAGGAGTATGGTGTGGACTATGAGGAGACCTTTGCTCCAGTTGCTCGTCTATCTTCTGTGCGTGCTTTGCTAGCTGTTGCAGCCTCTCGCCATTGGTCACTTTTTCAAATGGATGTTAAAAATGCATTCCTTAATGGTGATCTTAATGAAGAAGTCTATATGCAACCACCTCCCGGACTATCTAATCCAACAAACAAGGTATGTCGTCTTCGTCGAGCTCTATATGGACTTAAGCAGGCTCCTCGAGCATGGTTTGCTAAGTTTAGCAACACTTTGTCTAGCCTTGGATATTCCATCAGCTCCTGTGATTCAGCTTTGTTTGTTCGCCGCACAGACCGGGGCATCATACTTCTTCTGTTATATGTTGACGACATGATTATCACCGGGGATGATCCCATTGGTATTCAGGAACTTAAACAGTTTCTCAATCAACATTTTGAGATGAAAGATCTTGGTCCTCTCAGCTATTTTCTTGGTCTTGAGATTTCGTCTTCTTCTGATGGTTATTATTTGACACAAGCCAAATATATCTCTGATATGCTTTCTCGGGCAAATCTCACAGACAGTAAGGTTGTTGACACACCAACTGAGCTTAATACTCGTCTTACACCCCATGATGGCGAACTTCTTCGTGATTTTACTTTATATCGACATTTGGTTGGCAGTCTTGTCTACCTTACTGTTACTCGACCTGATATCTCGTATGCTGTCCATCAGGTGAGTCAGTTTATGGCTGCTCCTCGCTCTACTCATTTTGCTGCTGTTCTTCGCATCCTTCGTTACCTAAAGGGGAGATTGTTTCATGGGCTCTTTTTCTCCTCTCAGTCTCCTCTTCAGTTGTGTGCTTATACCGATGCAGATTGGGCAGGTGATCCTACAGATCGTCGTTCTACCACCGGTTATTGTTTCCTACTTGGCACCTCTCTTATCTCTTGGCGTAGTAAGAAACAAACTGTTGTTGCTCGATCTAGTACAGAGGCAGAATATCGTGCTTTAGCTGACACCACCTCTGAGCTTCTTTGGTTACGATGGTTGTTACAAGATATGGGTGTATCACTTTCTGCTGCCACTCCTGTATACTGTGACAATAGAAGTGCTATTCAGATTGCTCATAATGATGTGTTTCATGAACGGACCAAACATATTGAGATTGATTGTCATTTTGTCCGTCATCATCTTCTTCAAGGCTCCCTACAGCTTCATTCTGTCACATCCAAGGATCAGCTCGCAGACATCTTTACCAAGTCACATCCTCCAGGGCGTTTTCGTGATCTTGTTTTCAAACTCAAGTTGGTTTCTCATATTCCACCTTGAGTTTGAGGGGGGCTGTTAGATTATGTATAGCATAGTTATTGCTTAGTTAGTTTAATCCCACATTGGTTGTGTATATCTTTGGCTCTCTTATTGGCTCCTATAAATAGGATAGCTCACTTGTAAGTAAATCACACCATTCAATACAATTCTCTTCTTTGTATTGTCTCACTTCCTCTCTTAAACCTTAACATATTTCATTATCTCTATAACTCAGTAACTGTTTCAAATTTTTTAAAATAAAAGAAAATAGAGAAGGCTAGCCAGTGTGTCACCACCATCGCCTCCATGACCAGCTCTGTGACGAGGATCTAACTGTTGGTTATGTTTATGTCGATGATACTATTTTGAATCTTTCTAGTAGAAATCGTGCGCACAGTTGAGATTTTATTGAGATCGCTTGTCATCAAATTATCTTTATGTGTTTGTTTGACACGATTAAAGCAAAGAAAACAACAACAATAAAGGGAGGTAATTACCCTTTTTCCCATTTTACTGTCCAATGCCAGCTTACTACTTTTTAAAGAAGTATCTGACAAATGCGAGCTCTAATTCAACCTCTAAGTAGTTTTTCAAGCGTTGTTTCTGCTATGAGCAGTACGCATCACTATCCTTTGGTTATGTTTATGTCGATGATACTATTTTGAATCTTTCTAGTAAAAATCGCACGCACAGTTGAGATTTTATTGAGATCGCTTGTCATCAAATTATCTTTATATGTTTGTTTGACACGATTAAAGCAAAGAAAACAACAACAATAAAGGGAGGCAATTACCCTTTTTCCCATTTTACTGTCCAATGCCAGCTTACTACTTTTTAAAGAAGTCTCTGACAAATACGAGCTCTAATTCAACCTCTAAGTAGTTTTTCAAGCGTTGTTTCTGCCATGAGCAGTACGCATCACTATCTTAGGCTTGAAATACATATGCCTTGGGTCACCTCAAGTCAAAAAACACTTTTTTTAAATGGAATGCTAAAACACTGATGTATAATTAATAGTCTAAAATAATTAGCAAACTAATCTTATTTTTCACTAAATTACCAAAATAATTGTAAGTTTGTAACCACAAGATGTTTTTCTTGATGCATTGATGAGGAAAACGATTGAATCGAAATCTCTTATATCAAAGTTTCAGAAATGATCCATGAACAAAAAATTATAAATCAACCCACTAAATTATTACTTTAACCAACCTGAAAAAAATGTAAAATCAGATTTTGTTTTGATTGGTCATAACATTCTACTTCTATATAAAATCTTTGTAAACGGAAAAAGACAATAAAGGTTTTTATCACCTTTTTGTCGCAGAACTTGAAGGGCACCTTATTCACATCCGAAATCATAGAAGAAGAACCATCTTTTTTTTTCTTTTTGTTTCATCACTAAACTCTCTCTCTATCTAAATTTGTCAATTTCTTTCCATATTTTTTTACTGGCTTAAAGGAAAATCTAAATATTTATAACTGAATCTCATATATATATGGTATGATATGTCAAAATCTTTACCAAAAAAACATTAGAATCTTCACAATTTTTTTTGACTTATTCAGCATTGTTTTTCACTGCAATAGTGTTCACTCCTCTAAGATACACATAAAAGCCCCAACAAAGCAACAACCCAGCCACCATTCATGGCTTCCTCTCTATTCCCGTTCTTCCTCTTCACTCTTTTCCTCCTCAACAATCATCTCCTCACCAAAGCCAGTCACCACAAAACCAACAAGATTCTCAAATCAAGCCTCCTTCCTCAACTCACCACAACATCATCCTTCAATGACACCTAACCAACAGTCTTCTTTAAAGTGACCAAACCCATCAAAGTACCCAAAACCAAGCCATGCTCACACCTCATTCTGCACCATGATTTTGGCTACACCTATGGAAAATCCCCAGTTCTTGCAAATTACACCCCTCCCTCTCCCTGCCCATCTCACAATTTCTCCAAAATTGTCCTTGATGGAAGGAAACTTGCAAGGGAAGGCAATTTGACCGCATTTTTGGGGTCTGGTTAGGTGGTGTACAGCTTCTAAGGAGATTCACAGCTGAGCCTAAAGCCACTGGGATTGTGTGGAATGTTGAAAAGGATAATACAAGGTATTAGTCTCTGCTTGTTAAAAATAATACACAAACTCTTGCTGTTTATCTTGGTAATCTTGTTGATAAAACTTATATATAACGGTTCATTTTTATCCTGCTGAGGTGGATTTGAGTCATCATGAGAAAAATTTGGATACTTTCGTATATGGGTGTAGTTCCAATGCTGATTTGATCTTACCCATTTCTCAAAATCTGCCATTGAATGATGGTTGCGGTTTGAAATTGAGAATTCCACTGATACTGAGACTAAGGAATTTGAAATCCCACAAAATGTGTATAGAGCTGTGCTGGAGGTTTATGTTTCTTTCCATGAAAATGATGAGTTTTGGTATGCAAATTTACCATATGAGTAAATTGCAGCAAATAATCTTACCAGTGTGGGAGAGAATGGATCTTTAAGGGAGGTTGTGGTCAGTCTTGATGGTGAAGTTGTGGGTGCGATTGGGCTGTTTACTGTTGTTTATACAGGAAGGATTAATCCCCTCTTGCGGAGACCTATTACTGCATTGGTTCATTCGATATACCTACTTATGATATTGAAATTACTCCACTTTTAGTGAATATATTGGATGAAGAAACCATAAACTGTGGTTCAGTGTTACAAATGCTTTGAATGTGTGGTGCATAGATGCTAATTTGCATCTTTGGTTGGATAGTAAGAGCACAGAAGTTGAAGGGAAGCTTTTGAAGCACAGTAGCATGCCTCTTTCTTGTTTCATCGACATCAGATTTTAAGGGCTTGAATGGAAAATTCTTGACCAACGTAAGCAGGTCTATATCCTCAGCCGGTTGGGTCATATCCTCTCATGGGAAGATCACAACTGGTTTTATTCAAGACTTTGGATACAGTAACTCAATGACAATGGGCAATGAAGGGAATTTGCAGATTGTGAATCAGCTGATCCATTTTGACGACAATGTTTATGCAAAGATGTTATCTTCTTATGCTCACTTTATGAAATCATTCAAAAGCTTTCCCTTCTACTTGTACTCTGACTACTCGGATCAGGGAAATGTCACTACTCTTTCTGTTGGAAATGTCACATTGGGATTTAATGAGAAGAAGTCTGATGATGCTGGTTATGGATTCTCAAGCAGCACTCTCAAAAATAAGCAGGAAGGGCAGGGTGTTATGGTTGTAAAGAATAACTTGGTAGTTAGCGGAGTGGGGAGTACACAACTGGTTCACCAATATCATTAATTTTTATCCTACACTCTTCCATGGCCTACAGATTCTCATTTTTTTTCAGTTCTTTCAACAACCAAAGTGTTCACATTAATACCATTCTGATGCCTCGAAAGCTTTGAGTGATAATTAAAAACAGAAAGATCAAGAAAACTCCATTTCACTTCTGCTTCTCCTCACAAACTCCATAACATCAAATCCAAAAATTTGAAGGAAAAGAAAAAAAGACACGTAAACAATCAAACACAAAGCCGAACAATCCGTTATTTTTTGTGTGTTTTTTTTTCTGCATACAAAAAGGGAGGAAAAGGTAAATAAAGAGACCTATCTGAACAGAGTCAGAGAGTAGTTAAAGGCATGAAGCAGAACCTCCGGAGAACAGAGACAGGGCTTGGATTCGGTGATCCCTTCACCGTAGAACAGTTTAGATTATTAGAAGCACAAACAGTTTATAAACCCCATTCATATAGATTTCTTATAAGATCTTATTTAAAAAATAAATATTTTCAAAAAGAAAATAAAAGAAAATATTGTTATTTAATAGAATTTATATAAAATTTTAACTATAAATTATCATTTTATAGTATGATTTAATTTATATTTTATCAACAATTTAAAATTTGGTTGACAAAAAAAAATTATAGTTTAGATCTGTTGAAATGTTTTGCATTCTAATTCGACTTCAAAACCTACTCCGATCCAAAATAATTTAGAAAGATTTTAAAAGAAAAGAAAAAAAATTGACCCGTTTTGTAACATATATATATATATATATATATATATATATATATATATATATATATATATATATATATCTTCATTTTGAAAATTGAAATGTAATCTAGTTTATGGTGAGATTGAATGTCACATCATCAAACAAAGAATATTCAAATTCAAATTTTTCAATATAGCATTTAATCTCACCATAAACTTGACATATATTTCAATTCTTGAATTGAGAGAATCGTAGTCTAGGTGCTTATTAGGGTTTGGAAGACAAACTGCTTAAACGATTTTTGTACTCCTATCCTTGATAGTGAATATAAGCTTACCAAGCTTACCCGACCGAACCACATAAATCTTATGTTTTTACTTTTGTGTGATTGTTTTTATTTCTGTTTCATTATTTCTTTTGTTATCTTTATCTATCAAACTTGATTTTTTATAATTTTAAATTTCTCATATAACCAATTGTCTAAAATGATTAGTAAACTAATCTTATTTTTCACTTAATTAGCAAAATATTTGTAAGTTTGTAACAGGAGGGGCCCCTTCTTCAATTTGCAATTTGAGTTCCCTTCAAGTTCTTGATTTGTCTAGCAACTTGAGTGAAAAAAAATTCAGACATTACTGGGAAGCTGTAACAGTGTTATATCGGTCATCGATCTGCACATGAATCAATTCCATGCTATGATCCCCATTATACACTCACAGAGGGAAACTGGTTGAGAAATCTGGACCTTAACAGTAACTTGCTGGAAGGGCCATTACCACGCTCCTTGGTCAATTGTAGCAAACTAGAAGTTTTTCATGTGGGGAACAATGAATTAAGGACACATTTCCATATTGCTTGGAAACTTTTCCCCAGCTGCAACTTGTCTCGCGATCAAACAAATTCTATTGTCCCATAAACAATCTGGAAAATGTATCTTCCTTCCTAAAATTGCCAATCATAAACTTGTCTCACAATGAATTCAATGGTCTTATGCCAATAAGATAGTTCGAAAATCTAAGAGCTATAATGAAAGCATAAAACAGAAGAGTAGATCAGAATCCAAAGTACATGGGAGAAACCTATTATCAAGATTCTGTGGTTGTAACTGTGAAAAGTTTGGAGCTTGAAGACACTGCAATTCTGACCATTTTCACTCTCTTGTAGTGCTCAACTTCTCACACAATTTCCTATCAGGTCAAATTTCATTATCTTTAAAAGATTTAAGAACGCTTGAATCATTAGACATTTCTTTAAATAAGTTTGTTGCAAAGATTCCAACAGCATTGGTGAGTATGACATTCCTTCCAGTATTGAACCCTTCATATAACAAGCTTGTGGGCTTAGAACCAAGTGGGGCAAACATTCCATGGACCTAAAAAAAACGCTTGTGGACTCCATACCTCATGGCAATCAATTTGATACATTTAGAAACAATTCCTACATTGGGAACTTGGGATTTTGTTGTCAAAGAAATGCACAATATTGATGTGGCATTACTACCACTACCAACATCCCAAGAAGAAGAAAATTTTGAAGGAGGATTTGAATGGAAAATTGCAATGATGGGTTATGGTATTGGACTGGTGATTGGATTATCTTTGTGATATATTGTATTCTCAACAGGAGAACACAATGGTTTTAAAGGATGTTTGAAGGAGAAGGACAAAAAGGCAAGAAAACCAAATCGCAGACTTAAGGAAGAAGAAATTAAGCTTATGAGAGCTTTTGTTGTATTAGTATTTCTTAACTTGTCTCTTCAATTATTTTTTTCTTTGAAAGGGAAAAATCTTCTCTTAAAGAAGTTTATCTACCTTTCCTTTAGGTTTGATGTTAGCCGTATAATAATCTGTGTTGATTGATGTCTATTAATTAAGGCTGTTTTCCAATTAATTTGCGGTTTGGGTTTTTGATTATTGGCCAGGTATAATCTTCCATTGTATACCATAATTTTGATTATATGTTCCGACGCATAATTTTGATTGTTGCTAGAAAAGTGTGGCATGTTGGGAAATTACGCAGATTTCCCAATGAACCAGATTGGTAAGAATGCGAAATAACAGTAGAAATAACACACACACAAAATTTGATAACGGAGTTCGGCCAATTGTGCCTACGTCTCCGGATCTGCTGCAGATCGTTTTTACTAATGGGAGAAAAATATACAAAGTGTTTACAACACTCTCAACTCACACCCAATTATATTTTTCTCTTGGGCTTTTCTCTCAAGCTCTCTCTAAATAGACTTCTTGGTGTTTGTGTTGTGGTGATAGAACCCAAGTTCTAAAACTTATTTATAGGCTTCAAGCATCTCACAAAGACAAAAGAAAAGGAGGAGACTGCCACCGAAAGTTGCTTGAAGAGGCTACTTTAACAACTCCACCACATGGCCTCCTTTGTCACATGGCCACCTTTGTTTTTTTGTCTTCCCACACTCCACATGGCCACCCCAAAAAATTGATTCCACCGAAAAATGGCCAGCTGCCCATATGGTCTCCATTAACATGGCATTCATTCCAATGCACCTGGAGGAGCAATTCCTTTTTCGTCTTTTTAAGAACAAATTTTGGTGAATTTTCTGATTTGATATTTGAAAATAGGAAAAGGAATGGTTTTGAATCTGCCTAAGAATTGTGGCCGATTCAACAAATTGCCGATTAGAACCACCTTGAAAACTAACTATAGGAGAATAGAATAAATGTAATATATTTTTTTTTATTTTAGTTTACAAAATATGAGTGGTCTACAAAAAAGATCTGTGTGACTGACTAGAGGTTTCCTCATAATTCATTCTAATGTTAAAATATTGGAATTTTATAAGTAGTTGATTACTATTCTACTTTGAAGAGTCAAATTAGGCTGCTACGTGTTTTAGTATCATTTTCATTGTTCCTATTTCACAAAGTATCAGCCACAACCCAAATACTTAATATTTTTTATAAGCAACTACAAGAACAGATTCCAAAACAGAACAGCTCAAGATCTTCCCAAATGCCGAAAATAACATCCAAATCTCTCCAAATTCTCTCCTACAGTCTTTTCTTTCTCCTTCTAAACTTGCTTTCTCATGTGAACTCTCAACTCTATGATCAAGAACATGCAGTCTTACTGAAACTAAAACAACACTGGCAAAATCCACCTTCCATCAAGAACTGGACCCAATCGTCGACCTCCTCTCACTGCCACTGGCCTGAAATCAGTTGCACCAACAACTCTATCACCAAACTGTCCCTCGTCGACAAGAACATCACTGGAACAATCCCTCCCTTCATTTGTGACCTCAAGAACCTTACAGCTATTGATCTTCAATACAACTACATACCGGGAAATTTCCCCAAAGTTCTCTACAATTGTTCCAAGCTTGAGTACCTTGACCTCTCTCAAAACTACTTTATCGGCACAATTCCCCATGATATAGACCGCCTGGTTCGGCTCCAGTACCTCAACCTTGGTGCTAACAACTTTTCAGGTGACATTCCAGCGACTTTAGGGCGTTTACAAATGTTAAGAAATCTTCAGCTTTATCAGAATGAGTTTAATGGTACCTTCCCAACAGAAATCGGTAACTTGTCTAACCTTGAAGTATTGGATTTGCGTCATAATGATAAATTTCTGCCCTCCAAGTTGCCTTTGAATTTCATGCGATTGAAAAAGCTGAGGTCTCTACTGATGCTGGATTCAAATTTGATTGGTGAAATACCACGAATGATTGGAGAGATGGTGTCACTTGAGATTTTGGATTTGTCATGGAATGGTTTAAAGGGGGAAATTCCAAGCGGTTTGTTAATGTTGAAGAATTTAAGGGAACTGTATTTATATGGAAACAGGTTATCTGGGGAGATTCCTCAGGTGGTCGGGGCCTTAAACTTGGCCCAGCTTGATCTTGCAGATAATAACTTGACTGGGAAAATTCCCGATGATATCGGAAAGCTTGAGAATTTGTCAGCTTTGGTTCTATTTTCTAATCAATTATCTGGTGAAATTCCTGAAAGCATTGGTAGGATCCCAACACTGAAAGATGTTAGATTGTTTAACAACAGTTTATCAGGTGTTCTGCCTCCTGATTTTGGTAGACATTCCATGCTTGAAGGGTTTGAGGTTTCATCCAACAGGTTCATTGGCAGGCTGCCCGAACACTTATGCTATGGTGGCAAGTTGTTAGGAGTGGTAGCTTTTGATAACAATCTTAGTGGAGAATTGCCTGATTCGCTTGGTAATTGCAGTAGTTTGAGAATTGTTTACATTGAAAATAACTATTTTAATGGGAGCATCCCTGTTGGGCTTTGGACATCACCGAATTTGAACATATTGTTAGTCAGCAACAACTTGTTTACGGGTGAGCTTCCTGACAAATTATCACATAATCTTTCTAGTCTTGATATCAGTAACAACCTCTTTAATGGTAAGATTCCAAGAGAACTAACAATTCTTCCTTCACTTTCAACTAATTAATTTTCTTGATCAAATTCAACTCACCGCTTCTTAATGATTAATTGACAGGAGAAATTCCTTCCTCAGTTTGCAATTTGAGTTCTCTTAAAGTTCTTGACTTGTCTAACAACCGTTTGAGAGGGATAATTCCGACATGTCTCGGGAACTTTAGCCTTCCTCTCTCTGTCATCGATCTGCACATGAATCGATTCCATGGTAACATTTCCATCACATTCGTGGAGGGAAATAACTTGAGGAACCTTAAACTTAATGGAAATCTATTGGAAGGGCCATTGCCACAATCTTTGGTCAATTGTAGCAAACTGGAAGTTCTAGATGTAGGCAACAACAGAATTAATGATACATTTCCCTATTGGTTGGGAACTCTTTCTGAGCTGCAAGTTCTTGTCTTGGGATCAAACAAATTCTATGGTCCCATTAGCATTCCGGAAAATATGTATCCTTTCTCAAAGTTGCGAATCATAGTCTTGTCTCACAATGAGTTCAATGGTCTTTTGCCAACAAGACTGTTTGAAAATCTGAAAGCTATAATGAAAGTGGATGGGAAAAAAGTAGGTAGGGAGTATATGGGAGGAAATGGTTATCAAGATTCTCTGGTTGTTACCATTAAAGGTTTGGAGATTGAATTTTTGAAAATTCTAACCATTTTTACAACTATTGATTTCTCAAACAACCGTTTTAACGGACAGATTCCTAAAGTAGTTGGAAACTTTCACTCCCTTCTAATGCTCAACTTCTCTCACAATTGTCTGTCAGGTCATATTCCATCATCATTAAAAGATTTGAGAGCCCTTGAATCATTAGACTTCTCTTCAAACAAGCTTGTTGGAATGATTCCTGCAGAATTAACAAGTTTGACATTCCTTGAAGTGTTAAACCTTTCATACAACCAGCTTGTGGACTCCATACCACGTGGCAAACAATTCGATACATTTGAAAACAATTCCTACATTGGGAACTTGGGATTATGTGGATACCCATTGTCAAAGAAATGCAGCAATGATAAGGCACCGCAACCACCACCAACATCCCAAGAAGAAGAAGAAGAATCTGCAGAAGGATTTTATTGGGAAATTGCAGTGATGGGTTATGGTAATGGACTTGTGATTGGATTATCCTTGGGATATATTGTATTCTCAACAGGAAAACCACAATGGTTTTTAAGGATGTTTGAAGGAGAAAGACAGAGAAAGGCAAGAAGACCAAATTGCAGACTTAGAGGAAGAAGAAATTAATCAAGTAGCTGCAAGCAAAGTCCTTTTGTCTTTCTGACAGTTATGATATTACGAGCTTCTGAGGGCTTCAGAGCAGCAGAGTGGATCATCTGTTTGTTGTATTTTTTTCTTAACTTTTGTCTTCTCAACTTTCTTTTTCTTTGAAAGAGAAAATTCTTCTCTTAAAGAAGTTTACGCTACCTTTCCATTATGTTCGATGTTAGTGGTATAATAATATGAGCTGATGCATTTTAATTAAGGTTGCTGTCTACTTTGTTTCCAATTAATTTGCAATTTGTTTGTTTCCATGTTCCAAGCATAATCTTCCATTTAATCTTTTGAAGCTTCTATATATATCGATCATATTCTTATGTTCATGGTCTTCATTAAGCTATAAGCATTAAGCTATATCGATCACAAAAACATGGAGATCACAGTGACTACATGAACATTAAGCTATAAGCATCACAATACATACATAATACATAATTAGCAAAAAGTTTTGAAACTTACCGAATATAAACGAGCAATCTCAAGAAGTTCACTTTTGTTCTTTGTTTCCCAGTCACTTGGCTTTTGGATAACCTATAGAGTAGAAAATAAACAGAATAGTCAGGAGATCTCAATAATGTTACTGCCAATCAACCTTTTTATAATCTACCTGCTCATGACAGGCAAGCCACCTGAATAAGAATATCCTTCAAATGGGGATTACAATTTAATACCACGTGCCTGGTAATGGTTCTACTCAAAAAAGGGATACTTGCGCTTTCTCAAAGTAACTTTGGCAGAATATCCTTCAAAAAGCAGGGATACAAAGACAGACAGTAGGAGATTGGCATACTGAGTTAAATTGGAATGTTAAAGCTCTGAAAGGAAAATCCATTGTGGCTGTTATACTCAGGCTTCAGGCTTGCTTGGATTGCTTGTATATATCATATTAGGAGGGCAAGGAACATTAGACTACATCGTTTAACATAACAGCATTGATGCTGTCCTTGACAGAATTTTAAGTGATGTAAGGCATAGGATTCTGGGAATAAAAATTATGATAGGAATTCTGTTATATTGCTAACAATTGTAGCTTTAGCAACTTTTTATCTGATGGTTGGGATTAGACCAATCCGGCCCCTATTGGCAACCGAATGGAGGACTAGGGACAAAGGTGGAATTAGGTTAGTCCAATGCCACCTAATCCCTGTCCTATCCCTTGAACCAAATGGCCCGTAAATACTAGCCCATTATAACTAGAGACCCCTATCTAGAAAGAGCCTAAGTTCATTCCTATTTAAATCGATATCCATATTTGGGCAACTAAAGCCACTAACAAATCATTAAATAGAAATATGAAAATTCAGAAGCAAGATGGGAACTCTTTAGTCTTTATGCTTGCAATACTTTAGAAAATTAAGATCTTATTAGCTATTAAAAATACATGATATAAGTAACAAAAAACATATGAATTAACTTATTAACCTATCATAGGCGTGTATATGTATTACATACCTACATACATACATATAGCGTTACCTGTAATATTAATTTGCTCCTAACAGCACAAAATATTGAGAGAACTGCTGCAACAGATGACTAGGAAACTGAATGATCTGGCTCAACAAGATTATACTCTTAGTTATCAAATGCAAAAGATTCGTTTATTTAAATTCATTTTCTTCTTTTGAGTGAGTTTTAACCAGCTGGTCAATATAATTAAACCAATGAAACCTCTGTTTTATCAATGTCCCAAATGGTTTTAATGCACTGCTAAAATCTGGCAACATGAGGAGTTTGACACTGTGAAATTGATTTCGTAATTCACTATCTTCTGCACACTAGGCACTCACAACAAATTCCATAGAGAAAGCAAAAGCTAAATCGACAAGAGATCAAAATTCTAAGTGATTAATACATATACCCAGATAGATACACTTCATTTTTGTAGAAAGAGAAGTTTACCTGAGTGACGATAAGAGAACAGTGATGAGATTTTCCTTTAGCTACCTTTGTGTACCCTAATAATGTAATAACACAAAAAATTAAAAAGTTGAAAATAAATGAAAAGCTCAATTCATTTATGAGAAGATTGAAGACTCAAAAACCCTAACAAGTCTGATTGATAAGACATAAGTATCAATTATGTAAAGAAGATTATAAAAACAAAAAATGAAGATGGAATTTACGTGAATCAACGACCATCTGATACGAGGAATCGAAGCCATCTGTTCCTGTAGGCCTTCCTGATGCAGATTGTCTTAGCTGCGTCTTCTTCTTTCTTGTTTACATTGGCAATGAGTTGAAACCAAAAACAAAATTTTCATATGCAAAGAACAAGATTTATCAAAGTTTGTTAATGGCCGCTACTCACTATAAGCAAAATAAAATTAAAAAAAAAATACAGTGGAAGTGATATATCAGGCATCAGCCAAATGCATGTAGTTCCAAACTACAATGCATAAAAGGTTTAAGCTCTTCTCATGCAGGCCACTACTCAAAGTTAACTTTCGTGTTCTCCAGAGTTTACCATTTAAATGACCATCTTCACAACCAAAAAAGAAAAATTAATTGAGCGAAAACAAGGAAAAATTAGCCACCGCATAGAACACACGAAAAAAAAGTATCAGTCTCCTGTCAATACCCTCCAAATTCTCTCTGTTGACATTTTCACCAATATCATTAAGTTTTATCCTACACTCTTCCATCTCTTACAAATTCTCATCTTTTTCGGTTCTTTCAACAACCAAAGTGTTCACGTTAATACCACTCCGATGCCTTCAAAGTTTTGAGTGATAATTAAAAACAGAAAGATCAAGAAAACTTCATTTCACTTTTGCTTCTCCTCACAAATTCCATAACATCAAATCAAAAAATTTGAAGGAAAAAAAAAAGACAGGCATAAACAATCAAACACATAGCTGAACAATCCATTATTTTTTTATGTGCTTTTTTCTGCATACAAAAAGGAGGGAAAAGGTAAATAAAGAGACTTACCTTAACAGTGTCGGAGAACAGAGACAAGGCTTGGATTCGGTTATCCCTTTGCCGGAGAACGGAGTCGCAGATCAGAGAGCTAATTGAACAACTTGTGGATTTTGGATGGAACTCACATTGAAGTGGTAATTTCGGAAATTAAAGAAAAGTTTGTGTTATAATTAGAAGCACAAACAGTTTATAAACCCAGTTCGTATAGATTTTTTTCTAAGATCATATTTAAAAAATAAATATTTTCAGAAAAATTAAAATCTAATTTTATTATTTAATAGAACTTATATAAAATCTTTGGAAACGAAAAAAGAAAAAGGTTTTATCATCCTTTTGTTGCTGAACTTAAAAGGGCCCTCATTGACATTCCGAATCATCGGAGAAGAACACCATTTTTTTGCCTTTTGTTACTGGCATGCACAGTTGGATCGTCCTAGCATTTTAATTGGACCAACACATCATATAGGTTCCACAAAGTTTTTTTAAATAAAAAATTCATTAAAGCATGCAACCAATTTTTTCCAATCCTCACCTCCGAAGACTTTTGAAAATTAGAATTGCCACTCAAATATTCACAAAACCAAATTTGAATTTGAACATCAAAAGCCCATTGATGTTCATAAATTTATCACTCAAGTATCTCTCCTTCTCTATGAAAAGTTTTTTTTTTTTTCCTTCAATTTTTCCCCTTTTCTTTTTAGTATTGTCGGTTGCTGCTCTGTAGTAGTATTTTCGTTTGCGTAAGAGCCAAAGGGTAAGAAATCTTACACTGGCATGGTAGGAAGAGCAGCAGGCAAAGAGGCTACACCTTGTTTTCGTTTTTTAGGGGTAATGGGTCCAAGAGGAGCCTAGGGTCCAGTTAACTTGCTCTCTCCTCTCTTAAAATTTACCATTTTTATTATTTCTTGTTTCTCGTGATTTTTGGGTTTTTTTCTTGTTCTGTTGTGGTTGATTATTAATGACGATGCGCGTGAATGCGGTTGTGATTTAGGCGTTTGTAATATTATTTTGCTGGTTTCCTCAATTGGGAGGTTATGGGCTTATTAGGGGAAAGTTTTCAAAAATTATTTTCAATGTTTAAATATTAAAATTTCTTTTCAAACATTGCTTGTGCTTGTTTGGGACGTAGTGTTTAAAAATAATTTTTTAACACAATTTTATTTAAATGACTGTTCAAACACTAAAATCAGAACAATTTAAATTGGTGTTTTCGATCTGAATTCAGTGTCCAGTTTTTACTTTCACTCTCCCAATTCACAGACCTCTTCTCTCCCGACCTCGCCTTCTCCTTATCCAATCCACAGAGCGCGACCTCGCCTCTTCCCTCTTTCTGCAACGCCTTCATCCTTCTCTCTCCTTATTTCCTTTCTTTTCACTTTCTAATCGGGTCTCTCTCCTTTTCTCTTCAACAAATCGCGATGGTCGAAGAAACCCAGAAGATTGTACCCTAGAAATTTTCCTCTCATTTTCCTACTTCCCAAACACAACTAAGCTTCCCTAACGTTTTCACAACTTTACCCTCATCTCTGTGTTCTCTATCGCAGCCCTACTCTCTCCCCCCCTCTGCCTCCCTTTGTCGATTTATCATCTCTCTCATCTGGAAACTCTGGTCATTCAGCATTTCTCTACTGAGCTTACACTGCGAGAACGCTGCCATTACAAGTAAGCCTCTCTCCCTTTCTATTCTCTCTCTCATAGACAAATGTCGCCGTCCACGACTAAACACTCTCTTGGATCGTTTTTTTTTTCCTATTATGCATGACAAAATTAAATGACTATATGGCTCTATTCACTTGATTTTAAGTCTGCATCTTCTTGCATCTCTGTCAACATCAGTGGAACATAGACCAGCCACGATTTCTGGAGACTTCTGCAAGGTAGCTGATAACTCACTATTTTTCTCTTTCTCTCTTCTTGTTGCTTGTAGTCCAGTATAAATTTTAAGATACCTTTTTTTGGAAGATTTCTTACTTTATTCTTGTGCAAATCCTGTGGCCTTGTGAGAATCCTCTTGCTTTCTTAAACTTCACATACTATTCTTTTTAGGGTACAACTATTTGATGATTTGTTTCTTCTAGGTTCAGAACTGGAATGCAATTTGCTGCATTTTCATGATATTTGCACACTTGTCCTGTCAGTATGCTTAATAACATCTTCTTCCCTCCCAGACAATTAGTGAACTAGAATGATAAAACCCTTGTTTAGTTAATTTTAAACTTAATTCAGTCATTAACTTGATGTGGCTTTAACCATGACAGGTGCTAATGCAGTGGAGTTCATCATTAACCATGCTGAACTTTCAATAGCTTTTGTTCAAGAGAACAAGATCCCTGTTGTAAGTTCCCATCCTATTTGCTTGCCTCTTTATTTTTAATTTTAATGTTTAGTTCAGTGCTATCTAAATTAGCTACTGGTTTATATCTTGGCACTTGGCAGTATTTACTCACTAGAACAATGAGGTGGTACCAAACCTGAACTAACTGCAAATTGTAGTAAATTTCGAAAGATCTTTGTAAATTTATCATTTGTCAGTTTGAAATCTATTCTTGATGCCTTGATTTTTGCTGCTTTTATTCCCTACACTGTCAAACTTTCAGTATTTAAGGGCTTAAAGTTGTGTAGTTCTCCTCTGAATGGTTCATAAAGGGGAGATACTATTGCATATATATTGAAATTACAATTAGGCTTCTCTAATTTTTGCTTGCTTTCACAAAAATCTGTGCAGAATCTCTAATTTCATCACTCTTGGTGGTTTAAGTCCATATATATACATAACAGCTCTCATCCTTTTATCTTTTTCTTATATAATACAAACAACACTTTTGGAAGAAAAATAAACCTGGTTTACAAAATAGTTTATGCTTTTTTTAGCATTTTAGCTCATTTTTATAATTATTATGCTTGATAGTTTGATTTTATTATATTTATATATCTCTTTCTATTTTCTTATGTTATTGGGATTTGGAGTTCATTCTTTGATTTTATTATATATCTCTTTTTTTATTCTAAATAATTGGATCTTAAAACTAGAATGAACTGTTGAGTATAGGTTGACTAATTAGTTTATTCGAATAAAGATATTGATTCTGGATTTCTCATTATGGAATTGAGGATGAATTTTCTGTTTTAGTCTTGTTGGATTATTGCATTGTTTGGGTTTGTTTCTCTGAAATACTGAAATACATAATGTAGACTTCAGTAAATTTTTAAGTAAAGTTTAGTATTGTGAACTTTGGATTGAGGCTCTGCTTGATTAGAAAGTGAGATCCAACTTCTGTTCTATGTTTGTTTTAGATTCCTATGAAACAAATAGTATGAATCCAGCATATGTTTGATCAATAACCTTTTGATTGATTAGTTTTTGATGTGATATGATATTAAGAGTTGATTGATAAATTGAACTCTGCTTCGAGTCTTAATTGATTTGCTTGATGTTAACTTGAGGTGATTGATTTTAATTCCATATATATATATGTCATTTATCTTTATATATCTCTTTGTCAGTTCTTTTTTTTCTGCTTTGATTTGGAGAAAAAGAAGAAGGGAGGAAGTATTCTATGTTAAGCAAACAAATGATTTGTCCTTTGTTCCAAAGAAAGAAAAGCAAATGGATCATGTTGCCTAGGTTCAAATTTTTTTAGTTTACCCAAAAAATGAAAATGAAAATTGTTGCTAGTCTACTGCAGTGAGCACATGCTGCACATAAGTGATCATCTAGTAGCAGATTTTGTAAAATGCTATATTTTTTTCCTGTTAATTTTAATATATGTTTTGAGACAGCAAATCAAACTCAATTATTTTAAATCATTCTGCTTTGGCTTAACAATCTCTGTTTTGACAATACCACCAATGTTTTCAGAAATTCCAAATCTAACTGTACTTACTTTGTACTTTGTAAACCTCTGTAGTTGTAAAGTCAGTCTCAAATTACAATAGTAGAATTTATTAACAATCACATAACTAGCAATGTAGCACTAGTTGCACATCTGAGGCTTGTCACATGTTTGATTAGTAGCTTGTATATTTTCCTTTTATTTTTCTTATCCAATGTCAATTGCTAAAAGATTATAAAGAGTATAACAAAATTAGAAATTTGTTTTCTATATAGAATCAAAAGAGAGACTGTTATGAGTTCATCCTAGATTTTTTCAATGTTCCAGCATTGATTTGGTGCCTCTTGATCATGCATAGGTATTTATTCCTGCAGAAGTGCATGAACTGCAAAGATTTGTATAAGCTATGACATCCTGTTGGTATTCATGAATCATGATATTCATTCCCTGATCAAATCATGTACCTGCAGTTCATGCTCATCTCAATTTCATGTTACCAAACCATGTTTTTCGATTTCTTTTCATTGTGGTTGCTTGCCCACCAAAGTAGAATTCACATAATATGAGTTTTCTTTTTCTTGTACTGCTTTCCATTTCCATCTTTAATAATTGTTGTCAATGACTGAAAATGACTGATTCGGGATTTTTGTTTTTAATAACTGAGAATAGAATGCCATGGTTGAAGACAAAAACTTGCTTGAGTAATCGAAATAACTCTTCATTTGGAAAACCCTTTATTTCATTTTCAGATTGATTGCACAGCACAGTTCAACCTTATGATTTTTTATTTTTCTTTTTAATAATTGTTGTCAATGAGAGAATGCTATGGTTGAAGACAAACACTTGCTTGAGTAATCTAAATAACCCTTCATTTGGCAAACCCTTTATTTCATTTTCAGATTGATTACACAGCACAGTTCAGCCTTCTGATTTTTTATTTTTCGTTTTAATAATTGTTGTCAATGCCTCAGAACCCCAACTTACTGAATTTGCAAAATTAGTGTGTAGGTGTTATTAGATTCAGGCTTACATTATTATGTGCTGTAATAATGTTATGCTGCATGGCTGGAGTTATTGAACAAGTGCATGTTAGAGAATTCCTAACATGGCCTTGATTGAATAATTGTAATTGTATATTAAGGATAGTTGTAGTTGCTTGGTATTCTGGATCTGTTTTCTTTCCTGATACAGTTTTTATAATATACTACTATACAATATTAATTCAAAAGTTGTAAAAGAGCTGGCCCCTTGAGAAGGTTGTATGGTTAGAGGCTATTAAAGCTTATTAACTCTTTTACTTTTTTTGTTCCTTTGCATGCAGCCAAGTCTGGCCTTCTTTTTGGGTTCTGATGACACTGGAACCAACCCTTTTTTCTTCCTTTCTTGTTTTTTTATTTTTTTATGTATTGTGAAGTATGTAGGTATTTTTTTCCAAATGCAAGATTTCATTAATATTGTTGGGTTGCTTGTCTTGTTTTAAACAAGCTAGTTTGCATGTAACATGTCCTTTATTAGGTGATGAGTCTACCAATATTATTCATCAATTTACATCTTTTATCTTTTGATTATAGTATCTCATCTCATTCTGTGCATTGCTTGAGAATCAAAGTCAGACAAACTCCTAATTATTCTCTTAACTACTATTAGTAAACTCAAGGATTGGGGGCCACTAAAATAGTAGCTTAGTTTTTATATAGGTCCAATTTAAGTATCTTAAAATAGTCGGTTAGTTTTTATTGTTCAATAATAATATGTTAATGTCATTTTTATTATAGATGGCTTGTGAAAGCATTGATATATCTTTATGGGGCTTTGAGAGAGAGAAATGTTTTATTGATATCATGGTTACTGAGGTAAACAAGGGAAACATGAAAGATAGTGTGTTTCGTAGAAGGATTTGGGATATCATTATCAAAAAATTGAATTTGAAGACCAACAAGGTCTATACATTGAAACAATTGAGGGAGAAATTTCAAAGGTTGCGTTTGAAACACCGCATGTTTAGTCAATTGCTTGAGCAAACTGGGTTTGGTTGGAATGCTGAAAGTAATACTGTCACAGTCTTAGATAAGACTTGGGAAAATTACATTCGGGTATCGTCTTTCTCCTTAAAGTACATAGTGTGGATTTATCTTAAGATAATTTCTTTTAAATCGATAATTACATTTATATCTTTTTTTTTTCTTAGGCATACCCAAAAGCTTCCCAAATTCGTAAGCAAGGCTGTGAACACTACAAATTGTTAGGGATAATCTTTAACAAGTCAACTACCACAAGAATTCTTCACCATGGTTCAACCCAAGATCCACATAATTCCAATGAGGAGAATGCATTGCATGAAGCTTTTCTCAATAGTGACATGCATGTAGATGTTGATGTTGATGGCCTTGGTATCCCGGATAACCCAAATACTCCGGTTGACCTTGAAACCCCAACCACTCAGCCTGAATGTTCTGCCAATCGTTTTAAAATCAATGAAAAGAAAAAGCAGAAGGAAACTAGAAACAATCAATTGAGTGAAGTTTTTGCCTGTTTCATGGAGGCCACAAAAGCAAGGACAGAAGCTTCTTTGGCTAGGGTTGAGAGGTGTAGAGAGAAAAGCGTTGAGGGAACAAGTGCTATGGTTTCTGTTGATTATTCAGTTTCAGTGTGTTTGAAAGTACTTGATGAAATGAAAAATCGGGTAGATGATGACACATATTTGAAGGCATTAGAGAAATTTACAGGTAATTATGAGTTGAATGAGACATTCATTAAAATGTCTTTGGAGAGGAAGAATGCGTGGTTAGCTAGGATTTGTTGAGAGTTGGAGACATTGCCTTTAGGTTTAAATTATGTTTGTGTGTTAAGGATACTATTTATTCGTTGATGTGTGTTTATGTTTGTACTTGGATATTTTTATTACTTTTTTTAGTTTATGGATGTTATGTTATTTCTTTGGATTAAACTTATGCGTTTGACATTCCATGTATTATTGGAATATGAATGATTAGAATTGTGTATATAGGTCTAATTATATTTGAATGATTAGAATTGTGTATACAAGTATAATTAAATTTGATAATTCATAGAAAACAGAGGAGGTGTTGTTGATTTTTTTAAAAAAAATAGAATTAAACTTCATTCTATTTAGATTTGTGGAATATAAACTATACTACATGATAACCATAATGGGACCTTTTTTTTTTTGTTTACGTTAAGAAATGGACAATTCATACCCCAATAATTGTGGTAGCCAATCTAATTCACCAAGTTCATTCGCTGAAATGAAATGCTCCCATTGTTAATGCTTCTTATGCTTACCGAATATGATGAAAAATTTATGAATAAATTACTTATGCGAACATCACGACTCAGTGGACATGAATATATAACCGAATTGTTAAATGGTCGTTCAAAGGTAGTTTATGAATTGTTTCGTATGGACAAAGAAACATTTATGCACTTATGTAACACATTGAAGCAATATAAATTATATATAAGACTCAAGGGATGTCATAGTGGAGGAAATGATGGTCATTTTATTGTTTGTTATGGGGCACAATGTGGGGCACACAGTTGTAGCTGATCAATTTCAATATTCATTAGAAAAAATTATTCGGTATTTTAAGACAGTGATGAGAGAAATGAACAAGTTTGCGAGGCACATAATATGTCCATCGAATGACCACGTGGTGCCTCCACAAATTAGACGTGATCAAAGATTTTACCTTTTTTTAAGGTAATGTATCATATGCTTGATTTTCATTTTATTAGTTTAACTTTGTATATACAATATATAATACCAAACTGAGTCTAATCATATGCAATTTAATGGACTCAGAAATGCATTGGCGCAATTGATGGAATGCACATCAGTGCATGGGCGCCAGCAGAAAAAGCTACCAGTTATAAGGGTAGAAAATCGGTTGTCACACAAAATGTGATGTGTTCATGTTCATTCGACATGAAATTCACATACATGTATAGTGGGTGGCATGGTACGACTAACAATTCATGAGTCTTTTTGGACGCTTTAACTCGATCGTATGCACAATTTCCTTGACCTATTATTGGTAAATCTATTTCAGTACTAAGTTGAAATTATATACTAATTGATTGATATGTACTAAGAGAATTTGTATGACTTATAGGTGAGTATTATTTGGTGGATTCCGGTTATACATGTATAGCCGGGTTTCTTCCACCGTTTAGGGGTGAACGGTATCACTTAAATGAATATCAAGGTAGAACACACCAACCAACAGGTTATAGAGAACTATTTAACTATAGGCACTCATCTCTACGTAATGTTATAGAACGTTGCTTTGGGGTCTTAAAGGCACGCTTTCCAATTTTAAAAATGATTCTTGGATTTAAGCCTGCTGGACAACCTCTTATTGGTTGTTGCTTGTTGTGTCGTACATAATTTTGTACGCCAGTGTTCTCATAGTGATTAACTGTTTAATGAATGGGAAGCAGAAGGCCATGAAATAGAAAGCGAAGGACAGTCGAGCACATTTACAAATAATTATACAATTGATTTGTCTGATGCGTGTGCAGCAGTTATGGCTGCGTTTCGTGAGCTTATTGCCAATCAGATGTGGGCAGACCATTTTGGTATTTGATTTAATATATGGTACTCATGTTAATCTTTGTCGGTAAGATTTAGTTAATTTAACGTCCTTATTTGTATTAATTTAGTTTTTTTTTTCTTAGGAATAGATTTCACATATTGATATATTATTTGACTTATAGGATGTGAGGATGGCAAACCAACCAAATTGGGCAGTTGAGGCAAACCCGTTTGAAGGAAGAATTTTGGGCCATTCATTTTCATTTTATCAATTTATCAAAATTGTATTTGATCAATGAATATTATATCTTAAAGTTATCCTCAACTATCTTATTTTTAAGAAGAAAAGTATGTCATCTTTTAGATATTGAACAAACTTGAATATTGTATTTGATGGGTTAGTTGTTCAAATTTTATCAAATTGTGAAAGTTGTATTGTATTTTTAATTTTTATTTTTAAGAATTTATTTAACAAACAAACATTACATGACCAAGGGAAGAGTATTGTCATGTTTGATCGATGATATATAAAAAATACTAACATTTTAAAAATAAAATAATATTAATTATTTCCAAGTATTTGGTGTGTGCTTAAAAAATTGTATTTAGTAAATATGAGAAACAAAATTAATTTTAAATATTAAAATTTAAACTGAACACTGAAAATTGAAAACAATTACAAGAAGGTTTAATTCAAATAGTTTTCTATTTTCAAAACAGTTTTCGAACACTGATTATCCAAACATGTTTTCTTCAGAAAACTATATCTATAAACTCTTTTCAAAAACAGTTTTCGAACACTAAAAACCGAAAACTGTTATCAAACATGCCCCATGTCACCTCAACTGGTATACATGACGGATATGAGTATATATCTTGATACGTTTATTTTTTTTTGTTGTAATTTTTAACGTTTTTTTAATTTAGAATGTCCAAATATTATATGTTAGAATATATAATATGTTTTAATATTATTGATTGGTTTCCATTAATTGTAGAGTTTTGTATTTATAAAATGGACTGGATAGAGTTCTTGAAATGGACTTTGTGGGCCTGACATCCACTTTATCTCGTGGATAGGCCAGATACACCTAATGGTTTTAGAAGTGGTTGGGTAGTAGTGGGGGCTTGACAAACTTAATGGACGGCCTATTGAGTTTATTATAAATATGAGCTAGGTCCTCTCTCCTAGGTAAGTTTTTCAAAGAGTAAGGAAAGAAAGAACCCTAGCTAGACGGTCATTGGTGTGTTAAGATCCATGTGGTGTTACTGGAATAACTATATGTCGCAAACATTAGGTATGTGATATTAAATAGATCAAAATTAGTATTATAACGTATGTAATATATCCTTAGAATAATTAACATGTGGTATCAGAGCTAGTTTTTACATGTGTTTAAATCTATTATCCACATAATCTAATTAGGAATATTGTATTTAATTTCAATATAGCCTATATTATTTTATGTGAACAAAATTATATAAGTCTGCTTTTAAATCCAAAGAATTTTGAATTAGGGGCTTTGTTGTTGTATCCAAAAATCCTGAACTATGGGCACTACTAGTGGTTTTATTGTCAAATTCAAATAATCTTGGATTTGAATTATTGGCTTATGTGATGTAATCAAGATCTTAGGGCAATGTGAAATATTAAAAGAATATGAACGGTTAAATTAAAAGAATATTGAATTAGTGGTTTTGTTGCGAAATTCAAATAATCTTGAATTATGGTGTTACTATTGATTCAAAGAATCTTGAATTTGAATTATTGGCTTATGTGATGTAATCAAGATCTTAGGATAATGTGAAATACTAAAAGAATATGAACTTTTTAATGATGTTGTTGTTGTCTACAGTAAACTATTTGAAAGCCAATATATTAATCAATAAACCAAAAGTTCTAAAGTAAAATAATTTATGTTAAATAAATTAACATGAGGTTTAGTAAGCATTTAATATAGGTTTTGGTTGCTCAAATATATTTTGGATTTAATATGTTACATATATTTTATTTATATATGTATGATAATTTTGTTTGTATTATACATACAATAGCTTTTTTGGTAATAAACTAAAGAGTAAACAAATATAGGGATAAAGTCAAATCTTAAAATATAAAAAAACCTTGTTGTAAATTAATGGCCAAGCTATTTGACTTAATATTATCACCATGTGGTCCCAACCGTATAGTAATGTAAAAGCAAACCATTTAATATGTTGTAAATGGTTAATGATCATTTTTTGGAAGAACAATCAGGATAACAAAATGATATTGTAGTTCTTTTGGAAACCCCAAAAAAATGTTACTTTTTAAGTAAACTTGGAAAAGTAAAGAGATTTTATGATCATGTGAATTGTGAAGGAACTCTAGTAAAAAATATTTTTCTTTGAGTGAATCGGAAGCTATTGTTGCAATGGGTTCCTTTGGACTAACATTTTAATTGGATGTGGCTATTTTAGAGTAAAACTTCTTGTGGGTGAAACTTCTTGATATGTTTTGGGAATTAAAGGTAAATTGCTTGGCCTGAGTTGATTCAGAATGCACTTAATCATGATTAACTTGTTATAATTTTTCTATTTCCCTTTCTACGCTTTGAAATTTCACTGTTTAGCAGGTGTTTCTTAGTTAATTCTCATAAAGTTTGAACAATTTTCTGAATTAAATCTCCATAAGATTGCATAATATAGTATTAATTGGCTAAGCAGGTGCCATATGGCATTCATGGTCTTGCACATGTAACCATGCTTCTAATATCGGTATACTTGATTTAAGATGCATGATATGATAATATAGCATCACTTAGGCAAGCCACGTGAAAGTAATGAGTCTGTTTTCCTTTTGGATAGGAGTCACTATAATGGCTGACGTACCAACAAGCAATGACAGAGAGGTAATCCAAATGAATAATATTATCACAGAAAATGAGGAAGTAGGATCCGTATAAACTTTAAACTTGTGTGTTTTTCTAAATTTGTGTACTTTGTAGTTTCAATTCATATTCTTTATCCAACTTATCTTTCTCAAATTACTGAAATGCTTTTATAAGAAGACTATAGAAATTTGTTTGGGTAGGTAAGCACCTTACAGAAATCATATCAAAACGAGCTAATATTCCCAATTAGAATAAAATCTATTTAAATATATAATTTTTGTGCTCCTAATTGGATTGAACAAAACAAAACTATATACGAATTTTTTTAAGAACATAATGGAGACCTCTCATAGTAATAATTAAATATGTGCATCAAGAATTTTCTGAACTATGTTAGTTCCTTTGTAATTTAAATGAAAAGTTATTTCATAACTTCAAGTTTTGTTCCATCTATCATATTAAGAGGATCAAATACATACATGTTGTTTTGGTATGCATACATGATGGGTAATATATTTTATCAATCTCGGTTTGAAATAGTTTCATCAGTTGATGTGGATGGTTACTACCAAAGTGGTACATTCACTAATATTTATGGGATTATTTCATATTGTTGTTACAAAACGTTTATCTGTGTTATTACATTCAATCACCTACCAAAAGGGGGTAATTACGTGTGTTAATAATTGATAAACATAAAATTGTTGTTTGAATGCATGTCTAGAATATCTTATCAACCCAAAGGTGTTAGGTATTTCAAAAATTGGTATGCATTCAGTTGTTAGTTTCTTGTAGGAAATCCTAGCCCAAAGGGGAGTTTGTAATGATACGCTTGGGATCCTGTTGTTTTACTACCTGAATTCATTATCATGATTGCCTTGTACTTTTTCTTGATTAATTTCATTTGCTGCTAGCAATGGTAATTCCATAATTAAGATCCTAATTGGATCAATTATAAGAAATGAAAACAAGATATAGAGTTTGCTCTAGGACAATGGTGATATTTTTTTTAGCATACTGATACTATGGCTATGCTTGCTGATCCTTTGCCCAAAGGTCTTGGGCCTTCAGATTTTGTCAAACATGTAGGCAACATGAATATTGTTAGTTCTTTTGATGTATTTTGCTAGTGGGAGTATGACTTTTGTATGTCAATTTATATGTTGTTTCCTTTGGACATCATTATTGTTTTCTTTGATTGATATCATACCATGAATATTTTGTGCACATTTTATATATGACATGTCATGATGTATTAAAGTTACAAGACTTTGTGTTGTCTTAAGAATGACTTTTATGTCATTATTGAGTATGTCTCGTAACAACATGTTGCAAACTTGAGTCTTATTAACTGAGACATATTGGCTTCTAGGTGAAGCCGTGGGGTTACTCAAACTTCTAAGTATGTTTTTTCTATCTTCTGGGGGAAGTAGGTTAATAGAAGAACTTCGGATTTCTGTAGCTTCTGAGTGAAGCAGATAATAGAGAAATCGAGGACCCTATAGGGCTTTCTCGAGCTTCTAGGTGAAGTAGGTAATAGAGAAACCCTGGATTTCTCTAGCTTCTTGGTGAAGCAGGTAATAGAGAAATCGAGGACCGATAATCGAATGACATTTTTGAGATCACTTGTTGGTGCTATTTCATTGCCACACTCCTGGATTAGGTAATAGAGAAATCGAGGACCGACAATGGAATGGTATTTTTGAGATCACTTGTTGGTGGTATTTCATTGCCACACTCCTGGATTTAAGTCAGTGAAGTTAGTAATGTTTGTGATTATGGATTGGTTTTATGTCAATTGAGATATAATGGTTGCTATGATCCTATGTTGATGACTTTATTGGACTGGATTATGTTTAGGTGTTAACTTGTTTTTCAAATAAATTGTTGCCAAATATTTAAAATCAGTAATTCAGTCCGAGAGTCATTTTCTACAACGTTTTTTTCAAGACATCTAAAAACTACAACTAATGTTTGCCCAAGTGGGAGAATGTTAGAATATATAATATATTCTAATATTACTGATGGGCTTCCATTAGTTTGTAGGGCTTTGTATTTATAAAACGGACTGGATAGGATTCCTGAAATGGACTTGTGGGCTTGACATCCAATTGATCTTGTAGGTGGGCAAGATACACCTAATGATTTTAGATGTGGTGTGGGCTTGACAAATCTAATGGGCTATGACGGGCAGCCTATTGAATTTATTATAAATATGAGCTAAGTCTCCTCTCATCTCTAAACCTAGTTAAGTTTTCCTCATTATAAAGCTGCCATACAGAGAGTAAGGAGAGGAACAACTAGACAGTCTTGTACGAATTGGTATGTTGAGATCCATATAGTGTTACCGGAATAACAATATTTTGCAAACATCAGATATGCGATATTAAATAGATCAAAATTAGTATTATAATGCATATAATAGATCCTTAGAATTATTAACATTATACCCTTATCCAAGTGTCAGAGGTTCGACCCAAGTACGATGAGGTAAAATAAATAATCCTATAACATAGTTCGGAGATCTTCTATATCTCATTACTTTGCAGGAGATGTGTTTGTAACTTGGTCTCAATGCGCTATTTGGTTTTAGATTCACATTCCTTCTTGTTTGATTTGGGTTGTGCTCTAATCAGTCAATGCATACTTTTGCACCTTTGCTTAATCTGGGCTCACCAATTTCTCTGCAAAAAATTTCTATTGCAATGGCTTTCCTGCCCCTCTCCTACTCTCTTTACAATTTTGAGTTGAATGGTTCTAATTAATACTCCATTCATGCAATTTTTTCCCTTTGAACAGAATATATCTGAACTTGAAAAAAAATATTACTGATAAACTGAGAGAGGGCATTTTCCTTCTATTTTCATAATATATCCTAATTTGTAGAAAACATTACTGATAAAATGAGAGGTGATTTTCCCTCAATTTTTACTTGGATTATCATTGCTCGAGTGTTTTCTGGGTGAATATATGCAAAAGAACCATATAGATATTATACTTGGACAATTATATATGTAAAAAAATTCCCCTTGGTGTTCTTCAACAGTTTGGTAAGGTTTCTAGTCCCAACTCCCAGCAAAATGTTATGTCCAATACCTATTCAGATATTGGAAAAGCAAATTAACTTTTTAGACGTGTCTTGATTTGGTTTTTCTTAATGATTTTGCAAGGTATCCTTATCAATGGACATTTTCATGGCTCTCCAATTAAGATTGGCTTAAACGCCTCACATCAATACATATTGCTTCTGGTCTTCGCATTCGCAAGGCCTATGATTAAACAGCTGGTTCATCAACATTGAAATGAAGCTCCAATGCTTATTGGATATGACATTGCATTGGTTGTAACTCTTTTACTCGTAAGGAGGTAGGTGAATGAGTGATAGCCTAATGGAACTGTTAAGAAAATAGGCCACCAACCATTTGTCAAAAATGGAGGTTTCGAACTTAGGCAAATTGTCAACAATGGAGGAAGTAGGCCACCAACCATTTTTGGTCAACAATGGAGATGCCTAACTTCCACCAACCCATTTGTTTTAAGCCTATATAAACCCCCTTTGCTCTCATTTTGAAATGCAATCACAAAATCAAGAGAAGTGTATAAAAGAGAGTTTGAGAGTTACTACTTAGAGAGGAAAATTTGTTCATTCTTTGTAAGTAATATTTTTTTGATTTTGTGAGAGAGTTGTTTCTCCTATTACAATAGAGATTAGACAATTGTTATCTCATTGTAATCAGAGAGAAGGTGTAGTAATCTCTATTTTATAATAGTGAAATCCTCCTACACTTGCCCGTGGTTTTTTACCCCAATTTGTTCGGGGTTTTTCCACGTAAAATATTTGTGTCTTGTTTATCTTCATTTTTCTCATTTCGCTTTAGTTGTGTGTTAGCTTCAACCCGGTAATTTTCTTTTTCCTAACAGTGGTATCAGAGCTATTGGTTGAGGGGTGTGAAGCAGATCGTTATGAATGAAATGTCAACTACAACAAAGTTTGATGTTAAGAAGTTTAACGGGAGTAATTTCTCGTTATGGAAAATGAAGATTAAGGCAATTTTGAAGAAAGACAATTGTTTGGCAGCAATTGAAGAAAGGCCCACAGAGATCACTGATGACAGCAAGTGGAACGAGATGGACGGCATCGTAATTGCCGATCCGCACTTAGCACTAGCCGATGGAGTGTTATCTAGTGTGGCGGAAAAGAAGACTGCAAAGGAGATTTGGGATACTCTAATAAGACTGTACGAGGCCAAGTCACTACACAATAAGATCTTCTTAAAGAGGAGACTTTACACTCTTCGAATGACGGAATCCACGTCGGTGACCGACCACATCAACATTTTAAATACTTTATTTTCACAACTTACATCGATGAGTTACAAAATAAAGGCATCTGAACGTTCGGAGCTTCTACTACAAAGTCTACCTGACTCGTATAATCAACTCATCATCAACTTGACGAACAACATCCTCACGGACTATCTAGCCTTCGACAAAATTGCAGTTGTTGTTTTGGAAGAAGAAACCAGGCTCAAAAACAAGGAAGACAAACATGTAAGTTCGCAGCAAGCATAAGCTTTGACGATGACGAGAGGAAGATCAACGGAACGTGGCCCCAGTGGGAGTCAGAATCATGGTAGATCGAAATCAAAAAGTAAGAAGAATTTCAAGTGCTACAACTGTGGCAAGAAAGGGCATGTCAAGAAAGATTGTTGGTACACAAAGAAGAGTGGAGTCCCTGAGTCATCAAATGCTCAAGGGAATGTGGCAAGTGCCTCAGATGATGGTGAAGTTCTATATAGCGAGGCAACAACGGTAGTTGGAGGCAGAAAGTAGTTCGCTGACGTCTGGTTACTAGACTCAGGAGTAACATGGCACATGACATCTCGGAGAGAATGGTTCCACAAATATGAACCAATCTCAAGAGGTTCTGTACACATAGGTGATGATCATGCTTTGGAGATCGCTGGTATTGGTACTATCAAGATAAAGATGTTTGATGGTACGGTTCGCACTATTCAGGAAGTACGACATGTAAATGGCCTGAGAAAGAATCTATTGTCTTTGGGGCAAATAAATAGTCTTGGATGCAAGACCCATGTCGAAAATCGAATCATGAAGATTGTCAAAGGTGCACTTGTGGTTATGAAGGCAGAAAAGATCGCGGCAAATCTATTCATGCTTAAAGGAGAAACACTACAGGAAGCTGATGCGTGTGTCGCGTCAACCAGTAAGGGAGGAGAGTCGACGATGATGTGGCATCTCAAACTAGGCCATATGTCAGAACGAGGTTTGAAGATTATCTCTGACAAAAAGCTGCTTCCAGGGCTCAAATCAGTAAATCTACCTTTCTGTGAGCATTGTGTTACAAGTAAGCAGCATAGATTGAAGTTTAGCAGATCTGATACTTGGAATAAATGCATTTTAGACTTGATTCATTCTGATGTATGGGAGTCACCGGAAATGTCCCTATGAGGAGCAAAATACTTTGTGTCTTTTATTGATGATTACTCCAGGAGATGTTGGGTGTATCCAATCAAGAAGAAGTCAGATGTATTTCCGGTATTCAAAGACTTCAAAGCGCGGGTGGAACTTGAATATGGAAAAAAGATCAAGTGCTTAAGGACAGATAATGGAAGAGAGTACACAAACGGCGAGTTTCTTGCTCTTTGTAAGCAGGAAGTTGTCAAACGACAGTTCACAATCACATACATGCCTCAACAAAATGGAGTGGCAGAGCGGATGAATAGAACTCTTACAGAAAGGATGAGAGCTATGTTGAGGACTGCAGGTCAACCCAACTCTTTTTGGGCAGAAGCAGTCAAAACCGCCTGTTATGTGATAAATCAATCGCCATCAATAGCAATTAATTTAAAGACACCGATGGAGATGTGGACTGGTAAGCCAGCAGACTACTCTACTTTACATTCTTTTGGATGTCCCGCGTATGTGATGTACAATGCCCAAGAAAGAACGAAGTTGAATCCGAAATCTATGAGGTGTATATTCTTGGGGTATGCTGACGGAGTAAAGGGGTATCGCCTGTAGGATCCCACTACCCACAAGATTGTTGTCAGCAGGGATGTGATCTTTGCAGAAGATCAACTACTACAAAAAGATGAAGACAATAGCACGTCGAAAGAGGTTTCAGAGACTACAACAATACATTCCAAGAAGCTACACGTAGCTCATATGTGTCTTTGTGGATGGCAGCAATGCAGGAAGAAATTGAAGCTCTACATAAGAACAAGACTTGGGAACTGGTACCATTGCCACATGGGAGAAAAGCCATAGGTAACAAATGGGTCTACAAGATCAAGCGGGATAACAATGATCAAGTGGAATGGTTTCGTGCAAGACTGGTGGTAAAGGGATTCACTTAGAAAGAAGGTATTGATTTCAATGAGATATTTTCCCCGGTGGTTCGGCTTACAACAATCAGAGTAGTCCTAGCTATGTGTGCTACGTTTGACTTACATCTGGAGCAGTTGGATGTGAAAACTGCATTTCTTCATGGAGAACTTGAAGAATAAATCTATATGCTCCAACCAGAAGGTTTTGCTGAAACAGGAAAGGAGAACTTGGTTTGCAGGTTGAACAAATCTTTATACGGTCTCAAACAGGCGCCGAGGTGTTGGTACAAGAGATTTGATTCCTTCATTATTAGCCTTGGATACAACAGACTCAATTCAGACCATTGTACGTACTTCAAAAGGTTTGATGGTGATAATGATTTTATTATCTTGTTGTTGTTTGTGGATGACATGTTGGTAGCAGGCCCCAACAGAGATCAAATCCTTAAATTGAAGGCACAGTTGGCTAGGGAGTTTGATATGAAGGACTTGGGACCAGCAAACAAGATTCTAGGGATGCAGATTCACCGAGACAAATAACAGGAAGATTTGGCTTTCCCAGAAGAACTACTTCAACAAGATCTTGCGACGTTTCAACATGCAAGATAGTAAGCCAATTTCTACCCCACTTCCTATTAATTTCAAGTTATCCTCAAGTATGTGTCCTAGAAATGAAGAAGAGATGAGGAAGATGTCTCGAGTACCGTATGCATCAGCAGTGGGAAGTTTAATGTTTGCTATGATTTGTACAAGACCAGACATTGCACAAGCAGTGGGAGTGGTTAGTCGATTTATGGCGAATCCTGGTGGAGAGCATTGGAATACTGTGAAGAGGGTTCTGAGATACATCAGAGGAACCTCAGATGCTGCATTATGTTACGGAGGATCAGATTTTACTGTCAGAGCCTATGTTGATTCAGATTTTGCAGGGGATCTCAATAAAAGCAAATCTACTACAGGTTATGTGTTTACACTTGCAGGAGGAACTGTAAGCTGGGTTTCTAAACTGCAGACGGTTGTGGCTCTATCTACAACGGAAGCAGAATACATGGCTGCTACACAAGCTTGCAAGGAAGCAGCTTGGATACAAAGGTTATTGGAAGAGCTCGGGCACAAGCAGGAGAAGATTGTTCTGTTTTGTGACAGTCAGAGTGCCTTGCACATTGCAAGGAATCCAGCTTTTCATTCACGGACAAAGCACATAAGGGTTCAGTATCACTTCATTCGAGAAGTAGTGGAAGAAGGTAGTGTGGATATGCAGAAGATTCACACCGACGAGAACCTAGCAGATGTCATGACCAACCCAATCAACACTGACAAGTTTAAATGGTGTAGATCCTTATGTGGTCTAGTGGAAACGTAAGCAAGCATGGATTTGGCAAGTGAGGAAGGATGGAAGGATTATGAAAGATCTGCTGCATAGATCGAGGTGTGAAGACAGATTGAAATCAGTCTTCAAGTGGGAGATTGTTAAGGAAATAGGCCACCAACCATTTGTCAAAAATGGAGGTGCCTAACTTAGGCAAATTGTCAACAATGGAGGAAGTAGGCCACCAACCATTTTTGGTCAACAATAGAGATGCCTAACTTCCACCAACCTATTTGTTTTAAGCCTGTATAAACCCCTTTCGCTCTAATTTTGAAATGCAATCACAAAATTAAGAGAAGTGTATTAAAGAGAGTGTGAGAGTTACTACTTAGAGAGGAAAATTTGTTCCTTCTTTGTAAGTAATATTTTTTTGATTTTGTGAGAGAGTTGTTTCTCCTATTACAATAGAGATTAAACAATTGTTATCTCATTGTAATCAGAGAGAAGGTGTAGTAATCCCTATTTTACAATAGTGAAATCCTCCTACACTTGCCCGTGGTTTTTTACCCCAATTTGTTCGGGGTTTTTCCATGTAAAATATTTGTGTCTTGTTTATCTTTATTTTTCTCATTTCGCTTTAGTTGTGTGTTAGCTTCAACCCGGTAATTTTATTTTTCCTAACAGGAACCTTCTACCTGTCCTCTTCAAGTGTTCTAATTTATTTTGTGTGAGGGCCGTTGTCAGTTAGACAATAATCAGAGGAGATCAGTTTACGAAGCAATTAGAAAGATGATAGCTGCAAGGTTTTTTTTCTTTCATATGTAGGAAATAGTTTTCCAATTACAGTTTTCAATTGATACTTGTACAAAGAGGAATCATGATCTCAAGTTACCAAGAAAATATCATGCACAGCAAATGATGAAAGCTTGTAGTGAATGTATCTTACAAGTGTAATCTTATAACTTGAAAACCATTCAGTTAGAAAACAGTTTATTGGCACTATATATGCTCCATTTTTTGTATACATGAATTCCAGCAAGTGTTTCATTCCGAGAAGACAACCCCAAAATATTCTTCTCTGAGCACATGGTTTGAGAAACACTTAGTAGAGTAGATAAACCCATAGGTTATCTGCAGTTTTTTCTATTAGATTTAGATGCCCAAGAGAGTCGAAGGAGCAGTTAGCATATTTTATCAGCTACATTGTACTGGCAGACTCTGTTTCAACCTGCCAAGCGAAGGCCCTCTCTAAAACCCCGAAACTCCAATTAATTTAGTTGTATAAAAGTTGCTATTACGATAATCTGATGAAAAAATTACACAAATGTGTAAAAGTATGCATTGACTGATTGAAGCACCACCCAAATCAAACAACCATAAATGTGCACCTAAAAAAAATTTGCAAGCAACCCAGTGAGACCAAGTTACAAACATTTCTCGTACAAAGTAATGAGATATGGAGGAACTCATCCTCCCAATTGAGGAAACCAGCCAAACAATATAGAGTAAAAATAAACCTAGTGCCAAATATTGAACATCCCTTAGTTTCTGTTGTAGGAGAGCTACAATCGCATTTTCTTCTAACTTCAACCCAACACAATTTAAAACTTAACTGCGATATTTGTGGGTTGGGAGGAGAGCAAAGAAAAAAGATAATCAAATTGCCCACCGAAAAGAAAAAACAGGTTGCTTCCTCATGGTTTGTATGCGACAGCCATGGACCTTGATACTACAGCACGTGGATACAGATTTGATAGGCACTTGGAAGTGTGAAAAAGGATGTAGCTCTAACTCATTGATTGGTGGGAAAAAAAGAATCCTTCTCCAACAACAACCCAAAAAAGATAACCAACCAAATATATTTCTTCTTGAACTGTCTTTATGCACATTACATGTACAAGCTGTTTGCAGCGCCACAGGAAATTGAGTTTTTTGTTGGGTGCAGCAACTTTGTTGTGAAATCAAAAGAATTCTGCGTTTTCTGCTCCTCATCTAACAACAACCACAAGAGAACACGTAAAAAATCATGAGAAACAAAAAACTATAAAATAAAAAATAAAAATATGTTATTTACATAATTTAAATCCAAAATTCATTTGTTTAAGTTTTATGGAACCATCTATGTCTAATTTAAATACTCGGATGAATCGCTAGTGTATGCCAGAAATTAATCAGCAATTTAAAATTTATCAAATTTTATAAAATAAAATATAGTTTAAATAAAATATTAAGTTTATCAAACTTTTTTTTATAACATTAATGTATAACTAATAGTCTAAAATGATTAGCAAACTAATTTTATTTTCACTTAATTAGTAAAATGGTTGTAAGTTTGTAACTGTTAAATGATTTTTTTTAATACATTGATAAAAAAAAAAAGATGTAATCTAATTTTTTACATAATTGTTTCAAAAGTCATCATTTGAAAAGAAAAAAAAACCTCAAATCAATCCACTAAATTATTAGTTAAACTAATCAGGTAAAATTAGATTTTGTTTTGATTGATAGTAACATTCTACTTCTAATAAAACCTTTGGAAACGGAAAAAAAAAAAAAAGAAAAAAAAAAGTTTAAACTTTTTGTTGCTGAACTTAAAGGGCACCCTTATCGACATACGGAATCATCGGAGAAGAACCATTTTTTACTTTTATCGCTAAGCTCTCCCTCTCTATCTAAAATTTGTCTACTTCTTTCCTTATTTCTTTTCCTGGTTTAAAGGAAATTCATCAAATATTTATAATTGAATCTCGTATTATTAAGGTATGATATGTCAAAATCTTTACCAAATAAACATTGGAATCTTCATAATTTTTATTTTTTTTACTTATTCAGCATTGTTTTTCACTCCTATAATGTTCACTATTCTCAATAAAAGCACATAACAAAATCCCCAACAAAGCAACAACCCAACAACCAGTCATGGCTTCCTCTCTGTTACCTTTCTTCCTCTTCTCTCTTTTCCTCCTCAACAATCCTCCCTTCACCAAAGCCAATCTCCACAAAACCAACAAGATCTTCAAATCAAGCCTCCTTCCTCAACTCACCACAACATTATCCTTCAATGACACCCAACCAACAGTCTTCTTTGAAGTGACCAAACCCATCAAAGTACCCGAAACCAAGCCATGCTCACACCTCATTCTCCACCATGATTTTGGCTACACCTATGGAAAATCCCCAGTTCTTGCAAACTACACCCCTCCTTCTCACTGCCCATCTAACAATTTCTCCAAAATTGTCCTTGAATGGAAGGCAACTTGCAAGGGAAGGCAATTTGACCGCATTTTTGGGGTCTGGTTAGGTGGTGTAGAGCTTCTAAGGAGCTGCACAGCTGAGCCTAAAGCCACTGGGATTGTGTGGAAAGTTGAAAAGGATATAACAAGGTATTATTCTCTGCTTGTTAAACATAATACACAAACTCTTGCTGTTTATCTTGGTAATCTTGTTGATAAAACTTATACTGGGGTCTATCATGTGGATATAACTGTTCATTTTTATCCTGCTGAGGTGGACTTGAGTTATCACGAGAGTAATTTAGATAATTCCGTATCTGGGTATGGTTCTAATGCTGATTTGATCTTACCCATTTCTCGAAATCTGCCATTGAATGATGGGTTGTGGTTTGAAATTGAGAATTCCACTGGCACTGAGACTAAGGAATTTGAAATCCCACAAAATGTGTATAGAGCTGTGCTAGAGGTTTATGTTTCTTTCCATGAAAATGATGAGTTCTGGTATGGAAATTTACCAAATGAGTACATTGCAGCAAATAATCTTACTGGTGTGGCAGGGAATGGACCTTTTAGGGAGGTTGTGGTCAGTCTTGATGGTGAAGTTGTGGGTGCGATTTGGCCATTTACTGTTGTTTATACAGGAGGGATTAATCCCCTTTTGTGGAGACCTATTACTGCCATTGGTTCATTCGATTTACCGACTTATGATATTGAAATTACTCCATTTTTAGGGAATATATTGGATGGAGAAACCCATAATTTGGGGTTCAGTGTTACAAATGCTTTGAATGTGTGGTACATAGATGCTAATTTGCACATTTGGTTGGATAGTAAGAGCACAAAAGTTGAAGGGAAGCTTTTGAAGCACAGTAGCGTGCCTCTTCTTGTTTCATCAATATCAGATTTTAAGGGCTTGAATGGAAAATTCTTGACGAACGTAAGCAGGTCTATATCCTCAGCCGGTTGGGTCAAATCCTCTCATGGGAAGATAACAACTGATTTTATTCAAGACTTTGGTTACAGTAACTCAATGATAATGGGCAAGGAAGGGAATTTGCAGATTGTGAATCAACTGATCCGTTTTAACGACAGTGTTTATGCAAAGATGTTATCTTCTGATGCTCACTCGATGAAATCATTCAAAACCTTTCCCTTCTACTTGTACTCTGACTACTTGGATCAGGGAAATGGAACTTCTCTTTCTGTTGCAAATGTCACATTGGGATTTAATGAGGAAAAGTCTGATGGTGCTGATTATGGATTCTCAATCAGCACTCTCAAAAATAAGCAGGAAGGGCAGGGTGTTATGGTTGTAAAGAATAACTTGGTAGTTAGTGGAGTGGGGAGTACACAACAAGTGTACAAATATCATGGCAGTGACTTCTGCTACTTTAGGAACATTAGCAGCTCAAACTACACGATTCTTTATGATAAAGTAGGAAACATTTGCAATGAAAAAACAAAGTCTCATTTGGGATTTTGGCTAAGCAGATGACATTTTCCAGCTCGAAGGGCTTTTCTAGCTTCTGGTTTACATAATAACAGCAAAGGAGTATAGTCATTCAAGCTAGTTGACTCTTCTGCTGCTTCCTAAAAGGATTTCTCCGATTAGGTATTCCTTTATGTTGGTACACTCAATAAGTTGCAAGTTTTCTGTAGTACTTTTTTTAGGTCTGAAGGCAGAGCTGACTTTGTGGATTTTGTGTATCTTTTTTATTTCCTTTGTTTCATTTATCATCAATAAAATGGACCCTTGTTTTGTTTGTCAAGGGACTGTGGTAGTTCTACACTTTATCATTAATTTTCCACCAAACATAAGATAATTATAGGCAATTTTGAGGCTAGGATTAAAGCTTCACAATGGATTGTCAATGACTGCTATCTCAATTTTATGAGTTTACATTGGAACCAGTGAGCTACAGATTTTTAGGTCTCATGAAGCAAAATTTGGCAGCTGAATGTGTTTCTGTGTCACATTTACTGGTGATTGGAAGCATGAGTGCAGGTATGTTCTGAACTCTCTCCTAGTAGTTTTAGAGTATGATTTTGTCGTTTTATAGGTAATTAAGTTTATACCACGAGCTAAGATGAGGTCATTTCCCCTGTTGGATCCTATAATAGCAATTTAAACTTTGATCATTAATCTTCGGCAATTCAATTGCATGGGAATCAACTTTGGTTTGTGGAGTTCCCATTAAATTCAAAATATGCATTAGAATGCAAGTGCCAATTGATGCAGGAAATTGAAAGAGCTGTTGGTTGGCAAATGGCACCATCTTTTGCAGCTTTGTCATGCCATATGTCAAACCTGGTAAGTGCATTTCATAGAACTCAAACCAGATTTCTGGCCTTACTTTCTTGTTTCATATTTACTCTTTTTAACTCTGAAATCTTCTCCTTGCTCTCATTTTGGTACCGTATACTCCTCTAATTTGAAACTTGAATGATGATAAATATAGGTATGCTGTTTCATGTAACTTTGCCTTTCATAATTGTTTTTTGTAGATTAAAACCTCGTGATTTGGACTGAGGATCTGATTGTCAGTTGCCAGTACAAATGGATTCGCAATCAGCAAGGAATAGCAGCTGCACCTGGATTTATAAGCAATGGACGCTAACAGCAGATTATACCATGGAAACAGGAAAGAGTATGAGAAGATTATCTACTGCTGACCCCTGTACAGAATTACAGAACTTTTTTACTACTGTAGCCATGAAACATGAGATCAAATCACTATAAGCATCACATGTTATGTTTTAAGTATGATGCTTAAGCTCTAAAGTCTATTCAGTTAAAAAAAAGGAGGAAAAAAATATTGATTTTTTCTCTATGTATTTGGTAGGAAAGATGAAAAGTAGGGAAAAAAAAGAGTAGGTACGAGGAAAAAAAACTATTTTTAAAATTTTTGTTCTTATCAAACCATAAAATAAGTGTTTTCATCCACTCATTTCTCTGAATATTGACATATTTTTTTAAAGGAGGGAAGACAAACAATAATCCTACACTTATTTTAACAAACTCTCGTTTGAAGATTATTCAGGGAAAGAATTGCATTATGATTCTTTGATTATTAGTTTTCGCAACTGATGATAAGCTTTTATTTATAATTTAGATAATTAATTAAAGTGTCAATTGTTGGAAGAAAAAAAAAACAAATACCTCCTATAACACATTCATAATTTCTTTTTATTTGTTTAATAAATCTTGTGGAGGCATAGTGGCATCCCCAGCAAGCATTGTGCGAGTGTTCTCTAAGTACAGTCCTCATAAGTATACGTCCTAGCAAGTTGGTTAAATGCAAGAGTTCATTTTGTGTCAAATTATCGAGTAATGCTTAGCTCACTTAACCGTAATGGAAGGTTTTGAATCTAAACATTCTTGCGAAACATGTATTGAGTAAGGGTGGATTAGTATTGGATTATTCATTTGAGTTTGAAATCGAACTTGAATAATAATTTAATAAATAAACCAAATCAAAACCGAACTTAAGTCTTGAATTGTCCAAAGCAAAACCGAAAGTTTTCTTCGATCAATCAATGCTGAGGAAGAGCTTCAAGTACGTGATCGTTTGTGGTGGTGTCGCTTCTGTGAGTTTCTGGATCGATTATCTCTTTTGTTTGGCTCACATTTTTATTCACTATCATTTCATTTATTTGTTTCTTTTAAAAATTTTGGTTCATTTTCTTTGGAATCTTTATATGCATTTTAATATTTGTGGTTTTAGTTTCTTGAAGATTGTATTTTAAATGCGTGTCTGGTGGTCGTTTAGTTTATTTTTATGAAGATCTAAGTCCGTGTTGAACTGATGATTTAGCAAATTTTGTTAATTGCTTGTTCGGTTTGTGGATTAATCTAAAAGCTAAAAAGCGATTGTTCAGTTTTGTAGATAACAAAGAGGCTTCAATCAACAAAAATTTATTTTACATTACTAAGCATTTAATTGTAGTGTTCAAGGTATCGGCATATTAAGCTTTGATTACTAATTGTAGTAGCTAGTTGTTATTTGGTGGATGTGTGTGTTGTCGGACTGAAAGAAAATTAAGATAATTGATGTTTTTCTCTTGAATATAATCTCCAAAATTATGAGGATTTGGACGGTGGAAAACAAATAAGAAAAGATGAGATCATCAATTTACTAATTAATCTCTATATAATCTCTCACATTGATATCTATTAAAATCATGAAAGATATAATAGTAAAAATAATACTATTTACAATTTTTTTCTTCTCATTTTTCCACTCTACCAAACAAAGGTAAGATAAAAATAATTTCTTTTCTCCTAATTTTTCTTTTTCTCTACTAAACACATGAAAGAAAAAAATTAATCTTTTTATTTTTCTATTTTTCTAGTTTTTCACACTCTCAATTTTCTTTCATCTTATTTTTCTCTCCTACTAAACACATTAAGAGTTGGTGAGAATTTTGTGAGAGAAGCAAAATTCAAGCATTTAGAAATTTTGCTGACATGTTTATTAATTAATTGATTAAACCAAATTGATTTATGTATCTTTGGAAATTACGTACTTAGATGAGTTATATTTATAGAAAACTATACATTCAATTTCTGCTTCCCCGCCACCCCGCCCCCCGCAGAAATATGCTTAAAAGTTGCTTAATCATTACTTTCCTTTTTTTGTTGAAACTCACACACATGCCTTGCACCCTGTCCACTTAGTGTGTGCAAAGAAATGCCTGTCCACTTAGTGTGTGCAAAGAAATGTCCTTACCAACGCTCCAAAGTGGGCAGGACACTTGATAATTTATTCTTCATGGCCTGTTCTCGACATCTGGATTTAATAGAAATCGTTTACAGCCTCTCAAGTGTGTTTTACTTTTGGGTTAGCATTTTTACCAAAAATAGAAAGAAATGCAGGACGAGAATGTCTTTGTTCTATTGTAATATCTTTCCCTTCATTTTTATTTTATAAATCTTTTATTGGTATAATTTGTTGTATAAAATTAATTATAAATATCTTCTGGTGAAAGCAGCTAATGTTATGAAAAATGAAATGATATAGAAATGAAATGAATATTATAAGTGAAGAAACTTTTGTTAACCTTTTTCTTTGTCTGCCATTATAGGGGTATGCAGCTAGGGAGTTTGCTAGGCAGGGGCTTAAGTCAGGTGAACTTGCAATTATTTCCAAAGAGGCGGTATGCTTTCTACTACTTTTAACAGAACACTTCTTTTCATCGTATTTATGGAACTGTGTTCTTTTTGGTCATTCTTGCAGGAAGAAGATATGCTAGAATTTCAGTTTTCAAATGCAAGTTTCTTTTGTTATTTACAGCTCATGTAGTTTAATATAGGCACTTTTGCTTATTAGAGAGAAAATCTCTGTTATTATCTGTCTAGTCACTGTAATAATAGAATTTCGTTCATATTACTATAACTTGAAAATGATAGTCATCTTTCTCTGGGGTTTTCTACATTGTGCTGTCATTTTTTAGATACTTCTAACTCTTCTTGGTAATGCTAGATGTTAATACATTATAAATTTTAGGTTGTCAAACCACATGCCATATTGAGTTTGTGTTGGCGTAGACATAGCCAATAAACTATGTTAGGCAGCTCATTACTTTACTCTAACGTAACCTTGTCGGACAAATATCCAAAAATATGAGTAAGACTATTGAATCCTCCAAATCAATTTCATCTTATAGAAGATAGATGAACCCTACTCTAGGCATGTACTTAAATCCGACACCCGTGCCGAGTCTGGGTAAAAATTCAATATGTATGCCTTCTCACTTACTGATTTGACACTAGTAGTTGTTCCTCATTTCTCTGCACTGCAGTTAGGATTGTGGAAAGAGAAAATGATGCCAATATCATGGAAGTCTGGACTTTTATCCTTCGTAATTATAAGATGTTGATATCATATCTAGATCTGCTCATTCACTGACCTTTTCCCCATACTTCTTTTTAAACTTCTACTGCTGTTAGTATTATCTTGTACTGATCCAGTGGGCAATTAACTTACTTTTTCATGTTCTCTAATTAATCTATCTTACACTTCTAGGTGGCTCCATATGAGCGTCCTGCACTTAGTAAGGGATATCTTTTTCCTGAGGGCAAGTCCTGCTTGTGAATATTTTCTAAATACATTGTTTTACCTTATTGTTGTGTCTCTGGCTTTGACGCGCACCCAGCTTTCTGCTGAAAATATACTGTTTGTTTGCCTTGTTCTGTGAAATAATTTTGATCCTTTTCTCTTCCTCAGGAGCTGCAAGACTTCCAGGTTTCCATGTCTGAGTTGGAAGTGGGGGAGAGAAATTGCATCCTGAATGGTACAAAGAGCATGGTGATACTTTCTTTCTGATACGTTATTTTAAAGATTTTATCTAAAGTGTGGGAGAACTTCTGAAATAAAAGTAGACCTTTATGCTAATTCTATTAAGCAAATTTGAGGGTTGCAGTTGTACTCATTTAATAATTTACTTTCATTAAACCAATAGTATGGTATCTAATTTACCATTCAGGATCTCATAATTTTCCACTAACACGCTTCCCTTGAACAGAGAAATAGTCAAAGCACATCTTGCTACCAAGATTCTTGTTAGTGCCGCAGGGGAGGTCTTTAAGTATGGCAATTTAATAATTGCAACTGGTTCCACCGTAAGTGCTTATAATTCTCTGATTTTCCAGATAAACTGTTTTCCATTTTTCCTTCCTCCTGTGAAGATAAAACTTACTCCTAATTTTTGCAGGTAACTAGATTGACAGATTTTGGTGTACAAGGTGCAGATGCTAAGAATATCTTTTATTTGAGAGAAATTGATGATGCCGATAAGCTGGTAGATATAATCAAAGCAAAGAAGAATGGGAAGGCTGTGATTGTTGGAGGAATTTACATTGGTTTTGAGATCAGTGCAGCTTTGAGAATGAACAATCTTGATGTTAATACGGTTTATCCAGAACCATGGTGCAGTAAGTGGAGATCTATGTTTTAAGCTTTCTTTTTTTGTGCATACCTGTTGAGATAAGGTTATATGGTAATTGGGTAATACGTTTTGATATACTTAGTAGGTCCTTGGTTTCCTAATAAAAAGCATGTTCTTGTAGTGCCTTGGCTTTTTACTGCTGGTATTGTTGGTTTCTATTAGTGTTATTATTCCAGTAAGGGAATAAGAATTATTAAGGAACAGTTGCAGTTGGGTTCAATTCTGACTCAAATGGAGAGGAAAGTGTTCGCCTCCAGTATTGCTGCTTTTTGGTTAATATATTATCATGGGACTGAAGTCATTTTGTTTGTCGATTTTGTCCCATCATTCAAGTGAAGGAAGTGAAACTTAAGGATAACAGGGTCTTGGAAGCGGACATTGTTATTGTTGGTGTTTGTGGAAGACCACTGACATCGTTATTTAAAGGACAGGTTGAAGAGGTGAAAGGTGGAATAAAGGTTCCCTATGCTGTTGGTGATGTGGCTACCTTCCCTATGAAACTGTACAATGACGTGAGAAGAGTTGAACATGTTGACCATGCCCGCAGATCAGCTGAGCAGGCTGTTAAGGTATGCGTGTTAATAAAGACATCTTGCTCCTCCTTAGTGAAAGTGAGTCTACCTTCGTAAACCAAAATCCATCGAAATTATTAAAGGATCAAAATACATATGGAATGTATTGAACATCAAAGAAGATGGAATAGTTTAAGAAAAGAAGAGAAAAGACAAAAAAAAATAGTTCATTTTACTTTTCACTCCCTAATACTCTCAATTTGAAAAATTGTGATTTGTACACGAGGACGAAAACCTTAATATTCTTAATTTTCTTTCCTCTTACATTTATCTCCTACCAATCGAAAGAAAATTGCTTTCCACCATCTTTTCTTTCCTCTCTTTGCCATAGAAAGTGTAGTTGCTTGTTTCAGTTCTTTAGTGCCCTGATCTGTGAATGATGTATCCTGGTTTTGCAGGCCATCAAGGCAACTGAGGAAGGGAAATCAATTAATGAATATGACTACCTTCCTCACTTCTATTCTTGTTCCTTTGACCTGTCGTGGCAATTCTACGGTGACAATGACTTATTTGGAGAAAATGATCCAGCATCACTGGGGCCAAAGTTCGGAACATACTGAGTCAAAAATGGGAAGCTCGTTGGAGCTTTCCTAGAGAGTGGGACTCCCGAAGAAAATAAGGCTATTGCTAAAGTTGCAAGGCTCCAACTTCCAGTTGAGAACTTGGATCTGCTCACAAAGGAAGGAATTTCCTTTGCCTGCAAGATATGAAACTTCCCTACTTATCTAATCACATCTCTCTCTCTCAAAGCTTCTTCACACTAAAAAATTAGCTCATCTCCACTAACCAGGTCAGTTCAAATCCTCATTTTTTTTTTTCTTTATTTTCTCATTTCACATGCCAGCGCGAATCAATGATGTCTAAATTGTTAGTGCCACCATGATTGGAAGAAGGGTCTCTCAGAAAACTACCCTAATTAAATCCTTGTAATTGAGGTAGCAAGGACATCTTACCCTTCTTTTTTACTTGCCAAAATTTATGAGAAATTGATTTCAGAATTCTGCTTTTAGGATGATGGGGTTCATGCTTCAAATTTTTGGTAGTATAATATTTTTTTTTTGAGGATCTTGGCTCCGTTGTTTGAAATGAATATTGAAAGTTGAGACTGAATGACATTTTTCACCTGCGAACATTATGGACAACACTTTTTTAACACTTGTATCATTGGTTGTCTGGTATAGAATCCTTTGGGGACGTTTCATTCTATGCAGGTTTATATTGAAAAAGGACCGAATTTTGCTTTTAATTGTTTAAACCACATCTATTAGAGTGATAAAGTTTGTCTTGAGGGGGCCCGTGGAAAGTTGGATTCTCTGGTAATGTGATATTTTTATGTTTGATTTTTAAGACAAAGTAATATCTAAATTTTGAGAAAGTAGATTTTCATTGAAAATTTTATTTTTTTCATGACAAATTACAAATTTGGTCCTTGAGTCCGACCAATGGTTTTTTGGTGTTTTGTTAAAAAAACATCAAAATCCAAAACAAGTTTAATATTTTATTAGGCCACAAATTTTGGGACCACGATTTTTTTCATTTAAAAATTGAAATGAAGGTAAAGTACATGACGAGATTGAATGTCACATTGACAAATTTGAATTTGAATATTTTGTAATTAATGATGTGTCATTCAATCTTAACGTAAACTTGATTCTATTTTAATTTTCAAATGGAGTGGATCTTGATCTTAATTTTTAGTTCATATAGACATCTATTCAAAAAGTAATTATAATTATTTTTTTATTATGAAATCAAAAGTTGTGGAAATTACACAGGTTGATAGAAGTACACTAATAAGTGAAATTGAAAAGAAAGTTACAAAAACATGATTTTGAGTATTATTATTCAAATATGTTTTTTTTATATTATAGAAAAAAGTTTTAGGTAAAATCACTCTTTCCTACGTTTACGAAAATATGAATTTTTAAGAGTGGAATGAATCACATTTTCACTTTTGACAAGTAAGTGATTGCTTCAAGAAAATTATATTTCATAGTTAACGAAAAGTGAAGAAAATAAATAATAAACAGAACTCAACTAATCCCAATAAACCTTATTTTTTCCCACAAAAATCAAACAACCCCTAATAAAACCATATTAATGTCATTCTAGCATAATTCACGCAAATAAAAGTTAAAGATGATTGGCGCATAAAACGATTTCATTCATTAGTCAAAGATTTTATAAAATCTTGAACTTTTATCTTATTTTTAAAAGAATCTTATGAATACATGTCATTTTGTACTTGATTAACATTTTTATATCATATTTTCATATCTAATAAAGATATTGAAACCACGAAATGAAATTTCATTTTCTAAATTTGACTTGCGACATAAATGCTTTTTTTAATGGGTGAAGTGAAAAACAATTGTAATGGGTGAATGAAAAACAATTGGCAAAACCATGTTAAGATACAGGAATAGTCAATTAGTAACCATATGGATAGTGTAGTAGTAACATGCCAATGTGAAACTTGGCAACTTGGCAACTAGGCAAAGACGATAACATCTGTGATAATGTGAGTAGCAAGGTTAAAAGAAAAAAGTTTTTTACAGGTCTCTTTAACCCTAGAATTTGAGTTGTAAGCCCTAACGCATTATTACTACGTGAAGTTTTGCTCCTTCACTTTGAGTTACAACCTCTTGGCATCAACCATCTTCTTCATCTCCATTTCTATGTGCAACCACACTTGCAAGCTTAATTAACACAGATTCATGCAGCCAGCAGACATTAGAATTTTGAAATAAGGGAATTGATTAAGAAGCAAACTATTTCATTACTGTACTTTTCATTTCTGGTTAAAATAAAACTGCATCCAGACTAGTACTGAGCTTGATATATAAAAGAAGTATTTTGCTTGAGTGTAGCCTCAGCTAATTAAGGAGTGTCACCACCTGTGCTGGGAAACTGGAGAACAATAACTACAGCCCAATTGGCTTGCCCTGCCATTTTGTATTGGGGCATTCCATTAGGGTATGTGTTTGGAGATTTGACTCTCTGCATTAATGTATTAATGGAATTAAAATGGGTAGGGATAGATTTTTTTTTTTTTTTATGGGTCTAGCTATTTCCTCGTGCAAAATGGTTAGTTCCACGCCATTAACCCGTGAAAAGTTGAAAACAAAATGCAATCAAGGGCATGCTTATGTGAAATTAACCAGTTATGCCTGTGGAAATATGGCCAGCCACAATGGCACTCCTTCCGTGCCCAAGAAATTATCATTATTACTCCAAAAATATTATTCATTCCTCTCACATTCATATAAATTTCATATATAGTAAAACTTTATTGAGTAAACCCGACCTACATGAATATGAGAAGAATAAACAATATTCATGGAATACTAAAAAATTCTCTCGTCTCTTTTCCTCACTTTCTGATTAAAATCTCTCAACTCCCATATTATATAAAAAATTTAAGAATGAAAAAGTTTGTAATATATAACTTCATTTCCATAATAACACTCCTGTTTAACTAATTCCAAGCAATATATATATATATATATGGGTCGATCTGTAAGATACTCTCTAAGCAATGAATTCAAGATTTGGCATCCAATAGAAGGCACATCCACATAAAAGAAAAAGAAAAGGGATCAACGTCATAACATAATGGTTAATGATGATGCTAGGAGAAGCCAGATTAATGGTCTTTGGTCTTTGGCTTAAATAATAAGGATAAGAAGAATATATAATTAATGTCATCAGTCTGTTTTTGTTATCCAAACATCATTTTTGTCATAAGTCAGTTTCAACCACACAGCCACAACTCATATAAAAAAGATTCAAAATCATAAGTCTGACTATACTCTTCAATCAGTTTGCATAAGTTCAACAACACAAGGCCTAATTTTTATTTGTAGCTATCTCAAGTCTTGAAACACTGGATAATAAAGGATTGGGTTATTTGAAATGGCGTAATGGAGCTTTGGGATAGTGAGAATTGAAAGGCTTTTACAATTTTTTTACCATCCAAAAAGTTGTATTGTTGTTGATTTATTAGTGGAGTTTGTTACTGTGGATGTAAGTCTGTTGAGGTCGAACCACATAAATTTTGATGTTCATGTTTATTTAATTTTTCTCTTTATGGTTGTGTGATTTTATTTCTTGTGCGTATGTGGATTAAATCATAACAAGTGACATTAGAACCAGATTTGTTTGTTGTTGGAAGTGCGTTGTCGGATATGTTTGGAAAAGCTATCGTTGCTATTTGTTATGTCTGCAGTTGCACTACCATGACAGGTATAACTAAATTTGATATTTTTTTATTTAATGGAAAAAAAATCATTTTACTTTGTGGTTGATTCAAAGAAAGATTGTGAGCACAATAAGGTTGAATCTTTCTCCCGAGATCAAGTATAAAGGAAACTACACCTAAGGGTTTGTGAGATAAGCTCGAGAGTGTTTATATGCCGAAGTCTTTAACCAACAGATTGTGCCTCAAGATTGACCTCTACTCTATAAAAATGGAAAAATGTACCAGTCTTCATGATCACTTGAATGAATTTAACAAGTTAGTATCTCAATTGTTGAATGCAGAAGAAACATTGAAGGACAAGGAGAAGATATTTCTCTTGTTATAATCCTTGCCAAAATCTTATAAACAATTGGTGAAAACAATGTTGGTGGGAAAGTCAACATTGAGCTTAGATGATGTGACCGCACTCATGCGTGAATATGAGAGGTTGATAGGAAACGAAAGCTTATCTAGTGGTGATCAAGCACTAATTGTGGAGAGCTCTAATCAAGGGAGGAGTCAATGAAGAGGGAATAGTGGCTCAATGGGGAAATCTAAATTTAGGCCTAGAGACAACAGTGAAAATGAATGTTACTATTGTGGAGAGATGGACCGCATACAATTCTATTCCAAACAATTAAGGAAGGGCATGGCTAGCTTCGAAAAAGTTTGAAGAGAAACTCAATGAGAAGAAAGAGAATGATGACTCCTATGCAAATTCGGTTTTTGAAGATGATGAAGAAGAAGTTGTACTAATATCTAAAAATGATGTGAAAGAAGAAAACTCTTATGAGAGTGAAGAAAATTAGGTTTTGGATTCTACTACTTCCATGCATAAATGCAAGGATGAGGGTTGCTTTGACACCTTGAAGAAAGATGAAAATTTAGGCAACATTATTATGGGGAACAAAGAGACGATGAAGATTGAAGGTGTTCGTCTCAAGCTTCACAATTGTGCTGTCAAAAAATTCATCCTAATGTGAGGTATGTACCTACATTCGGCTACAACATAATTTTGTTGGATGAGCTAGTATCATGTGGGTACACATATTTGGGTTACGAAGATTGTTGCAAGGTGCACAAGCATGATGAGATGATTATTTAAGGCAAAATGGAAACAAAGAATATTTGCATCATGGATGGTCACTCTGTTAGTGGAAAGCTTGGAGGTGTTAAAGTTAGTAGGCCTAAAAGAATCTTGTCATTCACAAGAATACCAAAAAGAACAAGAAGATTAATAAGCGTTTGTGGTTCGTTCTGAACGATTGGAGACCTGTTGATAACACGAATTATAAGCAAAAAGAAAATAAGACACAATATACTCAAGTTCACCCTAGAATAGGGCTACATTCTGCTAGAAGTTTCACTGTAATCAACCTCACAAATTTCTCATTTCAATGTGCACTCAGTACATAGAGAATATTTATAAGCAACTTAAGACGCCCTAATTAAGGTTTTCGCCCTGCTGCAAAACCAAGTCTATTCATGGGTCCAATTCCAAACCATCAAGCAAAAAACCAGACCTAAAACTCTAGGTCCAAGCCTGCACAACTCAATCTATTCATCAATTTCTCCATGAGTGGCCGATTGAGTCTCTCAGCCACCCCATTCTGTTAAGGTGTATATGGAGTTGTAGTCTTGCAATGTCGTTTGCCACATAGAATTTCTCAAACTTGTCTAGGAAAAATTCACCTCCATTATCTGTTCTCAGTACATTTATCTTTCTTTCCATTAGATTTTCTACCAATGCTTTAAACTCACAGAACTTATCAAATGCTTCAGTTTTACTCTTAATAAAGTAAATCCATGCATACCTTGAAAAATCATCAATGAAAGAGACGTAATACCTTAATCTTCAAAGAGATTGAACCGGAACTGGCCTAAACACATCACTATGTATCAAATCCAGAATATCCTTCGCCCTCGTGCCAGCAGACTTAAAACTCACACGGTTATGCTTGTCATGTAAACAATGTTCATAGAAACTGAATCCCATGGAGCAATCTGGGATTCTCTTCACCATCTGTTTCGACAACAAAGTAGATAGTCCATTTTCACCGATATGCCCAAGCCTCTGATGCCACAACATAGAGGACTTAGCCTCATCATCAGTCGCATCCTCAAAGATAAAACCTCCACTACACTGACTTTGTACTGTACTTCCCAGTAACTTGTACAACGTACCATAACGAACACCTCGTGCAATTACTAGTGATCCATGAGTCATCTTGCATGAATTTTTGTCACAGTTTAAATTCACTCCCCCATATGTCAATCAGTCATTTTGCTGATTGACATCAGGTTCCTACTGAGGCCCAAAATATGCATCATACCTAGAAGTGTCCTGACTGTCCCATAATTCATCTTCAACTTCATCTTCACACAATCAATAATTTTCACCAGAGAGTTATCTTCTAATAAAAAGTTTCCCCCATTAAAGGTTTCATATTCACGAAACCAGTCGCTATGATGTGTCATGTGAAAGGATGCTCATGTGTCAATTATTTAAACGCTTCGATCTGATTGAGCCAAACATGACGCCATATTTAAGTCACCAGTATCATCATCCTCGTTCTTATTTCCTGAAGCTAATCTCTCGCCTGCCCGCTTTTCAGGGTTCACACTCTTACTTCTGCAATCTTTCTTCAGATGTTCGGGCTTCCTACACTTTAACCCAGATTTATCCATACTTTTCAATCTTCCCTTGAACTTGGGTTTATCACCAAACCACTTGTAGTCTCTATCATGGGTTCACCCTCTCACAGATAAGGCCTCCTTTAACAAGTTTTTTGTACCATGCCGCCTCATCTCCTCAGACAGTAAAGCTGCCACGATTCTCAAAGGACAGATCAGTCGTACTACTACCAATCGCAACTATCAAGTTATCCCACGAATCAGGCAGTGAACAGAGCTGTGTAATAGCCTTATTATCATCCATTACATCAACACTGATAGACAATAATTGACCTATCAAAGTGTTGAATTCATGTAGATGAACAAATAAATAATCGCCCTCAGCCATCCGAATGTTGTACAACTTATTCCACAGAAACAGTTTGTTTACCAGAGATTTACTCTAATAAAGGCTTTCCAGCATCTTCCAGAGTTCTTTCACAATTTTTTCTTAGGACAAAATCGGTCAGGCACAATCGAATCAGACTTCGTGCCTTCCGATAGAGCTTCTCCAACTATGTGATGGCCGCTGAAGATAATGTCGAAACTACCACTAGCGATGTCGCCTTTGCCATGGACACTGCAGTCATGCTCATCGTAATCTTCAGCATCTAATTGACTATCACCGTCCACATATCCCTGTCCATGAATAGATCATCCATCTTCAGTTTTCACAACTCGAAACTCTTCCCTCTGAACTTTTAGATTTCAATCCATGATCCAATTGATATCTCTGATCGTTAATCCTAGAACACAAGGCTCTGATACCAATTGAACGATTTGAGACCTATCAATCACACGAATTATAAACAAAAAGAAAATAAGACGCAATATACCCAGGTTCACCCTAGAATAGGGCTATGTCTTGTCAGAAGTTTCACTATAATCAACCTCACAAATCTTTCGTTTCAATGTGCGCTCAGTACATAGAGATTATTTATAAGCAACTTAAGACGTCCTAATTATGGTTTTCGCCATGCTGTAAAATCACGGCTATTCATGGGCCCAAGCCAAAACCGTCAAGCAAAAAACCAAACCCAAAACATGTACATGGTCTGAAATTTTTGGGGGCGTTGCCCCCTAACCCTCGCGGTCGTTGGGGTGAAGTATGTACCAACTCTAACACGTTCAAGTGGTCAAAGTGTTTAGGGATTTAAGTCGAGGGATGAATTTGTTGGGATACTCCTCAAATCCCGCATTAGAGAGAAGTGTTATTGTATGTAGTAGTTTACATCGTCTATGTATCAAAAAAATGTGGGTACTAGTTATCATAAATAGAGCTCTAGGAGTCTTTTATATGTAGCTATCTCAAGTCTTGTAGCATTAGAATAACCAAGAGTTTGGTCATTTGAGAGAGTGTAACAAAGCTTTGGAATAATGAGAGTTAAAAGGGTTTTACAACTTTCCTACCATCCAAAAAGTTGTATTGTGATTGATTGATAAGTAGAGTTTTCTACCGTGGACTTAAGTCTGTTGAGATTGAACCACGCAAATTTTAGTGTTTATTTTTATTTAATTTTTCTCTTTGTGATTACTTGATTTTTTTTTTTTTTACCGTGGATGTGTAATTTCAGTTGATGATTTTGTGCAACTTCGAGGTGCATGCCATGATACCAGGGCCCATCACTATGTCCTGATTATAAGGAAACTGTTCTCACATGTTGAGATGTTTTGAAAATACTGTTGTTTGGAGCTTTAGAACTAGTTTTTGATTTTGTCAAGTACTGTACAATATTATTCAATATTTGTGCTTTTCTCTATTAAGTTCTCACTTTCAAGAACCCCACTTTGTGTATTTTGGTTTCTGAATTAGTGTACCATTTATTCTCACTGCCTCACATTGAAGTTTACATGTTTCCTTATCATTCAAAATTTCATATAGTTGTTTGACTGAATTAATGTACTAAAATTTTCATTTTTTATTGGTCATGAATTCCAGTCCCAGTACTATAATGTTTTTTTTATCAGGACTAGTACTATAATGTTTGCCTATATAAGAATATCTAATAATTAAACTTCTGTAAAACCCAATTTCTTCAACAACAAAAAAAATTGGTTAGCTCGGTCTAAACCCAAAGTTTAATTAGTTGGAAATTTCACAAATAATCTTAGAGAGTTTTATTGATAACGTCAATATGGATGTAGATCCAAAAATTAACATTATTAATAAAAAAAATTAAGATTAACAGTGGAGTTTTCAATTGATATAAAATTAATAGTTTTGGTCCAAACTAACCAAAAATTCCTCCAATTTTTTCTTTATGTATATTATTATTGTCTGCTTTTCTATTCCAACTATTTATCAATTCACTTATATAGTTTATAGTATATATACACTCATATGATTCATGTACTAATTAATATAATATATGGAATATTCCAATTTAGATGTAGGGCAGAATACCCAGATCAGTCTTGTCTATTTGATGATTTCTACATGTCCTTATATTTATAAAAGTCAAGCTTTTTGCAGTTTAGGTAGGGTTTAATTTTTTTTCTTCCGTTATATTATAGGGTCATTATATGGCAGAATACCCTGCAGACATGATTATCAATTTTCATTTTCAGGATTTATCGTCTTAACATATATATATATATATCGCAGGTTTATGATTTGAAGACTTAAATCCAAGTTTCACGTACTTCCTATCACAAGAGAGATGAGAAGAGAAGAGGGACTAATCAAGTCTTTGTTTTTGTATCACTTTATTTGGAATCAAATGAAAATAAAATTTATTTTATTTTAAAAATAATTCGTTTAGAAATAAATTGAAATGATGCTGACATACTTTAATATATAAAATTATAAAATTTAATTGAATTCACATATTTAAAATGTTTGGAATAATTGAAGAATTCAAAGAGGATGGACGAAGAGTGAGGAGAAAAAAGAGAAAAAAAGATAATATTTCGGTCAATATAACTTTTTACTCTTTATTTTGTGCAATTCGTTTGTAAATTCTAACCAATTTTGATGAAATTTACAGCAAACTAACTCAGTTCCATAATGAATTCATTTCGAAATAAATTGGTAGTTTTTTGTCTTTCCAAACATAATAAGTATATAAATACAAATGAATTCCATAAAATTTATGGAATTCATTTGTTATAAACACGTACTCATATATATTCTTTTGTGTAGTGTTCAATAAGATCTTATTCACCAAAAGTAATCAAGGAAAGAAGAGATAAGAAAATATTTAGACTCTAATTGATAGAGAAAAAAAGATGGAGATGGAATAAAGAAAGAGAGGAAATAAAAGAGAGATAATAAAAAAAAAAATAAGATGGTTGATATTTTTCATCATGCGTTTAATAAAGACAATGAAAAAAATAAGATGAAAGAATAAAATGATAAAAAGAGTTAACTTATTTTAACTTTCATTCTTCGATCTCGCAAATTGAGAAGATGACAATTTATACATATGAAAGAAAACACTAATACTCTCACTTTTCTTTCCTTTCAAACGATAAAAATGTTCTCGATCAACTCACTTTTTCTTTCCTCTCATTTTTTTTAATTCCTCCTATTGTTTTCTCAATTAATAATAGCTTTAAAGTTAATAATTCTAGATAACTGCAATTTCTTTTTTCACCAAAAGATTTAAAACAAAAAGAAAAAAATCTAAGTTTAAGAGGAAAGAAGTATGCATAGTTATGGGAAGATAAAAGGACAGATGTATAAGTTTATGGGAAGGCTAGCTATACAAATGGTGTTGTCCAAATCCATCTGATCCCATAAGTAGTATAATTTTGATTTGGAACAAAGGGAAAAAGTTACATGTAAAAATATGCTCTATGAATTTATCAAAATGTCTAAACCTAATTTTTATTCTTGAATTCTCGGAAAAATAAGCATTTTTTTAAAAGAATTAGTTAGATTTAAAATATATAAAAAAAATATAGATTGAAACACACTTATAATTTAGCACAAACTATAATTACACTCTCTTATATTAAAAGTATATTAATATACCCTAAATTCTAACCATAATTAATTCAGATTGATAAAAAAAATCACATAACAATCACTTGTTAAGAATTGAATGTCAAATGATTAAAATACTTTCTATTCTCATGATTTTTATAAGATATTTTAATCAGTCTGGATCAATTATGATTGGAGTTATAATTAGATGTGCATTAGTATAGTTTTAATATAGATTGGTGCAGCTGTAATTTACACCAAACTATATGGGTATTTATGTAATTTTTCCTCTAAAATAAAGGCTTGTGGGTAACTGGGCATGGGTGAGAGATCCACTGCAATTCAAAGATAAAAAATAGTACAAAGAGTTTGAAATATTGATGGAGGGGAAAAATTGTAGATGAAAGTAAGGTAATTAATGCAATTACTAATTAAGAACACTCGAGAAGAATCCAATGATAGATATATAGTAAACAATAACACCAAACTACCAAAGCACATTATGAATATGTGGGGCAAGATATTATGTAAGTTGGGGATACCAAGAAATAAAAACAAATTGCTTATATTCAACTATATATAGCCTCCCTATATATATATATATATATATATATATATATATATATATATATATATATATATATATATATAGCCTAATTGAGCCACTTTTGTTTAATATTAAAGGGACTTAATGAAAATAGTTTAGCATCTCCAATTCTCCATTTATTGATTCATAAATACATTCAAATATGATAATTAATATTATTGAAACACTAAGCACAAAGTTTTCCAATAGATATGTATATATTTATATATATGCTTATTGGAAAATAACACTACTATCCTAGACAACCAAACACAAAATATTTTTAAATTTAACAAGAAGAAACATTCTACTCATGAAGTGGTAGATATATACTATATATCTGCAATCATTAATAAAAATTCAAAAGAGTTGTATAATGATAGTCTTGCATCAATATTCATAATTTCATATAACTGAAAATAGTTCTTTGAACAACTTGCATCAATATTCATAATCTGGATTATATATACTAATTAAACATAAATGGGAAAAAAGGAAGGGGAAAAAAGCAACTTACCCTCTTCAATTCCTGGTTTTATCTGACCAACTTGACTCTTTAATTCTTATTTAAACAATCATACAGTGCTTCAGTTATCGAAATATGATCAAGAGCTTGATCGAACCAAGGAAGAGTTTGATTGAAATATCCAGTAATATATAGAGATAATTTGAAATGGACTTTGCGAATTCAAGCTTCGAATTTATTTAAGGGCCTGCAATAAGTCAGAATTCAGAAGTTAAACGGTATGGTATATACAAGGTGCAACAAAATTTGGAAAAGGAAAAAATAATAACAATGTATAAGAGACTAGAGATACAATGCATCCCAAAACAAAGAACCATATTTTATAGCTAATTGAGATTAGTTGAAAATGTTACTAAAAAAAGAGGTAATTATTCAGAAGATAAATGAATTTTGGAAATTATGTGAATTTAATTATAATTATGATGTGCACTCCTTGTCACATTGCTTGGTACTTGCATTATATCTTTCCATATGATCAATCATCCAAACACTCCCTAAGTACATATTCTTAGCAACAAAGCATTGTTTGTGGGCTACTGTAATAGTGCAAGGAATTAGCACTTCTCTGATGAAGACAAAACACAATCAGATTCAGGCACAAAGGTGAATTACATGATAGGATTACAAAGAAAAAGGACATTCACATAATGGGGTAATTAAAAACAAAAAAAGGGTACAAAATTATTATAAATAAAACGAAGATAAAGCAACACAAATGGATTTAATATTCTAGCATAATTTGGTTGGGGTGTGTGTATGTGTGTGTGTGTGTGTGAGAGAGAGAGAGAGAGGGGATGTCTGATCACTGGACTCAAGTATATATAGCCAAACCTATTTACATCAACAAACAAACAAACAAAATGAATAAGCACATTTTGGCTTATCTTACTGTCCTCAGATCTTCAATCATGTAATTAAATTTAATTTCTTAAGCTTCTGACAAGTTTATATATAATAAATATTCAGGAATGATGAATCCATTCATGGCGCGCACAAGATCGTACATAATCCTAAAAGAGCTAGGACTGGAGAAATGCAAAGTAATGAGAACTATTAAATTTAGAAAACGAAAAAAAAAATCTCTGATTTCAAATGAATGAGAGAGAGAGACAGAAATCTTTCCATTTCATAGCATCTAATGTTTTTGTAGAAGATGTTAAGGTAAAATTAATTAATGGGTACTCTTATTATGTGATCTTGTCTCTCTTAAAGCAACTACTACCCAAATTTAGGGTTTTGAGGCACTTGGCCTAGCTAGGGTTTATAATATTTATGAAGGGAATGACTACCCAAAGACTAGTCAACAAAATTTCTCTCGTTTTATTTCTCCATTTTAAAAAAATTGGGCAGACTATATTTGTACTTAAAGAACTTTCAGTTCTAATCTAATTATAAACCTTATAATCTATTGACATCACTAGATTTTCAACTTATTTCTTATAATATTATCGTTTCATAATGCCAAAATTCTTGCTATTATCAGATCTAACTAGTACTAAAATAGTAGCTACACTTCAATCTTCTTTTAGAAAAAAAGAAAGAAAGAAAAGGGGAAAAAATAAGAGAGTAGCTACATCATCTAAAATATAGAAATAAAGAAATTAAGTTTACCATTTTCTAGCTAGGGAAAACCATAGGATAAAATCAAGATTACTGCATAGGGAAGTTTGAGTTATCCCCGATGGCCTTCATAATCGGATTATTCCTCTTCTTCTTCTTCTTCTTGTAAGGAATTCCTCTTGCCTTAGCTTGTGAATCCCTCACTTCCCTTAAATACATTCTAATACCACCACTTGCAAAAGGGTTAGTCTCCGGCAACCCACCATTCTCTTCATAAGCAGCTCTTAACCTACCGATGAGCGCGTCGAGGCTCCCCCAAGCTTGCTTAAGAGGACAAGTACAAGGCCCCTGTGGCTCAGGTTGTCCGAAAAAAACACACCCTTGTAAATGAACTTTAGTCTTCCCAAATTGATCGAGGTATCGAAGAAATTCAAGCACATGATTTGAGCAACAACCTGATAAACCAACAGGAGGTCTTTGGTTCCTCAAGTACTGACCAAAAGTATTCCAATCCCTCCTTTTTTGTGATTCGTATCGGCTTAACGGAGGCGGGTTTTGACGATCAGTTGATGATGATCCTTCTGCTATATCTTTCCCTTTGTTGTTGCTTGACATCTTTCCCTCATGAAATTGAAAGCTTAATTAATTAGTTTCTCTAGTAAGTTTCGAGCTAGAGAGAAGGAAGGAATCTTTTGTTGTTGGAGAGAAAAAGAGAGGAGGAGAAAAAAAATGAAGATCATATCTAATGAGGAGACATGATATGGGACCTATGGAAGTGCTTTTTTCTTCTCTATGATCACATTATTTTCTTCCTTCAATGCTATTATTTACCATTAATTAATTAATTCTTTTTTTCTATATAAATATAAGTATGCTTCCATCATCAAAACAATCATTATGGAGTAGCTTAGCGTATTTGGCACCATGGAATATTTAAAATTTTAGTGACTATAGAGGTAGCATGTGAAATTAACCTGAGTTTATTAATTAGGGTGGGTTTAGTTATATATAATTACCATTTTAGGAAGCAAAACTCGACACCACGTAATCTATGTATATATTATCTAAGTATATGTTAATTAATATGTGTAGAGGGTATGGTATAACATGTAATTAATTGACATAATCTCCTCCTCTACCAAGCCTCTACCTTTATTGATGGAAATAATTTAACAATTTCAAGAAAAGTTGGGTCAAGGTTTAAATGCTTATCTCTTATTTGTAGTTAAAAAAAATGCTAAAATATATGCATAATCATGCTAAAATCCATACAAGGTTTGTTATGTACCTAAATAAACTCAAGGTTTACCATAAAAATTAGTCAAATAATATGGTTATGCATGTGTTTTAGCCTTTAAAAATTGACTTCAAATAGTCATGATTCTTACTTGTGCCGAGTGCAAAATTCATTTTTGCATTGAGGTGGAAACTTAATTAGTAATTTTTTGAAACTTCACTTGTAATGTTAGTTGAGCATGTACAAACATCACCAGTGAAATTCTCCAAATTACCAGTCAAGTTTTTACCCGGTGCAAACAAGAATTTCTCCATTTAGAGTGATCCTAATTAATTAATGGCATGTGTATTTATTTTGAAAGAGAATACTAGTGAACATATATGCGTATGTGTATGTGTGTGTTTGTGTGTGTGTGTGTGTGTGTGTGTGTATATATATATATATATATTATTTGTTAAGGGATCATGTGTAACGACCCATCCTGAGTTGGTCACCCCCGAAACGATGTCATCACATTTTGAAAATTCAAGCACGACATATATATGCAACAATAAAAATAAATAACACCAAAAGAAATTTTACATCAATCCGATATTTAAACATTCTATACAACGTAAAATGCATGAATATTTACAAATAAATTTTTCATTTCATTTTATTTTCTCATTAGTCTGAGGAAGTTAACACGTATATGGCTTACAGAAAATGATTTTATTTGAACCTCAACTCACCAAACTATTTGTCAAGTCTGCTACCTGAAAATCATTATACAATGAGGAGTAAGTTTCACAAGCTCAGTGAATTAAATTTACTAAAAATACTCTTTTGTATAAATAGTCTTTTAATATTTAAATCAATTTATATCTCCTACACTTGATACTAGCACTCTACTATCATTATCCATGTCATAATATTCATTCTCTATCATTATCTTCATCTTATTTATTGGTTCACTTTAAGACCACCAATTATATCATAATTACCTCGCAGTGAGGTTCACATCATAAAGTCTACCATTTAGATAATTCTTATCACAATAACACACCACATCTCAGCATTTCAATCATCTTATTATCATAACTGTCTCTTTCTGTGAAACTCAACCATCTATAATTATATTCACAATAATACACCACACCTCAGCATTTCAACAATCTTATCGCCATAACTGTCTCTTTCTGTGAGACTCAACCATCTATAATTAAATTCACAATTAATACATCACACATCATTATTTCAATAATGCAAGCAATAATTAAAACAGATGAAATGCATGAATGATTATGATACGAACGTCTTCCCATCTGTCAACAGGTTATTATTATCTTAGATCGGCTGTCTTCCCGGTTCTTTCATTCTCATAAGACCGACTGCCTTTTTGGTTTTTTCAGATTGTCCCGGCTGTCACGAAATTCATTTCCAGCATATACCGGTTGATACAGTTTTTCAATTAGACCGGCTGCCTTCCCGGTTCTTTCATTTTCATTTAATGCATATACATATGAGCAATGATATGAAATATACATATAAACAGTAATATAAAAACAACATATAAATTCAAAACACTTAAATTGGCTATCCTGATTATTCTCAAATTTATATAACAAAAATTCCACTAAATTCCTCTCATCCCCAAATCACATCAAATAATCCATTAAGCTTGTCAAGATCCACTAAATTTCATTCCAAATCATATCAAATCATCCATCAAAGTTTGTCAAGATCCATTAAAATTCATCTCCTCAAAATTCGTATCAAAACATTCAACCATAGTTCATCAAGAATTTATTTATCACCATCATTATTAAATCAACTTATTATTCTAATAATATTTCTTCTCACATAATAATTTTTCTCTATGTCCAACATTCATATCATATCTATCAACCAAATCTTTATCTATCACTGAAACATAAGCTAATAATTTATTTTGATAGTATTTCTAGATATTTGATTTTTATTTAAATTACTTAAAGTAAATCTAACTCACCACGTAGCACATAAAGCTACCCGTGGATCACCTTCTTTCTTTTCTCAATCCTTTCAGAAATTTCTCTCGGTAGTTGATCGTCAACACCTGACATCATATTTATAATAAAATTCTACTTTATTCTTCAATTCTTTATAAACCACACACTTTGAAAATTCTCACTTTGAATTTAGAAAAACTTCATAAATTTAAGAAATTCAAAAATAAACATTATGTTATTACCTTCTACTTTTCTGATAGCTTTTCCTGATTCTTTATGAAATTCCGTAGAAAACTCTTTCAAAATTTTGCTCTTTCAACATTTCTTTGAGCCCCTAAGTGTTTTGAGAAAACAAAAAATTGAAAGAAACTTAATAAAATCATTCGGTATGAGTTATATATATTAATTATTGCTTCAGCAGTCCCCCCTTATAAAATCTCGAACTCTCAATTTTGCTCCACGTTTTAAAGACGTGGAAGGCATGCAGAGTTTCAAATTTGAAACTCTACTTCTCTTTGACAGCAGTTGATTGCCTTCAATTTTTTTTTTCAACAGCCCCCTCCCCTCTCTTTTCTATGCTGCCACGAAATTCTGTGACTTTGATATCTGAAGGTTCTGTCACCTTAACAATTTCGTAATTAATTAATATGGTAGTCACTACCATGATTAATTATCACTAGCACAATCACCACTGTTGGTAATGCATAATGATATTACTAAATAATATCTTTAATTGTACTAGCGTTAGTGATGTTTTTGTTGTTTTCCTTCCTGGTTTCCTTTATCTTATCTTTCCTTTCTTTTGCACTTTTTCGTAAAATATGCATACAGGCTATTGGACATCAGATATACCCTTGCAATCTGTTTCAAGAGTTGTAGTAACAGGTCAATAATTAGTTTTTGAGGGCATGCATGCAGTTATGGGCTTTTCTTATTTATTCTTGGAAACGCCTAAATTATGAGGCCCAATGGACCAAACTTTTTGTAGTTGTGACAGGATTTTGAACTTAACATTATGTTTGCGAGACTATTTTCTTAGAGAGATTGGATTTTCACATCAACAATGATCTCAACCTATCATATCATATCACATCATTAAAATAATTTTATACATTCATCAAATTTTCAAATTTTAAAGAAAAAATATTGAGTAAACTAAAATTTTTGAATTCATATGATATGAGATTAATAAGTCAGGTTTATAATTGATGTAGTAAGCTGTCATATCAACAGATTTCTCTTTTGAAAGTGATTTTATAGGTAAACTAAGGGAGAGTGAAAGAAAGTTAATCTCTACAAACAGATTTTCTCTATAATTTTCATTAAGCGTCGTACATTTTTTTATTTAGATTTTTCTCTCACTTAGACCTCTACAAATAAATTTCGTGAGAACCTTAATAAAGTGATCTTCGGTTGCAACTCTAATTGTTTGACCAATTTTGTAGTTCCGTAAAATTCACCTCTATAACTCGAACTTGTCAAATTTTTTAACACCCGAATTGAAGTTTTGCAGGAGAAAGGAATTGAGTTTATAAACATTTGTTTTATCCTCCTATAATAATGTCTAATATACTTAACCTCCTATAAACATTTGGTTTTGCTTGTGGCCCTCAAGTATACAGACCATTTTGTGGTTTGTAAACCATATGGCAATGATTTAACGTACAAAGAAAAAGAAACTAAATCATGTAAGTTTGGATTCTGATTTGATTGGTTCTTCTTTTGGGAGGCAGTTAATGGTCAAAAGTATTTTAGGAAATAACAAAAAAAAAAACTCAATAATACAAAAGGATAGTTTTGTACAATAAATTGTACTCTATTTTTTTAGAGAATAAATAAAGTGTAGTTGAGCAATTAATAATTTTTAAACCAAATAAAGCGTTGAAAATTAATAATAATAAAAGTTGTTTTGGACAGAATAAACGAGGATTACAAAATCTTTAATTGGATATTTCTTGTTGGATCTTTTTAATTAACATCACATGGATTATGCATCCACAAAATTATTTTGTCGAAAGAAAGCGTATATATATGGATTGATTAGACCATAGATAATAGAATCAAAAGTCTTAAGTATCAATCTTTTAAAAATAAAAAAAGTCTTAAAGTATCATTGAGGTTGTAGGGCAGCATTCTAGCACCTCTAGTTTGAAAATTTTCACAAAACTACGTGGTGCACTAACTTTGGTACTAGGAAAAGATTACCATTCAATAATAAGATGTCAAAATATTATTAGTGACACGCGCTTTGTCTATTCAACTTTTTATTTCAGTTTAAAAGAATTCAGTTAAGTTCATGGACTATACAAAAAAAATAGTTTTATCATATTTTGGATGTGAGTGAAGTTTTGAATTATGATTTTTTATACTATGATATGTAATTCTATTACTTTATTAATTATGTTAATTGATACTTGATATCTTTTTTTTAACTCATAATTAAAAACGAATAATGTTTTCAGAAACGAGGACGTTGGGTGAGACATTTTATCTTATTGAGACGAGATGTAAACCCCAAAACATTGAATTATATGTTTTTTAGAATGTTGGGTGTTTCAAAAAATTAATAATTAATTAATTAAAATAATAATTAGTATTCAAATTAAATTAAATTAATTAATTATCAACAAAATGTAATACTTTGAACCTAAAAAATAAATATTAGATCGAAATAAACCATCATTCCTCTTTTATCCTTATCTTTTGGGCTATAAATCATCAAATCGACATCATTTTGATACTACACAATCTTTTTAAAAAATCTAACAAGGTATATGCCTCAAACATTTTGGTGTTAAAACAGTAAGCCTTGAAGCAAAGCATATACCCTAATAAAAAAACGTACGCCTTTGAAGAGTTACGTTGTTTTTAAAGCTTCGAGGTGTTTTGGTATCATCCCATCCATGAGCTAGTCCCAATTCTGCCTTTTAAAACACTACTAAAAAAAAAGAAAAAAAGTTTTTAAATTTCAATTAACTTAATTGATAAAATATTGTAAGAATAAAATTTAACACTAAAGTTTTGAAATAGTCGCAAGTCGTGTAGTGATAGTTGAAGTCACCAAAAGATCTATTTTGAGCTAGCTCTTTCTAATTGTTTTTTATGATGTAGCAATACAAAAGCTGTTGGATTAAATTGGAACAAAGAGAGTCACAAAATATATCTAAATGAAGACAAAAATTGGTCTGGTCCAAGTCCATGAAAAATATATGACATAGTAGTTTATCTCACCATTGGATGAAAATAAAATATTTTTTTTTCTCTATTTTCTCATGTCATCTAATAATGAAATGAATTTTTGTACCATAAATCTGTACTAACTAAGAATTTCTCATATATTAACACAATACAACTAAAGAAGTGAGCTCTTACCATTATTATTATTCAGTGCACTTTGCCTATTCATATTTCTCTTATAACTCGATAACTAAAAAATAAAAATAAAAAATAGTTTTGAAATGCTTTTTCTCAATAATCATAGTTTTGAAATGCTAAATTTCATGACAATAAAGCTTAAACCATTTTTTTCAAAATTCATCAATTGTGATTATAAAGTCATAATTGTGTGTATGTTTTTGAATAAATTCTTAAAATTAATAAATAAATAAAAAAAACTTACAGCGTATTATCTCACATTGAAAATATATGCTTAAAAATGCATATATTTCACTGTAATAAAAATTCAGTATTTTTTTTAAAAAAAAGAAGTGTGTATTTTAAGTTTTTTTTGAGAGTGTATTGTAAATTTTATATATAAGTGCCTTCTATTTTTCCTCGTCTGCATGTTTGTGTTTGTTGATTGAATAAACTAAAAAAATAAACTGAAAATTCTTTGCAAATTGAATGAATAAAAAATTAATTAATGACTTTTATTGAAAAAAAAAAAGGCAATAAGAAGATCAAAGGGGAGATGAGACGGCTGTACAAATGGTTGGTAGCCAGCTTGATAATTAAATTAATGGTTTCCCAAGAAGCAGCAACACATGGCTGTGAGTGTCACTTTCCTAACATCTACTTGGACTTTCATAGTGTTGTATTATGGTCCATTATTATAATAGAATATGGAGTTATTTAGATATTTGATTAAATGTAATTTAATTAATTTAAAGTTTTAAAGTTAAATAAGTAGCTATGCCAATAATTGAAAGCAAATGATGACACCTAACAAGTCATTGGCCATTCCCTACTTAATTAATCAAAAGACTTTTGTGGCTCAATTTTTTTAAAGAGTGGAAAATCTCATCATCATCATCCAATATTAGACCTGCAAACTAAGGTTGGATTATTATATTTTAGTGGTGAAAGGTTAAACTAATGAATAATCTTATTAGGGTAGGGAAAGGTAAACTCATCTTTTTATCAATTATTATCCAAATCCTTGAGAGATTTGAGATTGGCCAAAAATAAAACTAATTAAAATTTATAAAAAAAAAGGTTGAAGCATCAAATTACCGTGACTTGCAAATTTGGACATCATTTTATGTATAGGCCTATGTATCTATTATATACCATGATTTCCTACCTGCAAAAAGGCCCAATGCAGTATTTAAAGGACAGGGAAGGAGGTCCAAAATGTACAAGATCTCAAACTAGAAAGGAAATGCTCATTGTGTCACTTGCCCATTGTCCAATGGATTGACGGGCTGTAATAAGGATTTCAAACCCAAGAAGCTATCCTTTTCTTCAAGGTGTTGGATCTCAAAACTAAAAAAAGCCTAAAAAAATTGCAAACTCATACATTTGGATACTTATCCCGTCATAGGGCTCCAACAAAAAAAAAAAAGAAAAAAAAAAGAACTTAAATAGATGTGTTAAATATGAATAAATAATAAAGTTGGGTTTAGTTATATTAGCTTAATCTTTTAAGAAAATTGATCACTTAACTTTTCTTATTATCCAACCAAAGAAAAAATAAAGACTTTCTTATGATAAAAATTTAGTCTTTGTTTTCGTATAAAATAAAATAAAAGTAAAAAATGCATTTGGCAATTAAAAACCAGAAAAAAAAATCTAAAAATGAATATAAAAACATCTCAAATTTAGAAAGAGAAAAAAATGTTTTCAGAAAAAATAGAAAAAAATACAAAAAATGATTTTCTATGAAAATAAAATTTTATTTTATTCTCTAAAAAGAGAAAATGTTTTCACAAACGAAACACATTAGACCATTTGTAATATATCATTTATATATTTGGATTTTTTTTTTATACTTTTCACTCGACGGTTTAATTTATTTTAACATTATCCAAAAAAAAATTAATAGCCAATCTTTTTTCCTTCATGGTTATGTACTCATTTTATAATCATTCATGCAACCAAAAGCTTGAGCATCCAAAGCAAGTGAAGAGAGTGCATCAAATGCATTCAAACTGTAAATTAAAGTGTACTCTCCCTTTTCTTAGACTTGAATATATTAAGTGTACTCTCTCTAATTGTATCGTGTGCAACGAACAATACTTTCCTCTAATTTTAACATCATCCAAAATTAAAGATAATAAGCTGTGGGGCTTTCAATTTTGGCGGCTTTCGTTCTTCTTTTTCTTGTTTCAAAGACTTATACTCCGTATTGGCTGCTAGATTGCCTATGTAAACAACAACAACGTATTCGTGAGGCAATAGCATAGACTCCGGGAAAATTGACCATCATGATTTGTCATTTTTTTCTTTCTTTCTTTTTTCGATAAAAGTTTAAGAAATATGGTACTATTTTTTATTCTGATATCAAATAGCATTTTTGAGGTAACAAACCAATAATGAAAGTATTTTATAATATGGTAAAAATATATTTCCCATCATTTTGAATCACTCAAACTGATATCATGACGATAAAAATATCATCGGACAGATTTATATAACTGTTATTACTGTATAAATCAAAAAAATAAAAATAATAAGTTACAATTCAAAATTCGACACATGGTCGATTTTTTACTAATTAAAGTTTTTGATGTTTATTTCAATAGTCCAAAACGTTTATAAGTTGTAACATGTTACTCCAAAGATATTCCACAATCTAATGGGAAATTCCTGGACAGGGTTTATGCATGTGAAGTATTAACTGCAGTTTTAATTGTTGAGAGTCAAACAAGTTTAAAACATTTTTTTATAAAACATCTGTGGATTTCAAAGTTATTTAGAGATTGACTTTTTTAAAAAATATATATTTTTTTGCCTAACATATGTTTCATTGAATAAAAAGAAAGTTGAATTCTTGAATTTAAAATTACTTAAATCCCAAGTGACTATGCTTTTTCGATATAGAGAAGGTGTTCGGAAATTTGTGGATACAAAGTGTTTAGAAGTACAGAAAAAATTGTGACTTTGAGACGTGTATTATGTTGTATTTAAGGTGTTATTTGTCCTCATTTAATTGTTCTGGGTTCTGACAAATATTCTTTCAGGATACTCAAAGTCTCTAAGAATCTCTAAGAGCAAAATCAAAGATTCTTCTTTAGGTTCTCTTTTGAAACAATGAAGAAAAGTTGATGTATTTTTGAAGAGAAAATAGAAGAAGAAGAGGAAGAATTCTGAAAAATCATAAAAAAAAAAGTGAAGTATTTTATTTTCGAAGTTATTAGAAGTATTTATAAATTTAATTTGAACTTCCAAAAGTGTGAAAATAAAGAGTAATCATTTAAAAACGTAACTCTTCAAAAAAGAAGACGTAACTTTCTGAAAAATTATAGCTGCTAGAATTCGAATTCAAAATTTTCGAACATTTAGTCGATTGAATATTTTATTTAGTCGACTGAATCAACATTTAAAATTACAAAATATTAGTTATCGGATATTTAATCGATTGGAAAACAGACAACAACTCTTTATTATTTATTCAATCGATTGAATTAATCATTCAATTAACTTAATCTTGTCAGCTTAACCTTAGATTCACCTACGGGTGACAGTTTTGTATTGGGTAAAACCAAGTTCGATAGCACATTAACATATCTTAGGCTTGGCATTGATGGAAATCTTAGGCTATTCACTTTCTTTGACAAACTTGATATTGGTGGATGGGAAGAGACCTTCACTCTCTTCTCTAGAGAAGAAACAAGTGAGTGCCAGTTGCCCGAGAGATGTGGACGATTTGGGGTTTGTGAAGATAACCAGTGTGTTGCCTGCCCATCTCCAAATGGGTTATTGGGCTGGAGCAAAGACTGCAAGCCCAAGAAGTTAACTTCTTGTAGGGTGACTGATTTTCACTATTATAAAATTCAAGGAGTTGATCATTTCATGAGTAAGTACAATGAAGGAGAAGGACCCATTAAGGAGATTGATTGTGGTAAGAAATGTACTAAAGATTGCAAGTGTTTGGGCTATTTCTACCACAGGGAGACATCAAAATGTTGGATTGCTTATGATTTGCAAACCCTGACTAACGTCTCGAATTCTGCACACTTGGGTTATATAAAAGTACCAAATAAGTAGTAGTACTATAGCTGAAAAGAGCCTGTAATCAAATATAGTGAAGTACCCATGAAGGTTTTGTTATTGTTCTTTGTATTTACTTCTTTCCAATTTGTAATTTGTTTTCTCTTTTCAATTTGGATGTAACCTCGAAATAAAATAATTTCATGTTTCGAGTCGCTACAAAAATTTGTACTGGCTTCTTTTTTATTTGTAATTTGTTTTCTCTTTTCGATTTGGATGTAACCTCGAAATAAAAGAATTCCATGTTTCTGAGTAGCCAAAAAAAACAAAAAGGTGTTGTTTATATGTGAAGACTTATCTTATAATTCTTGGTCTTTGTATGGATATGTTTGTTTCCTTTCCCATCTGTGTTTTGTCTTATTTATATAGTGAGTTGTCACTAGTTTTATAGTAAATAAATAGTGCCTAGTGAAAGGATGTTATATGTAATATAACATTACAAGTTAGTTATAAAATTAGTTTTTTTTCAATTTTATTTATTAATTAAAGCTTAAATATAAAGCTGTGCCTTTTTTATATCAATTTAAGCTTTTCAAAATTATTGATCAAACTATCCCTTTTTTAGAATGAAAATTAACCTTTCATTACTCATTACATAGATGAGGCCACAAAGTCGGTCGGGAAATCATCCCAATCAACAAAATCTTTCAAAATTAAAACAAATTTAGTAGGGTCATATGAAAGAAGTCAAAAGAGAAACCATAAGACCTTTCGCAATCAAAGAAGAAAGTAATCTTAAATAATATAAAAGAATGAACAATTAATCAATTTTAATGTTTTCGCTGAAAACTGACATCTAGATTAGTCACTAGAGAGTTTTGGGAATGAGGGATTTACATGTAGAATTTTCACTTTTTTTACTTAAATCATCAACTAATTTTGTAGTTTGCCTTGCTTGAAGCTCTTCCTTCGTCTCCTTAATAGCAGCTTCCTAGTTTAAGTAAAAAAAAGAAAAAGAAAACATAAGGCAACCATTAGACATGAAAAGTAAGATGGGAAAAAATCAAAACAATGGAGAAATGATAAGAGGCGAGCAAGCACATGCGCGCACACATATACGTTTGTATGCATGTATATTCTTCCTCATATTCCAATCATTGATGCATTGAAGATTTTTTTATCTTCATCACTAATAGTAACGTATTTGAAAGAAGTAAATGTGAAACAGTCTTAATCCACATTAGGAGTTGTCTATGAAAAATTGTTACAAACATGCTGAGACCTAACATTTATTCATATGATAAAATTAATTAAAAGCATTGTTGATGAAAAAAAACAAAATAAATTTAATATGAGCAGCTTAGATAAAGGTAAACCACTAAAAATTCATGCTTAATTTAGCAAAAAACCAAAAATCAAAAACCAAGTTCAAAAACCTTCTACATAACTTTTTATTGACAATATTTGATTCAATTAGCAATTCGTTCTTCAACACTATATAGTGTTCAAAGATTGATAAAGCAAAATTTTCAAAAATAAAATGATGGGAAAATAAATGAGTGTCAAATTCATGCATATACATGCATGTAAACTAATGAAAAAATCAAGCTAATTAATTAAAAGAACACAATAAACATATTGCTTAATTGCAATCTTAAATAGCTAAGGAAATTAGTTGATAAACACCAATGAACAGACAACCGTTATTGGGATCTTAAAAATGCTATTAAGAAATAGATAAGAAAAATCTACTACCGTTATCATGGAAAATTGTTGAATTGATTCCATCACTCAATTCCAAGAAGAGGATTTTTTTTTTCCTTTCAAATTGATCAAACAGTATAAACCTACCTGAAGAAAGAAGATAGTATGATATTAAATATTCATTAAAAAATTTACAGCAAGTGAATTATTTTTTCATTCGTATAACTATCAAATATGTGTAATCAATCCGCAGAACCAAATAAAACCCTTAGTTTAGAGCAATAAACTGATAATTCCACCAAAGCAGGACAATTTCACGAGCAAGACCACAACCCCAGTTGTCTCTAAGAGAATCTGAAACAAGCACCAAAAAGCAACTTCTAAGACTTGTCCCCCCAAAACAACTATTACACTGCTCAAAATGCTCTGAATCCTCAACTAAAGCTGCTCGAAAATCTACCAATAGATTCAACAGTAAAAATGTGGATATCTTCGAAGCACATTTCTAGTCTCATAAAATAAACCCTAAAAAACCGCTCCATTAGCACATTCCCACTTCAAAATATACCCAAATCTCAACCAAAATCCACAAAATTTCCTAACAGAGCAACTAATTTTAGGTCAACCCCTTCAATTTTGTGCCTAAAAATTTGGAGGAAAAGAAATTATACGCTCGTAATCACAAAAATCTAATCCATTAATGAAATCCCACAAAAAGGAAACCCCACAGTAGACAAACCAGTATAGAAAGCACCACTTTCAGCATCAAATGATCCAAATTCAACTGCACAAAAAGAAACCCACTGAATCTAAGCACTAAACCGAGTCATTCCTAAAAAAGACCATCCAGAAAACCCATTAAAACTCCTCATTCCCATCCCTCCAGCTCAACTAAACTAAACCTTAAGTTGAACTGAAATAGATAGACCTCATATCGATCAACATCGCAACCCAAAACAAGTATAGCATTTAGGAATAGATAAGGGTAACGAGATTATACATGAGAATGTCCTCGTCAAAGAATCAAACCCTAGACAACCCACTACAGATCAAGACCCAACCCACAATCTCTCAAATTACAACGAACCTTGAGAAAAGGGAGGAGGCGTAAGATCACTTTATATATTTTTATTATACAACTATAAGACTAGAAATCACTTTATATATTTTTATTATACAACCCAAATGTCAAATGACCCAGAGAATGAGAGAGAGTACTTATAGTGGCGCAGTGGAGGGAGAACCAAATTCCAAAGAAAACGCAACCCTAACGAAATGAAGCTGCAAACAAAACCAGCAACAATTATAAAACAAAATGTGAGAGAACCCAAATCACTTTCTTAACCCTAAGGATTGAGGGTTACTTACAGCGTTTGAGGAGGCGTGGCAGTAGGGGAGGCGCAGTGGTTGGGTAAGCGCGACAGCTAGGGAGATGCAGTGGTGGAGGAGGTACGACGTAAAATGGAAAAACAATAAATCAGGAATAAAAATCGAGAAAAAATAGGATTCACTGAAGAGTAAGTATGTGACAATAAGGATTCGTTGAAGAGCAAAGAAAAATCGAAAAAAAAAAACCAAAGATTCATAGAAAAATTAAGAACATGAAAACAGAGAAAAAATTGGTACGGCGGCCGAAATGATGATGGAGGGAAAGAGAGAGGTAGCAGGGTATTTCATAGAGATTATATGCAACGGATTCGTGTGCACGCAAATATAATTACATTCCGTCACATTTACTAATTTTATTATATTAAATTGATTTAAAAAAACGAAAAATAATGGTTTGTCTAAAAATTCATGAGCGACGGCTCGTTCGGTTGCAATTAAAAGTTTCAACTATTGAATTAATTAATACGGTTGTCAAATTTGTGACTATCAAAAACCAGTCGCATTAGAGTCTTGGCACAAAAAAACAAGCGACCGAATTGTTTCATATTTGCGAGGACATATCGGTCGAAACTATTATTTGCGATCGTTTTATGATTCTATCGCATATATCGTACAATTGCGACCGAAATTTTTTTGTCATTTCTAAGTCCCTCCTCAATACGTGACTTTCTTATAGTGTGTTTAGTGCGTCAAATTAAGATAAAGATAAGATTAAAAAGAGGATAGCACAAAATGATTTTCATAAAATAGTTATATAACATATTTTTATGTTTACTTTTTTTTATTAATTATTAAATTGAATTAAATTATCTTATTTTATTTTTTTTATCCTGTCATTTAATTAATTAGGAATTTTGATCCTAAGACCAGGTTCCGTGGTAACTACCACGAAACCGAGAAACTTTACTGTAATTATAAAAACTACAATAGTAATTAAATAAAAATAAAATATTTAAATATTTATTTAATATTATAATTTTTTTTAATTACTAATAAAATTACTTAATTCCATGATAATTACCGCGAAACTAAATTCGTGAGAACCTGACTCATTAATTCGGTTTATGTACTAGTGTTGCTTAATTACCAACTGGTTGGGCTAGTGTTGCTTAATTAGGTAATACTTAATCGGTCTCTGTAAAGTTTTCCTACACACTTCCCTATCTTTATCACCATCCATAGATGATGAGTCCAAGCTGAGGACCATTCTGGTGGTCCTTCACCTTTTCCGGCATCTAGTAGCAGGAAAAAAAGTGAGAAAAGCGCATGAAATGGAAGGATGCGAGTTAGATGTGGAGGCACGAGATCCAAATGAGCCTCATTCTTTTGCTCATCCTCCTCCTCCTCGCCAAAAAATTGCTTTCAAGCTGTAAAAAAAAGCGTACTCTCTTTTCTTGGACTTGGAATATATTAGGTGTACTCCCTCTAATTGTATTGTGTGCAAATAAGGATTTCTCTAAAAGTAGGTAGACTGGTACTGAACCCTTCTTTCCTTTAAACCCAAAACATTATCCAAAATTAAAGCTCATAGTGGTTTCTGGCACTAATAACATGGGCTCACATAGATAAATGCCGCCTCTGTTTCTCTGGATAATAAGATATGCGGCTTTCTATTTTGGCAGCGTTCTTTCTTCTTTTTTTGTTTCAAAGACTTTTACTCGGTATTGGCTGCTAGATTACCTATGTAAACAACAACGTAATCGTGAGGCAATAGCATAGTTTCCCTCCCATGTTCTAGACCCCGGCAAAATTGACCATCATGATTTCTCATTTTTTTCTTTCTTTTATTGTTTTTCTAGAAAAGTTTAAGAAATATGGTACTATTTTTTATTCTGATAACAAATAGCATTTTTGAGTAGACAACTCAATAATGAAAGTGTTTTATAACATGGTAAAAATATATTTACCATCCTTTTGAAGCACCCAAACTGATATACAATAAAAAATATTATCGGGCAGATTTAGACAGCTATTGCTACTGTACAAATCAAAAGGATAAAAATAACAAGTTACAACTCAAAATTCGACACATGGTGGATCTTTTACTAATTAAAGTTTCAGATGTTTATTTCAATGGTCCAAAATGTTTATAAGTTGTAACATGTTACTCCAAAGATATTCCACAATCTCATGAGAAATTCCTGGACAGCCTTTATGCAGGTAAGGTATTAACTGCAATTTTAACTGTTGAGAGTCAAACGAGTTTAAAACATTTTTTTTATAAAACACATGTGGAGTTCAAAGTTATTTAGAGTCTGACTCTATTTAAAAATATTTATTTTTTGCCTAACGTATGTTTTGTTAACGTATATGATATTTCATATTTCTATTACAATATTAGTTTTTTAGTTTCATATATATTAGCTTTTTAATTAGTTTAGTTTCCTAATTTATTATAACCTTAAGTTTCTCATTTCTATTAGGTTTTATATTATTAACCTCTATATATAGACTTGTATTCGTTTTTCATAATATATCAATAATACAAGAGTTTCTTCTCCAATCTCTCTGTATTTTCTAACATGGTATTAGAGCTATTGATTCTATTTTGAGAGTCGTCTTTTAAGCTTCCGCAATTTTGGCGGGCGGCTTAACGCCGCTCGTCCAGACATAACTCATTTTCCTTGTTGTTATATACTATTATAATCTTTTAGATTTTTTTTTTCATCATTACAAATAAGTATCACCTGTGATTTCGCTCCAGGTCCTACCAAGTTATCACCCATGATTCCGCTCCCGGTCCTGCCAAGTTATCACCGTAATTTCGATCCGAATTCTACTAAGTTATCACCGGTGATTTCGCTCGGGTCCTGCCTGTCACCCTTGATTCCGCTCCGGCCCCTGCCTGTCACCCGTGATTCCGATTTGCTCTGAGTCCCTGCCTGTCCCTATTTGTCATGTGTTCTGTCACAACAACTTTCAAGTTACGTCTTGAATACTACGAGCACACATGCAAAGAGGTGAGCTTGCATGTGAGGGGGAGTTACTTTTGCAGATTTCTTCATCAAAGCTTGGTATCAACCTGCAAGGTTTTTCATTGAAATTTGTTCTTTTCGGTGCTTCGTTGATTCAATTTACAAACTCAAGTTGGCATCCATTTTACCACCTTATGTTTGAGGGGGGTTGTTAACGTATATGATATTTCCTATTCCTATTGCAATATTAGTTTCTTAGTTTTATATGTATTAGTTTCTTAGTTAGTTTAATTTCCTAATTTATTATAACCTTAAGTTTTCCATTTCTATTAGGTTTTATATTATTAACCTCTATATATAAACTTATATTTGTTTTTCATAATATATCAATAATACAAGAGTTTCTTCTCTAATCTCTCTTTATTTTCTAACATGTTTCATGGAATAAAAAGAAAGTTGAATTCTTGAATTTAAAATAACTTAAATCCCAAGTGACTATGCTTTTTGGATGTAGAGAAGGTGTTGGGAAATTTGTGGGTACAAAGTGTTTAGAAGTAAAGAAAAAATGTTGACTTTGAGAAGCGCATTACGTTGTATTTAATGTTTTATTTGTCACCATTTAATTGTTCTGGGTTTTGACAAATATTCTTTCAGGATACTCAAAGTCTCTAAGAATTTCTAAGAGACAAATCAAATATTCTTCTTTGAGTTCTCTTTTGAAACAATGAAGAAAAGTTGATGTATTTTTAGAGAGAAAATAGAAGAAAAAAAGGAAGAATTATGAAAAATCATAAAAGAAAGTGAAGTAGTTTATTTTGGAAGTTATTAGAAGTATTTATAAATTTAATTTGAACTTCCAAAAGTTCGAAAATGAAGAGTACTCGTTTAAAAATGTAACTCTTTAAAAGAGAAGACATAACTTTCTAAAAAATTATAGCAGTTGGAATTCGAATTCAAAATTTTTAAACATGCTCAACCACTTATTAGAGACAAAGCAAGAAATTTTGCTCAATTGAAGAAGTGCATGTAAGGTTTTGATATTTAATATCAAAAATGGGTTTCATTTGAGTAGTAAGGTTTTGTGTGTTCAGAAATAACACACGTAGTAGAAATGTGTGGCTCATTTCTTTGTTTGATAATGAAATAATTAATTTATTGTTATTGTTAATTATTTTATAGAATACCATATGTGAAGTGTTAATTTGTTATTATATTAAAAATATGTTGAAATCTTGAAACTTATATGGTTGATATAAGTGAAACCAAGAAATATATATTATGAAAATTAAAGTGGGAAAACATAGTGGGGGTTATGCTTTGAGTACTTTATAGTACATTACGAGAATGTACAAACCTAATAAAATCTATTGTTACCTATAAGAACCCATAGATTTGATAATCCGGTTGTATCTAGAGGATACACCGATGCTAGTCGGATGATGAAAGTGGGAGATAATACCCGAGAAGGATGTGGTGTTTCTTGGTAGAGCAAGAAACAAACCTGTATGTCTCACACAATGAAATCAGAATTAATTGCCTTGACAGCAATTGAGAAAAAAGTTGAATGGATTAACTAGAAATTTATTGTAGGAAACAAATTTTGTGGCCACATCCTATGCCTTCAAAATCTATCCTTGTGATAATGAAATTTTGTCAAAGACCTATAATGATACCTAAAATGGTAAGTCTAAGGCATGGCTCATGCGTTTGTGAAACAAATAATAAATATGAAATCAAGTAAGACTTGATTATTTCTCTTACGAAAACTCTCTCTAGGGAGTTAGTAAGAATGGTATAATTTAATATGGGATGAAACTTTATACAAATTATCACTAGTAATAGAAACCCGACCTCATTCTATTACTTAACTAGCTATAAGGTTTAATGAATAAAAACAAGTTACTGTATAGTGATTGTTAGTACTGATGATGAGAGTCGGAAAATACATCTTAATAGTGTTTATTTGTTAGTATTTAGGTTTGATTTAGGGCTGGATTACACACTTATGCCTTAATAATTCTTAAGTGTCATTCTTGGTATATTGATTTATTTGATGAATTTTCAGGTATTTTGGGTTTGAGAGTGATGGAAAAGCTAGTGTTGATTAAACCACGAAGATTATATGCATGTTCACACGCATTTGGGAAGGAGTTTCACTAAATTGCCAGAATTGCCCGTACAGATCAGTCATTTTTACAGATTAAACTGTATTGATTCAGGAAGAACCAATATATGAGCCATATACACTCGGAAAGATCCGGATATCTATTTTCTAGATAATTTTACAACTCATAAATATGAACTTTTTAAGAAAGTTATGGCAGTTTTAGTAGACAAATGTCAGACTGTGCATGATTTCAGTGTGACAGATCAATCTTTTTTGCAGATTAAACTGTATTGATTCAGGAATAACCAAGAGATGAGTCATATATTCTTGGAAAGATCTGGATGTCTATTTTTTTGAGAATTTTACAGCTCATAAATATGGTTTTTTTTAGAGAAAGTTATGGCAGTTTTAGTAGACAAAGGTCAAGCAGAACCGGGCCTGGACAGCAGCAGAACCGAGCCTGGACAGCAGCAGAAGCACATGGCCTGAACAGAAACCCTAGATTAACTTTTCTGTTTACAAAGTCATCTTCATACAACTATATATAGGAATTTAGACTCAGAGAACAAGAGATGAGAGTTTTTGAAGAGAGCTTCCATCTTTTTCTTCTTCTAGGTGATCAAGGATGAACTCTATGTCCAACTAAACTTCAAGCAAGGCGAAAGAATGAGTTTCTAGGTGTAGTTGTTCTTATTTCTATCTTTGATTCAGTTGTATGGATTGATTGTTAAACATTGTTTATGATTTACTCTTCGATTAAATAAGAAGGATTTGAATTCATGTGACAACTGCAATTTATGTTCTTCTTCTCTTAGATTTTCTTAATCCGGTGATCGCATTCTTCTTCTCCGTATATGTCTAGTCAAGTTTTTCTTATGTCAAATTTGTTAGATGCAATTGATTTCGGTAGATCTATCTTATAGGTTTGTTCATTATTGCAATATTATTATTGAAATATATTATCGCTTCTTGATAATTTATAAGACAGAACTTGTGTGTTTGAATTTGAATTAAGGAATAATTTATGGCAATTACATTAGGGTATTTATATGCTTTGACTGAATATTTACCAATTGCTTATTTGGAATGTGAAACTAGTAATTGAGATAAAACATTTGAGTCAAGATAGAAATAAGGCAACGAACTTAGGAAGGATTCTTAGAACCTTCTTATTTCTTTATTGAATTCTTCATCATATTTTCACAACTCTCTTATATAACTTCATTCGTAAAACTCAGATTTTCTTATTTAAACTTTATCTTTTAGTGTTAAGATTTACACTTTCTTTTATAGTTCTATTTCCTCGTGGGATCGACACCTCAGCTATACACAATAATCGCATGTCAGTTTGAGCGTTATCAAATTTTGGTACTGTTGCCGGGGAACTGCGATTAATTACAAGGAAGATTGTCAACCTTGAGACAAGACAGTAACATTGTTCTTTGCTCTATGTTTTGATTTTTTGTTTTTATTTTATTTTGTTTTCTTTATTCGTCTCCCTCTAATTCCTTCGGTGTATGCATAGACTTAGAATAAGCGAGGTAGATTCATTAAAAGATCCGAAATAGAGTTACCCTCTCCTTCTTTGTCCGATAGTGAAAGCTCGTCTAGATCAAATCATAGTGTACACCCAAATGAGAATTTAGAGAATTTTGTTAACATGGCCAACAATAACAATGAGAATGTTGTTAGGACACTTAAGTACTACTTGCACCCTAGCCAAACGGCCACACCATCTTGTATCATGTTCCCCCCTAATGTTCAACAACCTGAGTTTAAGCTGAGCATGATCCAACTACTACCAACTTTTCATGGATTAGAGAATGCAAACCCCTATGTCCATATTAAAGAATTTGAGGAAGTAGTAGCAACCTTTCAAAGTAGGGCCGATATGTTAGACACCGTCAAACTTAGGTTTTTCCTCTTTTTGTTTAAGGATAAGGCCGAGGTTTGGTTGTACTTGTTAAGGTCTAGGTCTATAGGTAGTTGGGTTGAGATTACACAAGCCTTCTTCCAAAATTATTTCTCAATCTATAAGACTAATAACCTCAAGAGACAAATCTCAAACTTTGCACAAAAAGAGAGTGAAACCTTATATCAAGTGTGAGAATGTTTCAAAGATCTTTTGAATTCTTGTCCACACCACGGGAATGAGAGTTGGCGGGTAGTTAGTTATTTCTATGATGGACTTCTAAGTAGGGAAAGAAAATTTATAGAAATGATAAGCAATGAAGATTTTCTTTAAAAAGATCCCGACGAAACCATAGATTTTCTGTATGACTAATCGGTAAAAGCCCACACTTAGACGAGACCCAATACTATAGAAAGTACTAGGAGAAACCAAATCGTTGGAATTTATCAACTTAAGGAAGATGATAGCCTTCAAGAGACAAATCTCAAACTTTGCACAAAAAGAGAGTAAAACCTTATATCAAATGTGGGAATGGTTCAAAGATCTTTCGAATTCTTGTCCATACCACGGGTATGAGAGTTGGCGGGTAGTTAGTTATTTCTATGATGGACTTCTAAGTAGGGAAAGGAAATTTATAGAAATGATAAGCAATGGATATTTTCTTCAAAAAGATCCCGACGAAACCATAGATTTTCTAGATAACTTATAGGAAAAAGCCCACACTTGGACGAGACCCAATGCCATGGAAAGTACTAAGAGAAACCAAACCGTTGGAATTTATCAACTTAAGAAAGATGATAGCCTTAAAGCCCGTTTAGAGGTCCAAACTAAGGAAATTGAGGTTTTAAAAACCAAGGATGCTAGAGCCCCTGAATTGATTGCTATGATAGAGTCCCACGAACCTTGTTTTATGTGTAATGGGGTAGATCATGTACTTAGGGATTGTCCAACCTATTTTGAGATAAAGGAAGAGTGTAATGCTTTAGGTATACCCTTTAGGAAAACATACTCACCTTACTCTAACACCTTCAATCATAGTTTGAAGAATCACCCTAATTTAGTTGGAGATCCGATACACAACCTTCTACCCAATATAGTACCCAATGGAGACCGAAAGCAACTTCATCTAATGCACCACAACAATCTTTACCTTTAGAAGATGCTTTTAAGTCATTTATGTAGGTACATGCCCAGAGTGTGGAAAAGCAAGGCAAAATAAATCAACGATTGCTAGAGGAGCAATAAGGGATCAAAGAGGAACAAAATGTGATAAAGAGCCAACTCACCAAGTTGACTGATTTATTAACGGTTCAAGAGCAAAGTCATTTTTCTTCGTAGCCACAACCTAATCCAAGTGGACAACATATGTCACAAACCTTCAATCCCAACAATCAAAATGTTGAAGAGGTTAATGCATTGACTACTCGTAGTGGTAAGGAAAATGATGGACCCACTCTACCATCAAACTTGATTCCTAACACCATGAGTAACAATGATGAAACCCCCAAGGAACAAGATGCCCATAGGGATTCCATACCGGTGCCTTTCCCTCAAGCACTCTTTAAACCTAAAGAGAGAAATTCGATTTTAAAATGTGAGATTCTTGAACAACTTAAGCAAGTTAAAATTAACCTTTCTTTTCTGCATGTCATAAAACAGGTTCCCAACTATGCTAAAGTCATTAAGGATCTATGCACACTCAAGAGGATGCACAATGTGAAGAAGACAACATTCTTAACGGAGCAAGCAAGTGCGGTAATTGATAGCAAGACACCACCCAAGTATAAAGATTTGAGCTGTCCTGCAGTCGCTTGCCAAATTGTAAACAAAGCTTGTGGCCAAGTATTGCTAGATTTGAGGCCTAGTGTGAATCTCATGCCCTACTAAGTTTACTTGCAACTCGGTTTAAGTGAGATCAAACTGACTTCTGTGGTACTTCAACTAGTGGATCGATCGGTAAGAAAACCAAGAGGTATTGTGGAATACCATTCCTTGCCACTACCAATGCCATCATTAATTGTAAGAATGGTCTAATGACATTATCATTTGGAAATATGACTCTATAGGTGAATGTTTTCCGAGTCTCAAGGCAGCTACATGAAGAGGATGAGTGTTTCGACACTTACATGATCGATGAGCTTATTTTGGATGATGAGTACATTAAAGATAATTCTAATTCTTTGGAATTCCTTCTAATAATTTTGATTTTGATGATTCTTCAATTTATCCCCATGTTGTTGATGTTTTTGATAAGTTGCAGGGATTTATTAAGAAATCATGGAAACCATGCTTTGAGGAGTTGCGTAAAGAGAGGGAGGCACCCAAACCATCTTCCGAAGAGACACCAACGCTTAATTTAGTTATGTTGCCCAAAGGGCTCAAACATGCCTTCTTAGGCCCAGGTGATACCTTTTCGGTTATTATTTCTTCCGAACTTAGTGATGTGCAATGTAATAAATTGTTGAATTTATTAAGAGAGCATAAATCTGCATTAGGTTGGACTATAGCTGACATAATAGGTATTAGCCCTTTAATTTGTTCCCATAGGATTTATCTAGAAGAATGAGCTAACCCTCGTTGAGATCCACAAAGAAGGCTAAATCCAACTATGAAAGTGGTAGTTAAGAAAGAAGTCTTAAAGCTATTAGATACGGGAATTATATATCCAATATCCGATAGTAAATGGATTAGTCCAGCTCAAGTAGTTCCTAAGAAAGTCGGGGTGACCTTGGTAGAAAACGAAGAGGGTGTGTTAGTACCAACTAAGGTAGTGACCCAGTGGATTATGTGCATTGATTATAGGAAACTTAATTTAGCTACTCGGAAATACCATTTTCCCCTTCCATTCATAGATCAAATCTTAGAACATGTGGCTGGTCATCCTTTCTATTGCTTTTTAAATGGGTATTCGGGATACTACCAAATAGGAATTGCCTTAGAGGATCAAGAGAAGACCACACTTACTTGTCCTTTTGGTACTTTTGCTTTTCGTAGAATGTTCTTTGGTGTGTGTAATGCACCGGCTACTTTTCAAAGATGCATGATGAGTATTTTTAATGACATGGTTGAAAAATGTATGGATGATTTAACCATGTTTGGAACTTCTTTTGATTCATGTTTATCTAACTTGAAAAATGTTTTATGTATGTGTGAAAAGAAGGGGCTTGTGCTTAATTGGGAGAAGTACCATTTTATGGTGTCTTCCGGAATAGTTTTAGGCCATATAGTGTCCGAAAAAGGGATAGAAGTGGATAAATAGAAAATTTAATTAATCTCTAAACTACCCATTCCTAAGAATATTAAAGATGTTAGGTCTTTTCTAGGGCATTCTGGGTTTTATAGAAGTTTTATTCAAAATTTTAGTGCTATCTCTAGACCCTTATGTAACCTTTTGTTAAAGGATACTGAGTTTAAGTGACGCCCTGAATATGAGAAAGCCTTTAGGACACTTGTCTCTAAGCTTACAACCGCCCCTATTATGCAATCTCCCGATTTTACCTTGCCTTTTGAGATTATATGTGATGCTAGTGACTATACTTTAGGGGTTGTATTAGGACAAAGAATGGAGGGAAAACCATTTGTTGTTTATTATGCTAGTAGAACCTTGAATCATTCTCAAATGATGTACACCACAACCAAGAAAGAATTACTAGCCGTAGTATTTGCATTGGATAAATTTCGCTCTTATTTAATTGGTTCACTTATCACTATATTCACGGATCACTCCGGCCTTAATTTTTTTTTCTCAAAAATGGATGCTAAGGCCCGTTTAACACGTTTGATTTTGCTTTTGCAGGAATTTGACTTGACCATCAAAGACATGAAGGGGTGGAAAATGTTATGGGGGACCATCTATCTTGTTTGGAATTTAAGAATGATACCGACATTTTGCCCATTCACGAAGCCTTTCAGGATAAAAATTTATTTGTTGTCCTTTATCACACACCATGGTATACCGACATTGCAAATTATTTGGTTTCTCGTCAAGTTCCATCTACATGGAGTGCACAAGATAAGCGTAAGTTTTTGGCTAAGGTAAAGAATTTTTATTGGAATGATTCTTATCTTTTTAAATATTGCCCGAATCAAATAGTAAGAATATGCATTCCGGATATGGAAATTGATAGTGTGTTAACTTTTTGTCATACCTATGCTTTTGGTGGTCATTTTTCTATTAAAAAGACAACCGTAAAAATTTTGCAATGTGGTTTTTATTGGCCTACTTTATTCAATGATACTAATGAGTTTTGTTGTTCATGTGAAAAATGTCAAAAGCTAGGTTCATTGTCCCACCGTCATATAATGCCTCTCAACCCAATATTAGTGGTGGAAATCTTTGATTGTTGGGGGATCAATTTTATGGGACCATTCCCACCTTCTTTTGGGTATCTTTACATTTTGCTTGCCGTTGATTATGTTTCTAAATAGGTTGAAGCTATACCTTGCCGCACTAATCATAATAAAATTGTTACTAAATTCCTTAAAGAGCATATTTTATCTAGGTATGGTACTCCACAGGTTATAATTAGTGATCAAGGGTTACATTTTTGTAACCATTCTTATGAGACTTTGATGCGCAAGTATGGAGTCACCCATAAGGTTTCTACAGCTTACCATCCACAAATCAATGGCCAAGCGGAACTAGCAAATAGGGAGATTAAGCGAATACTTGAAAAAACGGTAAATCCAAATCGAAAAAATTGGTTTTTGCGCCTATTGGATGCGCTTTAGGCATACCGAATAGCATACAAGACGGTTCTTGGAGCATCTCCTTTTCGGTTGGTATTCGGTAAAACATGTCACTTACTGTTAGAACTTGAGGATAGAGCATATTGGGCTATTCGAAATTTTAATTATGACTTGAAGATGTCTGTTAAGGAGAGGAAAATGCAACTTTGTGAACTTGCGGAGTTGAGGGATGATGCATATGATAACGCTGAAGACTTAAAGTCAAGAATGAAAGTGGTACATGATCAGAAAATACTCCAAAAAAATTTTGAACAAGGTAATCGAGCTTTGCTTTATGATTCTCGGTTACACTTCCATCCGAGAAAATTGCGATCATGATGAAAAGGACTTTATGTTGTGAAGAGTGTTTTTCCAAATGGAGTGGTAGAAGTTGAAGATCCCTCCGACGATCGTGCATTTCGAGTTAATGGCCAAAGATTGAAGCTCTACTTGGAATATGAACGTGTTGAAGATAGGCCCAAAGAGATCTCTTTGGTGCCCCCGGTTTATCCTTCTTAATCGGGTACTTTCATTCCATTGTACATTAGTTTTATTTTTTCATTTTTATTTATTTATTTAGTTTTCTTTACTTTTTCTTTTCTTTTCTTTCTCTCGACTTTTTTTTTTCACATTGGGGACAATGCAAGTCTTAGGTTGGGGGGTGGAGGAAACACATTTCTTATTTCATACCACTAAATTGTTTGGTGTCACTTTCCCTTTTTCATTTTAATTCGTTTGTTAGGATAAATTGTTAGGAAAAAAATAGTTGAAAATTGAAATTTTTTTAAAAATTTGGTTTAGTTTTGTTTGTTTTTAGTATGTTTTGTGTTAATTTTGGAGTTAATTTACATGTCAACGATATGATTATAATTGAGATAACATATAGGTTTTAGAAAAAGTTAAATCTTGCTTCGGTTTGAGAATAATTTTAAATGTTGATCTTCATTTAGTTTGAGACTCTGGTTTGCGGTAAGATTGCATGATTAGTCTAAAACATTTAGAGAAGTTTTATGTGCAAATATTTTGTGAATACTTTTGTAGTCTTGACAAGCTCTAGAACTTATTTGATAATCACCTGAGGCGAAATCTTAGAATGCACACTACTTAGGATTTGATGTAGGTCATCTTTGGACCGTTTGAGCTTTTCAAGCTTACTTTTGTTATATTTATCGTTAGTTACCTGTTTGAGCATTTTTTTTTAAAATAAAAAAAAAAATTAGCCTTGTTTCTTTCGATAGCCCATTTACTTACCTTTATAAGCCTAAAAATATTTTATCCTTATCTTTCTTTTAAGAAAACTTAGTTTATATACATTTGTTGAGAAGCATTTAAGAGGAGTAAGTGTTGTGGAAAAGAGTAAAGAATGAAAACGGAGGTGAATGGTTCTGTGACAAAAAAGAAAAAAAAAAAGAGAAATTATGTGCTATAAAAAAAAGATGTGAATTATGACAAAGAAAGAAGAAGAAAAAAAAGTGTTGAATTATTGAGAGAAATGCTCAAAAAATGGTTGAATGAGTTGGGTGTTGAAGTAAAGTTATTTAGTGCTTAAAAAGATTTTGTTTAAAATTAAGAGATTGAGATCTTTTACTTGTTTAATCCTTCCCTTTCTTTCTTGACTTTTACTTTAGCCTAACGATACAGGCCTATTAAAGACCTAGTGATCCGATGTAGTGTGATTTTTCTACATTAGTGGAGAGTGATTTGAAAAGTGAGCCTATGAAGTTTGATTTGTGATTGATGTCACACTTTTTAATATGTTTTTAGAGGTTAAGACTTATATTCATGAATATTGTACATAAAATCATCCGGGTGTTTGGATTAATGGTTTGCGGTAAGATGGATGTTTAAGAATCGATAATGAATACGAGATTGATGTTTGGATTATTTTTGGACTTAGGTGGTATTTAATGATTCTATGTGTTGTGTGTTATGTGCAATTTTTGAGACAAAAAATTGAATTACTCTTGAATTAACGCTAACATTGCTTTGTTTTGTTTTTAGGATTTTAGGTTTGGTTTTGATTTCTAGTATAGAATTCATTTCATTTTTTTTCGCTTGAATTGCTAGGAACTAGCAATAAACTAGTTGAGGGTTATGATGAGAGTCAGAAAATGCATTTTAATAGTGTTTATTTGTTAGTATTTAGGTTTGATTTAGGGCTGGATTACACATTTATGCCTTAATAATTATTAAGTGTCATTCTTGGTATATTGATTTATTTCGATGCATTTTCAAGTTTTTTGGGTTTAAAAGAGATGGAAAAGCTAACGTTGATTAAAGCATGAAGATTCTATGCATGTTCACAAGCATTTGGAAAGGAGTTTCACTAAATTGCCAGAATTACCAGTACAGATCAGTCATTTTTATGGATTAAACTGAATTGATTCAAGAAGAGCCAAGAGATGAGCCATATATGCTCGGAAAGATCCGGATGTCTATTTTCTGGAGAATTTAATGGCTCATAAATATGATCTTTCTAGAGAAAGTTATGGTAGTTTTAGCAGACAAAGGTCAGGTTGTACGTGATTTCAGCGTGATAGATCAGTCATTTTTGTAGATTAAACTGTATTGATTCAGGAAGAACCAAGAGATGAGATATATATGCTTAGAAAGATCCTGGTGTCTATTTTTTGGAGAATTTTATGACTTGTAAATATGATTTTTCTAGAGAAAGTTATGGCAGTTTTAGTAGACAAATGTCAGGCAGAATCAGGCCTAGACAGCAGCAGAATCGGGCCTGGACAGTAGTAGAAACACACGGCCTGAACAGAAACCCTAGGGTGACTTTTTTGTCTACAAAGCCGTCTCCATACAGCTATATATAGGAATTTAGACTCAGAGAACAGGGGAGGAGAGTTTTTAAAAAGTGCTTCCATCTTCTTCTTCTTTAAGGTAATCAATGATGAACTTCATGTCCAACTAAACTCCAAGCAAGGCGAAAGGATGAGTTTCTAGGTGTAATTGCTCTTATTTCTATCTTTGATTCAGTTGTATGGATTGATTATTAAACATTGTTTATGATTTACTCTTTGATTAAATAAGAATGATTTGAATTCATGTGACAGCTGCAATTTATGTTCTTCTTCTCTTAGATTTTCTTAATCCGGTGATCACATTCTTCTTCTCCATATAAGTCTAGTCAAGCTTTTCTTATGTCAAAATTGTTAGATGCAATTGATTTTGGTAGATATATCTTATAGGTTTGTCCATTACTGCAGTATTATTATTGAAATATATTGTCGCTTCTTGATAATTTATAAGATAGATCTTGTGTGTTTGAATTGGAATTAAGTAGTAATTTATGGCAATTACATTAGGGTATTTATGTACTTTGATTGAATATTTACCAATTGTTTGTTTGGGATGTGAAACTAGTAATTGAGATAAAGTATTTGAGTCAAGATAGGAATAAGACAACGAACTTAGGAAGGATTCTTGGAACCTTGTTATTTCTTTATTGAATTATTTATCATATTTTCACAACTCTCTTATATAATTTCATTCATAAAACTCAGATATTCTTATTTGAACTTTATGGTTTAGTGTTAAGGTTTACACTTTCTCTTGTAGTTCACTTTCTCAGCTATACACAATAATCGCGTTAATTTGAGCTTTATCAAATGACAATTGTGAACCCGTAAAATTGAAATTCAGTACTGTCTGTTATGTATCTTAGAGGTTGAGTTCAACTCTTAATGAAGCCTAAAACAATTCGTAAATGTGTCCTAAGTAACAGAGACACATTGTAGAGCTTCACCGACATTAACTTAAAAGTGTTGCCGCTTTTTAAGAGAGTTTAAGGTTTGCTCGAGAGAGAGTTCATGAAACCAAGTACAAGCACATGGCCATATTAGTGCTAAGTATAAATCAAACCTTCTCATCGAGATATGAGAGTGATATATGCATGGTATCTCTGATTCTATAACAAAGAGTTACTAATTTAATTCTATTAAGCAATTAGATAATCTATAGATTCTTGAGATATTTATACTATGTAAAGATTTAAATCAGAAAATATCTCTACATATGTATATAAATCTCAAGATACCTTGGCTATAAATTTCTTAAATTGTTTATGAAAAAATTTAGTTTTTCAAACAAAAGTGGGGATTTTTGGAAGTTTTGTTGGAAAAATAAAGTTTAGTCGATTGAATGATTTTATTCAGTCGACTGAATAAGAGACGGAAAGTTTATGTTTGTTTTTCAGTTGACTGAATACCTAACACTCGTTTTGAAATGTTAATTCAGTCGACTGAATATTTGTTATTTTAAAATTTGAGTTTTACAAACAGTCAATTTTCAGAGAGTTGTGTCTCATAACGCATACCTCTTTACTTCTATAAATTTATGAAAGTTAAGAGACGTTATATAACTGTTCTTTCAATCTTAAAGACCTCATTTCTTTTTTTTTTTTATCTCTTAAAATTTTTACAACAATAATTAATCGTTGTTTAAAAAAAAAAGTTATTAAAGAATTCAATAAATTTGTTATCTATGTATTCCAAAGAGTTTGTGTAACATGAAGGATATTCTTCAATAGAGCCCACGTACAATAAAGTAACACAGATAATTATGTCATTTCATTTCATGTCACATCTTGATTTTTCTTCTTAGACTACAGGAGTAGGTTAAATAATTCCACTGGTGATGGCTACCGCCACAAATCCTTTAAAGCCAACGTACCATAAAGTAACTCAGACAATTATGTCATTTCATTTCACATCTTGATTTTTCTTCTAAGATGATAAGAGTAGGTCAAATAATTCCACTGGTGATCGCCACTGCCACACCATCCCTTCAATCGTAAATCGGGTAAAGCTTGCCTCGGTCTGGATTAGTACAAAATTTCAAAGGTCGTTGTCTAATTCTTGAGAGATATTATAGGTATTCGTGATTTTCAATCCTAATTATCTGTTTAAATTACAAGTGTGGGGAGGGCAAAATAGCTTAGAAGCAAAATAAAATTGATAATCTTAAATTAGAGTATTTACAAAATTATAATATGAGTATAATTTTTTATATTATGATATTGTCTAATAATATTGTAAATTATTTTATATATAATGATCTTAAGACTTTATGTGTTATTGTTAAAACGAAATTTTTTTTTCTATCTTTCTTTTATGGTAATTATTATAATACAATAAAATAATGAAGTGTAATATTTGAATCCATATGGATTTCAGTGTTAATACTCCATGTCATTGAATCATGCATGATGACTACTAGCACACGACTCAACGTTAAATGGAGGCCCCCAGTAACAGTAGATATTAAAATGGATTTGACAAAAGCAAAATGATGGTGAAATGAAGAGGGTCTGCCACCATTGAATGTCATGTTACTCAAAGAGAGAGATATGGCAAAACGTCCTTCCCCCACTGAATTGGGTTATATAAAAGTGATTTGGCTTACATCCTTTACTGTTTCGTCAAAAGAATTGTCTGATTTCATAGCACATTGATTACACAGTTTTGTGTTTTCAGTTTTTATTTTTAAAAATAATTTTTTGATAGTTTTTAAAAAACATAATTAAATAATTATAACTTAAAAATTATTTTTAAAATAAAAATTAGTAAAATATTGTTTAAATAATTTTATTTTAAATATTGTTTTAATACACTTTGTAATTATTTTTAGTTTTGATTTTAAATTTAAAATCTATATTAATTTTATTTCTCATATTTATTAAAAACTTAAAAATAAATGTTATTTTATTTTTAATATTTTAATATTTTTTATATACCATGGAAGAAGAATAAAATAGAGAAGTGAACATTGATTTAATGGCTATTTTTCTAAAATTATATCAGAAAACACTAATTTAGAGTTTTAAGAAAACAATTTTTGAAAAACTAGTATTTTGAAAAGTATTTTCCAAATATGTTTTTGTAATACCCGTAATGGTAAAATAAAGGTAAAAAAGTAATTTAATAAATATGACATGAAATTAAAATAATATATTTATACGAAAAATTTAGTATCAAATAAAATAATTTTTTTGAAAAAAAAAATCTAAACATGTCCAACGTGAAAAAAAAAAATCTGAACTCGTGAAAGAACGAAAAAAATAATAATAGTATTATTATTATTATTATTTTCTTTTTCTATATAAAAAAAAAAATCTAACAAAAACGCGGCAGCAGTTTCAAATTTAAAAGGGGATTTTGCATGTGTTACACATAGCAGACTTGCAAACTCGGGCAGCAGTTCAAGGGATGAAATGCTGAGAATGCACATATAAATAGGCTGCCGGTTTCAACTTTTTCAAATATATATATATATATAATTTATATTATTACTTATCAAATCTCGTTTGGTTTTCTTTTAATTATTTGATTTTTATAAATATTTTAGGATAAAAAAAAATTAGAAGAGTAAAATTTTGAAAAAATTTACGAGAGAACTTCATAGAGAATCACGAGAAACGCTAAGAAAAACAGAAGGTAACAACGTGAAGTTTATTTTTAAATTTTAGCATACATGATTTTTTTCATAATTTAAAGTGAGAATTTTCAAACAGTGTAAATTATGGAAAATTGAAGAAATAATTAGAATTTTTAATATAAATATTATATCAGGTGCTGACGGCCAACAACCCGGAAAAATTTCTGAGAAGAGCAGAACAAGCAAGAAAGTGATCCACGGGTAATTCTAAGTGCTACGTGGTTAGTTAGATTTACTTTAAGTAATTTATATTAAAAAATAAAATATCTAGTGATAATATTAAAATAAATTATTAGTTTAGGCTTTGGTCGTAGATAAAAAATTGATTGATAGGTATGATAGGAATTTTGGACACGTAGAAAATTATTATGTGAAAAGAAATATTATTAGAATAATGAGTTAATTCAATAATAATGGTGATAAATAAAATTCTTGATGAGTTATGGTTAATAAATAGATGTGAGATATGAGGAGAAGAAATTAATAAAAATTTTCTAAGTACAAATTCGAGGAAAGACAGGATAGCTAAATTTAATATTTGAATTCATATTGTTTTATATTATTGTTCATATGCATATTTCATATCATTATTTATATGCATGTGTATAAAATAAAAGAACCAAGAGGGAGCCGGTCTAATTGAAAAACCTTGACAGTTGGTATATGCTGGAACGAAGAGAAAAATCGTGATAGCCGGTATATGTTGGAAATAAATACCGTGACAGCCAGTATATGCTGGAAAGAAAAGAACTGGAAGGGAGCCGGTCTAAGATAAAAACATGTCGACATGTGGGAAGACGTTCCCTAATAATAATTCATGCATTGCATATGTTTAAAATATTGATTGCATTACTGAAATGCTGATGTGTTGTATGTTATTGTGAATTTATTTATAAATGAATGAGTCTCACAGAGAGACAATTATTGCGAGAAAGAAACCTAGAAGTATGATATGATAAGAATCATCTAAATGGTAAACTTTATGATGTGAACCTCATTACGAGACAATTGATGGTCTTAAGGTGAACCAATAAATAAGAAGAAGAGATTGATAGAGAATGAATCTTATGACATGTGTAGTGATAGTAGAATGCTAGTATCAAGTTGTATGAGATGTAAATGATTAAATATTGAAAGATCATTTGTACAAATGAATATTTCTAATAAATTTAATTCACGAGCTTGTGAAGCTCATTCCTCATTGTACAATGATTTCAAGTAACATGCAGAACAATTAGTCTGGTGGGTTGAGAGTCAGACGAGATCATTTCCTGTAAGCCACGTATGTGTCAACATCCTCAAACAAATGAGAAAAAATTTTATTTTTAAATATTCATGCATTTTACGTTGTATATTATGTTTAAGTTAATATCAGATTTATGTACCTCCTTTGTTGAGGGTTGAGGATTAAAAAAAAAAATTTGTTAGTATTATTTTTATTGTTGCATATATGTGTCGTGCTGGGATTTTCAAAATGTGATGACAATGTCTCGGGGGTGGTCAACCCAGGATGAGTTGTTACAGTTTCAGAGTTTTTGAAAACTGAAAATGGTTTTCAAAAAGTACTTCCAAACATGTCGTAAGCATTCAATTACTTAACTACTAAATTAAATAAAAAAATAAATTAATTTAAAGCATTAAAAGCAATTGATTATAATTTTAAATTGAAAATAAGTTAATTAAAACAAAACCTTAAATGATTTATGAAATATTTTCGTTTTTATAAAATTGAATTTGGGTTAAAAATTTATTTTTACTGTTATTTTATAAAACACTAAACAATTTTTAGTTTTATTATTATTTTAACATAAATTGTTTTAAAAATTATTTTATAAACCATAAAATTGGTGTGTTTTGTTAATTGCCTTAATGAAATAAATAATAAAACCTTGGCTAAGGTCTCAAATTCTACTTGGTTACATAAAAACGGTAAAGCTGTTTTCATTACAAATTCCGTGTTTACAAAATCCATGTCATAAAAAAAATCTCCAAATTTAAAATCAACGGTAATTAAATAGCCGCCAGTGTTGAATTTATTTCGGCAAAGACTATTCAAAGCCACTGACATAGACTGAAAATCCCAGATGGAGGCCCTGGCTTTTTCCAGCCTCTTCCCCACATATACTACTTGCTTGCAAGTTGCTGGGTACTTAATTGTGATGGGGACTTGGCTCTGGGGGACTGATGAAATTCAAAATTGCAAGCTGTCTATATATAAAAGAGTTATTAACACTTTCATAGTAACTTTTTAGTGACTAAACTGTCCTCTTGTGTTAGTATAAATATAGTCATGATGCATCAATCCACAGCAAACCACAGTATAGCAATTATGTCTTCTCTTCCTTCATTTGCCATTTCATTGCTCTGCCTCTTTATTTTACCTCTCTTTTCTTTTGTTGCAAAAGCTACGGTTCCTCCCTCAGAGATATTGAAATTGGTCAATGAAGGAGAATTTGGGCCATATATCAATGAGTATAATGGAGATTATCGTGTTTTACGCAGAAATCTTTCACCATTTAGCCTTTGTTTCTATAACACCACCCCCAATGCTTATACTCTTGCTCTCCTTATGGGTACTAGAAGAGCTGAATCAGGGTACCGGTGGGTTTGGGAGGCCAACAGAGGCAATCCGGTGCGCGAAAACGCAACACTAACTTTAGGGGAAGACGGAAATTTAATCTTGGCCGATTCCGATGGTCGAATTGTTTGGCAAACCAATACTGCCAACAAAGGTGTGGTAGGGTCGAAAATACTACCAAATGGTAACTTTGTGCTTCGTGACTCAAAAGGTAAATTTATTTGGCAAAGTTTTGATTACCCAACTGATACCCTTTTAGTTGGCCAATCTCTTGCGCTTCCAACAAAGCTTGTGAGTCGAGTTTCCGCTGAGATCAATGTTAATGGACCTTATAGCTTAGTGATAGGCCCCCAGATGATGAAACTGTACTACAAGAGCCCAAATTCCCCTAAAGCCCTACTCTACTCATTTCATGATTGGTATTATCCTGAGGCAGGTATTTTGAAAAATGTGACATTTAGTTGTACCCCTGATACTGACGAGGGTTTTGCTTATGACTTAAGCTTAGATTTCTCACCAGGCATCCACTCATTACTGGCTAGGCCCAAATACAATAGTACATTAACATTTCTTAGGCTTGGCATAGATGGAAATATTAAGCTTTTTACTTTCTATGACAAAGTTGATTGGGGTGCATGGGAACAAACCTTTAACTTCTTCTCTGAAAATTCAGTATGGGAAAATGGGTGCCAATTGCCAGAAAGATGTGGAAAATTTGGGGTTTGTGAAGATAACCAGTGTGTTGCCTGCCCATCTCCAAATGGGTTACTGGGCTGGAGCAAGGACTGCAAGCCCAAGAAGTTAACTTCATGTGGAGTGAATGATTTTCACTATTATAAAATTGAAGGGGTTGATCATTTCATGAGTAAGTATAATAAGGGATATGGACCCATGAAGGAGAGTGATTGTGGTATGAAATGTACTAAGGATTGCAAGTGTTTGGGCTATTTTTACCACAAGATGACATCAAAATGTTGGATTGCTTATGATTTGCTTACCTTGGCTAAGGTCTCAAATTCTACCCACGTGGGTTATATAAAGGCACCAAACAAGTAGTAGCAGTAGCTGAAAAGAGCCCTACTTGTCACCTGTTTGCTCCTTTGATTTGGATGCAATTCCTACTAATAAAAGAACTAGTGTGAGTTTTTGTTGTTTTTCTTCGAATTCAGTTTGTATATTTTTCGTTTTAGGTGTTTAGACGTTAATCTTTTATGTATCAATATCGTTGACGCAAAAATATTTATAAAACTGAAGCCATTTACCTAATTGAAATGACGATTGAATCACAAAATGTCAATTTGATATACTTGGAAGAAGCAAATTGTAATTAACCCTACAAAATTTATACGCCAGCGTTGATTATTCAAAACACCAACAAAGACTGATAATTAACCCCACGTGGAGAGGCAATGCTTTTTCCAGCTTCCTCATCACATACTAATTATAGACATAAAATAAACAAAATTATATGCGTAGAATTTCTATAATTAGCGCATGACGATTCTAGGACCACCTCTTTATCCTGTAAGGTCAAACATTTCCGATAATTGTTACATCAAGGCGCTCTCTATCCTCTATATTCAAAGATAAAATCATTTAAATAATAAAATATATATGGTAATTTTTTTAATAAAAATATATCATATGATATTTTTTTGTCATAAAAAATCTTCAAGTTATTTTTTAAAAATAGAGTCAATCAAAAGGTATTTTTTACCACAAAAAAATTTTAAAATATTTTTTGAAAATATAATCAACCACAAGATATTTTTTGTAATTAAACTTAAAAAATATTACAAGAATTGTATTTCTAAACAACTCTTTTATCTCTATATTATTGCTCTTTTTATTTTCTAGTGTTTTTTTGCTATCTATTGATCTATTTGATTTCTGAAATGAAAAACTCAAAAATATTTATAGAATTTTTTTCGAGTTACGATACACTCATACTCTTCACTAATATTTTTATTCATTTAATTCTTCCTTCTTTCTTCCTTTATTTTTATTCATTTTTTATGTCTACATTAAGCCCCATGCACATGTTTTGTGCAACTTGTGCATGACCTTATGGATTGCGAATTTCAGATTTTTATGATTAATATATATATACCATGTTCTTTTGTTATCTTTTTTTGCGATTAATAATTTCTCTAAGTGTTGCCTAGGAGAGAATTATTCTTGTGTTTTTGTACTATGCTTGATGGAAGTTTTTTGTTGTGAGGACATTGATTTTGGTTTTGATGTTGAGTTTGATGTATAGTTTAATTTGTAATATATATATATATATATATATATATATATATATATATATATATATATATATACTGGTTTGAATGGATATTATTGTACGTATATATGTTTTTTTGGAGTTTGGATTATTGATGATGATTGTACGTATTTCTTTGTTTTATTACGATGCTCTTATTTCGATACGATGATTTTGTCTCTTGATATATTGTAATACCCGTGTTCGTAAAATAAAAGTAAATAAGTAATTTTACATATATTATATTGAATTAAATAATCCATACCTGAATGATTTTGTATTGATTTGAAATAATATTTGAAACATGACATTGAGAATTTTGTTAAAAAGATTTAGAAATTTTTTAAGAATAAAGTATTGAAAACTACGAAATTTAAAGTTGAAATAAAAGAATTTTGAAGAAAATGTGGAATGAGGTTGAAAAAAATAATTAAAAATTTTGATGGAAGAAAATATAATTTTTTACGAAATTTTTGGAAGAGAGAAATGATGAAAAAATGATTTTTAAAGGAGAAATGATAAAATTGTAAATATGGAATAGTAGAATTGTAAATAATAAATGGTAAAATTGTAATTTGTAAATGATGACAGAAAAGTGAATAATGAATGACAAAAATTGAAAATTTGTAAATGATAAAAAAAAAAAAGAAAAAAAAAGTGAGGAGCCCTGCTGATGCCTATCTCCAATTACATATCAAATTTTATATTTAAGTCACATGCCACATATTTAACGGACTTATCCCAACAATGATTACACTCCATTACCCACCCGGAAAATAACAACACCACCATTTTCTAAAACCCTCTCAGTAGGGTTACTTTTATATTAAAAGACAAGTAAATTCCATAGTGTGATATGGTTGTTTAAGCTTTAGTTTGTCAAGTTCAAGACATTCATTAAATTATTAGAGAATTTAGACTTAAGAAATACTATATATATATATATATATATATATATATATATATATAACTGTTGAGCATAATAAGTGAAGATAATTTTTATAACTAATGGTACTCTTATATGGCATGGGACCAGATTAAAAGCAACTGTGGGGTTGGTACACATTTTGAGGTTAATAATTTATGAAAATGGTGGTGGTCAGATGCTCAGGTTCATAGCGAGCTAATAATACTTTAAGAGAAAGAAAGAAAGAAGGATCGGGACTACCTGATTTCCACCGATAAAGTAAAGAATATTATAATAAAATATTATATAAAAAAGAAAAAAATTTAAAATTTAAAATTTAATTTTTAAATATAAAATATAAAATAATAATATTTAAATTAATTATTTAATTATAATAATTGGATGATATATACGAGTTGATTGGTAGATATCATGTGAATAATTAATATGTTGAAATTTATTATATGAGAAGCAAAATTATTGAAATAATATATTGATGAAATATATATTGAAATCTTTAAAAGCTATGAGTGATAATTTAATATGATATATGAGAAGATAATTTAATATATATGATAAAATAATAATTTTGAAAAAAAGATAGTTGAATTGAATGCTTTGATGTATAATTACTTGCATATGTATTGTTCATATGCATAAAGAGAAGACCAGAAAGGCAGTTGGTCTGACTGAAAAAACCAAAAATATAATTAGTCTAGGTGAAACATATCGGTATATAAAAAGACGTTTCTAGATGATAATATATAATAATGAAATGATGTAATAAAAAAAAATAAAAGATGATTTAAATACGTATATTTATTTATTTGATTATTTTTAATTGAGATATTAAAATATTAATTTTGATTATAAAATTATTGATAAATTAATAAATCTTATAAAAAAATAATTATAATAAAAAATATATAAAATAATAACATAATAAAATTATTTGATCAACCGTAAACCAAGTAACGAGGTAAATAAGATATTGAATAAATCCCTTAAATGCAGTCCGAGAAAGGATTTCTTTAAAAACAAATATATATGCTCCGAGTCACGCCGTGTGACCAAAGTTAGCAGGTGCCGGCTGCTAAAGTAGATTTTCATTATTTTTTGTCGAGTCTGCTTTATCAAATGGAGTCAGGTCGTCAATATTTTAGCAATAACAATGCTTTCACCTTTGGTGGGGTCAGGAATAAATTATTACTGCAAAGAAAAGGAAATTCCTTTCAAAGAAAATTCCAGAGCCCAAACCCGGAAGAGTCCATTATTTTGTTGATTGTGATTTCCTGAATTCGGGTTTGGATCTTCGATTCGAAAGAGAAACATAGATCCTCCTGTACATGGCTACTAATGCTCCTCTGTATCAGACTTGGGTACAGTAACTTGCTAGTGGTCTCGAGGAGTTATAAACGCTGCTACATCCACTGCTACAGCTTCTGTTGCTGTGACCCACTTCTGAGTTGAGTGATTTCAGCACCTTTCTCACTGAGTCGAACCTAGCAACACTGAACGCAGTTGCTACTATTGTAACCCGTCTCCAGGCTTTGAATTGGATAATGGAGGTGAAATCTCATCTTTGGACTATTTTTCCCAAACAACAACCAAAACAAGAAGCAGAACAACAAAAACAGATTATAAATTTGAGGAGCTATGATTCTGTTCCAGTAGCAAGTCATCAAGCACTAGAGCAAGCTTCGAATTCAGCGACACCGAACGAAGCTGTTGCTGCTGCCACTTCTTTGACCGTGTCATTCTCATTATCCAGGATTTCGAACCAAGCCCGATGATCTTGTTATCTCTATTCTCTCTAAGTGGATTAACATAGGAGATGTATGGAAGAGTAAGGCTCAGATCCTCCAACTCCGTTTCAAGAACCGGTTCTGGGTAGCTGTGGACCTAGTTTGGGTTTGCCAAGATGATCGAGTTGAACCGGTTACCTCCAGAGCTTGAAAAGCCGGCTTCATTTGTGTGTTTTGTCTATTGTTGATGATGGTATGGTGCCGCCAGTGATGATTTGTTACTTCCTTGACACAACTTGATGCATCTGGAGACAAAGGCATGGGGATGGGCCCTACAGCGAAAATAATGGTTTGCACCCCCTTGTTTTTTAGACTTAAGGTTGCTGGTTCTTTACTGACTTGAATTGATACATTTGGAGACAAAGGTACGGGGATGAGCCCACCGTTAAAATAATCTCCCAACAGTAAAAATTCCAATATGATGTGTTTGCCAAAAAAAAAAAAAAGCAAATCACTCTCTTGTGCTTTTCCTAAAACAAATCACCTTCCCCGCCGAGTCGCAAAAAATGTGCAAAAAAAATTAATTATATTTACAAATCTGGACTTGTGATGGACTAACTCGTAAAATTTATAAAATTATTTTTTAATTTAATTAGTAGATAAATATAATTTACAAAATAAATAATAAAAAAATATTATTTTATAGAGATTCTAAGTAAGGAATGAAGAATTTGTTTCTGAATTGATTATTTTGAGTGAGATTAATAAAATGTTGATAAACAAGAAAGAAATAGAGAGTATAAAAATAAATAACACAAGTGTTTATGTAGTTTGGCTTGAAGCTTAGTCTAGTGTTTTCAGAGGCGAGGGCGTTGGGCGAGGCGTTTTGCCTCAATGAGGCGAGGCGTAAGCCCCGAGTTGGGGCGTAAGCCTTTTGAAACATTGGGGCGTTTTGATAAAATAATATTAATTAAATTATAAAAATATTAATTAATTAATTATCAATAAACTTTACTAACTTAAGACCTATGAATGAATATTTATCAAAATATTTTTACATAAATATCAAACAATTTGATGAAAATTTTAATCACATATGATATTATAGGTATATTATTATTTGTTGCATATGTATCCATTCAACATAGTGGTTCTATTTGTAATGACGTCCAATCAAAATGTCGAAAATTTAAAATTCTAACTTAAAAGGTTGAAAATCCAGGTAAGTCTTTTGAATCTTTTGAGATGTTTTGAATTTTTAATAAAATAATATTAATTAATTAATTAGAATAGTAAAATAAAAATAATTTAATTTTTAACTAATTAATTAATTTTATCAAAATTTAATACGTTACTAACTCATTATAGTCTGATAATTATAATTTTATAAATATTAATATATATTTATATATAAATTATATGAAGTATAACTTATATTTCTATATTGTTGTAATTTGTATGTGATTAATTAAATAGTTTGTAATTATTATTAAACTAAATAACATGTATTATATATTTATGAAGTGTAATAATATCATATTAGCAGCGTTAGCTCAGTGGTAAGGTTTATAATTATGACATATTTGGTCCGAAGTTCGAGCCGAGCCGCACGCCTGGGAAGATGAATTATTAGTAACTGACCAAAATGATGTCGTTTTGGTTAAATGGGCTGATATCAGTTGATCCAAAACGATGTCGTTTTGATGTCGCGACAAAAAAAAAAAACGCCCCAACAATCACGCCCGCGGGCATTTTACCCGGATTTCGCCCGTGGGCGCGCCCCAAATTGGTTTTTTAAAACACTGGCTTAGTCCACTGGAGCAATAACAAAAAATTTCACTATAATAAAAAATATTATAAAAATTGTATTTTTAAACAATTTTTTTCTCTCTATATTGTTCTTTTTATTTTCTCTCTCAAATGAATGAAATACTTATGGGTTTTTTGCTCTCTATTGATTTAGAAATGAAAAACTCAAGGGGTGTTTATAGGATTTTTCTCACGTTATGATGCATTCATACTCTTCACTAATATTTATTACCGTTCATCACATGTTACTTATTATTAACTGTTTTTGCTTTTTTGTCTTCTTTCTTTCTTCATTTATTATTTTTATTCATTTAGGTCTTCCTTTTTTCTTTATTCATTTTTTATGTCTACATAATTAAAATAAATTTTTATGTTTAGTTTTTTTATTTTGAATTATAAAATTCATTTGAATTCTCATATTTAAAATATTTGAAGTAAATAAAAAAATTCAAAATAGGAGAGAGAATGGAGAGGGAAGAGGAAGAGGGGGTGGGAGGGAAAGAGAGAGAAAGAAAGAGTATTTTGGTCAACATAACATTTTATTTTTTATTTTATAAATTTTATCAATTTTGATATAATTAACAACACGCCAACTCAATTTCACAGTGAATTTATTTAAAATAAATTTTAAATTTTTTTTTTAAATATGATAATTATAAAATTTAAAATAAATTCCATAAAAATTATATAATTCATTTATTTAAAATGAAATGCAAGTCTGCTTCTAAAACGCATGAATTATAATTGTACAAAGAGCATAAAAATGGCTCATATAAAATTACTATTGCGACCAATAAAACTAGAATGTTCAAAGTTCTATACTTCTGCCTTTCCTTGTTTTTTGATAAAAGCCTTTCCCCTCTTTGGCATATTGTGCTTATGACTTTTTATTTGTAAAGTGCTGTAGAATAGTGCTTAAATAGATGCCTAAAAGCTCAATATTCTATAGTATTTTTGTTACTGTTTTTTTAAAAACACTATAAAAAAATACTAAAATGGCTTAATTATAATGACAACGAAAGAAAAGCAGAACAAAGAAATGGAAAATGTGGACTTATTGTTAAGAAGCTCCAAAAATAATGTGTTTTATTATTTGTGTTTAATGAAATCAATAATAAAACATTGTCTAAAGTCTCAAATTCTACGCACCTGGTTACGTTACGTAACCATTGTTTGATATTAAATTTAAATAAATCTAATACCAAATGACACGTAAAGTTGTTATCATAAATTGTGTGTTTACAAAAGTCATAAAAAAATTCTCCAAAATTAAAACTAATTGTAATTAAATATGCTTACAGATCAGATCTATAACTAACGTAGTAGACCAGAATTTCTCCACGTGATTGACTGTGTAAGGGATCTTTATCTTCTGGCTTTTGTAAATCCTCAAACAAAAATTCTACTTGGACCAATCAAAGCCACCGACATAGACTGAAAATCTCACGCAGAGGCCATGCTTTTTCCACCCTCTTCCTCACATATACTAATTATAGACATCAAATAAATTAAAGGAAAAAAAAATCCCATTGCTTGCAAGTTGCAAAAGCTAATAGTAACTTTTTAGTGACTAAACTGTCCTCTTGTGTTAGTATAAACAGAGTCATTATGCATCAATCCATAGCAAACCACAGTATAGCAATTATGTCTTCTCTTCCTTCATTTGCCATTTCATCGCTCTGCGTCTTTATTTTACCTCTCTTTTCTTTCGTCGCAAAAGCTACGGTTCCTCCCTCAGAGACATTCAAATTGGTCAATGAAGGAGAATTTGGGCCATATATCAACGAGTATAATGGAGATTATCGCGTTTTACCCATTAATAGTTCACCATTTACCCTTTGTTTCTATAACACCACCCCTGATGCTTATACTCTTGCCCTTCGTATGGGCACCAGAAGATCAGAATCATCGTTTCGGTGGGTTTGGGATGCCAATCGAGGCAATCCGGTGCGTGAAAACGCAACACTAACTTTAGGAAAAGACGGAAATCTAATCTTGGCCGATTCCGACGGTCGGATTGCTTGGCAAACCAACACTGCCAACAAAGGTGTGGTAGGATTGAAGGTGCTACCAAATGGCAACATTGTGCTTTATGACTCGAAAGGTAAATTTATTTGGCAAAGTTTTGACTATCCAACTGATACCCTTTTAGTAGGCCAATCTCTTAGACTTGGAGGTCCGACAAAACTCGTGAGTCGGGTTTCCGTTGAGATCAATGCTAATGGGCCTTATAGCTTAGTGATGGAGCCCAAAATATTGAAAATGTACTACAAGAGCCCAAATTCCCCTACAGCCCTTCTCTACTCAGTTCCTGATTGGTATACTTCTCTAGATGGTATTTTGAAAAATGTGACATTTAGTTGTACCCCTGATACTGACGAGGGCTTTGCTTATGACTTAACCTTTGATTTCCCACCAGGCAACAAAGCAATATTGGCTAGGCCCAAATACAATACTACCTTAACATATCTTAGGCTTGGCATAGATGGAAATATTAAGCTTTTTACTTTCTATGACAAAGTTGATTGGGGTGCATGGGAAGAAACCTTTAACCTCTTCTCTGAAAATTCAGTATGGGAAAGTGGGTGCCAATTGCCAGAAAGATGTGGAAAATTTGGGGTTTGTGAAGATAATCAATGTGTTGCTTGCCCATCTCCAAATGGGTTACTGGGCTGGAGCAAGAACTGCAAGCCCAAGAAGTTAACTTCATGTGGAGTGAATGATTTTCACTATTATAAAATTGAAGGGGTTGACCATTTTATGAGCAAGTATAACGAGGGATATGGACCCATAAAGGAGAGTGATTGTGGTATGAAATGTACTAAGGATTGCAAGTGTTTGGGCTATTTTTACCACAAGAAGACATTAAAATGTTGGATTGCTTATGATTTGCTTACCTTGGCTAAGGTCTCAAATTCTACCCATGTGGGTTACATAAAGGCACCAAACAAGTAGTAGCGGTAGCTGAAAAGAGCCTAAAATTCAAAATATGTTGAAGCAGGCAGGATGGTTTTGTTATTGTACTTTGTGTAGGTATTTCTGTTTTTTTTTTCCTCTCTTTTTCCTTTCGCCCTAATTGTCACTTGTTTGCGCTTTTGATTTGGATGCAATTCCTACTAATAAAAAGACTTGTGTGAGTTTTTATTGTTTTTCTTCAAATCAGTTTATATATTTTTCGTTTTAGACGTTAATTTTTTGTGTCAATTCCATTGACGCAAAAATATTTATAACTTTAATAATCACAAGATATCAATTAACTGCAGTTATTAAATTTGATTTTATCCAAATCCCTACAAAATTAATTTATAGGCCCACGTTGATTATTCAAAAGACTCAAAACACCAACAAAGACTGATAACCCCACGTGGAGAGGCCATGCTTTTTCCAGCTTCCTCATCACATACTAATTATAGATATAAAATAGACATAATTATATGTGTAGAATTAGCGCATCGTCTAGGACCACCTCTTTATCCTGTAAGGTCAAACATTTCGGATCATTGCTACATCAAGGAGCCCGAAAGATTGGCTATGTACTACAAGAGCCCAAATTCCCCTAACATACTTCTCAATGGTTCAGTTCTAAGGAGGAATCCTTAGAGTTTGTGACAGATGAGGGCTATGCTTAGGAATTAACCTTAGATTATCATATAGCAAACTCCTCCACAGATGGAAATCTCATATAGGCTAGGCCCAAATACAATAGCACATTAACATATCTTAGGCTTGGCATAGATGGAAATCTTAAGCTTTATACTTTCTATGACAAAGTTGATTGAGGTGCATAGGGAGAAACCTTCACTCTCTTCTCTAGAGAGTCAATATGGGAGATCCGAGTCCCAATTGCCTGAGAGGTGTGGGAATTTTGGTGTTTGTGAGGATAACCAATGTGTTGCTTACCCATCTCTAAATGGGTTATAGGGTTGGAGCAAAGACTGCAAGCTCAAGAAGTTAACTTCTTGTGGGGTGAATGATTTTCACTATTATAAAATTGAAGGGGTTGATCATTTCATGAGCAAGTACAATGAAGGAAAAGAACCCATTAAGGAGAATGATTGTGGTAAGAAATGTACTAAAGATTGCAAGTATTTGGGCCATTTCTACCACAAGAAGACATCAAACGTTGGATTGCTTATAATTTGCAAACCTTGGCGAAGGAGCCAAACTACCAATATGGTGAAGAAGAGTTTTATTATTTTTCTTTATATTGGGTTGTCTTTGTTTACTTTTAAACTTTCTCCTCTCTAATATATGGCTTGTTTTCTTTAATTAACCTTCTAATAAAATAATGTCATAATTGTCAGTCTCCATTATTGTAATATTTTAATCTATGAATCATTGCATTTAATTGTGAGGGTTTGTTTGGATCCTTGAAATTTTGAAGGAAAGAGAATTGGGAAAAATTGAAAAGAAAAATAAAAAATGGAATGTTTTATTTGTTTTGTTTCGAAATCAAAATAAAAGTTAAATAAAAATAACACAATTTAACAAAATTAAGTGAATTTCAAATGAAGTTTTTCCTTCTTTTTTTTTAATAGATTTTCTCCATATTTTTCTTTCTTTTACATTTTCGTAATCCAAACACACCCAGACAAAAAGGATGAAGAATACTTGGTGGGCTCTTGCAAATTGCCAAATAGGCATGTATAAAATATTTCAATTTCTTGTTCTTTTAGGGGGGATAAAATGTCCTCAATTGTAACTTGCAAGTACCAAGAATAGATCCTTTCAGGCTTGCTTGTACAAGATTTTACAGTGTATTTCAGTGTTCACAAATAGAACCATACAACAAATCTTAAAACAACAGTAGTGGGAATTCCATAGAGAGAGAAAATAAAAGTGGAAATGCTCATATATAAAATATTGGATGGGCCTCCTTCACTAGAAGTCTAGAAATTCACATAATGATTACAATTTGTTTACATTCTTTTCGAATCAAATAAAAAATATATTTTATTTTATTTTTAAATAAATTAAAAAAATTAGAAATAAATTAAAATGAATATTTATTTTTTGCCTCATTGTTTCAAATTGTAGAATTCATTTAAATTCTAACGTTAAAAATATTTGAAATAAATAAAAATTTCAAAAAATGCGAACGAGAGGGAAAGAAAGAGCAATGAGAAATAGAAGGTATTTTGGTTAACATAACTTTTATTCTTTATTTTGTAGAATTTATTTGTAAATTTTATCAATTTTGATATAATTTATAACAAACCAAGTTAATTTTATAGTGAATTCTAGAGGTTTTTTTTTTTATTTTTAAATATGACAATTATAAAATTTAAAATAAATTCTATAAAAACTATAAAATTCATTTATTCCCAATATAGTGCAAGTCTGTTTCTAAAATCAATTGCAATAATTATAAATGTACAAAGAGGATAAAAATGGCTCATATAAAATTATTATTGTGACCAATAAAACTAGAATGTTCAAGGTTCAATACTATTGGCTTTCCCCTCTTTTTTTCTCTTTGGCATATTATAAGAATAGATACATAAGAACACATGCCCCCTCGACACACGAATATATTTTCTTTTTTTTAATGTACCGTAGTATACTATTCTAATAAAATATAGCATTAAGAGTAAAGATGAGACTAAGAAAAATTTCTTTTATATGAGATTTTTTAAGTTTTATTTAAGAAAATAATATTTTTAAAAATAAAATTCTTGAATTTTACTATTAATTGAAACTCATATAATAAATCAAATATACAATATTTCAACAAAAAAATTATCACTTTAGCTAGTGTATGATTTAACCCATATTTTATCAACTGTTTAAAATTTATCAAATTTTATTTTAAAAAAAAGAGAAAATTTTAAAGTTTAGATAGTATGTTAAAATTTATTAAAAAATTTTGAATTTTATAATTTAAATTTTTTTCATGAATGTACATTAGATGATAAGTCACTATCATTTGTTTTATTATTGTGAAAATGAAAATTTTAAATGATACTTCAATAACTTCGTATAATTAAGGAACTTCATATTACTTTTACTCTAAAAGTATTAACAGATTTTATTACTTTAATTAATCAATACGTGTGAAGCGCATCAACATCTAATTATGATTGATAAGAGAGATGAGAGAGTAAAGAAAGATTAAAAAAAAAATGAAGGAAAAAAAGAAAAGGAAGAAAAATGAGGAGAAAATAAAACATTGATCTTCTCCATATATATATATTTATTTTGTAAAAATGATGACAAGGTATAAAGAAAGAAGAAAAACACAAAATCATTTTCTATTTTTTCACTCTCCAAAACTTTCAATTTTGAATGATCGACAATTATAACTTAAACTCAAAAAAGTGAAAGAAAAGGTGAATCATCATCGTATTTTCTTTTCTCCTACATTTCTCCCTTTCCAATCAACAGAAAAACATTTTCTTCTTTTCTTTTTCTTTTCTCTCTTTCTCTCTTTCTTGGCTTCTTTTATTTTTCTTCTCTGCTAATCATAACCAGTGTATTGAAAGGCGTTGCCGGGGCTTACCCAGGGCGAGGCGAGGCAAAAACACCCCAGGGTGCTAGCATTTAGGCATTTCTTCCCCATGGTGTACGTTTTTCTGCTTGGGGCGTACGCTCGAGCGCCCGAAGCATGGCTATGATTTGGCCATGGTTTGAGACATGTGTGAACGTTAAGTGAGCCTCCCAAGGAAACTTGGGGTGTGGGTTTGTTGCCACCATAGGGTGACTCGGTCTCGTGTACAAGTCCACCCTCTCGGACAAACACTGGCTCAAAAGCCCCCGCGTGAAACACATCCATATATGTTCCACGAGATTGTGCTCTCCCAAGCTAGTACCCACACGCACACTATATGCATACGATGGTCTACTAGTCGAGATCACAGCACCAAGCTACAATTCAAACTCACGACAAGGCCACAACTTGCCTCTTTTCAAGTGTAGCCATGTCGAATCATGCCGACTCATGCACTAAGCTAGTGTACTTATTGTGTTAGCATTGTTAATTATTCTAAGGATCTATTTCATGCATTATAATACTAATTTTGATTTATTTAATATCACATACCTGATGTTTGCGACATATTGTTATTCCGGTAACACCACATGGATCTCAACACACCAATGCGTGCAAGACCATCTAGCTAAGGTTCTTCCTCTCTTTACTATCTCTGTACTTTAGCTTTATAATGGGGAAAACTTACCTAGCTTAAGAGATGAGATGAGACCTAGCTCATATTTATAATAAACTCAATAGGCCGCCCATTATAGCCCATTAGGTTTGTCAAGCCCACACCATTACCCAACCACATCTAAAACCATTAGGTGTATCTGGCCCACCCACGAGATCAAGTGGATGTCAGACCCACAAAGTCCATCTTAGGAACCCAATCCAGTCCGTTTTATATATAGAAATCCCTACAAATTAATGGAAGCCCATCAGTAATATTAGAACATTTTATATATTCTAACATTCTCCCACTTGGACAAACATTAGTTATAGTTTTTGATGTCTTAAAAAAACATTTTAGAAAATGACTCTCGGACTGAATTACTGATTTTAAATATGTGGCCACAATTTTTTTGAAAAACAAGTTCCTGAGATAACACCTAAACATGATCCAATCCAATAAAGTCATCAACATAGGAGCATGACAGCCATTATATCTCAATTGACGTAAGACCAATCCATAATCACAAATGCTAATAACTTCACCGACTTAGATCCAGATATGGGAGTGTGTCAATGAAATAGCACCAACATGTGATCTTAAAAATGCCATTCTATTATCGGTCATCGATTTCTCTATTACCTACTTCACTAAACTGCTAGAGAAATCCAGGGTTGCTCTATTACCTGCTTCATCCAGAAGCTAGAGAAAACCCTATGGGATTCTCGATTTCTTTATTACCTGCTTCACTCAGAAGCTAGAGAAATCTCATGTTCTTCTATTAACACGCTTCACCCAAAAGCTAGAAAAAACCTAAGGTTTCACCTAGAAGCTCGAGTAACCCCACGGCTCTACCTAAAAGCTAGTATGTCTCAGTCAATAAGACTCAAGTTTGCAACATGGCGTTACGAGACATACTCAATAATGACATAAGAGTCATTCTTAAGACAACATCAAGTCTTAGAATTTTAATACATCATGACATGTCATATTTAAAATGTGCACAAAATATTCATAGATGATATCAATCAAAGAAAACAATAATGATGTCCAAAGGAAACAATATATAAATTGACATAAAAATCTCAATATAAAAGTCATACTCCCACTAATAAAATACATAAAAAACTAACTAACAATACTCATGTTGTCTACATGTTTGACAAAATTTGAAGGCCAAAGACTCTTGGTCAAAGGATCAACAAGCATAGCTCTAGTATCAATATGCCAAATAAAACATATCACCATTGTACACAAATTCTCAGAGCAAACTCAATATCTTGTTTTCATTTCTTATAATTTGATTTAATCAGGATCTTAATTATGGCATTACTATTGTTAGCAGCAAACGAAATTAATCGGAAAAAATATAAGGCAATCATGATAATGAATTTGGGTAGTAAAACAACAAGATCCTAAGTGTGTCATTATAAACTCCCATTTGGGCAGAGAATATAATACACATTTAGTATTTCTTACAAGAAACTAACAACTGAATGCATATCAATTTTCAAAATACTTAACACCTTTGGGTTGATAAGACATTCTAGACTAATATGCACTCAAACAACAGTTTCGTATTTATTAATTATTAACACACGCAATAACTCCCTTTCGGACAGACGATTGAATATATTATCAAGCCTCAAACGGTATGAAATAATCTTAAAAATTTAACGAACAAACCACTTTGGTGGCAACCTGTAACGACCCATCCTGAGTTGGCCACTCTTAAGACGGTGTTGTCACTTTTTGAAATCCCAGCACGGCACATATATGCAATAAGAAAAAAAATAACACCAACAAATTTTTTTACATCAATCCTCGACCCTCAACAGGGGAGATACATCATTCTGATCTTGACTTAAACATTATATACAACGTAATATGCATGAATATTTACAAATAAATTTTTATTTTATTTTCTCATTAGTATGAGGATGTGGACATGTACATGGCTTACAAAAAATGATTTTGTCTAAATCTTATCTCACCAAACTATCTGTTCTGCCTGCTACTTGAAATCATTGTACAATGAGAGATGAGCTTCACAAGCTCAGTAAATTAAATTTACTAGAAGTATTCAATTTTTATAAATAGTATTTTAATATTTAATCATTTATATCTCATATAACTTGATAATAGCATTCTACTATCACTACACATAGCATAAGTCCCATTCTCTATCAATATTTTTTTCTTATATATTTGTTCACCTTAAGACCATCAATTATCTCATAATTACCTCGTTATAAGGTTCACAGCATATAGTCTACCATTTAGATAGTTCTTATCACATCATACTTCCATGTTTCTTTCTCACCATAACTGTCTCTCTGTGAGACTCATTCGTCTATAAATAAATTTACAATAACAAACAACACTTCAGCATTTCAGTAATACAATCAATATTTAAAACAGATGCAAGGCATGGATTATTATTAGGGAACGTCTTCCTAAATGTCGACATGTTTTTATCTTAGACCGACTGCCTTCTCGGTTCTTTTATTTCATTTAGACCGGCCCCCTCCCAGTTATTTTATTTCTAGCATATACCGGTTGTCACGGTTTTCATTTATTTCCAGCATATGCCGGCTGTCACAGTTTTTCATTTAGACCGGCCCTTTCCCAGTTCTTTTATTTCATGCATATGATATGAAATATGCATATGAACAATAATGAAAGAACTGGGAGGGGGCCGATCTAAATGAAAAACCGTGACAACCGGTATATGCTGAAAATAAATGAAAAACCGCGATAGTAGGTATATGCTGGAAATAAATGAAAACTGTGACAGCCGGTATATGTTGGAAATAAAAGAGCTAGGAAGGGACCAGTCTAAATGAAATAAAAGAACCGAGAAGGTAGTCGGTCTAAGATAAAAACATGTCGACATATGGGAAGACATTCCCTAATAATAGTTCATGCATTGCATTTGTTTTAAATATTGATTGTATTACTGAAATGTTGTAGTGTTGTTTGTTATTGCAAATTTATTTATAGATGAATGAGTCTCACAGAGAGATAGTTATGGTGAGAAAGAAACATATAAGTATGATATGATAAGAACTATCTAAATGGTAGACTATATGCTGTGAACCTCATAATGAGGTAATTATGGGATAATTGATGGTTCTTAATATGAACAAATATATAAGAAGAAGAAGAGATTGATAGGGAATGAGACTTATGTTATGTGTAGTGATAGTAGAATACTATTATCAAGTTATATGAGATATAAATGATTAAATATTAAAAGACTATTTATACAATTTGAATACTTCTAGTAAATTTAATTCATTGAGCTTGTGAAGCTCATCCCTCATTGTACAATGATTTCAGGTAGCAGGCAAGACAAATAGTTTGGTGAATTGAGGTTCAGACAAAATCATTTTCTGTAAGCCATGTACGTGTCCACATCCTCAGACTAATGAGAAAATAAAATAAAAATTTATTTATAAATATTCATGCATATTACGTTGTATATAATGTTTAAGTCAAGATCAGAATGATGTATCTCCTATGTTGAGGGTTGAGGATTGATGTAAAAATTTCTGTTGGTGTTATTTTTTTTTTCTTGTTGCATATGTGTTGTGTTGGGATTTCAAAAAGTGACGAAACTGTCTTGGGGTTGGCCAACCCGGGATGAGTTGTTACAATTTTGGTATCAGATTATTAGGTTTTATAATTCTGTAGACTGCATAAAAAGTAAGAAAGTGGAAGATTAAAACAAATTATATTCTAATGAATAGGTTAAGAATGACACGTGGACGTGCCGGAGCTAGTGTTAGAGTTGTTGATTTGAGGGGGCGTGGTAGACCCCCAATATTTTGACAAGTCAAGGTCGAGTTTGAATCTGTGGTTCATAAAAAGGATGGGTCGTTACACAACCATCCACTTCAACTCTTAAAATTATCTCAAACAGGCTCAAAACAAAACTTAAGAGAGCTTATATTTTTTTTTCAAGTTTATTAAATAATTATTATTAATTTAAATGTCAGTAATTTTAAATCAAAATTATTATTATTATACTTTTATTTTAATCATTAACTTGTTCTGATGCAGTATAAGATATATTAAATGAGAATAAGTTTAATAAAAGCATTTGAGTCCACTCACACTCGACTAAAACATTACAAGGGCCTAGGAGTCAACGGTTCGACTACTACTTGCTAACTTTCTCTTATATTTTAAACTTATTAAACAGTCTAAAATAACATATGTCTGATTTATCACCGAGGAGATAAAGACCTTTTACTACTTAGTTGGTCAAAATCATGTAAACAATATCTAACTTTTGAATAGCAAAAGCCCAATAATTCCACCGGCTTAATTTATAGACTTGATAAACAATCCTATCAATTAATTAATTAAAAAGTTAATGCCCAACCGTAAGCCACTTAAATGACTTACTATCAATTAATTAATTAAACCGTTTCAGCAACTAAATCACTAAAAGTTCTAGCAACCAAAACCATTAAATTGTTGTAATTAGAACACAAATAATTACATAAGTAAATCACATAACGAACCGGGTAAATAAATTTGCTATCACTGATCTTTAGGTATATGCATTGATCTACCTTATTCACCTCAAAACCAATAGAATTAACCACCTCATCAAATTTTAGGTACCACTAATATCAGTATGCACTATTTCTAGAAGATCAGAACTACGAGTTGAGCTATTATCTTGGTTTTGGTTAACTTTCCCTTAATATAATCGACACAGGTCCTCCATATCCCCAAAATCAAGAAAGGGTGAAATATCATCCCTAACAAGCCTTTCAATTCTCTATGTAGAAATGTAACCTAGGTGCCTATGTCATAAAGCAGAAGATTTTTTCTTTAATAAGAGATCTTTTGAAGGCAATTGTTTCAACACCAAAACAAATACATTCATTGTTTGAAATCAAACACAATCTACATATCAACTCTTATAATTTGAACTAGTCAGGATTTCAATAATTGCTTGGTTATTGTTTAGGGAAAAGTAGATTGATTTAAGACAAAAATGCAACACGGTAGTAAAAGAGCAATAACCAACATATTACAAAACAGAGAGTCTAAGAGTATAGTTATAAACTTCACTTAGGGCAGAGAATACAACATATAATGAGAAACTCTTCACATGGAGCATATGCAGACAAGGTCTCGATTTTCAAAAGAATTGTTCCCTTTGGGCTGACAAACCTTCTGAACTAACCCATCATCCTCCCACAATGTTCCATGTATTTCCACAAATTATAGCACAACTACCCCTTTTGGGCAAGTAACTGCATGATGCAATTGAAATCATCTCGCAATATGTTTTGGTGAAATCCTATAAGTATCAATAAGTGTACCACTTTGGCAGCTAACACCCACATCAACCAATGAAATTTTCCAAAATCGGGATAAACAATAATGCCTTTCACAACCTCATACGCATGTAAAACGACAAGTATGCATGTGACCATACAACAAGAGGTACTCTAAACAACATATACATCTATGAGTCACCAAACAATCAACAATTGCATCCTTACCACAGGTCTTGAACACAGCAAAATATATTTAAATAATTAGATCAATTGTTTCTCACAACACACATATTTTTTTACATATTCTTTCAAGCTGAGAGTATAATAAATATGAAAACTAATCTAGGAGAATACTCACCTACTATCAACATCTCAGTATAACAAAATAATTTACTATGAAATATAATTTCATAATATATGCACAGATTTCGGGAGAAAAAATCAACTAATCACATATTTTCATATATAAATATTTATTGAACAAAAAAATGATAATACTTCTCACATTAATCTTTATTATCATCTCATGTGACACACAACTTTCAATATGATCAAATAAGATATAATAAAAGTATCAAGTAGAGATCAATTTTGATCAACTTGTTTTTGATGATAAATGACATTTTACATGCTCAAAATTTAATTATCGTCGATAAGTGCACCAATTGAGCAAATATGAATTGAAAAATATGTTTTAGAAAATTTAAGAAGGCTACATATTTTCTATATTTTTTAATTTTCATATTTTCTACACATTCCTATGAAAATATACTTTATTTTATTATTTGACCTAATCAAAATTTCAATAGTAGCAGTATTGTTATCAACAACTAGATTCTCGATACATCATTACATACTCCCCTTTGGGCAGAGTATGCAACATGCAAGTAGAATCTCTTACATGAAACCAACACATTAATGTATTTTATTTTTTGAAAAGCCTAACACTTTTGGGCAGAAAGACAATCTAGACTTAAATAAATTCCACCAATTTTTTTATATCAACTTCTGAATTAAAACACGCAATTACCTCATTTGGGAAGGTGATTGAATGCAATAATCCAGATAAAATGTCTCGTAACAACAACATGAAATAATCCATTCACTGATACTTATGGGGTTATTTCAAATCGCAACTGACAAAATATATTACCCAACATGTATACATACTAAAACAACATGTATGCATTTTCTCATCTCAATATGAGATAGTAAGACCTAACCTATATTATTTGATCTAGCAAAATCTTCATTTTTGTTACCCAAAATTTCACAAGCCAAATGTATTATAAACATTTACAGGTTACACACGCAAAAGACAATACTTCAATATTATTTACATGAGTGTGTGAATAGGTGTCGTGAGTGAAATTTTTCAAGCAAATTATGGTTCATATGGGTAAATACACAAACAAGCCAGTACAAACGTGTTGACCCTTGCCCGTATTTAAATGATGGCAAAACACAACTGTTATTTAACTAACATGTTTAAACTAAGTTGTATTAAGGATCAAACACATTCAACCAAGGAACAAAGTGCAAAAACTAACCAAATCAAGTATCAAGTGAAGACTGAAGATCTAGAATAGGTCTTAAGGTTTAGAACCAATGTAAGTCTCACTCATACATTATATTAGCTTGTTTAAAGGCTCAAACACAAAAGGTTTTTCTAAAACCATCATTTTTAAATGTTTTTGATGAAAAACAGAAGAAAAACTGGGTTGGAAGACAACCCAGTCAACTGGGTAAATATACCAGTCGACTGGTATATGGGTCAGAAGGTACCCAGTCGACTGGATGAATTAACCCAGTCGACTGGTACTTTGACCAGTAAGTCTCCAGTCGACTGGATGAAACAACCCAGTCGACTGGTAAAATGGACAGAAAGTCCCCAGTCGACTGGATGATATATACCAGTCGACTAGATACCCAGAAGGTCTGAAAACGAGTATTTTTCAAGTGAACCCAGTCGACTGGTATCTCGACCCAGTCGACTGATAATTCAAAATTATGACCGTTGGACTCCAAATCTGAACGTTTTAAAGTAAATCTTTTTCAAATTAAAGTCCTAAACGGCCATATTAATTGATTGCTATATAAACCCATTCAGTTAAGCATTCAATAACAAGCTGCATATTCAAAAAGAGTTGATCTCACATAATCAAGTTTTTATACTCTTGAAACACAAAAAGCTTCGAAATAATCTTATTGAGCCATTTCTTCAAGCTTTACTTTGAAAGAGAGACATTTCTGTTGTAATAAGCTTTCATTTACTGTTTCTCTACCTTTTACTTTACACCATCTTTGTAAAGGGATTACTTCCGAGAGGAAAGGGAAACTTCCGAAAGGAAGGGGATTTTTCGGTTTAAGCAATTCCTGTAATTTGCTTGTGTACGATTTGTGCAAAACCCGGCTAAGTTGTGCGACTAAGTTTTCTTAATGGATTACTTCAAGGTGTTCCTTGAAGAGAGTGGACATAGGGTCGGAACGAATCCGATATTGCCGAACCACTATAACTGTGTTTGCATCCTCTTTCCTTAAACTCTTTATTTACAGCTCATTACTTGTACTTATTATCTGTTGCTTGTTAGTTTTTATAAACTTATATTAATTCCGCGAAAAGTTTTTAAAAACCCAATTCACCCCCCCTCTTGGGTTGAAACCTCGAGCTACAATTGGTATCAGAGCCTCGTTCTCTTTATTAGGCTTAAAATCCTAGAGTTGATCCTATGGCAGCAAATAGCTACTCTGAGGGACACTCTTATACTAGACCACCATTGTTCAATGGCTCAAATTATAACTATTGGAAAAATAGAATGAAAATCTTCGTCGAATGACAAGATTACAATCTATGGAGAATTATAGAAGAAGGACCTAAAATTCCTTCAAAAGAAATAGTTATTTGAGAGACTCTTCATACAATGCCTAAACTTAAAACTGAGTTTACTGACGAGGATTGTAGAACGATGTCTCTCAATAGTAGAGCAACAAGCATGCTACATTGTGCAGTAGATATTTCTGAATATAATAAAATATCTGCATACGTTTCTGCTAAAGAAATATGGGACAAATTGCAAGTCACATATGAAGGAACAAGTGAAGTAAAAAAGTCTAAAATTTACATGCTAATTTCTGAGTATGAATCTTTTAAGATGTCTCCTAACGAAACCATTTCCGAAATGCACTCACGTTTCACTACTATTATAAATGGTTTAAAATTGCTTGGCAAGAATATTGAGGAAGTTGAACTAACCAGAAAAATCTTAAGATCTCTGCCACCAGAATGGAAACCAAAGAGGACAGCCATTCAGGAGGCTAAAAATCTTGACAAGCTTGATGTTGAGACGCTGCTTGGGTCATTATTGACATACGAGATGGAGGAAATGACTCCCATCATCAATGATGATGAGAAGAAGAAAAAGCAAATTGCTCTCAAAGCTTCTACGAGCAACAAAGAAAAGCAATTAGAATAAGAAGCAGAGAGTAGTGAAGAGGATGGTGAAATGGCTTTAATCACCAAACGATTCCATAGGTTCTTGAAGAAAAGCAAGAAACCTTACTCAAAGGATCCCACCTCAAAAAGGGAACCACTTATGTGCTATGGCTGCAAAAAGCCAGGACATATAAAAGCTGATTGTCCGGTTTCAAACAAACCATACAAGGGCTTCAAGAAGAAAGCTATGGTAGCAACTACCTGGAGCGATGACGAAGAAGATGAGTCATCAGACAAAGAAATCGGATACGAGGAAATTACCAACCTTTATTTGATGGCAATCGATGATGAAAGTGAGGTAACATCTTCTCCCTCTTCAAAAAATAATATTGTTACTAGTAGTGAAGAACTGCTAGAAGTCATAAATGAAATGCATGAAGAATTAAAGAAATTTGATTATAGAAATTCTGTTATTAAGAAAGAAGTATCATCTCTTTCTAAAGAAATGATAATTCTTAGAGAAGAAAAAGAAAAATTATCATCTTTACTGTATGATTCGTCTCAAGATTTTCTTAAAGATGAAAACGAGAATTTGAAAAATAAAATTTCTGAATTAAACAACACTATATCTAGACTTATGCTTGGTAAAGAAAAACTTGATGAAGTGCTTTCTTCCCAAAGATTAAGTGGAGGAAAATTTGGTGTAGGATATTCTCCATTGGGAAAACAAAAAACAAAAGAGAGCTTATTCATGAAAGCCTCTTGTGTAGATGGAGCCTCTACTTCAAAAGCTCCTAGCATTGTTAAAAGCACTCCCTCGATAAATGCTAGGAAGTCTAGAAACTTAAATGATCATACTAAATTGAAGCATTCTAAAAATACTCATGCTTATATGTATGCTCATTCTAGAAATGCTCATACACATCCTAGAAATAATTATCATGCTCATTCTAAGAACAATGTGTATAATCAAAGAATGCATTCTGCTCGTGCTCATCCTAGGAATTATCATCATGGGTATCCTAGAATGCATCATTATACTCTTTATAGAAATGACATGAATTTTCATACTCCTTACCATAGAAACATGTATCCTAGGAACTATTATCCTAAGGTTTATAGGAATTCACATGTAAGATATCCTAGAAATTTCTATGACTATCATGCTAGGACTGTGCATCATCAACTTGTTCATAGAGCACCTCATATTAAGAAAGTATGGGTCCCAAAAGGAACTGTATTTTCCAGGACTAACCCCAAAGGACCCAAGAAATTTTGGGTACCTAAAAGTGCTATCGTATATCCTTGTGTGATGTAGATTTGTCTTCACACTAAGGAGAAAGGTAACTGTTGGTACCTTGATAGCGGTTGCTCGAAGCATATGACCGGTGATAAAAGCGTATTCAATGAGCTAACTCTAAGAGATGGTGGACTTGTGACCATTGGAGACAATACTAAAATAAAGATCATTGGGCATGGAAAAGTCGGTAATGATTTCTCAACCTTAGATAATGTATTGCTAGTACAAGGCCTTAAGCCAAATTTACTTAGCATTAGTCAATTATGTGACAAAGGATATAAAGTCACATTTGAGACCTCTCATTGTCTAGTTATAGACATCAAGAGCAATAAGATCAAATTCATTGGCCATAGACATGAAAATGTCTATATAGTTGATTTGAAATCTTTGCATTCCGATAATGAAAAATGTTTTCCTGATTTTAGTGAAAATCAATGGCTATGGCATAGAAGGCTTGGTCATGTAAACATGAATTTGCTAAAAATTGTTTCAAGAAAAGATTTAGTTATTGGACTTCCTAAAATCTATTTTGAGAAAGACAAAATTTGCAATGCTTGTCAAATGGGAAAACAATCTAGGATATCTTTTAAAGCAAAAAATGTAGTCTCAACTACTAGACCTTTGGAACTTTTGCATATGGACTTATTTGGTCCAATTAGTACCATTAGTCTAGGTGGCCATCAATATGCTCTTGTTATTGTTGATGACTATTCAAGATATACCTTTGTTATATTTATTGCTTATAAGGATGAAGCTTTCAAAGGATTTGAAAAGTTTTGCAAAAAGGTACAAAATGAAAAAGGAATTTGTATTTCAAGCATAAGAAGTGATCATGGCAAAGAATTTGAAAATCAAAGCTTTTCAAAATTTTGTGATGAAAATGGAATTAATCACAAATTTTCAGCTCCTAGAACTCCTCAACAAAATGGAGTTGTTAAGAGGAAAAATAGAGTTCTAGAAGAATTTTCAAGAACAATGCTTTATGGAAATAATTTACCAAAATATTTTTGGGCTGAAGCCGTGAATACTTCTTGCTATATTTTAAATAGAATTTTGATAAGGTCCTTGCTTGATAAAACACCATATGAACTATAGAAAGGGAGAAAGCCCAATATTTCCTATTTTCGTGCCTTTGGTAGTAAGTGCTTCATCTTAAATAACAATAAAACTAACTTGGGTAAATTTGATTCCAAGACCGATGAAGGGATATTTTTAGGATATTCAACTACTAGTAAGGCTTATAGAGTTTTCAATAAGAGAACTCTAGTAGTAGAAGAATCTGTGCATGTAACTATTGATGAATCTAACCCAATGAGTAGTGGAGAAGTTTCCTTTAAAGATGATGCAGATTTTATTCCAAGAATGGGAACTCCTACTCCCATTGTTGACCCAAAAGTGAGTTCTTCTCAAACAAATAAAGGGATGGCAACTCCCAATTTGGACCAACCATCCTCAAGTCAACAAAAGGAAAATCTACCCAAGGATTGGAGGTATGTAAATCATCATCCAATTGATCAAGTAATTGGTGATCCTTCACAAGGGGTAAGAACTCGCTCTTCCATTAGAAATATTTGCAATTTTGTAGCTTATTTGTCTCAAGTAGAACCTAAGACATTTATAGAAGCTGAAAAAGATAATGATTGGATAATTGAAATCCAGGAAGAGATAAATCAATTTGAGAGAAACGATGTTTGGAAACTAGTTCCAAGACCTAAAGATCATTCAATTATTAGAACTAAATGGGTATATAGAAATAAAATGGATGAAAATGGTATAGTAACTAGAAGTAAGGCTAGACTAGTTGCTAAGGGATATAACTAAGAGGAAGGAATAGATTTTGATGAAACTTATGCTCCTGTAGCTAGATTAGAAGCTATTCGAATGTTATTAGCCTTTGCATGCTTTAATAAATTCAAGCTATTTCAAATGGATGTGAAAAGTGCATTTTTAAATGGCTTTATAGAAGAAGAGGTTTATGTTGAACAACCTCTTGGATTTGAAAATCCTAGTCTTCCAAATCATGTCTATAAACTTTCTAAAGCTCTATATGGGTTGAAGCAAGCTCCAAGAGCATGGTATGAAAGATTAAGTAAATTTTTGATTAACAATGATTTTGTAAGAGGTAAAATAGACACAACTCTCTTCACAAAAACTCACAAGAATGACACTTTGATAGTTCAAATATATGTTGATGATATTATATTTGGTGCTACTAATGAATCTATGTGTCAAGAGTTTGCAAAGTGCATGCAAGGTGAATTTGAAATGAGCATGATGGGAGAACTTACCTACTTCCTTGGTCTTCAAATCAAACAACTAAAATGATGCATCTTCATCAATCAATCAAAGTACATCAAGGACCTACTTAAGAGGTTCGGGATGGAAAGCTCAAAGCCAATTGGAATGCCTATGAGCACAACCACCAAACTTGATCTTGATGAAGGAGGTAAAACTGTAGATTCTAAATATTATAGAAGCATGATAGGTGCTTTACTATATTTGACTGCAAGTAGACCTGATATAATGTTCAGTGTATGCATGTGTGCTAGATTTCAGTCTAATCCTAAGGAATCACATGTAGTTGCAGTAAAAAGAATCCTTAGATATCTACAAGGGACTCAGACCATAGGATTATGGTACTCTAGAGAATTATCTTTTGAGTTAGTAGGATATTCAGATGCTGATTTTGCTGGATGTAGGTTAGATAGAAAGAGCACAAGTGGAACATGCCAATTCTTAGGTGCTATGTTAACTTCTTGGTTCTCCAAGAAACAGAATTCAGTTGCACTATCAACCGCTGAGGCGGAATATGTAGCAGCTGGCAGTTGTTGTGCCCAAGTACTATGGATGAAACAACAATTAGAAGACTATGGCATGAGTCTAAAAAATATTCCTATATTTTGTGATAATACTAGTGCCATCAACCTAACCAAAAATCCTATTCAGCACTCTATAACCAAACATATAGAGATTAGACATCATTTCCTAAGAGATCATGCTCAAAGAGGTGATATAAGATTAGAATTCATACCTTCAGAAGATCAAATTGCTGATATTCTTACTAAACCCTTAAGTGAAGCTAGTTTTTGTAAGATTAGAATGTTGATGGGATTGCTTGATTTTGATAAACTAAATGTTTGATTGCATCTCATTTCATCATTTGCATGTTTGACATTGAGTGATAGAGTATTAATTCATGTTTAATTATTCCCCTCACTAAAAAATGTCATAGATAAACAAAATCGTGCTAAAAAAATTCAGGACTGAAAATTTTACTCAGGATCCAGTCGACTGGTAAATGTGCTCCAGTCAACTGGTAAGTCTCTGCCTAATCTTTCAGTCGACTAGTACTTTTGACCCAGTCGACTGGTAATTCTCTACCAAATATTCCAGACGACTGGTAAGTCTTCTCCAGTCGTCTATAAGATCAAATCCTATTTGGAGCCAATTTTTTTTGAAAAACCCTTGTCCTCCAGTCGACTGGTAAAGTTAGCCCAGTCGACTGGTAACTCACTGCCAGTTTACCCAGTCGACTGGTACGTTTACCCAGTCGACTGGTAAAGAAACTGTTCATCTTTTCAAAGGGACCCAGTCGACTGGTATATCGACCCCAGTCGACTGGTATCACGATTCTATAAAAGAGACTGTTCATTTTCGCCATTTTTACGCCATTTTCAAAGAGCCCAGGCTTTCTCTCTTTAGAAAAATTCATCATTTTGATCCAAAAACAGAGCTGGAGCAGACTCCGTTTTACAGCCCAACGGCTCATAAGAGGTATAATTCAATAATCCGTCACAAGAAAATCATGACGGGTAGAGTCGTTGATTTCGACTCTATTCACCATGGTAATTTCGATATTCTACCAGCCTTTGAGGCAATAAATCTGACCCCACTGGTCAGAATTCATGAAAAGTATTACCCGCGACTGGTTCACCAGTTCTATGCGAACTTGGTGAAACCCAGTCCTCTGGCTCTGAGATTCAGAACCAGAGTTAGCGGTGTGGAGTTTGAGGTCAACACTGACCTCTTGATGAGCATTCTGAGAATCCCTATAAGGGGGTTCAATGGAGTCTGGATGGATGGCCAGACAACTTTGAAGTTGAGGAGGCCTGTCGGATAGTCAGGGGTGACCCTAACTATGTGTACAGACCCACTACATTTCACACATGTAGTGACTTGCCCCTCGACTCAAAGTTGTTTCAGTTGATTGTCAGTTGGACCATCCACCCAAGACTCGGGAGTCGAGGGTATTTATCTAAAATAGATACGGTATTGATTTGGTGCCTAAAATCTGGGCACCACTTCAATATATATCCTCTGCTGCTCGCCAACATGATAAACGGCGAAGCAAACGACTCCGGGTGTCTTCCTTATGGGATGCTCATTACACTCATCCTCCAGCACTTTCGGGTACCTTTGCCTGCCTCTGAGGCTCAGGATATCGGATTGACGGACATCATCAACATCTCATCTCTGAAAAAGATGGGATGTACTGTTCGTGAAGGGTTCCTCTATCCGAAGGCCAGAAAGCGCCTAAGGATCCGAGAGGATGCGAGTGACAGTGATGAGGATGCTGATACGGCTGCTGAGATGGAGATGGATACCCGAGCACCTCCCATTGGTGACTCGAGTACCGGTCAGACTAGTTATGGTGACATCCTACGAGCTATCACGAGTCTTCAGATGACGATGGAGTCTGGTTTTCAGTCCATGCAGTCTGATTACCAGAGGCTGAGCTCTTCCATAGACCACCTACGGGACGACTTCGAGTTACATCGAGAGCACACCGAGGGTTTCCTAGCTGAGATTAGGGAACTTCTTCATGACAGCTCGGACTCTCCCGCACCATGAGTCTCTATCTTTTATCTGTACTTAGCGCTTTTCCAGTTTTTATCACATAGCACGGACATCTCATGTATTTTTTCTTAGTTATGGCTCTGTGAAGCCCTGCCTATAGTGACTTTTTCTCTATGATGATGTATTACTATTGGATATACTTCTTGCATTTATTTACGCTATTTGTAATATGTTAGCACTGTTTTAAAACTCTGTTTGGTCACTAAAACTGCTATAAAATGCTTATACGCTTGAAAACTTTCGGTTTTTTCCGGGAAGGCTTCCGAGATTCGAATGAAGCCAAATCTTCGCGTACAATTTCGTTTTCTTATAATCTATTTGACTGTATTGGCTAAGTAGCTTAATTTTTTATGTTATGCCCCCTTTGGTTGCTGTTGTTAAAACGGGGGAGAAAAATGAGAAAAACGAGAAAATCTAAGTAAAACACAACCAATGCATAGATTTAGGGGGAGCATTGCTCCATAACTTTGTTAAAATGTTTATTGATTGGTTGAGTTTGATTCTGGATTGGTTGAAAGAAATATAAACTGTGTTTGCTTGTTTACAGGGTGGTTTTACTCGAAAAACAGAGGAGACTCTGTCCAAATTTTTTAAAAATCCTATCACTTAGTTTTTAAAACTGTTTTTACATTATTAGTTTTGTCATCATCAAAAAGGGGGATATTGTTGACCCTCGCCCGTATTTTAATGATGGCAAAACACAACTGTTATTTAACTAACATGTTTAAACTAAGTTGTATTAAGGATCAAACACATTCAACCAAGGAACAAAGTGCAAAAACTCGAACCAAATCAAGTATCAAGTGAAGACTGAAGATCTAGAATAGGTCTTAAGGTTTAGAACCAATGTAAGTCTCACTCATACATTGTATTAGCTTGTTCAAAGGCTCAAACACAAAAGGTTTTTCTAAAACCATTATTTTTAAATGTTTTTGATAAAAAACAGAAGAAAAACTGGGTTGGAAGACAACCCAGTCGACTGGGTAAATATACCAGTCGACTGGTATATGGGTCAGAAGGTACCCAGTCGACTGGATGAATTAACTCAATCGACTGGTACTTTGACCAGTAAGTCTCCAGTTGACTGGATGAAACAACCCAGTCGACTGGTAAAATGGACAGAAAGTCCCCAGTCGACTGGATGATACATACCAGTCGACTGGATACCCAGAAGGTCTGAAAACGAGTATTTTTCAAGTGAACCCAGTCGACTGGTATCTCGACCCAGTAGACTGGTAATTCAAAATTATGACCGTTGGACTCCAAATCTGAACGTTTTAAAGTAAATCTTTTTCAAATTAAAGTCCTAAACGACCATATTAATTGATTGCTATATAAACCCATTCAGTTAAGCATTCAATAACAAGCTGCACATATTCAAAAAGAGTTGATCTCACATAATCAAGTTTTTATACTCTTGAAACACAAAAAGCTTTGAAATAATCTTATTGAGCCATTTCTTCAAGCTTTACTTTGAAAGAGAGACATTTCTGTTGTAATAAGCTTTCATTTGCTGTTTCTCTACCTTTTACTTTACACCATCTTTGTAGGGGAAACTTCCGAAAGGAAGGGGATTTTTCGGTTTAAGCAATTCCTGTAATTTGCTTGTGTACGGTTTGTGCAACACCCGGCTAAGTTGTGCGACTAAGTTTTCTTAGTGGATTACTTCAAGGTGTTCCTTGAAGAGAGTGGACGTAGGGTCAGAACGAATCCGATATTGCCGAACCACTATTACTGTGTTTGCATCCTCTTTCCTTAAACTCTTTATTTACAGCTCATTACTTGTATTTATTATCTGTTGCTTGTTAGTTTTTATAAACTTATATTAATTCCGCGAAAAGTTTTTAAAAACCCAATTCACCCCCCCTCTTGGGTTGAAACCTGGAGCTACAAAACGAATTAACTAGCATAGAGATTCTCTGCTCATTTTCAGAAACTTTGTAATAGTAGTTTTATAAGGTAATATTATTGAACTAAAAATTTTGAAGTCTAATTCAATAACAAACTAATGTTCTTATATTACATTGAGAAACAACTAGAGCCAACATTTAGAGGATATCAACTTTCCATTGAATAATATGGGAAACAAAACAAGAGGAAGAAACATTGATACATACAACATTTTATCAATTGATCAAACTACTAAAAAGTAACCTTTTTTTACTTCAGATTTGATTTCATCTCTATACTTATTTACTCTTCAGTTTATTTGCCAAAAAGCTATTGTATATGTAATACAAACAAAATTATCATACATACATAAATAAATATATGTAACATATTAAATCTAAAATATAATTGAGCAACCCAAACCTACATTAAATCCCTATTAATTTATTTAACATAAATTATTTTACTTTAGAGCTTTTGGTTTATTGATTAATATATTGGCTTTCAAATAGTTTACTATAAACAATCGCAACATCACCAGGAGATTCATATTTTTTTTTTAGTATTTCATATTGCCCTATGATCTTGATTACATTACATAAGCCAATAATTCAAATTCAAGATTCTTTGAATCAATAGTAATGTCATAATTCAATATTATTTGAATTTGGCAACAAACCCACTAATTCAAGATTCTTTTAATTTAGCAATTCATATTCTTTTAGTATTTCACATTGCCCTAAGATCTTGATTACATCACATAAGCCAATAACTAAAATTCAAGATTCTTTGAATCAATAGTAACGCCATAATTCAAGATTATTTGAATTTGGCAACAAAACCACAAATTCAAAATTCTTTTAATTCAGTATTAGTGCCCGTAGTTCAGGATTTTTGGATTCAGCTATAAAGCCCCCAATTCAAAACTATTTGGATTTAAGAGCAGACTTATATAATTTTATTCACATAAAATAATATAGGTTACCTTGAAATTAAATACAGTATTCCTGAATTAGGTTATATGAATAATAGATTTAAATACATGTAAAGCCTAGCTCTGATACCACATGTTAATAAGTCTAAGAATCTATTACATACATTATAATACTAATTTTGATCTATTTAATATCATATACCTGATGTTTGCGACATATTGTTATTTCGGTAACACCACATGGATCTCAACACACCAATGCGTGCAAGACCGTCTAGCTAAGGTTCTTCTTCTCCTGACTCTCTTTGTACAGTAGCTTTATAATGAGAAAAAACTTACCTAGGTTAATAGAGGAGAGGGGACCTAGCTTATATTTATAATAAGCTCAATAGGCCGCCCATAATAGCCCGTTAGGTTTGTCAAGCCCACACCACATCTAAAACCATTAGGTATATCTGGCCCACCCACGAGATCAAGTGAATGTCAGACCCACAAAGTCCATATCATGAATCAAATCTAGTCCGTTTTATAAATACAAATCTCTACAAACTAATGGAAGTCTATTAGTAATATTAGAACATTTTATATATTCTAACAATCATTACACTTCATAAATACATATTACATATTATCTAGTTTAGTAATAATTACAAACTATTTAGTTAATCACTTACAAGAAACAACAATATAAAAATATAAGTTATTTATAAAATTATAAATATATATTAATATTTATAAAATTATAATTATTATGCTCTAGAGAAAGTTAGTAAAAGTATTAAAGTTTGTTAAAAAATAATTAATTATTTTTTTATTTTAATTAATTATTTCTATTATTCTAATTAATTCATTAATATTATTTTATTAAAATTTTGAAACACCGCAATGTATTCAAAAAAAGTTACGTCTTGTTGAAGCAAAACACCTCACCCAATACTTTCATATCTGAGAATACTAATCATAATCTATCAAATTGTTTCAATTTGCACGATCATCGGTAAGGTTATTTATTTCAAATTTGCTATGGGTATTTCTTTTCAACGTTCCTCTTTGCCAATCAAAACAAAAATAAATAACCTTTGAATGTTCTCTCTCTAACTTTCTTCATTTTCCAAAGACATTCTGCCACCCCCTTATGTAGCATTGCTCCAATATAAGTCGACCTGCAAATCACTTTTGCAATTATAATTTCCCCGCAGCCTACCCAAAATAGAAACCATGTATATATATTTTTTTAATAAAAACTACTATGTATTAATTAATTAAAATGAAAGAGGTCAATGATCTATTAAATTTAATTTTGGTTAACAAAACTTATCATGTAAGCATGAATCAGTACATCAGTGCACACAGTTGAATTTCTTATCTTTTAATTACTTAATTATAATATTTTACGGGTAATTAATTGCACGTTGTTTTATGATTTCTCTTTTCTAAACTGTTAATTAATTGGTTTGTGATATAATTAATAATGCCAATTATTGATCCGACTTATCTCAAGTCAAAGGAATAATGCCAAATAATAGGGTAGCAACCCAAATAAATAAAAGAAAATGAAAGCAATAATACCATTGTTTTTTTCTCTTTTTTTTTCAGTTTTTTTGGGTCTCAAATAATTATTGTACAAGTCAACTTAATTAATAATTAAATTATTAGCAGGTTACATCACATACCCAGTGACTAATTATTCTAATTTTATTTAAAAAATGTTACATTATTTTTTAATTATAATTAGCCTTTGCAATTTACTTATTAGAATCATTTGAAGTGGCCACCGACTTTTATACTCCATATATAGTGACATTATAAATATCAAGACTATACAAAATTGACACTTATTTTGGTAAGGAAAATTAAAAAAAAAAACAGAATAATACCAAAAAAATCTAATTACATATTTCACCCAATTGTTTGGGAGAATTTCATTTTAAATCTAGAGAAATTTTTTCATGTGAAATCGAATCCGACCTAAAATCGAACTCTGACAGAAAATGAGTGGTTTGCGATGACGAATTTGCTTAGATAACCTTAGCTCATGAGGCTACACAATGGTGAGGTTGTTGTCTGTCTTAACTGCCCTATACGGCAAGACTGTAGGGAATAATCTCGTTGTTGCACCCTCATGAATCAAGATGGCTGAGGTTGTTCAATAGTTTTGTTATTGTATGCTGATGTGATGACTGAGGTTGTTTAGTAATCTTGTCATTGTAAACTTTTAGTCTATTAACAAATCAAACTTTAAAATTGAATTTTGACTGAAAATGAATGATATACGATAACGAGACTATTGGGTAACCTCAGTTATCATGAAGATGCGCAATGGTGAGATTGTTGTCTTTCTTAGCCATGCTGCCATGAGGCTGTCTATAATAATCTCGTTGTTGCACCCTCATGATTCAATTTGCCACGTAAATTTTTAAAATAGTTTAAAATGAAATTTATTCAAACTATTTGGTGAAATATATAGTTAAACCAAAAAAAAATTGGAAAACTTTCAAAGTTTTTTTGCTTTAATTGGACGTTAGTTTTAGAAAGAGGCAAAAAGTTTAAACCTTTTTGTTTTTTTCCTTTTCCTTTTCCTTTATTTAATTTTCAACAATTGTCATAAAGTAGCTGACATATTTTCTAAATGTTTTTTTTTGCATGAAGTTTTATCAACGCCATCACAATAAAGAAAAGTACTTCTCTCTTTATCAATTGCAATAATTGACGCCTAGGGGTGGACCTGCATAGGCTGCATTGAGGTGAAAGAGAGACAAAATTATCGACCTCAATATTTTATAGAAAAAAAATAACTCCATATATGTTATAAAATACTTTTAAATAAATATAAAAAAATTCTATTTTTGATAATTTTCATTTGATTTTAACCCTTTTAAAATTAGAATCCTAGTTTCTACCCTGAAAGAGCACAAATTTAAGCATATTTCTACGATGTCTACAACTATGAGGATACTTTCATCTCTACCTGATTTTTAAAAGATAATTTTTTTTTCTTTTAATAAAAAAATAACTCATCATTATTTAAAAAATCAAAATCTATGATTTAGTACATACTCTAAACTATTAAAAAAATTAAGATAATTTGCAAATCTCTCTATCATTTTCTTTAATTTTTTTCTTATCATTTTAACATTAATTAATGTGATAAACTAATAATTACGAATGTTTGGAGCTAAAAATTGTTTTATTTTTAATAAAATAGTGGTAAAAAGAGTTTTTTACACAAATTTTAATGGATAATTTTTTTAAAAATTTTTTTAGTAAAAATTTTTTTTATAATTATTTTATTCAACAGCTTTGAAAACTCTTTTTAAATAGCTGTAAAAACTATTTATCACCTCTCATTAAAAAAAATATATATTTTTTTGCTTTTAATTATATAAAGACACATCATCAATTTAAATAATCAACGTATTAGAAGAGAATCCGTTAGAAAAGAATCCGGAGATAAATCTGGAAGAGGAGAATCCGGAGACAATAAAGAGGATTCTTTACTTGTATAGCAGCTTTTTAAATTTCAAATAGTTGTTCTGTTAATATTGCTCTGTAAATATTTTTATAAATATCAAGATATCCTCACAACAGTTAACGCTGGAGGTGTTACCTTTTCATGGTATCAAGAGCCTTTCGGTTAAAACCTTAATATATTTTTTTTCCATGGCCGCTTCAAGCTCCAACCAGCTTCCGCTCAATACGATGGTTCACATGGTGACCATCAAACTAACTTCTACCAATTACCTCCTTTGGCATAGCCAATTCATTCCCTTGCTTGACAGTCAAGATCTCATGGGCTTCTTGGACGGGTCTTCCCCTGCACCCCCAACCCTGTTCCGAGAGAGTTCCAATCAAGTTCCTAATCTAGCTTACAAGATATGGCATACGCAAGACAGAATGTTGCTCAGCCTCATTTACGCTTCTTTTACAGAGGAATGTATGGCCGACGTTGTTAATTCCTCAATTGCTCGTGATGCTTGGTTGATTGTCGAAGCATCATTTTCTCACAGCTCCAAGACAAGAGAAATTCAATTGAAAGACGAACTTCAGTTAATGCAGCGTGGCTCTCACAGTGTGGCTGACTATGCTCGTTTTTTTTGCTCTCTTTGTAATCAACGTAGTGCTATTGGTAAACCGATTGATGACACTGATAAGGTACATTGGTTTCTTCAAGGTCTTGGATTAGATTTCAAAATTTTTTTGACATCTATGTTGTCTCAGATGCCACTGCCTTCCTTCACCAATTTGGTTCCCAAAGCTCTAAGTCATGAGCTCTTCTCTAGATCCATTCCTGGTAATTCCTCTCAGCAGTCGGCTTTCATTGCACAACGTCGTCCTTCTGTCAATTCCACTGGTCGCACCAAGTAGGACAATTCTGCATAAGGTTTCACTAAAGGATCTATTGTTGCCTGCCAGTGGTATGGTAAAGACAATCACACTGCCAAAAAGTGTTATAAACTCGGCAAATTATTAAAAAAGGCCAAGGTTGGTGGCTTAATTGAAGCTTTCTCTGCCACCTTTCTGGATAATCCTACTGATTCTGAATGATACACATATATAGGAGCCACTTCGCATATGACAAATGATGCTGCGTCTCTTGATAATTCTGTCCTTTACAATGGTAATCAACGGGTGTTTGTTGGTAACAGTAACTCATTGCCTATCTCTCAAATTGGCTCTATCTCATCCCTTGTTGCTTCCAAATCCTTATCATTATCTGATGTTCTCCTTGTTCCTGGCATTACTAAAAATCTTTTGTCTATTAGTAAGCTTACTCATGAGAACAACTGCTCAGTAACATTTTCTTCTATTGGCTTTACTATATAGGATCTAACAACAAGAACGGTGGTAGGAGTCGGCCGATGTGAGAAAGGACTCTTCATTCTTGACCATGCCCATGCAAATTTTTTATCTACCTTTTCTTTATGTACTTCTCGTGCTACATATGATATTTGGCATGCCCGATTAGGACATCTTTCTAATCACATTGTTTCCTTTTTAAATAAGCATGGAGATATTACCATTTCTAATAAAAGCAATTTTGATTCTGCATCGTGTTTTGGTTACTAACTGGGAAAAAAAATCATCGTTTACCTTTCTCTAATTTAGATCAACATTGCTCCTCATTATTTGAACGAATACATTGCGATTTATGGGGTCCTTCACCAATCACTTCTCCATCTGGATATAGATATTATTGTGTTTTCATTGATGACTTTTCTCGCTTTAGTTGGATTTTTCCTTTAAAGCTTAAGTTAGATTTCTTCGATATTTTTGTCCCTTTTTATAAGTATGTTAATACTCAATTTGAAAGAAACATTAAATCCTTTCAATGTGATGGTGGCGCCGAATTTACCAATAATCGTTTTACCTCTTTTCTTCATGAGTGTGGTATAGTTCAACGTATTGCTTGTCCTTACACTCCTAGTCAAAACGGTATTGCTAAGAGAAAACATCGTCATATCACTGAAACTAGTCTCACCCTCATGTTTCATTCTAGTGTTCTATTACATCTTTGGGTGGAGTCATTCTCAATGGCTTGTTATCTCATCAATCGCCTCCCATCATCGGTTCTTAAAGGGAAAACTCCTTCTGAGATTTTATATGGTAAAGCTCTTTCTTACTCGTCACTTTGCACTTTTGGTTGCCTTTGCTTTCCTTTTTTGCGTGACTATATGCCTCATAAATTGTCTCCTCATTCAATTCCTTGTATTTTCTTAGGCTATAGTCCTCTCCATAAAGGTTTTCGGTGTTTGGATAAAAACACTAACAGATTATATGTCTCTCGTCATGTGCAATTTTTTGAGGATTATTTTCCTTATGTTACTTCAAGTTTACCCACTTTGGTTTCTAAAGATTACGTTACTTTTATTGATCCTCTTGAAAATTCTTTGCCGTGTGAACATAACTCTTCTTCAGGTGTGACTTCCACCCATCACGAGGCTCCTATCTTTTGTGCTCCTTGTGCAGACAATAGCAGCAATTTGCTGCCACTTGTGTTGCCTTCCACTGCAGCAACGTCTTCCACGCCTGCTGTCTCTTCTCAGCCAACCTTGTCTGTGATGGCATCGGAAGTCATACCTCCACCACCTCCTTCAACGTCTCAACCGACTTCCTCTACACACCCAATGATTACTCATGCAAAGGACGGTATTATTAAGCCTTGCACTGTTCATTCGTTAATTGCTTTGTCAGATCCTCAATGGTTTCAGGTACATTTTGCCATTAAAGAGCCCCACGGATTTAAATTAGCTGTAAAACATCCAGAATGGCTCTCTACCATGTATGATGAAATTACCGCACTTAAGCAAAATAACACTTGGTGCTTGGTACCTCGTCTTTCTAATCATAATATTGTCAGTTGTCGGTGGATCTTCAAAACCAAACTTCGAGCCAATGGAACTATCGAGCGTCACAAAGCTCGCCTTGTTGCACAAGGATTTTCTCAGAAGCATGGCATCGATTTTGAAGAGACTTTTAGTCCAGTTGTTCACCCTGCTACTATTTGGATTATCTTATCTCTTGCTGCCATGCACGGTTGGCGTCTTCATCAGCTTGATGTAAAAAATGTGTTTCTACATGGTTTTCTTTCAGAGGAAGTTTATATGGAACAACCCCCTGGTTATATTGATCCTCAATTACCAAATCATGTTTGTCATTTGCAGCGTGCCCTTTATGGCCTTAAACAGGCTCCAAGGGCTTGGTTTCAATGTTTTAACAATTTTTTGCTTGGACTTGGATTTCTTGCGAGCCGTGCAGATTCGTCTCTCTTTGTCTATCACTGTCAACATGGTGTTATTTATCTCCTTTTGTACGTTGATGATATGGTTATTACTGGTAACAATCCAACCATGCTTCGTACTCTTATTAACTATCTTGCCACCGAATTTTCTATGAAAGATTTGGGTGATCTCCACTATTTTCTTGGTGTTGAGGTTATTCACAATGAAAAAGGATTTTTTCTGAGTCAAGCAAAATATTCTCTAGATCTTTTGACTCCTGCTGACATGGTGGATTGCAAACCAATTTCCACACCATTTATGGTTGGTTCTCATCTTTCCGCAACTGGTATAGCATTTTCAGATGCAACACAATTTCGTTCATTGGCTGGAGCCTTGCAATATTTGACTCTTACACGTCCAGATTTGTCTTATAGTGTTAATTCCATCTGTCAATATATGCATGCTCCTACTATTGATCACTTTCGTGCCTTGAAGCGTGGTCTTCAGCTGTCACGGGATCCTTGTTCAACTCTTGTTGGCTACTCTGATGCCGATTAGGCGGATTGCCCTGATACTCAATGGTCTACTACGGGTTTTACTGTTTATTTTGGTCAAAATTTAATTTCGTGGTGTTCTAAGAAGCAAGTTACTGTAGCACGTTCCAACACTGAGGCAGAATACAAGGCCCTTGCATTTGTAGCTGCCGAACTCTCCTGGACACTTCAACTATTACGCAAACTACATATCCAACTCTTCTCTCCAAAAATTCTATGTGATAGTAACAGTGCCATATTTATAGCATCAAATCTTGTCACCAAATCTCGCTCTAAGCACATCAACGTCGACTACCATTTTGTTAGAGAGCTTGTTGCTCAACGGGTTCTCAATTTGGCGTTTGTTCCCTCTCAACTACAATTAGCCGATGTATTCACTAAAGGGGTTGCAAAACTGCAGTATCTTCTGGATCGTGCCAAGTTGTGCATGTTTCCACATTCCACCACGCCAACTTTGAGGGGGGTATTAGAGGAGAATCCGTTAGAGAAGAATCCGAAGATAAATATGGACGAGGAGAATCCGGAGACAATCAAGAGGATTCTGTACTTGTATAGCGGCTTTTTAAATTTCAAATAGTTGTTCTATTGTAACGTCAATATTGCTCTGTAAATATTTCTATAAATATTAAGATATCCTCACAACAGTTAACACTGGAGGTGTTACCTTTTCACAACGCTTAAGATTTATTCACAAATATTATTTGCACCAAAATACCATTTTGCCACGTCAACAAAATGGGAGTATTTTTGAGAAATCATATTTTTTTTAAATTTAAAATAACAAAATCAGACATTAACAAACTCGTCCCCCACGCACGTGAGGGTGGCCAACTCGATGGAAAGTAATGCTTATAGATCTCATTTTGTAGCTTTTAACGAGAGTTTTCCAACAATATATGTGATGTGTTTGTTTTTTACCTCCGATTGTCTCGATATCACCAAAAAGCTCTAAAAGTGAAAAAATTAAATTGATAATTTTGTTCATTTATCAAATTACCTCTTATTTGTGTAGATACAAACTATTGATTTTATTTTTTTGTGATTAAAAAAATAATGCCTTTTGATAAGAGTATAAAGTCAAATTATTTGGAAAAAAACACCCCGTCCATACCTATGACAGTATGACCTACCTACCCTCCCACCTACACGAGTCAAAATGGAATATGCCCAATCACAGATGAATAAACTTACCCAAAAAAAAGTAGAATTTGAATCATTTGATAGTACTTACCATTTATCTACACAAAATACAAAAGCAAAATAAAACAAAAGTATTATATTAATTTAGCTATCTAGTTCCAAAATTGAGGATCTTATAGTCTAAAATGATGTCCCTGTGACACAACGTACGTATTGACTACACTCAGGTCTCTTTTTTTATGTCAAATTGTATCCTCCACACCCATGAAAAGCATGCTAGAGATTCATGGTGTTGCAGCAAAGGCATGACATGAAACTTCAATAGTTGATTTTTTTTATAAGGTTTAGACAATAATGAAACAATTTGAATAAACAATAACAAGCTGGCATGGCCTTCATCATTGATCATCCAACCCTCAAAAAATCTTCAAGTCAAATTAATGCTTATATACTTCTAATAAAAGAAACATCTTCATCTTTATCTTCCTTTCTTTTATGATGGTGCATGCATTACTTACATGATGCAAAAGTTTTTTGTTTAAAATTTTATAAATTTTAAATCAATGATAAAATATATGTTAAATCGTATAATAAAATGATAGTTTTTTGTTAAAATTTTACGTGATTGATCTATATCCGTTTAACCTGTCGACCACAAAAGATAAATGCTCTTCAATGATACCTTTGACTTTTGTCAACTATTAGACCTTGGCTTTGGAACTTTGGAGTGGATTCAAGCCTTCCCAAACATGAGTCTCTCACCTTACCCATACTGCCTCTTACCATTGTCATGTTTTGATCACCTCCCATGTGTTGAATATTGTGTCTCATAACAGACCCTTTAAATTTGAGCCAATGTGGTTATCCCACCCTGACTTCCCAAACCTTGTGAAACAATTTTGGGGAGGAATTCTCTCACTATGTTAATATGACTAGTAAACATTTCAAAGTTGCGGTCTCTAAATAGAATAAATAAGTTTTCAAAAATATTTTTCATATAAAGAAAAAACTACTTGCCAAACTCAATGATATTCAAAAAATTCTTTCACTGCATCATAATCACAATCTTTTGAATATGGAGAAGAAGCTTATTTTAGATTATAATGAAATCCTATTTAATGAAAAAACTCTATGGGCCATGAAGTCCAAAGCCTCTTGGATTTTGGAGGGAGATTCCAACTCCAAATTTTTTCATATGTCCACTCTTCAACGTAGGAGGAAAAATAAGATTAATAGAATTCCTATTGAAGGAATTGTTTGTAACAAATTCAACATTCTCTTTACTACCATCCTTATCTCCTCCAAGCTCAACCCCTGTGAAGCTTCTACTTTCATCCAAAAAAGTGTAAGAGAGAGATGCCGAAAAGTACAGGGACTTATCATAAAATAGGTAAGCTCTGCCAATTCTTTTTTTCCTTTCGGTTCTCTTCTCTCTCTATGGCTAGGAAGTAGAAACAATATAAAGTCAATTTAAACGGATTATAATTAAAAATTATTTAATTACTATACAAATTATATATATTAATCAAATTAAAACTACTTAATTGGTATCAACATTCATCAATATTAGAGCATGTGAGATGTACGAGTAAGCCGCGTGATTATTTAGGGTATATTTGGCAATGCAATTTAAATGGAGTTCTGCAAAAACTTATCTTGTTTAGATTATAATTGGTATAGAGAAAAAATAAAAGGAAATGTTAAAGTAAAAAGAAAGAATAAGTGAAGAATATTTTTCTATCATTTTGAAGAAAAAAGTAAAATGATTGATTTTTTTTTAACATGTACAATTGATTACAATTTTCTTAAATTGTGATGATTGAGAAGCAACAGTTAAAGTAATATATATATATTTTTATAATTTTCTTATTGCCTCTCATTTTTTCATCATTAATTTTACCAAACACTTGAGAAAAATATCAATTTTTTCTTTTTTTTTACCTTTTCTCATTTTTTTCTTTACTATTTTTTTTCTCTCCAATCAAAATCTTAAAATTTTCCTCACATTCATTCAAAAGTTTACCAATTACTAAAGAAACTTTTTTTTGTGTGTGAAGCTTATAACATAGCTAAAAGAGAACACTAAGCTAGTTTAACTCCAAAGAACACTCAATATTTGGATTGAAGAAATAATGTTTATATATACATTTTTATTTAGGTATATTTTTTTCGAACTGTGACGGTGATCATAAGAATTACAACGACAACATACCTATTAAAATAAATAAAATAAAAAGCTTGGAAGACAAAAAGAAGATTATGAAAAAAAATGTATCTTAGATTCTTGAAATGCTTGGTATTTATAGGTACAAGTGAAACTAAGAATTTAATTCATAATTTAAAATAGAAATAAATTCAAAATTTGTAACTCTCAATTTATTAAGATTAATCACAAATTGTAACATTCAATTTATTGAAAATAATCACAAATTTGTAACTCTCAATTTATTGAAATTAATTGTATATTTGTAACTTTCAATTTATTAGTTATATTAAAATAGCCAATAATGGATTTTGAAAAACCACTATAAATTCATGTGAGAAATTTGAAAACTTTTTAACAATCCCCACAAGTTTTAAAATTTCAAAACTCAAAATAAACAAAATAAAATACATAAAGTATATAAGGGCAACTCTAGTACTATGCAATAGGTGCAGGAGTGTGCAGGACTTGAGCCTATATTTAGTGTTGATAGTATTCATCTGAAGGAGCCGTAATGGACTACGTCTTGAATTAGGTCCCTTGTCAGACTTCAACAAGTCACACACACAGTACTTAATATAAGGCCAGGTTCGCGGGTTAGCGCTATTAAAGGCCATGCATTCTTATCTTGATTCTCATAAGAGTCTCTAGGGAATAGCCCAATCTCACAGTCGCGTCCACACGACAACTCTCACTTAGGTGAACTACTAAGGGCACGTGTAACAAATACCTCGCGGTAATACCCACCTCGGTCTCATTAATGGTAAATATCAATCTTGAACATCACACTAATAAGCACTATCACCTTAGGGATGGGAAAAAGACGCTCTCATGGAGAAATACTACTCAACATTAGTGCTAAAATTGAGTCACGCATTGTAGGTTGTTTCTACCCATTGAACCTTCTTCATGGGATCTCCATTTAAAATGTAATTTTAAACTTTATATATCCACCATATATAGGTGATGCTAAGACTTATTATATAATATGGACGACATGGTTCTATTAAATGATAATAACACTTTTTGGAGGGAAAAATATGATAATAACACTTACTCTTATACGTGGAAAGCAACTTATTCAATTCATTCATCGTTCCAGCTTAGGTTACGGGTTTGCATTATTAAACCTAGCAAAATAACACTAACTCATTCACGTGAATAATTGTTATAAAAATTTGTAAATGAGAACAAAATACTATAATCAAAATTTAGAGACGTATTGTAAATATTGTTTTTAAGGCTTCATTCGTCCCCATTTATATAAACAAGTTTGCTATGTGTTGTGGACGAATAGTCCTTCAAGATATAGCCAAATCTATTGTTTGAAGTCCGCAGATAAAAAAATTTGAAGAACTTCAGATTTAATTTTGTTTTAAAATATTAAAATATTTTGGCAGAGTTTTAAAAGAGAAAGAACGAAAACTAATTGTGTTATGAAAGTGGAGAGACAGAGATATTAATAGGTGCAGAAGCACCTCTTCAAATGGTGATGGAAAAGATATGTTTTTTTTCTTTAGATTTAAGGAGAGTCATTCGATCATGTCCGTTAGTTTTTAACGGATCAGTTTGTGTATATTTATATTTGTTTTAAATTCTCACATCTTTTTGTTTAAATTGCAACCATTTGATTTAAATTGGTGCCTTTTGATTTATGGTATGGGCTTTGTCCAAAATTATACTCGAACCCAAATAACAGATACGGGCTAAGCTCCTCTACGAAGTGCAAAATGCGCCTAAAGCACCAATGCAATTTTGCGTCTTAGCTCGAGCTCAGGTCAGGGCGCGGGCGCAATGCAATGCACTGTGAACCTTCATTTTATCCCTTTTACAACACAAGTAAATAAAAATCCCAAGTAAATTCTTATAAAACATTTTAGTTTTCATTTTCTTATTAATGTAGGATAAAACCAATTTGGGTTTTCAAATAACATTTTACTTTTATTTTAAGCTCATTTATTAATATTTCTTTTGAACTAAAAACAATACCCATTAAATACCAATTTGAATTTTATTGAAAACACCTAATTAAAGGTCTTTTAATAATCATTAATTAGTTTAAATTTAGACCTTAAAATGATAAAAAAATCAACTCTTAATGCTTGTTTTTCTAACAATAATAGACACACAAGGTAGATCAAAAAAAGAAAAAAAGAAACCTTCCCTGGATGGGAAGTAGAATCCTTTGCCAGATCATTGAGTCACTACTGGTCACTAGCTAATACATGTTGTTAGACAATTACATAACATCATTATATATATATATATATATATATATATATATATATATATATATATATTGTGTTGTATTGTGGTATTTTTGTATCTAATAATCTTTCGAGTAATCGATACAATTTAATACATATGACCATAACCAAGGGCGGAGTTGGAATTTTATATTTGAGAGTAAGAAATGAAGTTATAGTTATTTGGGAGGCAATATGCAAATTTTATAAGAATTTAAAAAAAATAAAAACTATAATTTTAATATTTTGAGGGGAATTTTAAATTTTTTTGGAGGAACAACCCCATGAATATGAATAGCTCCGTCCCTGACCAAAACATACGAGCGTAATCTTTACAAGTTTTGTAATTAATTTGATATCTTATGTAGTAATACTATATCGACGGTTTAAATAAGGTATGAAAATTACAATAATTAATCATGAATTTCAAAACGATCTAATGGTTAATTGACTTAGATAAAGTTCAAATTATTTTTCTTTTTTTCGTAGAAAAATATATTATTTTTTTGTACTATTAATTAAAAAAAAGAGTATTTAGACCTACACAGACTAATTTTCTAAGTACACTTTGCCCTAACTAAGCATTTTAAACTGTCTTTTTTGTCTTGTTTTCTTTTCGGCATAGGATTTAGATTCTGTTTTATCCAAATCCTCTTAGCACACACTAAATAAATTAAGATTAATATCATAGCACATTATCATCCAAACCACAATTATTATATGACTAATCTATCAGCGAAGATATTTTTTTTTTGAAAAGTAACATTAATTTTTAAATTTGCACTATGGACTCTTTTGCTTTTCATCCAACTTTAATCTAATCCCTTTTTCTTCGAAAACTTATTGTTTGCACCGGCCGCAAAATAAATTTTTTGTATCAAGTAAAAATTTAATTAGTAATATTTGAGAACTTTATTGATAATATTAATTAAGTATATACGAATATTACTAGTGAAATTCTAAAAATTGATTAATCAAGTTTTCATTCGGTGTAAATATTTTGTTTGTACCCAATGCAACTACGAATTTTTCTTTTTCTTGCATGCCGTTATTATCCAATATTGCCCACTAAAGCTCACTTCATATAAATTATTATTATTTTTTTACAATCAAAAGTATATATTTTATCATAAAAAATTATGAAATTTACCATCGAAAAAATGATTAATTCCGTAGGTGACTATTTGCATTTTTTTGGCAAATAAAAAAAATAGACTAAAAAATCAGTTAAAAGATTCAATACCATCTTCTTAGAACAAAATAACATCATTTTGAACACTTATCTTTATTTATAGTTCAAACAACAAATTTTGGTTATATATATAACTGTAACCACAAAGATGTAACCATAAGATACAAGCTTTGAAGAGACATGTTATTTTTTGGAATTGAATCTTTTTGTTGTCTCTTGTGAGGAATACCAAAAACTTCACTTGATTGTCTATCTATAAATAGAAAACTTTAAGATTTTTATTTTCATTTATTAAAAAATCATTCCAATAAAAGAGAATTTGAGCAGAAAACTTTTGGTTGTAATTTATAACCTTATGGTTTTGAACAGATCTCCAATGATGAGATTGTGATCAGTAAAGATAAGAAAAAAAAATTCAACACAATTCAAGTAATTTATTATCGTGATTCTAATCAAAGGTACTTGTTTATTAATTTACCGATTCATATGTATTTTTTGAGTTGCACCATGCATCATTTTTTTTGGTAGGGTTTAACCAAAAAATTGAAAAATTACTCCTAATAGGAAAAAAAACACTTTAAAAGTATATCACGATCACATTATGTATATAGAATGAAAAAATATGTTAAAATAAAATAAAAAAATGTTTTCAATTGAGTTACGCAATGTTTGATTTTAATAAATTTTCTAAACCTAATTCATCATACACAAATTATATATATATATATATATATATGTGTGTGTTAAGCATGACGTCAATTCTTTTTATTGTAATGATGATAATTAAAATCAAATTTGAGATATTACTTTCTCAAGATATAATTAATGATTTATGCTTATTATCACAACAAATTATTCTTTTGAAAAAAATACATATTTTAATGGTCATTTCTATTGTGAGAAAGGTTTTGAGTTTAGTTTTTTTTTTTATTAAAGTGTAGTAATCAATTAAATTATACCCACGAGTTAGGCAAAAAGAAATTACATAAAGCATGAATTTTATGAAACATGCTTTGAGAACCACACATTTACATTCTGTCTCCTTTCATGGAAAAAGTAAAAGACTAATAATTTCACAAAAATATTAGATAGTGAATCAGATTCCAATTGGCAAAATTCTATAGATAAAAAAAAATTCCGATTAGCAAAAGAATAATACTATACCTAAGCCACTACCATTTCTTGTCAGTTTTGGTAAATAGAGATCAAACCCATTCCAGAATTGATTCCTTTTTTTTTTTTTTTTTCCTTTTTGGACAACAGAAGTGTGAAGCAATTCAAATACAACTTTTCCTCGGATTGGAAAGAACACAAAACTCATAGGAAGTATCCCATGAAGCATATTCCTTTTCCTAGTAAAAGTGTAGAACATTGAAACAAACAAACGAAACAAAACTCAACTCTGTAGAAAATTTAGAGTGAAACAAAAAAGTGAGTGCTCTTATCAGTTTATGACATAAAGAGTGAAGAAAAGGAAAAGAAATAAGGAAATTGATAGTCAATTTGTTATTTGTACACTTTTTTTCCTTTTTTTTTATGGCAATAATTAAGGTAGATTTAAGCAACCACAATTCTAAAGCCAATAGATTTAATTAAATTGTTTAAATCTGACCCAAAATAATCGCCTATATAATTGTTTCCCTGATCACTTCTTTTGCATCTCTCTGTCTCTTCTGACCCCAAGTTTTAGTCTTTTCTTCTCTGTTTTCACTTGCCCAGATTCAGGTACCTCATTATCCACAGCTTTTTTTCTTCTTTTTTTTTTTCTACATTCGGGTTCTTAAAAGTAGCCAATTTTTGCACTATGTAGACGCTTACTCTGTTTTATGCTCTGCTTTTGTATGTATACTCAGGTTTTCATAAACTACATTTTTTTTTCTGTTCTTACACGTTGCTTTTCTCTATCAAATCCTCGATTTCATAGACTCAATTTTAGTGGGCCGTGATTAAATTTTCTCTCTTTTGTGATATACTCAAACCGTGATTATCGTTTCCCTTTTTGGTGTGTGATTGGATATTGTGCTTAGATTTTTATTACTTATTTTGTTCTGATTCGATGATCACAGAGAGATATTGAGGAAAAGAGGAAGAAGGTTAAGAGTGAACGACAATGGCAGCTAGGAATCTAGAGAAGCTGGCATCAATTGATGCACAGCTTAGGCTTCTGGTTCCTGCGAAAGTGAGTGAAGATGACAAGTTGGTGGAGTACGACGCTTTGCTTTTGGATCGATTTCTTGATATTCTTCAGGATTTGCATGGAGAGGATCTCAAGGAAACGGTATGTCGTTGTTTGACCTCTTTAAATCCTACTTTGATCACTTTAGTGGACAAAATCTGAGGTTGATAGTTGATTTTGGTGAATACCCATTTTGTCGGACACTTCACTTTTCAATGATAAATTGATTTGGATTTACAGTTTAGTGTAAAAATTGAGAACCCAATTCATTATGACATGAATCCTTATTGTTTCCTGTATTTTTTTTTTTGAGGGGGGGGGGGGGGGAGTTGTGGTTAGTGTATTAGTGATATGGGGGAGACCCAGATCACAATTTTTGTTAAGATTGGAAGGGTCCTGAGGATTAACATCAATTCAAAATATAAGACACAATATTTGATCTTTGTATTAGTTGAATGTTTAGTGTTTTGGGAGAATTTCACAGTTAAAAGTACATTCATAGTTGACATCTCTTTCCATTTGATTTGTTTCGTGAAGAGCTGTTTATATGCATTGTTAGTGCTAATCTGGTTGATCAGTCATTTATGATTTGATCATAAAAATCCTTGTTTTCCATCTTTTGAGGTTGAACAATGTATTTCATGGCGAAATGCTAGATGAGAAAACTTGTTTCTGTATTGACAATTTTGTGTAATAAGTATATGGTAGCTAATGAAGTTATAATGTTTGATTTGTTTAGGTTCAAGAGTGTTATGAGCTTTCCGCTGAGTATGAAGGAAAGCATGATCCCCGGAAACTCGAGGAGCTTGGCAGTGTGTTGACAAGTTTGGATCCTGGGGACTCCATTGTTGTTGCTAAATCATTCTCTCACATGCTTAATTTGGCCAATTTGGCGGAGGAGGTCCAGATTGCTCACCGTCGAAGGATCAAGAAGTTGAAGAAGGGTGATTTTGTCGATGAGAACTCTGCAACAACTGAATCAGACATTGAAGAAACACTCAAGAGACTTGTGGTGGATTTGAAGAAGTCTCCTGAGGAGGTTTTCGATGCTCTTAAGAATCAGACTGTAGATCTGGTCTTCACTGCCCATCCTACTCAATCAGTCCGCAGATCTTTGCTTCAGAAGCATGGGAGGTTTGTTTTCCTATGCGTGAGATCTTGTGACTATTTTCAATTGGAGATTTTATTGCTTTATTTCGCCATTTAGAAATTCTATTCCTCATCATGCAAAGCCTTTTTAATTTACTAATGTGCGCGATTTTTAGTATGGTGGCTTTTTATTTTATTTCCTTCATTTCTCACCTGTTCAGGATTCGGAACTGTTTAGCCCAGTTGTATGCCAAAGACATTACGCCCGATGACAAGCAGGAGCTTGATGAGGCTATGCAACGAGAGGTAAATATGGCCTCCTAGTTTGTTGATTAATCAGTGTTTGGACTTTCTACTGTTAAAACTTATGTATTTTGGTGGGATTTCTACATTATATTTGATGCTCCGTTTACATGTATTTAAAGTTCTCACAAATTGTAATCAGATCATTTTTATAACACAATCACAGTTGCTCATTTCTTGATAATTGATGTTAGGAATTGCTTAAAAAGTGGTCATCTTTTATGAATACAAGTTGTTTTCAAATAAAGTGGGCTATATGACTATCTGGCTATCTGCAATAGTTAATCTGAATCATTGGTGATACATGCTAGAAACTTACAACAGCATATGAGGTCCATTAGCATGCTTTATGTTTTCCTTATGTAACCCTGCAGAATGCCCTATATCACAGACGGGAGGTAGAAAATGGCATCTACTCCGATGTTTGGGAACTTATTCCCTGTCTAAATGTTACAGCTAGAAATGCTGTAAATTAGTTATTTTTATTTTCAATTTGGATGTTTTTTTGGATAACTTTTTTTCTTTTTTTTATATCTTCTTAGTATTATGCGTGTATATGGTTGCACCCTTTTGTTATGCCTTAATAATCACTTACCCAAAGTAAATTGAACACTGTAAATCAAATAACTTAATGTGATAGGTAAATATTTCTGTTTTGAGATCTGTAATCGTTGTGTGTTTAGGCTTGGTAACTGAGAAGAGGTAGAAGTTGCATGTGTTTTATAGTAAAATTCAACTGGGCAGAAGGAAGACTTATAATCCTCCTTTTTTTTAACGTTTCTAACATTGAACGCTATTTTTTTATTTGAGTGTGAAACTATAATTTTGCACAGAGAAGAGGAAAAAAAAGTACCGTATTGATTTTGTTCATTCTTTTCCTATAGATTCAAGCTGCTTTTCGTACAGATGAGATCCGAAGGACCCCTCCAACTCCACAAGATGAGATGAGGGCAGGAATGAGCTACTTCCATGAAACAATTTGGAAGGGCGTGCCAAAGTTCTTGCGCCGCATCGACACAGCTTTAAAGAACATAGGGATTAATGAACGTGTCCCTTACAATGCGCCACTTATTCAGTTTTCTTCTTGGATGGGTGGTGATCGCGATGGTATGCTTCATTAGCAAAGACATTTTCAGTTTTGTTTGTGAATGAATGGGATTTAACCAAAAGGCATAAAACCATATAACAATTTGGATTTCTGGTCACTTAATGGTAGGTAATAGATGAGCTTTTTGCTTAATTTTCCAGTGTTAGCAATATTGGGGTGGGTGATCCCATTTTTCATTTGCATTTCTCTCTCTTTCTCTCTCTCTCTCTCCATGCTTATTGTTTGCTTCATATGAAATGCAGGTAATCCAAGGGTAACTCCTGAGGTCACAAGGGATGTTTGCTTGTTGGCTAGAATGATGGCTGCTAACTTGTACTATTCTCAAATTGAGGATCTGATGTTCGAGGTATTTTTTGTCCTTTTGTCCTTCCTGTGGAACATTGCTTCGTCAATTGATAGTTTTTTCCCCTCTTATTTATATGTCAATTTCTTTTTTTGATTTTTCTTGGCAGTTGTCTATGTGGCGTTGCAGTGATGAGCTCCGTGTTCGTGCAGACGAACTCCACAGATCTTCAAAGAGAGATGCGAAACACTACATAGGTAAACTCTAAAATTATCTCAGAGGTTCCTTCTCCTTATTCTTTGCTTTTCAATAAAATCCAGACAATGCTTGTTTCTGGGAAAAAGAGGTTTTCAAGATGTATTTTAACGTGCAATCCATACAATGAACGCCATTCGTTCATAGATGTTATCTTTTTCCTGAAAATTTTCTTTATTTGGGTCTCTAACCACATCTAAAATGTTCAAAATACACAATGAACTTTTTCTTGTCTTCTCTTTTCATAAGTCATTGAGATTTTTGTAAATCATGACTTCTTAATAAGGTCAAGGCTCTATTGATTGCCTGAAATCATCATATTTAACCTGCCAATGCTCATGAAAAGGCATATTTGTGCAATTGCAAAAGTAGACTCCTTGTCTGTTAAGACAACACCATTTAAACAACTCACATATCCAATGTGTGGGAAAGATCTATTTTGTTTATAGTAGTACAAGTACAACAGAGTCTGGTCACTTTTAGTTTTTTAGTATATTTCTACATTTCATTTCAATCTTCTAGAGATGTGATTTCTGTCGTATATTTCGATGAATTATCTTCTCTGTTTGAATCTCAATTCATACGCATGGCAGAGTTTTGGAAACAAGTCCCTCCAAACGAACCTTATCGTGTGATTCTTGGCGAAGTGAGGGATAAGCTGTATCAGACACGTGAACGCTCTCGGTATTTATTAGCCAATGGAATCTCTGACATTCCAGAGGAGGCAACTTACACCGATGTAGAGCAGGTATCCATTTCTTCATTTTATATAGTTTTACTTTTTCTTTTCTAGTACGATCTTATAGTCATAATTTAGATTTTACCTCACATTCACAATGTGGTCAAAGCATCCATCGTCTCCTCAACTCAACAAAGTGGTTTCCCGTGTACTCTTCTGCACTACCTGAAGCCACGGGCTTGCAGATCTTCTTTCATGGCCTCAATCCTGTCAATATTAGCTTTACAATGTCCTTGTTAATTCTTCACCCAGGACTATAACTCTTTGTCTAGGTAGCAAGAAGCCAAGAACCGTTAAGAAGGATTAAACTTTCTTAATTGTTGTTTTTAACCTCTTCTACGTGAATTTTTTTTTTAATTTCCTTTTTATTTCTTTTTCCCTTGTAGCCTTTGTTTAGCTGGATTTGGTACTGATTTGATTTTACATTTTTTATGTAGTTCTTGGAACCTCTTGAGCTCTGTTATAGATCACTGTGCTCTTGTGGTGATCGACCAATTGCCGATGGAAGCCTTCTCGATTTCTTGAGGCAAGTCTCGACCTTTGGACTCTCTCTTGTGAGACTTGATATCAGGCAAGAGTCAGATCGTCACACTGATGTCATGGACGCCATTACCAAGCACTTGGAAATTGGTTCATATCGAGAGTGGTCTGAAGAACGCCGGCAGGAATGGCTTTTATCCGAACTTAGCGGCAAGCGTCCACTGTTTGGTCCCGATCTTCCGAAAACCGAAGAAATTTCCGATGTTTTGGACACATTTCATGTCCTGGCAGAGCTCCCCGCAGACAGTTTTGGAGCATACATTATTTCGATGGCAACTGCATCGTCTGATGTGCTGGCTGTTGAGCTCCTGCAACGCGAGTGTCACGTGAAGCAACCATTAAGAGTTGTTCCACTGTTTGAGAAGCTTGCAGATCTGGATGCTGCTCCCGCCGCTTTGGCAAGACTCTTCTCAATAGAGTGGTACAGAAATCGAATCAGTGGGAAGCAGGAAGTCATGATTGGATACTCAGATTCTGGTAAAGATGCAGGACGTCTCTCTGCTGCTTGGCAGCTATACAAAGCTCAGGAGGAGCTTATAAATGTCGCTAAGGAATATGGTGTAAAGCTAACGATGTTCCATGGCCGTGGTGGAACAGTTGGAAGAGGAGGTGGTCCCACCCATCTTGCCATATTGTCTCAACCACCAGACACGGTTCACGGGTCACTTCGTGTTACTGTTCAAGGTGAAGTTATTGAGCAATCGTTTGGAGAGGAGCACTTATGCTTTAGAACCCTTCAACGTTTTACTGCTGCCACACTTGAGCATGGTATGCGTCCACCAGTTTCACCGAAACCAGAATGGCGCGCACTGCTGGATGAAATGGCTGTGGTTGCCACAGAGGAATACCGCTCCATTGTTTTCCAAGAACCTCGATTTGTTGAATATTTCCGTCTTGTAAGTAAAATATATGAATAACATCATTCCTTGATGCCATTTAAATTAACTAAACACTGTTTTCATATAAATAATCCTGTTCTGCTAATGATTGTAGGCTACACCCGAGTTGGAGTATGGTCGGATGAACATTGGAAGTCGGCCATCGAAGCGAAAGCCGAGCGGTGGTATCGAATCTCTTCGTGCAATCCCATGGATCTTTGCCTGGACGCAAACACGATTCCATCTTCCAGTGTGGCTAGGGTTTGGAGCAGCATTCAAGCACGCCATTCAAAAGGATGTCAGGAATCTCCATATGTTGCAGGAGATGTACAATGCATGGCCTTTCTTCAGGGTTACCATTGATTTGGTCGAAATGGTGTTCGCCAAGGGAGACCCTGGGATAGCTGCCTTGTACGACAAGCTTCTCGTGTGTGAAGACCTATGGTCATTTGGAGAGAAATTGAGGAAAAACTATGAAGAAACCAAGAGCCTTCTCCTCCAGGTAAATACATCGGGGTGCAGATTAGCTACTTTTATTAATTATTTTTCAAATTACATTTCTTCCAATTAAATTCATTTCGGAATGAAGTAATTGGATCCAGGAGCAATTCAATCCTGCCTTCCCTCCAACATTTTCCTGATTGATAGGGAAGAAAAGTGAGAGGAAGGAAGAGAAGAGGAGGACAAAAGAGAAACAGGATGGAAAAATAATTGAATTGATGTTTTTTATCATATGTTTGGTAAAGATAAGGAAAAGTGAGAATAAAGAAGATGAAAAAAATAGCTTATATAGCCTTCACTTCCCAATCCCCCAATTTGGGACTAATGTTATTTGTACATATAAGAAGAAAATATCATTCTCCACTCACTTTTTTTTTCTATCAAATGATGGAAAAATATTCTCCATTCACTTTTCTTTCCTCTCTATCAATCATAGCCAAAATTTGTCATGAAGGGTGAAGAAATTTCTTCATTTCTCTGGCAGTATCGTCTGATAGAAAAATAATTCTTTGTTGCATGTGTGCAGATTGCTGGACACAGGGATCTTCTCGAAGGAGACCCCTACTTGAAGCAAAGACTCCGGCTGCGTGATTCTTATATCACAACCCTCAACGTTTGCCAAGCCTACACATTGAAACGGATCCGTGATCCGAGCTACGATGTTGAGGTGCGGCCACACATCTCAAAGGAGATCATGGAATCAAGCAAACCGGCCGCTGAACTCGTATTGTTAAACCCGACAAGTGAATATGCTCCAGGTCTGGAGGACACCCTCATCTTGACCATGAAGGGTATCGCTGCCGGCATGCAGAACACTGGCTAAAACTGGAGTTATTCTACGCTCGTTTCTTTTTCCTTTTGTTTTTCTTTTGCCTGCTCTTCTACAGATATGTTTGCCCTGAAAACCATTCTTATATGCAATGGAAGCGGATGGTGTTTAAATTATCTGCTGTATGGGCAAAACCCTTTGAGCTGTATGATCATATTGCTGTGCTTAAAATGCTATTAGGGCCGGCAATTTTACTGTTGCTACACAATAGCTGAAACTCTATTATGCTTTTAATATAAATAATTTCACCGAGCCTTTTAATATTTATTCATTTTTTTTTTACTTTTCTCTTTTGAAATAATTCGTTAGAAGTAATTATGAAATAAAAAGTCTACCGTGTTGCATACATCCCATGACAAGTTTCGTTCTTTGTATGGTTAACAAATTGTTAGTTGGTCCTACGAATCGCGTGATAAGGTTTTTTAACTTATTAACACAGGTGTGAGATAATATTAAAATTTTTCATTTTAATCTAATTATACTCCATTATTAAACATTTAAATGTCAACAAAAGATCATGAAAAGGGTGTTACTAGCTGCTCTTACTCCCTCTCTAAAAGAAAATGTCCAAAAAAAATAAAATAAATATTAAGGGAATATTTGGATTTTGAAAAATATGAAGGAAATAAAAATTTTGAGGAAAATTAAAAAGAAAAGAAAAAAAATTATTTTACACTCACTTTCTTTTTCACTTAATTTTGTTAAGTTGTGTTATTTTTATTTCTCTAAATATTTCATTGACTTCTAAACTAAACAAAGAAATGTTATTCTTTTTCTGTTTTTATTTTTTATTTTGAATTTTACGTTTCAATTTTCCTTTCTTTCAAATTTTAAAGATCAAATCAAAGTAAAGTATTCAAACAAAATAAAAAAAATTGCCAATATTTAAGTTGTGTTTAGATTTTTGTTTTGTTTTTCGTTTTCAAATAATAAAAATTAAAATAATATTTGACTTCACACCAGTTTGTTAGAACTTCCTCCTATTTTTTTTTATTTATCTTTCATTTCACAGAATTTTTTTTCCGTTTTCTAAATATAATCTGTTTTTAATTTTAATTTTTAAAAAATGTTTTTTTTTTTAATTATCAGTCACTCCCAAATTTCTATATTTTTTTTTGGTGAAAATAAAACAGAAAATTACTTTATATTCTAAAATACTTTGCGAAGAAGGAAGGAATCATTCGAACCACAGCCTTTCTCTTTACTTCCTTTTTATTTTTCTAATATAAAATAAAAATAATTTTCTACTTTTGAAACCACTACTCTCGATTAATCTGCAAAAGCAAGTTAGCTGCAACATTTTCAGGCTTTTCACAGAGAGGAAATCGCAACAAATGGCTCTAGCGACGCGGCAGAGGCGTTTGCAACCGTCCGATCTTCCCTCATCATCATCAACGTCCTACACGAAGCTCGATAAGACCAGGAGATCGGACGGCAAGGAGGAAGAGGCGGACCGCGGATTGGGATGGTTCCTGCCGCTGTTTGCCCTGGGGATGCTACGGTACATGAGCGCAACATCAAACATCATACACGACTGCGATGAGGTCTTCAATTACTGGGAGCCCCTCCATTATCTCCTCTACAAATCCGGTTTCCAGACCTGGGAATACAGGTATACGCACCTATACGTGTATGCATACTCATATACGTACATATACATATATGTGATTGGTGTGTGTGAATGAATAAAGATATATGTTTGTGATGGGTTTATTGAAGAATATTATGGTGTTTTTGTTTTTTTTTTAACTTTCTAAGTTTTAGTTTTCACTCTTTTTGGGGTGACGCTGTGTTTAGAAACAGTAAAAGAATGTGAGATTAGGTGTTTGATTTTGAAGAATGAGATGCTCAGTGCAACAAAGTGATATATGTGTCTATTTCGTTTTTTTTTAATGGGAGATAGACTTGAATTGGATTTATTGGAGAAAAATGAAAAAAAAAAAAAAAAACTGAAGGAAATCGCATGTATTATGTTCTCTGTTTGGTTTGGTGTTTAGAGGCATGAATTGCGTATTAATTAAGATAAGAAATTTGAATTAGGAACAAATGAATAGAGGGTTTTAAAATTCATATATCCCGGATAATGAGAAATCTGAAAATTCTTTTCATATGTTTTCCTTTTCTTTTTGTCAGGTATTTTACGCAAGAAAGTGGAGTTTGAGGGTAGATCTGAAATGATTTTCCATTATTGAGATTTAAATTTGCCTTTTAACTGGTTCTCAATGTAGCTTGAGCATGATCAACTGTATAGTTCGAGTTCTATTGCATGATCAAAATGAAAGGAGCTATAAATCTTTACTCCACTGGAACCTGCCCGTTGGGGTATGTTCTGTTTTTTATTAAAAAGCTGAACCTCACCCCACTATTAGCCTTTTGTTTGAATTTTTCTTTTGCTTTCTTTGTGTCTATGTTAGATATTCTTTCTGTAGATATTACCTTACTTATGTGCCCTTGACACCCATTTTCCCTGAAACAGTGGTCTATCTATCTTTTCTGTATATAGGTCATGTCTCATGAATGTTATGATCATGTTTGATTTGTCATTCCTGCTGCAGTTAGAGCTTCTATTTTCCCTTATGGTAGTGATACATACTAAATGTATCAATAAATACTTAGTTAGTTGCAGAAGAACAAATCTCTTTGAGAGAGTTAATCAAGAGATTGATCACCATTATGTACTCTTGCAGTTCCCAGTTTGCACTTCGGTCATATTTATACATTGTTTTCCATGAGTTAGTGGGTCTACCAGCTTCTTGGTGGTTTGGTGAGGAAAAAGTAAGAATTTTCAGGCCTTCTGAAATACTAATTTTCTAAAGGTTTCTTGATTTCGCACGATATTTATTTGTGCATTCTTATCATACTCACAGGTTAGAGTTTTCTATGCGGTAAGACTCTTTCTTGGTCTTCTCTCTATTATTTCGGATGCTGTTCTTGTAGTAGCGCTTTCCAAAAAGTACGGAAAACGTCTCGCTTCTTATGCACTTGCGATGCTCTGCTTAACTAGTGGGTGCTTCTTTGCTAGCACAAGTAAGTGGGCCATTTTCAGTTCCCTTTGTGGTTTTACAAAATACCTTTTTAGCTTCGTTGCTTCATGTTTCTTTATAATTTTTCCGCGTATGAATTCTTTATCAGTTAACCAAGTTAATTATCTGCAATTCCACTTCATCAACTACATATGAAATCGTTTCCTTTATGTTTCGTATGTTTCCTATGCTATCATTTTCTATTTTCCCTGGAATTTCCTAATGACTGTTGTCCTGAAATTATTTTTCAGGTTTTCTGCCTAGTTCATTCTCTATGTATGCAATGAGTCTGTCATCAGGATTATTCCTTCTTGAGAAACCTGCTATGGCTGTTGCAGTTGCAGCTGTTGGAGTAATCCTTGGCTGGCCATTTTCAATCTTGGCCTTTTTGCCAGTTACATTTTACTCTTTAGCTAGAAGATTCAAACAAGCATTTCTTTCCGGTGTTGTCACCTCTACTTTTCTTCTTGTGAGTTAATTTAGGCATCAAGTTAGATTGTCTTGCATACATCTTTTTGGAGCTATGATTTATATATCTTTTTTTATCAATTGGCTTTAGCAGATTTGTAATTATCTCAATGTTAATTTATTTATATTATTATTCACTAATAAATTAGTGTTCTTTGACAGGTACTCTCAGTACTCGTTGATTACTACTACTACAGAAGATGGACATCATCTGTTTTGAATCTGTTGATATATAATGTCTTAGGAGGTGGTGAGAGCCATTTGTACGGGACTGAAGGGCCATTATATTATCTGAGGAATGGATTTAACAACTTCAACTTTTGTTTTGTTCTCGGCTTGCTTTTCCTTGCAATTTTGCCAATTGCAAGGAAAAAGTATTCCCCGGACCTGCTGGTTGTGGTCTCACCTCTTTACATTTGGCTGGTATTTATGTCATTGCAGCCACACAAAGAAGAAAGGTTTTTGTCTTTTTTGCATTTATCTTATTATAGTGTTCTTTCCCTACCTTGTTATATTATTTTTCTTAATTAAACCCTTTTTTTTTTCCTGTTTTCCAACCCCCAAAAAAGAAATAATGTTCTCTGAAATGCCTGATATGAATTTGGTTGGTTCCTGGAAGCTTTTTCATATCTGTCTATTATAAATTTTTCTAAATGAATTATTAAATTATTTCTTGGTGCTTTTGGCATTTAAAACCTTAAATATTTAAGAGAGAAGTTTCATCAGAAGCTTTTCATGATTGTCATTCATTCATTGCAGGTTCCTTTATCCAATATACCCACTTGTTTGTGTTGCTGCTTCAGCTGTTATTGAAAGCTTTCCTGATCTATTTCGGGATAAGTATAATCCCCATCATAATTCTCTTCTGGTTAAGGTGAGCTTTTTCATATTTCTCATACAATGTTCTCTGCCTCCCTCAATAAGTTGTCATTTATTCTCCCACTTTTGTTGCTTGCATACACAGACGGCCAAAGTTCTTAGACCTGTGGCTCTCAGTATCATTTTAGCTGCCTCACATTCTCGTACATTTTCTCTGATTAATGGCTACTCTGCTCCTTTGGAGATTTACAAGCATTTGGAGCACCATGATGATGCAGGAACAGGTATATATTGCTCTACTGGGATTTATGATCATATTGATCTTTATATAGTGGAAAGCATTATGGCAAACCTGCTTTGATTTGGAAAAAAAATAGATTGCAAAAACAATATTTAAAATTCACATTATACTCGACAATGCTGATTAGTTTGTGGCGATAATCTTATGATTCTTGAAAAGGCAGGAGCCAGTTACAAAAAACAAAGCTGATTTGTTGCTGACTATACACGCAGAATGATAAATGACTTTAACATCCTTTGTACTTTTTTTTAATTTAATTATTCATCGAGAAAACATGATTCTTTTGCTTTCTAACATCAATTTCTTTTTCTGTACTCAAAATTGAATTGCATGTCTAGGAGTTATCCTTGAAGTTCTCGTTGGATTTTCCCATTGTCCTTGACTCTAAACTGTTTGCTACATTTTTCCAATTTAATTTCAATCCTGATAATTAATAATGCTGTTGAATATAGCCTGACGCATTATGTTGTCAAGGAAATTAAGAGAGTTAAGATCAACTTGGTTTCAAGGACTCCATATATTTGGTATGCAAGTTTCTAGAGAGGATCAAAAGCTGAGTTTTCTCTTGGATTCTATGTATTGCAGGTACTTTACTTTGTGTCGGAAGTGAGTGGCACCGCTTCCCATCATCATTTTTTGTTCCTGATTATGTGGGTGAAGTACGATGGATTGATGATGGTTTCCGTGGTCTTCTTCCATTACCCTTTAATTCTACATTAGGGGGGACTTCAGCAGCACCACCATATTTTAACAATAAGAACAAGGCATCAGATGAGCAATATGTAATTTATCCTTTCCTTCTAAATTAGTTCATATGTAATGCCTTCATATTTTTCTCAAGCCTCCTTTTTAATCTCTTTTTTTCTCACGAAGTATTATACTCACTGTCTACATTTCAGCTCCGGGATATCGAAGCTTGTACTTTTCTTGTCGAGCTGCAGCTTAGTCGGCCTTACCCTTCTCGTGGAAGTGACTTGTCAACATGGGAGGTAAAATTAATCGGCTTTTGCAGTTTCTTTCACTTGCCTTTTGCGTCTACCTCCCTTACACCCACCCTCCCACTTTCCTTGTGTGATTGTACTGAAATTATTATGTACTTCAGCCTGTTGCAGTGTTGCCTTATCTGGATAGGGAGCTGTCACCTGCCCTGTATAGGTCATTCTTCATCCCTTACCGGTGGCTGGAGAGGAATGTTTTTGGCAAGTATCAACTGCTTAAAAGAGTACCCAAATGAATATAAGCACAGCCGTAATCTACTTGGTTCTAATAGTTCTGATTTCTCTACTGTCTTGATTATTGAGGGCTTAGTAGTTGAGCATTAACCCCTACTTACTACGAAAAGAAGGGGATGGAGGGAATGAAATGACAATTGCCAAATTAGTAATCAGTTTAACTTTCTGACTAGCAGTAGGTTTATTCTGATTTTGTAGTTAGTTGAATAGCTTGTTGATCTGTTGATGTGACCCCAAAGATTTAGATGTTCCATTTGCTTTTCTCATTCCAGTCAATTGAAATTGTGACGAAGAGGCATTTCATCCTTTATTTCTAACAAATTTGAAGTGTTCAAAGTTTCAATCCTAAAAAAAAAAGAGAAAAAAAAGGCAAGATATTGTCTAGGACTACAAGTATTCCTATATGCATCTTCTTGTAACTGAATGAGACATTTCCTATAATATCTAGGGTATTTGTTATTCAAGATCTTGCAAGATTTCTTGATAGGGTGTGCAAGGAGAGAAATTCTTGTTTGCATTGGGTGCAAAACTTAGTTTTGTTGGGTGGAAATTTGATTGGTAATTTTGAGAAATTTCACTATTAACATCCTTACATATTCAATTAATATTACTAGTAAAGTTTTTATAAATTACCATTCAAGTTTTTACCCTAGTGTCAAAATAAGTTTTGTACTCGATGCAGGTCAGAATGCCTCGTGCACAGATTGGGTTGGATCGAGTTAGAGGCTAACTTTTTGTCCAATTTATGACATAATTTTTTTTAATCCGAACTTAGTAGTCTAATTTATGACGGGTTACATAAATTCCAATCTTAATCAAACTCGATGAAAATTGAGTTTGAGTTGGCCAACTAAATCAAGGCTCAAATGAGTTGAATTGGGTTAGATTAAATTGGATCGACTCGGTTGAGTTAGATTTTTGAATTTTATTTCAAATGCTAAGTATTACTAATAGAGTTTATCAAATAAATATAGTCAAATTTAAATATATTTTAGAAATTCAAATTTCAAAGTTTCAAACTCAAAAAACGTTCTAAAAAACATTACATATAAATTTAAATCACTAGTTAACAAATTTCACACTATCAGAATATATATATATATATTCACCTGCATGTTACAGGGCCACCTAAAGCATTTTACAATGGAACCACCAGTTTGCATATCTATGCTTGCAGAAAGATGCCAGATTCAGAAACTGCCAATCTTATCATTGAAGATTCCCTGTACTAGCATAGGAGCAGCAACAGAAGAAAAATTCGAGAATGATTAAAGATTCATACCCAGTAGATTATTTGAAAAAATAACCAACCAAATGGCGAGAGAAAGCAATTACATTGATAATCATGGAGGATGAATAGGTTAATCTAGATATTTCTAGTACTCGAATATTTAAAATTAGCAAGAAGATGTCAACAAGGCATAAATAGTTTTCACTTTTCAGGCTTTTGAGTCTGAATAGTATATGATATTCCTCATCATTCCCAGTGAAATGCAAATCCTAATACTAAACCTAGAAACTACTGCAAAGGAAAGACATGATAAAAATACAGTAGCTTTTCATTGTAATGGAAATTAATGTTATGGGTGGCAGAAAAGAAAAGTAAGAAAAAAAATAGAAAAATAAAAATATTGATGCTTTTTAATTGTACGTTTGGTAAAAATGATGAAAAAAATAAAATAAAAAAAAATAACAAAAAAAAGCTTATTTTAATTTTCACTCCAATTATTTCAATTTAAGATGATTGTGATTTGTTCATGTCACAACATACAGAGCACTAAGATTTCTAAAAGAAAACTTGTTTCGTTTGAAGATGATTGATAGTAGCTTTTTTCGAATTTATACCTGCTCTTGGAGGATTTGGGATGTTGGTCTTTGTTTGGCATATTGATTTTAACTAATTTCTTAAGTTTCTTCACCCAACCCCCCCCCCCCCCCCCCCCCCAAAAAAAAAAAAAGAATTTAAATACAGAATTGAGATCTAAGTAACACATTGACATTAAAATCAGGATTTTTTTTTATATGCATTATGGCCACGGGAGGATATATATACAGTGCTGGGATAGAGGAAAGAAAAAAGGAAAAGGCAAAACTGTAAGAAATTCATAGCTTACCACCACTACCCAATCACCCAATGGAGACATAAATAGAATCAGCCAGTGTTGCATGCTACTAAATAACAGGAATGGTAACCGGACGAGTTTGGAGTGGTACCTCTTTTCCATCACCCGCACGTATGGAGTTTTTTCTCCATACCCACCTTCATACTCGATAGAAATGCATATCGTTCATCCATCTCCATCCCCAATCTCTATCACGGGTACGGATACAAGTCGGGTAATCCGTACCCATTTTATTAAATATAAAAATAAAAAATTATTTAAACAAAAAAATTTTGTCATAATGTTTCATATATCCAATAATCACATACTAAAAAATCATAAAATAACTAAACTAAAACAAATAAAACAATACTCTCCCTTAATTAGTTAAAGAATATATATATATATATATATATAATGATAATTTTAATTATAAATATATATAATAAAATATGATATCCATCGGATACAGCTATCCCCGCACCCATCCCCATACATAAAAAAGTATTTTAATTTTTCACTCCTATTGGACTCACAGGAGAAAGACTCATAGGAGAAAAAATGATCTCTAAACCTTCTCCTAATAAGATAAGATTTTTCGGGTATCCAACGGGTACGACTAAAATTACCATCCCACTAAATAAAGAGTGTGACCACAAGACTCATATCTTAGACACATGAGAGTCAATAGCCTACATGTCTCGTTAAGATGACACAATTTGGTTTAAGGCTTTATATTTAGAAAGTTTTTCATATTAAATTGTAAAATTTAATTGAATTTTCATATTTAAAATGTTTAGAATAAATAAAAATTTTAAAAGGAATTTACGAAAACAAATGGAATTTACTCCTATGGGTTGTCTTACATTGAGGCCTGGCCTATGGTGCTGATTTTTTGGTTTATCATGATCACATGCTCTCAATTATTATCACAAGGCATTTGCGTTATGCATTCAAGAATTTGCATTATCACAGGCTATTGGAAGAATGGTTATTTTCTGTCTATTATGTGCATTAAACCCTCTGCATTTCATTATCATTTATTTGTTTATTTAGATACTTGATGGCCAAGGAAAAAATGCAATTGAAACTTAAATCGCTTTTATATTTTATTACATCATTTATTTGTTTTTTCAGAAACGTGATGGCCAAGGAAAAGTGTTATTCAGCTCATCAACATGAGAAATTTTCCTACATGGTGGCTCATGTTTGTTATGCAGCTTTTCAACATGGGAAATATTTTCCAGAGTTTGAAAATTCCAGGGAATCTAGAAGTCAAGAGTCAAATTCTTAGAATAGTCCATATAATTTGCCAGGTTTTTCTGCTATAAAAGGCTCCTCTTTGACAATGGAAAGCCAAGAGCAGACAGCAACAGACTTAACCTTAAGCATAAGTCTCTCTTAAAGTGCTGTCTAAAAAGCTCTTTAAGCAAAAGCTTCCTTCAAAATTCAACAACTAAACCATTTCCTCCTTCAAAAATGTCTTCAAATGAACTCAATGCACAAAAGGTTCTCTCCATGGTAGCTTCTCTCACAGCTTCATCAATGCTTATCCGTAGCATTGCCAACGAATTCATTCCACACGAGATTCAAAGCTTCTTCTTCTCTGGCCTCCAGGGTTTTTCCCGCCGGTTCTCTTCCCAACTCACCATTCTCATTGAAGAATATCACGGGCACTCACTGAATATGGTCTACGAGGCCGCAAATATCTATCTGGGAACCAAAGTAAACATATTTGTTAAAAGACTTAAGGTGGGCAAGGCTGAAGAGGAGAAGAAATTAACAATCGCCATGGATAAAGATGAAAACATAATTGATGATTTTGATAACATAAAAGTTAGGTGGAGATTTATCTGCACACAGGTTGAATCATCTGGTAGTAGCAGACACTTTGGTGATCTTAATGTGCTGCGATCAGAAAAAAGATCTTATCAGTTAAGTTTTCACAAGAGACACAAAGGGAAGGTGTTGAATTCTTACTTACCATACATTTTAGAGAGAGCAAAGGCCATTAAAGAAGAGAGCAAGGTAATAAAACTCCACACAGTTGATTACAGATGTTGGCATTCGAATTCCATTAATCTTGATCACCCAATGAACTTCAAGACCCTGGCATTAGATTCTGAGCTTAAGAAAGCATTGTTAGATGATTTGAATTCCTTCATGAAGGGGAAAGAATTCTACAGGAGAATTAGGAAAGCTTGGAAGCGCGGATACTTGTTATATGGACCTCCTGGAACAGGCAAATCAAGCCTGATTGCAGCCATGGCAAATCACCTGAACTATGACATCTATGATTTGGATTTAACTGATGTTCACTGCAATTCTGATTTAAGAACATTGTTGCTTAGCATGTCGAACCGATCTATTCTTGTCATTGAAGATATTGATTGCAGTATCAAGCTGCAAAACCGAGAATCAGAGGATGAACCAGCAAACAATGGTCAAAATCAGGTCAGTTTAAGCAATCTCTCTCTCTTTCTCTGCCTGTTTGTCTCAACTCTAGGGTATATTTGGATCTGGAAAATTTGAAGGAAAGAAAAGTCAGAAGGAAAAGTAAAATGAAAAGTAAGAATATGAACATTTTTCTTTGTTTCCTTTGGATGTCAAAAGAAAAGTCAGAGAAATATAACAAAATTTAACAAAACTAAGTGAATAAATTTGGGTTTCAAATGAAAGTTTTCTTTTCTTTTTAATTTTCCTCCAAATTTTTCTTTCTTTTACATTTTCCAAGATCTAAAGATACTCTTAAGCTATGATTGATAGAGAGAAAAAGTAAGAAAAAGGAAAAGGGAGAAGAAAAAAATGTGAACGGAAAGACACTTTTCTATCATTGGATAGCAAAGGAAAGGGAGAAGAAAAAAAAGTAGGAGGATTGATGTTTTCCTCCAATCCTCTCATTTTTTTTCATCCTCTCCATCTTCTTTCCTCTACCTTTTTCTTCCCTCCCATTTTCTTCTCTACCGGTCATAGCTTCAAGCAATCGTCTCAAATTCTTTTAACAGGAATGAAACAGATCATATAATAAAGGATAAAGGACTGGCTAATAATATAATATACTTTCTGATAACTTGTATGTGATCCTATCATTTCAAACAGCCACAGGTGACTCTTTCAGGGCTCCTAAACTTCATTGATGGACTCTGGTCATGTTGTGGCGACGAACGTATAATTGTATTCACAACCAATCACAAAGACAGGCTTGATCCTGCTTTGCTTAGGCCTGGTCGAATGGACATGCACATTCACATGTCATATTGTACAATCTCTGCATTCAAGCAATTAGCTTTGAATTATCTTGGCATTAGCCACCATGATCTCTTTGAAGAGATAGAAGGGCTTATAAGCGAAGTTGAAGTCACCCCTGCAGAAGTTTCTGGGGAGCTAATGAAGAACGCTGATGCTGAAGTTTCCCTCCAATGCCTCATCAAGTTCCTTCAAACAAAGAAACTAGAACCTGAAACAAAGGGGCAAGTTGAAGAAAAGGAAAAGAAAAGAAAAAGAGAAGACAATCATATAATAGGGAGAGGGAGAGGGAGAGGAAGACGCAGAGGAGGTCCACTATGAGTGATGCTTGGAAGATAAATGAAGAACAATCACTGAACTAAACCCAGAAAAAATGATGGGAAAAAAATAGGAAAAACTAGAAGAAGAAAGTTTTGATAATACATGTGAAAGGGATTCATCCTATTTTAATCATTGATTGGTTTGAATATACTGTAATAACAAATTTTCAACAAGAGAAGTCAGATGATTTATATTTCTTTCAACATAATACATACCTTTCCTACTAATCTTTTTCTTCCTCTTCTTCTTCTTCTTTTTTTATTTGGGTGGAGGAGGGAGGAGGGGATAATGGCCTTCCTACTGGTCTGTTATCAAGAAATAGTTAATCTAATTGATCTCAATGTGGAAAATTACTTACGATAATTATACCTGTACATTGGCTAAAAATCAATAATATTGGAAACTATTCATGATGATTTATATTTCTTTCAACATAATACATATCTTTCCTACTAATCTTTTTCTTCCTCTTCTTCTTTTTTTTTTTTGGGTGGAGGGAGGAGGGAGGAGGGGATAATGGCCTTCCTGCTGGTCTGTTATCAAGAAATAGTTAATCTAATTGATCTCAATGTGGCAAATTACTTATGATAATGATACCTGTACATTGGCTAAAAATCAATAATATTGAAAACTATTCAGAGTGATTTTCATTTTGTTGAGCTAGAACTCAATGGATTTATCTTTGTTTTTGTTCAGAAGATACAACCTTTTTACAACTTTTATGCTTCTACAAATTAGACTTTTTTTTCTTCAAAAGCTCAAGGCTGTGCTTTACATAGCAGACTATCCCTCTCTTTGAAAGCTCTATGGGGTTTACTACCTAATGGTACCTAAATATTATCAGAAACTTATTTATATGAAACTTAATGAACCAATCAGGGAGACTTGTAAAACCTGTTACACAGGTAACAAGGTTTTAAATTAACCATGTCCTTTCTTTTCCTTTTCGTTTCCTGCTAAAGTGCTGGTGTTCTTTTGTCTTCAACGATGAACTTTTAGCTTCAGTATTTTACATGTTTGCAATCCCAATCTGCAACTGAATGAGAGAACAAAATACCAGTAAAGAAAGGAATCCATTGTTGAAGCCATATCTGTAGATGATCCAAACAGGACTTTTAGATCAAATGCAGATTCATGGTGAGCAAGTGAAAGAAAAATGCAGAAAGAAGAACTGAATTATAATTATTATCAGATGTCTAATATCCCAAACTCAAACCGGACTCAAACCAGTCTCAAATCCAAATAGTCACTGTCCAAACCCGCTTCAGTCAGGTATGATCGCGTGTGTCAGATGCCCAAAAAATCCGACCCATCGCCATCCCTACTGTAGAAGGATCGGAGAAGCTTGAAAAAAGCCATGTACTTGTTGTATGACCCTCCTGGAACCGGCAAGTCAAGCTTCACTGCAGCAATCTATGACTTGTATATAACAGATGCCCCAATCCATGTATGAGTTAAGGCAAATGCTGCTTGTAATGTCCAGCCGATCTACACTTGTAGTTGAGGATATGATTGCACTATCAAGCTAATCAGAGATTGAACTAAAAAACAACAGAAAAAAAAAACGTTAAAACAACAACAATTAATGACAACATGAAAACTGGATCAATATTGTAGCAAACTCTAACTTAATGTGAGATGATCACTTAGATTCTTTATCCATAGCAAATTTTTTTTTATCATTTCAGGTTCAGCAGATGACAGTTTGGTCCTATCTTGGCAATGAACAGATCATTGATTTCACAATGAATCACGCAGACAGGCTTGACCCAGCTTTACAAAGGCCTGGTTTCATTGTTTGAAACTTTTGTAAGCTCCAAACATTGAGAAAAACTATAAATCAAAAGATCAGTTTCTTTAGTTTTCTGAAGTTCTAATTTATGAGAGCTAAAGGAATCCTAAACTTATTTGAAATGAAACTTAGGAATGAACCAAACAGAGTGACCTGTCCATGTTTCATTTTATCCTCGTTTCCTGCTATAATGCTTTTCTACTATTGTCTTCAGTGATGATGAATTTATCTAGTTGCAAAACATGTTTGCAATGCAAAATTTTTATATTCTGCTACTAATGAGACATAAAGAGAAGTAAAGAAAGAATCCACTGGGAAAACCATCCCTACAGACAGGCCAAACGGGAGAACAAGGGGCACTTGGAAACTTATTGGTATATTTACATCAAATGCAGATTCATGGTGAGCAAGGAAAGAAAAATGGAGAAAGAACTAAATTACATTACCTGATGTCTAAGATGGAATGACAAAGTAACAACTCTCAGCAATGTGATTCCTCTCTCCTGATCCCCAACAAAGAAAAAAACCAAAATCATTCCAGAGATCTAAAGCTGGGAATAAAAGTATTTTGATTAGCTTCGTCTTCCCATTGTAATTTATTCCACCAACGTTCCTCTCCTTCAATGATAATTTTACCTCTGCACAAGCTGTTAGACCCTAGTTGAAGTTTCTTGAGCAAGGGGCATTGTCGTACATAGATTTTCTTCAAATAAGGGAAAGGTAGTGCATTCGAACAGATGCTCACCAACCTTGGTAGAACATTTAAAACCAAAACTTCAAATTTCGAAAACAGGTCTGGATTTCCTACCACCTCTGGAGCTTGCATATTCTAGGATTCTGATATCTTCAGAATTGCAAGGTTCGGAGCAAAAATAAGCCAACTCAGTTCCCTCAGACAAGGGACAGTAGTTATATGTACATCACGGAGGCTGTGGAAGCACCTTTCCCTCATGTTCGAGCATGACCCCTGGATTCTGCCTGGTGCTTGCTCCTCTCTTTGATTCCATGACCAATCAACTGTCAACTCTTCCAGGTAAGCACAATCAGTGATGTCAAGCTTAAGTATGCGCGCCATGTTTTCTAAAGAAGATATGTTGACAGAGCTCAAACGCCTAAAATTTTGGAAGGATAGATCCTGAATGCAGCTCAAAAACTTGTGGGAGCTTATGAACTTGTAAAGAGAAGAGTAACTTCTTATGGTGATGCTTAAATTATTCAACTGTTTCAACTGCTCCAGTTCCACTAAGAAGGTGTCAGTAGCCATTGGCAGAACATTATCTCTCCTCTCTATTGCATTAAAAGAACCACACCGATTCATTCGCTGCACTAGCAACATGGAAAAACTAGATAATACAATGGAAGGAATTGCATTAAGTCTTCTTGTATGCTCTAAATTCAAATATTTCAACTTTACCAGGGTCACCAATTCGATTGGCAACCATAGTGCTCCAGTATTCGACAGATCTAGATATTGTAAAAAAGATAAATTTGTAATACTCGTTGGCAATCGTGTTAGACCATCATTATTTTTTAGGTCCAGAACACTAAGAGCAGGCATAAATTCGAAAAAGTTACCATGAATCATCTTCAAACGATTGTTATTGAGAAACAAAGTTGAAAGACCGAAGCATTCAGGCATTTCTGTCAATTTATGAATGTAATTTGCCATCAATGACATCCTTTTCACCCCCTTCCATTCTCCAGCCTCCGGTGCTTCAATCAACTGAACACCTGCCTGTACCAGAAAATTGTCCTTCACTTTCCCACACTCGTTTGCTATCCACAAAGCCATGTCACGGATCACATCGTGCATTTTTACGGACTCTCCCTCTTCTTCTAACAAGCATGCATAAAGAGGAGTGCCTATGATATCATATCCCCAATTTAGTGCAGCCCTCAAGCCACTGCAGTCATCTAAAATTCCCTCACCAATCCAATAGTATATCAACTCAGTTTTAGAAATATGAGTCTTCGGGAAATAACGTACAATACAGGAAACAAGATCTAATGATATTCTGAGGCAAATTTTCTTAGTGCTTCAATCGCGTGATACCATTCTTTTGGCGTCCTCTTGCATGCCATGGTACGACCTATGGTAATCAGTGCAAGCGGCAAACCACCACATTCTTTCGCCACAGCTTCAGCTAGGCTGGAAAGACCTGGGTGAATACTGAGGGTTTCCTTTCCAACCGTGTGCTCGAATAAATTCCAAGCATCGTCCCATGCTAAACAGTCCACTTTAACCTTCTTGTGTGCTTCCATGCGGCTGCATACCTCTTCAGAACGAGTAGTGAATACTAGCTTGGACTCATTGTCTCTGTTAGGAAGAGGAATCCCTATCTTGTACAGATCAACCCGCTCCCATACATCATCAAGCAACAGTACAAACTTCTTGCTCAAAACTCTGAAGATATCATTAGCTTTCTCATCGCAGCTTTTATGCAAACAACCAAACCTCATCGGAAAATAATCCTATCTTTTTCCCGATTTTTTCTTCAACCTTCTAGTGGTCTAGATCTTTGGAAATCACTACCCATATCACAAAATCATACTCATTCGGTATGTTGAGCAACTTATTGTTGATTCGGTTCAAGAGGTTAGTTTTGCCTACACCTCCCATCCCATACAAGCCGATGATCCCCACTTGCTCGTCTCTAATATGGTGGTTCCATACCTTATCAAATCTTGATTGCAGGCCCACAGTCGGTTCATCAGGCCGTCTCTCCCCAAGAGATGGAGGTACCGGACCAGGCACCTCTTCAAAACTAAGCCCTCTGCTCTTTAAAACAACCACATCATTGAGCTTTTTGGCGACTTTCTTCCCCAATTTATAGTTGGCCCTGCAATTCTTGACAATAACCTCCCAAACAACATTGGTTATCAAGACTAGTACTTCAGCCAAGTCTTCAAAGTTCATCAACTTCAGCTTCCATGAATGCAGCCCTTGAAAACCACCCTTTCACTTGCTCAAGCTGCTGCATTTGTTGTGTTTCAGCAATGACAACACTCAGCCTTAGATCGTTCCTTAACTCCTCCAATTCATCCGTAGCATCCCTCAAAATAGCAAGGTTTTCTTCCAGCTCAAAAACATAGTTTGCACGCTGCATGTTAGAGTTGGTGTATACTTCAACGGTAAAGATCTGTAAAACCCCTACGATCACCGGGTCTTGGCAGGGGTTAGGGGAGCACCCACAAAACTTTCAGCCCGATACATGAGTTGGGTCTGGTTTTTTGCTTTGCAGTTTGGACTTGGACCCATGAATAACCGTGACTTTGCAGCAAGGCAGAAAACCTAATTAGGGCTTTTTAAGTTACTTATAAATATTGTTTGTACTGAGTATATATTGTAATAAGAGATTTGTGAAGCTGATAATAGTGAAACTTTTGGGAGGACGTAGCCCTATTCTGGGATGAACGTAAATCATGTCTTGTTTTCTTTTTATTTATAATTTATGTTATTAACAGGTCTCGAATCGTTCAATCCCAGCAACAAGAAATGGTTATATCTGCCAAGATTGAGAGTGAACATATTTCCCATGGTGTATAAAAGATTCCTATGAAAAAAAAAAAAAGCAAAGCAAATTAATCTTTGTAATCAAACAGTTTAGATATAGATGTCAGCTCAATTAGACCAATATAGCTCTAGGAGATGGCTCTTTTGCTATATTTTCAGACTTGCAATTTCCTACGTAAATTTCAAGTGCCACATGAACAAGACTAATACAAAATTTAGTGCTTAACAACCTGGACGGTTCCTCCAAATACCCAGCTGTTAATTCATTGGCCAAATAGGTTAATGTTGATCGATACGATAAATATTTGGTTGGCTTATATTTAAATCATTTAGCTTAGATCAGTTGAAAATTTCATAAATATTTTTAAAATTTTTATTGATAATGTTAATGTTTAGATCTCAAGCTAATATTGATGTTAACAATGAAATTTCTCAAGATTATCAATGAAGTTTTCAACTGATCTAAACCATTAGATTTATATCCGAACTCCACAAGAATTTTTGGACCTAGACCAAGATTTATTTCCTTGCCAACTAATAGGATTAGAGTTTTTGTGGTGGAAAATTAAGGGATATTATCACCATAACCCCTATATTTTTGCTATTGTTTCAATGTTCCCTAAGTTTCAAAATCTTTAAAATGTGACTCTTTATTTTATAAGTGTTTTTAATAAAATCAAAATGTTGAACAGTATTCATATGTTTGTACACATGCAACACTCATGATTAACTTATGTGATCATTGAAATAAAAAAAAAAAATCCTCTTTACACTTTTATCTTTCTCCTCTTCTCTTAAATTCTAAAATTTATTATTCGCTGTCTTAATAAATGGTTGAGAGACGGTGATGAAGAAAAAAAGAAAAAAGGAGACAATTTTTTCTTTCCTCATTTCAATATACAAACACACATGCACCATTCAATATTTAAATAAAAAAAATGTTAGAAAGAACTATTGAAGACATTCTGAAGCATAAAGCCTTACTTGATCGATTTTGAAATTTAATTACATTGAAAATGTAGCCAAAACACAAAGACTTTGGTACAATAATCAAATTTTTGGTTTGGTTTGGTTATTAAAATTTTGTAATTAATTATGATTAATAAAAAATAAATTTTACCAAATCAAAAGGTTATAATAATCAAATCTTAAAATAATTTAAAAGTTAAAACACCACAATTTCATCCAATCCACACTAATAAATCCAAATGAAAATTCTTACCATCATTTGATCTACATTCAAATATTTCAAAATAAGTTATAAATTTTTAAATGAAAACTACAAAATAACCAAAACATTCTATGTATGTATTAGGCATTTTTTTTACTATATAACTTTATTCTTAAAACATATCTAATCAAATCTCCCTTGACTTTGGTACAATAATGAGAGACATCAAAAATCCTTACCAAGGAATAAAATTCAAAACCCTCTACCGCTATTTAAAAAAATAAAACATATATAATCTATTGTTGTGTGAATAAAATTGTAATTGGGTATATATATATATATTATTTATTATACATAAAATTTCTAAATGGTTTGGTTATCTGATTAATTTACATTTTCAAATTCAAAAACTAAAATCATAAAAAAATATATATGAATTATAAACCTAACTATTTCTTTTCTTCTAATAATTACGTTTTTTGTTTGGTTATGTAATGATTTAGGTTTAATAATAATTATAGATATTTTTGCCCAACCTTATCGTTCACGGGACTACATCAATAGTATACATGAGCTGGTCCATGTTTCTGGAATCGTACGTTCTATAACTGGCTTAGAAATTGAATATTCACAGAGCAACTCTTGACTGAGAATTCTAGCGCCATCCATCGAGTTGAGTGAAAACAAAATCTGTGAAAAATAATTAGATTGCTAAAAGATCATAGGCATATTTATTTAGGAAAAAGAAAACGAAGGAAAAATGCAGAATTTAATCAATGATGTATACTTACCCAGTTGAAAGAAGTAACAAAAGATAGAGATTTTGTTTCACGCACAATGTGTTAGAAAATTTCATGGGTATAAGTATAGACTTACAGTAATTTGATTTTTGAGTTTTACAATAAATGAGATATGGAATTGATCTATTAAATAAGACATGGTGGATCTGATAGGTTTGTTACTCTAGTTGTTTAATATAAATTAATTGGTGTACGTCATAGTAAACATTGGGCTTATAATGAGTGAACCACCGTATAAAAAGATGCCATAGTTATCAAAGAAGAAGTCTTGTAGATCAGAATCCATTGCGTGGGTCTCGAAAGTCATCAGGAAAGCATTGTTGGATGATTTGAATAATTTTGTAAATGGAAAGGACTCAACAGAAGAACTGGGAAAGCTTGGGAATTCCTGGCACTTGCAAGTCTAGCTTAACTGCAGACATGGCTAATAACCTAAACTAAGAGATCTATGACTTGAATCTAACATGTTGATGACAACTCTCATATTAGATAGTTGCTGCTTAGCATGCATGATTGATTGATCTGTACTTGTCATCGAACATATTGACCGTGTTATCAAGCTGCAATACCAAGAAGCAGGGGATGAAACTAAGTATTATGCTTTTTAAGGTCAGGTTTTTTCTTAATTGTTAAAACCCACGCACACTCATACCAACGCTCCAAAGTAGGCAAGACTAAGATCAATTTATCTTGTGTGATATGTAAATCATTTTCACAACAACCAGATTCCTCATTCTCTTCTTCTAATTACCATGTCCATCAAACAAAATAAAGGCCTGTAATAACTTTTTTTATAAACAAAATAAAGGGCATCATGGGGTGTCATCCAAGTAAAAAGACTATCTACATGATAATAAATCAATGAAGTCTACTAAATCTCCTTCATTTACAGAAGACTTTTCATCAAACCAGAACCAAAGTGTTAAGCCACCTATCCTTAATAGGAGCTAGAGGCATTTTAACACCATCAAGGGCTCTTCTGTTCCTTTCATTCCATACCAACCAAAAAATAAATAAGAGGAATAAAAAAAAGCTTTCCTCATTGCTTTCGAACACTTGAAACTACTTCAAGACCAAACCTCATCTTGAATAGACATGGCAACCACTCAAGAAATACCCAACAAACTAAGGACTATATCCTAAAGATGTCTAGAGAAGAAGCACATAAAGCTCTATGATCATGTAGCTAACAGAAATATTTGCTTTAGCATGTAATTGTAAGTTAGAGAAAGGGTAACTACCTTTGTTTTTGCTTGTGATGAAGGTAGCATTAAATTGACGCCTCATAGAATGCATCTGGTACCTAGAGTTGAAATAAACAAAATCTTGATCAATGTTTTGAAAGCTTCATCTGCATTCTTCTCATTTCAAGAGGTAGCTCTGTCGAAACTCCTAAACTTCGTTGATGGTCTCTGGCCATGCTGTGGCAGCGAATGCATCATTGTTTCCACAAACAATCACAAAGTGAAGCTTGATCCTGCATTGCTGAGGCCTGGCCGCATGGACATGCATATCCACATGTCATACTGCACCATTTCAGTGTTCAAGCAATTAACCTTCAATAATCATGGGATTCAAGAGCTTAATAGAGAAGGTTCAAGTCACCTCTGCTCAAGCAGTAGGAGGGCTAATAAAGAGCACTGATGCTGAAGTTACGGTCTTCTCTGTTGGAATTTTTCAAAGAATTAAACAGTTGAAGAGTTCAGCATCAGGTCCTGGTGTGTGCCACGGCCCAGCCTTGGGCGCCGCGGCCTCCAGCAAGTCTAGAAGTTCAGCCCTCAGGTGTGCGCCGCGGCATAGCCTCCCCCACGCTGCGGCGGCCAGCAAGGATGAACACCAAGAGAGTTAGGCGCCGCGGCATACCCTGTTCTGAGCCGCGACACAAGGCAGACTTGATTCATGATTCAGACCTTTCAGCTGGTGCGTGGTTTCCTTGGTTAAAAAGCACAAGATCACTTAGACTTGTTGAAGGGCTATGATTGATTGGTCCTCAAGATCTAAGGGTTGAGATTGTCTTCAAGATTGGGTCAAGAAGCAGTTACACTATATAAAGGATCATCTAGGAGCAATAACATAAGGTGTGTGAAATAGAACACATGGTGTGTGAGAGTGCAAAGACACTAAACACATGAGAGACTCATTCAAAAGAGATTGGTTGTTTAGAGAGAGAGTAGTCTAGATTGGGGATTCAAGGGCTTTGTAATTGGAATTTTCAAAATTCCAGGGAAACACTTAGTTCTTATCACTTTCTTTTTCTCTTCTTTCGTTCTTCAAGAACAAAAGGGTTCTTGAAGAGGTGTTGCTGTAATTGTAAGAACTCTATTGATTTAGTGTAGAGAGCTCGGAGGAGCTCACGGGGACGTAGGCACATTGTCGAACCTCGATAACAATTGCTTGTGTTCTTTCTTTGATTGTCTGGTTGCTGTTTATTACAAATCATTGTGGATTTGGGGAGTTTGGAAAGATCACAACCTGGGATTCCGCAAGAAGGTGATTTTCCAACAATGGTATAAGAGCTTTGAACAGTGGTATCAGAACTTTGGACAGCAGGTATCAGAGTTGAACAGGGGGTATCAGAGCAAGACTCCAAGAATCAAAGGAAACTTCTTGGGTGATTCAAGAACGGTGCTGGGATCAAGATCTGATCGGGTTCTTGAGATTTAGAAGTTGGAAAGCAAATTGTGGGTGCTGCATAAATCTTGGGATTTTCTCTGCAAGATATGTTCAAACTTCATTGTTGAGAAGTTTGATGGAAAGGGAGACTTTGCCCTTTGGAAACAGAAAATCAAGGCGGTTATTATGCAACAAAAGGTGGACTTCGCGATTGGAGAAGGAGATTCTTTTCCAGCAAGTATCACTGAGGTACAGCGAAATGAGATGAAGAAAATGGCGTACATCACCATCTTTCTGCACATATCGGATAGTGTGACCAGGGAGTGTGGAGACTCAGAAGATCCAACTGTCATTTGGAATAAACTAGATTAGTTGTTTCTTACCAAGACTCTCTCTAATAAGATTTATCTTCTGAAACGAATATTTGCTTTTAAAATGGATCCTAATAAAGAGTTGCAAGATAATATTGATGTGTTTAACAAACTAGTTCAAGATTTGGCTAATTGTAGTATAAAATTCCCAGATGAACAATTGGCTGTTATTTTGTTGAATTCTCTTCCTGATTGTTTTGAAAGGTTGATTAATGCTATTGAATATAGAAGAGATACACTAACCAAAGAAATTGTGATTAATGCTATAAGAGCTTATGATTTCAAAGCTAAGATGAGAGAAACATCAAGTGGAGAAGGGTTGTTCATTAGAGGAAGGTCAACAACTCGGTATGGCAGCAACATACATGGCTACTACCGGAACAAACCACAAGGTAGAGGACAAAGCCATGGGAGAGCGCACTCTAAATCGAGATTTGGAGGAAAGAGATGCTACTACTGTCATAAGGAGGGTCATTTCAAGAAAGATTTCAAGAAGATGATGAGGGATGAGAGAGGAAGAAGCCATACCAATGATGGAGAGGCTTCGATTGCCAAAGGAGAACAGCAAGATGATGATGTTCTTGTTGTGTGCTCAAATGTGAGCAAGGCGCAAGAAGGCAACGAGAGATGGATCTTGGATTTTGGGTAAACTTATCATATGTGTCCTCATCGGGATTGGTTCAAGAATTTCATGGAAACTGATAGGGGAAAGGTTTTCCTGGGGAATGATACTTCTTGCCAAGTGAGGGGAACGGGAGATATCCAGTTGAGGATGTTTGATGGAATGACAAGGCTATTGCAGAATGTGAGATATTCCGAAGTTGAGAAGAAATTTGATCTCATTGGGGCAGTTAGATTCCATGGGGTACACATACAAAGTAGAAGAAGGAAAGATCAAGGTAACCAAGGGATCTTTGATAGTGATCAAAGCAGCAATGAAGGATGGTCTCTATGAGATGATCGGAGACACGGACATCAAAGATCAAGCAGCAAGCTTGATGGATGAGATGGATAAGATGGATAAGGCAGCTCTTTAGTACATGAGCGAAAAGAGCCTTCAAGTTCTCAGCAAGAACGGTCTACTTGATGGTGACAAAGTAGAGAAACTTGATTTCTGCGAATGTTATGTTCTTGGGAAACAACATCGGGTTAGTTTCAACACCGGAGTGCACAAGTCTAACGGCATTCTTAATTACATTCATGTCGATCTTTGGGGGCCAATAAGAACACCAACACAGGGATGTAGTCTTTACTTTCTTTCTTTAATTGATGATTATTCTAGAAAGATTTGGGTTTATTTGCTTAAAAATAAATCAGATACTTTGAATAAATTTGTGGTGTGGAAAAAGCTGGAAGAAACTCAAACGGGTAGGATAGTTAAGGTTTTAAGAACCGATAATGGCTTAGAATTTTTTAACAAGGAACTTGATCAATTTTGTAAGTTAAATGGGATTCTAAGACATAGAACGATTGTGAAAACCCCTCAGCAAAATGGAGTTGCTGAGAGGATGAATAAGACCCTTATGGAAAAGGTTAGGTGCATGATTATAGGATCCGGATTACCCAAATGTTTTTGGGGGGAAGCGGTGTCTATTGCTGCGTATTTGGTTAATAGATCGCCCTCTAAGGCTGTGGACCTTAAGACTCCCGTGGAGATGTAGAGTGGAAAACCCCCTGAGTTAAGCAACCTTAGGACTTTTGGGTGTGCTACATATGCACATCAAAAGGATGATAAACTTAGCCCAAGGTCTAGAAAGTGTGTGTTTCTAGGATATGGGGTTAAGGGGCATAGGTTGTGGTCCTAAGAACAAAAAGGAACTAATGTCATTTTTAATGAGCATGTATTTTATAAGTGCTTAAATAGTCATATTTAAGCCCCTTAATTTACATTTGTTAAGTTACTTAGTTATCTATTTCTATGGATTTTACTTCATTTTCGTGTTTTATGTGTTTTTCACAGGACTTGGACAAAAAGATAATAATTTGGAGCTTTTAGAAGCAAAAGTCAATTTCTGCCATCCAGCAAGGTGCGCTCAAGCGCACCTCCCTTGAGATCGAGTGCACAAGAGCATGAGCGCACTTGAAGAAGGCTCGAGCGCACACATGTGCTCGAGCGCATACCGCATACACTCGAGCACAATCACTCCAGAGGCGACAGAGCTAGAATTAGAAAGAAGTCTTCCGACACCAAAAAGGAATTAGGGTTTCAGGACACCATGAAGGCCTTATAAATAGCACTGTAAAACACATAACCCACACCTTTTGTTCTAGATTCGAAGTAGAGAGCTTAGGAGAGGAATTGACGACTCGTCTCCCGAGTCTTCTTCGGTTTTAGTTTTCTGTTTTTATTTAATTATGTCTAGCATGTTTACTTTACTTAGTATGTGTAACTAAACTTCTATAGGGCTCGATTGAAGCCCTAGTTATGCTTTACCACATATTCATTCATTGATTATCTTTGCTATAGCCTTGTTAGAATATTTAACTTGATTAATACCTGTTTATATTTATATTCCTCATATGTATGTGTCTGATCAACGTATGCATGTGGTATGGATAGGTTAGTCGAATCAATTTGGATGACCGAGTCCTGGGTTCGACATTAGTAACAAGGGATATCCAAACCGGATTCCCGGGTCAATCAACATGGGAAACCAGGAGAGGACCAAGCCCTAAGTCCCGTGTGGTTGCCGATCTTCACAGACCTCATGCTCTCTTAAGGAACAACTCAGTATACACCCATGTTGAATCCCTTAAGAGAGAAAAGAGTTAGAGTATAAATCATGTCTAACTCGTTGTATAAGGAGATCAATAGCCTAAGGTGTGGGCCAAGCCTTTAGGTTGGCAACCATTAGATATTCATGATAAGGCTAGAGCATTGAAACTTTAATAAGTGGGAAAGTATAATTAGTGGTGGATATCGTAGCTCTATGATCTCATTATTGTTATTTACTCACAAATCAAATTGCTATTTCTCTTTTTAACTTGAAGAAACTAATTCTAAAACGAAATTCACCAATCCCTATGGAAATGATCTCGCACTTGCACACTATGCTACCACAGACCTTATGCACTTGCAAGTAAAACTATAATGGTTATTTACATATTTATTTAAGTAGATAATCGCTCCAACAACTTTTTGGCGCCATTGTCGGGGATTGCGCTAAATTTCTTTTAGAATTAATTTCTCATTTAATTTAATTATTGATATTTCCTTTTTATTCAATTCTTAATCATTATGTTTATCTTATTTTTCACTTCATTAAAAACCCTAATCAATTTTTTTTTCTCTGTTTCAGGTACACCAGGAAAGCCTTCTGTACCATTTGCGATCGAGCGCAATTGAGGCAGAGAGTCATCCGAGCAGCAGTGTTTGACTGCTGCACTCAAGTAACTGCTACCGATTCATGCACGGACGAAGATCCAAGCATTTGGAATTCCTTCCCCTTGATCCCGAGCTAGAGAGGACTATCTGACAAAGGTTTAGGGATAACTCGGAAGAGGTAAGAGAAGGGAGTTAGGAAGAGATACTAATGGCAGAACAGATAGCCGAACAGCAACCACCAGAACAGAGGCCGATGAGGCAATCCTTCATCCCGCAGAACCTCGAACAACCTTTGTGCATTGCGTATCAACCTGAGGCGGAAGGAAATTATTACATATCTCCGCAGATACTCAGCGCACTGACTCACTTGAGAGGTACACCTAGTGAGGATCCACATTTGCACCTTCGAGAGTTCTTCGACCTCTGCAAATTCCAGCACATCCAAGGCTTAGACCAAGAAGGAATAAGGTTAATTCTTTTCCCTTTTTCCTTGAAAGATAATGCTAAATTATGGTATAATTCTTTGCCTGCAGTTTCCATCCACACTTGGGAGGAGTTGGCGAGCAAATTTCTAAGGAAATTTTTTCCAGCCCAGAAGACAAGGCAAATGAGGAAAGAAATACAATCCTTCCAACAAAATGATGGAGATCTGTTCTTTGAGGCCTGGGGACACTTCAACGAGCTACTACTCAAGTGCCCACACCACAACTTACCCCAAGACAAACTGGTACAAGCCTTTTATGAAGGTTTAAGTGATTCTAACAAAAACATTATTGATTCAGGTTGTGGAGGGGTGCTGATGGACAAGAGCAGCGAAGAGTCCATAGAACTCTTCAAAACCCTAAGCGAACACACGCAACTGTTTTCCTCTCGAGGTAGACATAACCAAGAGTAAGGGAATGTATAAGGTAAGCTTAAACGGAGGATCATCGCCTCAAATAGCCGTGGTAGAAAGAAAACTTGACCTATTAGTTAAAGCCATGGCCGTTCCGAACACCTCAACGAACCCACCAACTACACCAATCCAGGTATGTGTTATTTGCTCACAATTTGATCATAATACTGATACATGTCCCTTGTATTCATCTGCATATCATGAGCAAGCCAACTTTGTGGGACTGAACAATTATCCACCAAAAAACAACCCCTATGCAAACACATACAACCCTGGATGGTGGAATCACCTGAATTTCTCTTGGAGCAACAACCAAAACAGTCAAGAGCAGCAATGAAACTTCCAATCAACAGCCCAAACTGCCCCCGAACCAAAGAAGAATGACCTCAAAAGCCTTGTGAGGCAACTAGCAACTTAGCAACAACAAATCTTGAATAAACATTAACAATTCATGGAAGAGTCAAGGCAATTTCGGACTGAAATGAGGCAAATCACTGCGAAACATGATCAAGTCATTCAAGGACTAGAGATACAAATGGGACAGTTGGCCAAGGAATTAAGCAGTAGAAAGCAAGGAGAACTCCCAGCCCAGCTATTACCTAATCCAAGAGGACACCAGCAGCTGAATGCCATAACGACCTTAAGAAGTGGAAAGGTCATCAGCACCAACGAGCTTACACAAGCGTCTCCAGACCAAACCTCCACATATAAGGAGCATGAGACTGTAGCCTTGACTGAAGAGGTGAGTGCTGTATTATTAAGGAAATTAACACCTAAACTAAAAGATTCGAGTAGTTTTACTATTCCTTGCAGGCTAGGTGACCAGCTTTTTGAGCACGCATTATTGGATCTAAGAGCAAGTATCAATTTGCTACCTTACAGTGTATTCAAGACACTAGGTTTGGAAGAACTCCAACCAACCTCTATTACTTTACAATTGGCTGACAGAAGCATCAAACGACCAAGAGGTATCCTCGAGAATGTTTTGGTAAGAGTAGGTAAATTTATTTTACCTGCTGATTTGATTGTATTAGACATGGAGGAGTGTCATATGCCTGTACCACTCCCTATCATCTTAGGGAGACCATTTATGATTATTGCTGACACAAACATTAACGTAAAAAGAGGTATTGTCACAATGAAAGTAAATGATGAAGAAGTAGAATTTAAAATCTTTAATACACTAGACTCCACTAAAACTAATGATGAGTATCACAATGTGAGTTTCATACAAAGTATTGATAAGGAAGTGTCTAAAGTCCATTACACTATTCCATTGAAGACCATCCGTGATAACATGAGATTAGAAATTTGGCCAGAGGATAATGTGATTAAAGATGTCCATGGAGTTGTGCACACCATCAAGAGTACACCTAAACCTTCAAGTAAGTATAATCCTCAAGTTAAAAATCGTGTACTTACTAATACTACCCTTCCTTGTTTTATCTACCAGGTACCAAAATTGGAGACAAAGCAGCTATCAACGGACCTAGAACCACCTGATGGGGGCCCTAAGTGCCTCCTTCAAAAGATGTAGCCTTAAAAGCTACCATAGAGAGCGCTTGAGCAAATTCCACTTGCATAAACGTATAGCTCAAGTGCCTCTATCGAGGTTAATGGTTCATAATGCCACTAAAATACAGTATGCCTATATCGTTCTGATTTTGTTTTTGGTAAGTTTTAAATACACTATACACACTACATTACACTCGAGTGCACCATTCATTAGGCTCAAGCGCACATACCCCACACCCCAGTGCGAACGAGCGCAGTACCCTACGCACTTGCGCATCGTGCGATCGAGCGCACTTCACAAATGCGCTCGAGCGCAATCGGGGCAGAGAGGTCACGTGCATGTTATAAACAGTTTCCTGTTCCTTCACTCACTTACGCTCAATCGCACCTCTGCTCTCTCTCTCGCACGAACCATCTCACACAGCAAAACCCTACCCTCCACTTTCATCCAGCACACCACACCACCATCACCTCACCACACAACCAAGCCAACCACGAGGCAAATACATTTTCTTTCTCCCTTACACACACGCCACTCTCCTAAAGCACACAAGGTACACGCCTGTTTTTGTTACTCACACACATACACAGTTTTTGGATCTTCAGCTCACATATACATTCTATATATGTTATTCTTGTGTGTTGATTGGATAGTTTTACATTTGCAAGAGGTTTGGATCAAGGGTGTATAAATCCTACAGCTTCTTATTTTTGGTGCAAAAAAGGTGTTTGACATATTGCTTGGCCGAGTGCGATCGAGCACTTGATAGTAGCAATCGAGCACACCTCAATCTGTACGATCGAGCACACCAACAGCTGTGCACGAGTGCAATCACACCAGAAGCACTACTATTTGTCCAACACTCATGGCGTCCACATCCCGAGCTTCCAGCAGCCGTCATCAAACATCCCAACCCAATTTCGAACAGCGTGAAATACTGTTCGAGACAACATTTAGTGTGAAAGAGTACTTCAAGAGTTTCGACGCCACAAGATGGGCGGTCGAAGAGTTCAAGAACCGAGGTCTCAAGCGGCTATTCAAACCAGTTTGCTCGACAGCATACACACGATTTGTGGTCAGTTTCTACGAGAACCTGACCTACAACTGCACCAGGCCAAAGATTTTATCTTCCTCGGTCCAGGGCAGATTCATAGAGTTGACCACCACTGACATAGCCGGCTCTTTACACTGCTGCGATGAGTCCCCACCAGAGAACAGCCACATAGAGGAGCAGCCTGACTCGTTCCCTCTTCCACACATCATTGAGGACATGTGTGCGGGGCAGTATGCTGACCGCCACAACAATGCGGGGAGCCAGTCGAGATTGCCTCCCCGTCTATGGTTCATCGACTCAGTCCTGCAGCGTAATGTGTGTCCTTTGGGGCACAAAACACAGAGGCGAGATCAGTTTCTGCAAGCTCTCTACGCTTTCCACCGAGGTCACTGGTACTCCATCCTAGCAGTCATATGGAGTCAGATACATAAATTCTGGGATGGGGTGCATAACCGGCAGACGACCACAGCTAATGCTTGGGGTCTTCCTTTCCCCTTCTTGCTCAGTCATATCTTCAAGAAGAAGGGGATTAGGGGATCCTCTATAGATGGGCCAGTTAGCGACCACCCTTTCTTTATAGTGGATGATCCAATGGAGGCCAAACATCCACCAGTGAGCCCTTCATGGGAGGAGGATCAGACAGACATGAGATCCATAGAGTATCAGCATCTCTTAGATGAGCTATCTTCCTTCCGCTGTGAGCTGTTCAACATTTGTCGGGAGGATCGTGAGGCAGCCCGTTTGATCCATCAGCGGATCGATGGGTTACAGGCACAGTTCACACGATAAGAGGCGATGTTACAGGCCATCCTAGATCGCCTACCTCCAGCACCCGGTACCTCCTCGACTGCACTCATAGATGATCAGCAGTGAGGAGATATCCCGTCTGGCTGAAGACGTTAAACTTAACACTTATGGGAGGCACCCCAGATATATCCTTTTCATTTTAGTACTTTTCTTTTAGTTATAGTTATACTTACATGTCTAGTTTGCATATTTTGTTTTCCGGCACAACGTTTATTTTTCTTTATCAGGTACTCAGTCAATTCAAGTTTGGGGGTGTGAACAAGCAAGCAAGCAACTGAGTTCTCCATCTCTTAGGTCAGATCTTTCCATGCCACACACACATTGGAGACAATGTGTATTTTAAGTTTGGGGGTAGTGGGAGATACTAGATACTCTCACACACGCACTTGAAATACATGCACACACTAAGTCCCAGTTTTGTTTTTTTTAGGAAGATAAATGCATGTTCTTTTGGTAAACAAAAATTTTGGTTGATTTAAAAATTTGATAACACTTCATTAGTAAGCTTAAAAGCTAGAACACATAGTCTTACAATGACAATTTTACAAAGTTTAATTACCTACCTCAAGGCACCTAAAAATTCACGAGTTTGATCCAAATTTGCACAAGCACATTTAACACACATTTGTGTGGGGTATGACATATAATTCTCTTGTATATGTTTCTATAATCTAACTGTAATCGGATAACTTGTTGAAAAAAACACTTTGGTATAAGAAAAATAAAGAAGAAAATAAAGAAAAATGTTCATCATGCAAAAAGTGATCAAAAAGTTTCTAATGATCATTAAAAAAAATAAATAAATAAAAACTTTCCACTGAGTAACTGAGCATCTTACCTTAGTAAGCATTGAGTATTCACATCAAAAGGTGGAAAGTAAGCCTTTAAATGATCATAATAAATATTCTCACTGAGTAACTGGGCCTCTTACCTCAGTAAGCAATGAGTGTTCACGTCAAAAAGTGGGAATTTCATTGAGAAATATAAAAACCAGTTAGTTTCATAGCCTTTTTGATTCGAGTTAATAAGTCCTTAGGGGTGTCTTTACACCTAATGCCCTAAAACCATATGGTTTGGGAGTCATTGGCTAAACACTCGTTACAAGGGTCAAATAGAAAGCTCGATGGAACTCAACATGGCAAAGATCGCATGATAAAAAGAAAAAGAAAAAGAAGCAAGTATTATGCCATTTTTGTTCTCTTTGATAAGGAATTCGATAAAAGTTTGGGCATCAAAACCCTATACGCTAAAATTATATGGAAGCCCCATCTTATATGTGCTAACTCATCACACACAAATCAAACTTGCGATGCCTTAAGCCAACCTTAGGTAAGTAACTTAAAACTTTTGAAAGTCCTTTTGCAATCCAAAATGTGTTTTTATTTTAAGTTTACTCATGAACAGTTATCATAGTTTTATGTGCAACCCAAATCTTTGAGTATCATAGAAATAAATTTATCTTTAATTTTGTTCTAACAGAGTCTTTAATTTTGTATTGCTAAGGGACTAGCAGTATGTAAGTTTGAGGGTGTGACAAGTGCTTAAATAGTCATATTTAAGCTCCTTAATTTACATTTGTTAAGTTACTTAGTTATCTATTTCTATGGATTTTACTTCATTTTCGTGTTTTATGTGTTTTTCACAGGACTTGGACAAAAAGATAATAATTTGGAGCTTTTAGAAGCAAAAGTCAATTTTTGTCATCCAGCAAGGTGCGTTTGAGCGCACCTCTCTTGAGATCGAGCGCACAAGAGCACGAGCGCACTTGAAGAAAGCTCGAGCGCACACATACGCTCGAGTGCATACCGTATACGCTCGAGCACAATCACTCCAGAGGCAGCAGAGCCAGAATTGGAAAGAAGTCTTCCGACTCCAAAAAGGAATTAGGGTTTCGGGACACCATGAAGACCCTATAAATAGCCCTGTAAAACACATAACCCACACCTTTTGTTCTAGATTCGAAGTAGAGAGCTTAGGAGAGGAATTGACGACTCGTCTCCCGAGTCTTCTTCGGTTTTAGTTTTCTGTTTTTATTTAATTATGTCTAGCATGTTTACTTTACTTAGTATGTGTAACTAAACTCCTATAGGGCTCGATTGAAGCCCTAGTTATGCTTTACCACATATTCATTCATTGATTATCTTCGCTATAGCCTTGTTAGAATATTTAACTTGATTAATACCTGTTTATATTTACTTTCCTCATATGTATGTGCATGATCAACGTATGCATGTGGTATAGATAGGTTAGTTGAATCAATTTGGATGACCAAGTCTTGGGTTCGACATTAGTAACAAAGGATATCCAAACCAGATTCTCGGGTTAATCAACATGGGAAACCAGGAGTGGACCAAGCCTTAGGTCCCGTGTAGTTGCTGATCTCCACAAACCTCATGCTCTCTTAAGGAACAACTCAGTATACACCCATGCTGAATCCCTTAAGAGAGAAAAGAGTTAGAGTATACACCATGCCTAACTCGTTGTATAGGGAGATCAATAGCCTAAGGTGTGGGCCAAGCCTTTAGGTTGGCAACCGTTAGATATTCATGATAAAGCTAGAGCATTGAAACTTTAGTAAGTTGGAAAGTATAATTAGTGGTGGATATCGTAGCCCTATGATCTCATTATTGTTATTTACTCACAAATCAAATTGTTATTTCTCTTTTTAACTTGAAGAAACTAATTCTAAAACGAAATTCACCAATCCCTGTGGAAATGATCTCGCACTTGCACACTATGCTACCACAGACCTTGTGCACTTGCAAGTAAAACTAGAACGGTTATTTGCATATTTATTTAAGTAGATAATCGCTCCAACAATATTTCTCTATTTAGAGAAAACTAACCCTGCAGGGGATAGTGGGCAAACCAGCTCGGTATTTGTGGAGCATAGCATCAAGGAAAATTCAGTTCAGGTAGAGCAAGGAAGGCAAAAGGATTCTGACCAGGTAGAGCCCATTGATGAAGGCCAAGCTCAGGACACTCATGAGGAGTCTGAACTAGAAGGGGATGATGCAACAAGTCAGAATGACTATCAGCTCACAAGGGACCGGGAAATAAGGCTGGTCAGACCCCCTTTGAGATATGATTTTGTGGAAGCTATTGTAGCAGCTTCTTATTCAGAAGGAGGGATAAGTGAACCAGAAACTTACATTGATGCTATGGGATGTAAGGATTCGTCAAGATGGAAGCTAGTTATGGAGGAAGAAATGCGTTCTTTGAGGAAGAACAATTCTTGGGAATTGGTGCACATTCCAGGAAAACAGAGAGTTGTGGATTGTAAGTGAATTTACAATATCAAAGAAGGAAACCCTCCAGGGGATAAAGTTCAGTATAAGGCTAGGCTGGTGGCGAAGGGGTTCATGCAAAGAGAAGGCATAAATTTCACAGAAACTTTCTCACCTGGACACAAGGTGGAGGAAATGGTGATTATCCTCATCTATGTCGGTGATATGCTGTTGGTTGGGAACAGCAGTGAGAGGATAGAAAGGTTGAAGTCTCAACTCAGTTCGGAGTTCGAGAGAAATAATTTTGGCCTTGCACAAAAGATCCTTGGGATGAGAATAATCCGGGAAAGAGAGAGAAACAAGTTGAAGGTTTCTCAGTCTTCTTACATAGAAAATGTGATGTCTAAGTTTTCTATGGAAGATGGTAAACCAGTGAAGATTCCTCTTGTTGGTCATTTCAAGTTCTCCAGCGAACAATGTCCTGAAACGGATGAGGAGAATAAGGAAATGGAAAAGGTCCCTTACTCTAGTGCGATTGGATTAGTCATGTTCATGATGGTAAGCACTAGACCCGACATTTCTCAGGCAATTAGAATTCTCAGTAGATTTGTGAATAATCCCGGAAAAGAGCTTTGGTTTGGGATGAAGTGGTTGCTGAGGTACTTGACGGCTCAGATGCAACCGTTGGTAGCACTCTCAACAACTGAGGCAGAGTACATAGCAGCAACGGAAGCGGTTAAGGAGGCTACATGGTGCAAAGGGTTGTTGGAAGAGTTGAAGGTCCTAAAAGAGCAAGTGGTGGTGTATTCAGATAGCCAAAGAACCCAGTGTTCCATGAAAAGACTAAGCATATGGATGTTCGGTCTCATTTCGTTCAAAAAAATGTTACAAAATGATGCATTCATGTGGACAAAGTCGCAACGGAAGAAAATCCTGCAGATTTAGGTACTAAAATTCTACCTCTAAGTAAGTTCAATCATTGCCTTGGACTTCTTAGGATTGGAGTCGGTTGATATAGTGACTCAAGTTGAGTTTGGATCCTGAGTTCTCTGCATAATGGGTTCGGATTTAATTACTTTGACAAATGTAGAGATTGTTGGAATTTGTCAAAGAATTAAACAATTGAAGAGTTCAGCATCAGGTCCTAGTGTTCGCCGCGGCCTCCAGCAAGTCCAAAAGTTCAGCCCTCTGGTGTGCGCTGCAGCACAACCTCCCCCACGCCGCGACGACCAGCAAGGATGAAGACCAGGAGAGTTAGGCGCCGCGGCACAAGGCAGACCTGATTCATGATTCAAACCTTTCAGCTGGTGCGTGGTTTCCTTTGTTAAAACGCACAGGATTACTTAGACTTGTTGAAGGGTTATGATTGATTGGTCCTCAAGATCTAAGGGTTGAGATTGCCTTCAAGATTGGTTCAAAAAGTGATTGCACTATATAAAGGATCATCTAGGAGCAATAACATAAGGTGTGTGAAATAGAACACATGGTGTGTGAGAGTGCAAAGACACTAAATACATGAGAGACTCATTCAAGATAGGCTGGTTGTTTAGAGAGAGGGTAGTCTAGATTGGGGATTCAAGGGTTTTGTAATCGGAATTTTCTTGGGAAAATTTCCAAGGAAACACTTAGTTTTTATCACTTTCTTTTTCTCTTTTTTCGTTATTCAAGAACAAGAGGGTTCTTGAAGAGGTGTTGCTGTAATTGTAAGAACTCCATTGATTTAGTGCGGAGAGCTCGAAAGAGCTCACGGGGACGTAGGCACATTGTCGAACCTCGATAACAATTGCTTGTGTTCTTTCTTTGATTGTCTGATTGTTGTTTATTACAAATCATTGTGGATTTGGAGTGTCTAGAAAGATCACAACCTGGGATTCCGCAAGAAGGTGATTTTCCAACATTCTCAAATTCCCTCAAGCGAATATAATAATAGAAATGCCATCAAAAGGACCAAAACTAGACAGGAAGAAGAAAACTACCAAGACCAGTAAAGAAGCTGAATAGTTGTGCGTAACTTATTATGCAAACAATAGCTTCATGTACGTATTAATATTATATAAATTTGATGAATCAAAGATTTTATCCCAACCTTATCATTGTTCTTGTCCTGGCACTTGCTCTATTCATCACCTAATAGGAATACATAACCATACCAATTTTTCAACTAGTATGACAGAAGTTGAAAGTTCCACTTACTCTTTACTATTATACATTTCCTTCCTATACGTATATTAACAAAACGTAAAAATTTCTAAATATGATGAATTAAGTGGAGAGAATAAAATATGATGGTGTTCATAAATTTTATTAAATTCTCAACATATTATTGAACCATTTGTATCAATCTACATTGCTATCACACTTCCTGCTCCTCACAAAGCCATGAATATTTCATCTATAACATGGAAATATATGAGACAAATATGATCATCCATATGGAAACTTCTTTTCATTAATATTTAATGTGCAAAAACCACTAATCTTCCACACAGCTTACACATAAAAGGGATGTTAAAGTATAAAAGAATAATTGAGTAATTTCCCATCAACTTAAGCTTTTGGGATAATTGGTCACCCAACTCTCTCTTTTTCAAACACAAATTCATGTTAGAGAGTCATCTTCAAAAACAAAACCATCATCCTGAACAGAATCTCCATCCATTCTTTCAGTTAACCACTCATTACAATCATCAATGTCTTTTATACTAATGGGGATCATTTTCAAACACAAATTCATCATCATCATCCTCATCAGAATCTCCATCTATTTTTTCAGTTAACCACTCAATACAATCATCAATGTCTTTCACACTATGAGCTGCTTGCCATACGCTCAGCCTAGAATCTCCAAGTCCGAGCGTATGAGCTGCTTGTCATACACTCGGCCTAGACTCTCCAAGCCCGAGTATATGAGTTGTCTGTCATACGTTCTGCCTAGACTCTCAAAGTCCGAGCGTATGAGCTGCTTGTCATACGCTCGGCCTAGACTTGCCAAGTCCGAGCGTATGAGCTGCTTGTCATACACTCGGCCTAAACTTGCCAAGTCCGAGCGTATGAGCTGCTTGTCATACGTTCTGCCTAGACTTGCCAAGTCCGAGCGTATGAGCTGCTTGTCATACGCTCAGTCTTGGCGAATTTGCTGAAATTCGAGCATCTGAATCATACCTCAAACGCCCGTCCTAGGTTCTCAGAAAACACACTCGTTCCATGATCTCCCTATCCGAAGCCCCATACTTCCCGTTTTGTAAAAAATCGCAAGAATAAACGCTCGACCACGGCACAGACATCACATTTTACTTCGTCAAGGCACAAACACCTGAAGAAGTGAGGGGCCTGCGATGGGACCTCATAAACCATGGTCTAATTAGAAGCCAATATGAGGATCCTGGCGCCACCAATGTGGGGAAGACACGTGTCAAGTCCCCACGGCACTACAAAACACACGTGGAGCAACCAAGTCACGCGACCGCCACATCAAAAAGGAATTAGCGGGCCTAACCCCCACTGAAGCATGCGACCCCTGACACACGCAACCTACTGATCACGCGATTAAAATTTAACTCCCTAGAGCAAGGATGACAGGGGCGAGGCCATCCCTCCCCCCACATGGGAAACCTCCACTCGGAAGAATATAAATAGCCCCAAGGCATGTGAGTCCAGGACAAGAAACTTTTCGTTTTTCAGCACTATTCTACTCTAAAATTAATCATCAGCCTCGGCCTGACTAGAGTTTCGGAGCACCCTCGGAGGTCTCCCCCTCCCCTCCTTCCAAGGGTCTTTTAATTCACCTCTGTTCACTTGTGCAGGCCCCGAGGAGTCAACCCTGGGTCTTTGAGAGTCAACGCCACGTCAGCAACCATTTTTCGGCATCAACAATAACCATCTATATAATTCATTACGTTCCTCCCCCTATGCTTTATTCAGCATAAATTCTTTAATCTACTCTCGAGCATGTGCTGGACAATCAAGACATTCAAGACATTCTTTTGTAATGAAATCCTCCAATAATATGTTGCTTCACTCGATGCACACCTCTTGTTGCTTTCCCACAAAAGTTACAAGCGAAGTTGTTTTTGTTGTTCGGGTCTACCAAATGTGCATACTTCATCCACCTTCCGAATCCATTTAAATATCTAAATACAAATAACAATCAATATAATTACACAAAATCAATACGTAGATTTTTTTTCCATTTATTTTATTTCTTATGAAATCATAACTGAGTTACTGACTGTCTATATCATTTCAAAGAAAAAAATGTGTATATGATTGTTGCTGGCAGCTAGCCACTTATGCTATGTTAAAAGTTAAAACAGAGAGATATGCATAAGAAAAAATGAAAAAGAAAAAGTAGCTCTAGCAATTGAGAAAATGTAACAGAGAAAGTAGGGGAAGAAGATGGGAGAAATAAAAAGGCGAAGAAGACAGGAGGGAGAGGGAAGGGACTGACGAGAGAAATAAAAAAAAAAAAAAGAGGGATAGCCTACAGATAAAGAGAAGGAATGAGAGTGAGGGACTACAAGGGGACGAGAAAAGTTGGGAGAAAAAGAAATGAAAGAGGGGAAAGAGAAGAGAGGCAGAGAGAAGAATAAGATAAAGAAAAGGGAGAGGAGACTGACCTGGTGGTTTCACAACCGCCGATTTGGCTGCTGCTTGAGAGTAAGAGAATAGTTGAGCTGCTCAGGTGCTTCTATTTTCTAATTCCAGGGTTTCTTTCTGTAGGTTCCAGAGTTTTTTACTAAATTGACCTTTTGGACACTCTTCAGAATAAGATGAATAGAATTGTTTCCATGTAACACTCAGCACAATTTAATCATACATCCAATTCCTCTCTGTCCAATTTATGTTTATCACTCTTCACTTTTTGAAGTAATTCTGATTTTAAGTTTTAATATTTTACTATTGATTTAAAAAAAAATTAAAACAATTAAATACTTGTGAATTTTATAAACTTATATTTATAAAATTTAATTAATCTATTAATTTAAATTTAAAAATAATTATTATTTTATGAAATAAATAATATAGAATGACAAAATACTAAAAGATGATAGGGGAAGGGAGAGGAGGGGATCTAATACCTCTCGATCCCCTCCAAATAGTGAATTTTTAAAACCTTCAATTTGAAGGGTACGACTTACGAGAGAAGGAGATTAAAGGTTATCAATATGCATAATGTAATTTAAATTTTACCCTTTTTCAATTGTTTAAAATTTATAATTAAAAATATATTTGAAATATAATAATAATAACTTATTAATTTTTCTCCCCTCCTCTCTCTCCTCAACCAAACAAAGAAAATACATACCCTTTTTTCTATAAGAAATAAAGTAGATACCCCTTGCTCTCCGTTTATTTCTTTTAACATCCAAACAAGAGTATGATAATATAAAGAACAGTGAAGGGACAATGTTATGGGAATGAAAACCAGAGAAATTAAAATGTATATATCACATGATTAACGACAACTAATCAAATCTAAATACAGCAAACGATTTTGACAAGGAAATTAAGAAATGAAATACAGTAACCTAATATTACAAAATTCTACTACATGCCTCATCCAAAGGAATGTTCTCCTCTATTGCTTGACTTCTTCACCTAGCTAACTTGTCAACCTGTATACTTACTGGTTCGAATAAGAGAGATTCCTGCAATGTAATGGGGAAATATGAGCTCTAACAGAAGGTTTGAGAAGCTGAAATCATAACATTATAATGGAGAACCAATGGGATTCAATCTTTTAATATCAGCTCCTAGAAACTGAAGCTTCATTTCTAAATTCTCGTAACCTCGGTCAATATGAGAAACACCGTTGATCTCAGTAGTTCCTTCTGCAGCCAATCCTGCTAATACCAGGGCCATTCCACCTCTCAAGTCGTTCGCAACAAGGCGAGAACCGTACAATAAACTGGCAAAAGAACTCATAAAAAAATTAGCAGTATTGGCCACAATTCAAAGTTGAAATGAATGAAGTAAAACTTTATTCTGGAGAAAATAAATAAATATACCTTCCTTTATCCTTCCCATAAACCAGTGCAGTGCTCCCGTAAACCTGAATTCTTGCTCCAAGCTTCCGCAATTCTCTTGCTATCCAAACGAGGACAAAAATGAGACATTTATAGCTCATGGCAGATGTTAGAGAATGAAAGAGGTACTACGGGCTTCTTAGGAAAATGAGAAGAGAACAGACATCTAAAACATAGATGCAGTAAGAGAAGGGGGGATTCATCTCCAGTTTGGACTCTTTTCAGGAAAGTTGAGGTGCTACCTTTTGAGGCAATTTTTAAAACTTCAGTGTCGTATGATAATAGCAGCTAAGTGTTATCCTGCCAGCTTTGGAGCATTGGTAAGGATACTTTCCTGCCCAGGAGTTCGAAATGTGTGTGTGGATTTGAACAATAAAAAACAGCTAAGTGCTGCAATTTGTAAATACAAAAACACGTGTTTGCGCATACACTCATGCACAAAAAGTAATCAGTTTCGGGTAATCATGGTGCTTAGAAGAAATTTTTTTGTAAATGAACCAATAAGCTTTAAGCCCAAACAGCTAAACAGTAAAGTTTAGCATATTTGAGGCATTTGCTCGCTAATGGAAAAATTAAAACTTGAGGGTGACTATCAATTTTCAATGCCACGTTTATTTTATTGATTTACCACTAACCATGGCCCATTCTTTTGTCGAACACAGATTCCTCCACTACACTTAAACCCCTACAAGTTGTGAGCAGTGCCATTGTTTGAGGTTGGAGATCTGTAGGAAACCCAGGAAATGGACTTGTCTTAATATCAAAACCTTGCAATTTCTGACCAATATTTGAAGGGACAGCTGAAATCTGGATTGTCAATCAATCATTAGGCATTAAGCAACAAACAAAATGAAGAGGAAAAACACAGTGAAAGATTTACATACTTCCAAGCTGTGATCTTTGTATTGTGTAATTTTGCAGCCAGCAGTTAAGAGTTTTTCGATCAAACATGATATGTGGGAGGGAATGACAGGTGACATTGAGATGCATGAGCGAGTTATTGCTGCAGCAAGCATGAAGGTGCCTGCTTCAATTCGATCAGGTGCTATAACAAACTCAGAACCCTGCAATCGGCACTTCCCGTTAATAACTAGATTGTCATTCCCTGCTCCTTCCACACATGCCCCACTGCTATTCAGAAACTGAGCAAGATCAATCACCTCTGGTTCCTGTGGTGAAAAATTGAGTTAAGAACTCGATTAAATAACTTAATTCATTCCATCAGAGAAACAATTCTAAATTTCCTCCCATCATCCTCACAACCAGAAACTAAGAAAACTTGGTGAAGAGTCCTCAATTCATACTTTGGCAACATTTGAAATCACAGTTATGCCATCAGCCATAGATGCTGCCATCATAAGAGTTTCAGTTGCCCCAACACTTGGGTAATCAAGTTGGAATCGTCCCCCAACCAGTCCTTTGCCATTTGCAGCATAAGCCAACACTTTCCCATCCCTGTAATGTTGCACAAGATTCACTTTAGTAAACTCCCCACATCAAAAATTGAGATTGTATGTACCAACACAATTAGGTCCGCATTAGTTTAAATGCTCAGAAGTCATGGATAAAGTGACCTTAGTTTCCAATAAGCTAAACTAAAGGAGGTAGCACATAAACTAAAACACTTTTTTCATCAACAAGGGAAAATTAAGGCCTTCATATAGCACCAAAAGAGGCCCAATTACACAAAAGTCTCTGGAGCACTTTCTCACCATGAAACTAAGTGGCATTGATGATTGTTTAATCAAAGTGCACTATCCTTCCAAAAGACTAATGTGCACATAAGCAGGAGCCACCACAAAAATATCCTAAAATCAACATATCCACAATTCCACACAAGATGATTAACGCATCCTCCTGTATCGTGAAACATTCCCACATTATCAACTCATCAACCTCGGAAATTATTCCTTCGTAACAATTCTATTACATTACTTGTAGACTCACTCTTCAATTTTCTCCAAACAATTCCCTATAGTACCAATTTAACTCCTCTATTCAACAATACTACATATCACAAAATGAACCACAAGACAAAGAAATCTCCATATTAACAGGGTATTCAATTATCATTATACAAACAAGGGTAGTTTTGAAAATATCTTAACGAAGGCATAAATCTTTGGAACCTAGCATAACAACCAATCAAAATAAAAGAGTCATCAACATAATAGCTAACTAGAACAAAGTTAAAACACACTCATCTCAATTCAACAACGGCACCAAGAGCACGCAACCCTCGTATGTACAAATCAACAGGACGCACCCCAATATCACACCCACCAGGCAACGGCACTACGGCCTCACCAAACCGGGCCAGCAACGGGCCAATGACAAAAAATCCACCTCGAATCTTCTTCATTTCCTCCAAATCAGGCTCAACAGACCCAATATGATCAGTATTTACCATAATTCGTGCTTAGCTACTTCAAGCTTTGCCCCTAGCGAGCTCAAAATCGCGAGCATTGCGTTAATATCTGTCAAATTGGGTACATTGTGGAGTTTTGACGTGCCTGAGCAGCAAAGAGACGCTGCAAGGATGGAGAGAGAGGAGTTCTTGGAGCCGCTGATCGAGACATGACCTCGGAGAGAGGAAGGTCCGGTGATGGTGAGCTTTGGGTCTCGGGTTTTGGGTTGGGGTTGGGGTTGGGTTATGGTTTGGGGTTGTAGAGAGACGGGTTTTTGGATACAGAGAATGTAGGGCTTTAGGGGTTTGGCGAGTTTGAGAGCCATACACTGATACTCCGTACGAAAGAGAGAGGTGCCCCGCTGCCGCCAAGTTTTGGAGGTCGTGGGAAAATTTTAAAATAGCGGGGCGTGTGGGAAAATGACGGGAAATGTTAGCTACTAAAACTGACCTGTCTTGCTTAAAGAAAGCGGTGTCGGATGAGTGTCATTATCACTATACAACAACAAAGGCATGTGGCGAAAAGAGAAATCAAGAAAAATCCTTGTGTGACATAATATTATGACCTTAAGAAAAATGCAATATGCGAATTTTATAAATAGTAAATTTAATTTTTGTTTTAGATCTTACTTAAAAATGACAAAGAGATAATTTAATATTGATTAGAATTTGAAATTAAATAAATTTAATTCATGTTTTCAAGAGTCTATTTTGATCTATTAATTTTTTTTAAATAAATAGTTAATATTATCTTTTATTTACTCAATATAACAAGTGCATGTAAATGTTAATTTAGTTAAAATTTTAAGTTTGAAAAATGTCAAATGATTAAAAATAAATAAAGGTATTAATTTTAAAGTAAATAATTAATAAAAGTAAATAATTATTTGTCATAACAAAATCCTATGGGTAAAAAAATATAAATGTATAAGCAAAAATTTAAAATGTAAGAATATAAAATAAGTAAAGATGAAATTAAGAAACATGTGAAGAAATAAAATTGTGCTATTAAAATAAAAGGTAACAAATTAAAAAATTTATAATGGAAGCTTTTATTCTCAACTTTTAGAGGATTGTTCTTGACTTTCTCAATCGAAAGTAGACCATAATCTAGAAGAATTTTGATCCCACATATCCGGTTCCGTGATAGCTTGGGAACTTTACTGATAATTACAGAGAATTGTAGTAATAATTGAATAAAAGTAAAACATTTAAATATTCAATTATTACTGTAGTTCTCTGTAATTATCAGTAAAGTTCATCGATTCCCTAGTAACTACCACGAAACCGGGTCCGTGGAAACAGAACTCGATCTAGAATAGCTCATTGGTCAAAGCTCAACTGTTAATATGGAGTGTTGATGCCAAAAATCTACGATCGGATTTGAGAGTCAAAATGTTGAATCTGAACATGGTAAAGAGAAAGGGTTATCTGAAAAGCAATCGGAGGGAAGATGGGTGATACCTCTGGAGACTCTCCAATGCTTCAATTAATCTTTTTTTAGAGAGAGAGAACAGTAGTAGAGATGAATGAATAATGTGTTTTTGGTACCTTAAGGACCCCTTTTTATATTAGTGATCTGTTAGGGAATCAAATCTGTTATTTACTATCAAGGACGGCGTGGTCCCTAGAATACCACCTAGGTTCTTGTACCTTGACGCACGAGAAGGTTGTTAGCGATAATGGCCTTGTGATTCCCTTTGCTAGGTGTCGTCGTCGGGTTACTCGGTTCTAGGAATTTTATTTGTCCACGTGTTTGATCATTATTGGACAGGGAATTTTCCCCTACATCAGATGCCCCTTACTTCCTTAAGTATATTTATGTGTTTGAGGAAGTATAATGGAGCTTGTGTCGTTGGTTGCACATTTCAGTTTGAGAGACTTGGGTCCGAGCATATAAGGCTTAGTCAAAATTCTCGGCCTTGGAGACGTGGGTCCGAGCATATGAAGCTTAGTCAAAATGCTTGACCTTGGAACGTGGGTCCGAGCATGTGAGGCTCAATCAAAATGCTTGGCCTTAGAGACTTGAGTCCAAGAATGTTCGGCTTAGTCAAAATGTTCAGCTTAGTCAAAATGTTCGACCTTGGAGATGTGGGTCCGAACATGTGATGCTTAGTCAAAATGCTCGGCCTTGGAAACGTAGGTCTGAGCATGTGATGGTTAGTTATAATGCTCTGTCTTGGAGATGTGGGTCTGAGCATATGAGGCTTAGTTAAAATGCTAGGCCTTGGAGACGTGGGTCCGAGCATGTGATGCTTAGTCAAAATGCTCGGCCTTGGAGACATGTGTCTGACCATATGAGGCTCAATCAAAATGCTCGACTTTAGAGACATAAGTCCAAACATATGAGGCTTAGTCAAAATGCTAGGCCTTGGAGATGTGGGTCCGAGCATGTGATGCTTAGTCAAAATGTTCGGCCTTGGAGACGTGGGTCCGAGCATATGAGGCTCAGTCAAAATGCTCGGCCTTGAAGATTTTCATTAAAGGATTTGACCTGCACGGTGTGGACCCAAATTTTGGACTTATATGATTTTTGGGCTCTGTCCCTTTTGAAGTGTTTATTTGGGCCCGAACACGATTTTGTATTTTGGGCCAAAACATCTTCTAGGAACATTTATTGCTAGAGTGTTGTACCGTTGTATGACAATCATCATTAGTTTTAGTGGATTCGAGTGTATTAAATATTTTAAAGTCTACCTCTTTATCATTTACTCTCATAGTGACAATGCCCCTTTTTACATTAATGTTCGTGTCAGTAGTGATCATAAATGGTCTCCCTAAGATGATAGGGAGTGGTACAAGCATATGGCATTCTTCCATGTCTAACACAATAAAAACAGTAAGTAAAATAAATTTACCTACTCTTACCAAAACATCCTCGAGGATACCTCTCGGTCGTTTGATGCTTCTGTCAGCCAATTGCAAAGTAATGGAGGTTGGTTGGAGTTCCCCCAAACCTAGTGTCTCGAATACACTGTAGGGTAACAAGTTGACACTTGCTCCTAGATTTAATAACGCATGCTCGAAAAGCTGGTCACCTAGCCTGCAAAGAATAGTAAAACTACCCGAATCTTTTAGTTTAGGTGGTAATTTTCTTAATAGTATAGCACTCACCTCTTCGGTCAAGGCTACCGTCTCATGCTCCTGAAACTTTCGTTTGTTAGTGCAACAATCTTTTATAAACTTAGCATAAGCAGGAATTTTTTTTATTGCATCTAATAAAGGAATATTTATTTCCACCTTTTTCAAGGTTTCGAAAATGTCACTCATTTTAATTTCCTTTTTAGACTTCATTAACCTTTGAGGGAAGGGTGGAGGTGTATTTACCTTTTCCATCTCACTTACCTTAGATGTGGAGGCTTGATCTGGAGATGCTCGTGTAGGCTCATTGGTGCCGATGATTTTACCACTTCTTAAGGTTGTTACAACATTCAGTTGCTAATGTCCTCTTGGATTAGGTAGTGGCTGGGCTGGAAGCTCTCCTTGCTTTCTGGTACTTAATTTCTTGGCTAATTGTCTTATTTGTACCTCTAGCCCTTGAATGGTTTGATCATGTTTTGCAGTGATTTGCCTTATTTCAGTCTGAAATTGCCTTGTCTCTTCCATGAATTGTTCATGTGTATTCAGGATTTGTTGCTGTTGAGACACTAATTGCCTTACAAGACTTTCGAGGTCATTCTTCTTTGTCTCGGGAGCTGAGTGAGCTGCTGGTTGGAAGTTTCTTTGCTGCCCTTAGCTGTTTTGATTGTTGCTCCATGAGAAATTTGGGTGATTCCGCCAGCCAGGGTTGTATGTGTTAGCATAGGGGTTGTTCTTTGGCGGATAATTGTTTGGTCCCACAAAGTTTGCTTGCTCATGATCTGCAGATGAATACAAGGACATGTATCAGTATTATGATCAAATTGAGAGCAAATTGTACATACCTTGAGTGGTGTAGCTGGTGGGTTAGATGAGGTGTTTTGAGCGGCCATCGCTTTAACCAATAGGTCTAGCTTCCTCTCCACAACAGCTATTTGAGGAGATGATCCTCCATTTAAGCTTACCTCATACATACCCTTACTCATGGTTATATGTCTACCTCGAGAGGAGAAATGCTGCGTGTGTTCACTTAGGGTTTCGAAGAGTTTCATTGCTTCTTCGCTGCTCTTCTCCATAGCACTCCTCCACAACCTGAATCCACAATATTTTTGTTAAAGTCACTCAAACCTTCATAAAAAGCTTGTACCAGTTCGTCTTGGGGAAGGTCGTGGTGTGGGTACTTGAGTAGTAGCTCATTGAAGTATCCCTAAGCCTCGAAGAATAGATCTCCATCTTTTTATTGGAATGATTGAATTTCTTTCCTCATTTGCCTCGTCTTTTGGGCTAGGAAGAACTTCTTTAGAAATTTTCTAGCCAACTCCTCCCAAGTGTGGATGGAAACTGTAGGCAAAGAATTATACCATAATTTAGCATTATCTTTCAAGGAAAAAAGGAAAAGAATTAACCTTATTCCTTCTTGGTCTAAGCCTCGGATGTGCTGGAATTTGCAGAGGTCGAAAAACTCTCGAAAGTGCAAGTGTGGATCCTCACTAGGTTTACCCCTAAAGTGAGTCAGTGCACTGAGTATCTACGGAGATATGTAGTAGTTTCCTTCCACCTCATGTTGATATGCAATGCACGATGGTTGATCGAGGTTCTGTGGGATGAAGAATTGCTTCATCGGCCTCCACTCAGGTGGTTGCTGCTCGGCTATCTATTCTGTCATTGGTATCTCTTCCTCAATTCCTCCTTCTACTTCTCATGCATTGTCTCTAAACCTTTGTCGGATAGTTCTCTCAAGCTCGGGATCAAGGGGAAGGAATGTCGGATTCTTGGATCGACGTCCGTGCATGAATCGGTGGTAGTTACATAAGTGCAACAGTCAATCATTGCTACTCAGATGACTTTCTGCCTCAATTGAGCTCGATCGCACAAGAGGGGGCGCTCGATCGCATGTAGCACAGAAAGCTCTCCCGGAGTACCTGAAACAGAGAAAAAGGAAATTGATTAGGGTTTTAATGAAACGAAAAATAGGATAAACACGGAAACTTAAAAATTTAAAACAAGAATAGAATGAAGAAAAAGAAATGACAATAATTAAATTAAATGAATATTAATTCTAAAAACAAATTTAGCATAATTCCCGGCAATGGCGCCAAAAACTTGTTGTGCCGATTATCTACATAAATAAATAAGCAAAATAACCATACTAGTTTTACTTGCTAGTGCACAAGGTCAATGGTAGTATAGTGTGCAAGTGCGAGATCGTTTCCACAGGGATTGGTGAATTTCAATTTAGAATTAGTTTCTTTTAAAGTAAAAAAAGAAATAGTTGTTTGAGTGTGAGATAATAATAATGAGAACATAGGACTACGATATCCATCACTAATTATACTGTCCCACTAAATAAGGTGTCAATGCTCTAGCCTTATCATGAATATTTAATGGTTGTCAACCTAAAGGCTTGGCCCACACCTTAGGCTATTGATTTCCCTATGCAACGAGTTAGGCATGGTGTATACTCTAACTCTTTCCTCTCTTAAGGAATTCAGCATGGGTGTATATTGAGTTGTTTCTTAAGAGAGCATGAGGGCTGTGGAGATCGACAACCACACAGGACCTAGGGTTTGGTCCGCTCCTGGTTTCCCATGTTGATTAACCCAGGAATTCGGTGTGGATATCCCTTGTTACTAATGTCGAACCCAGGACTCGATCATCCAAATTGATTCGACTAACTTATCCATACCACATGCATACGTTGATCATGCACACACATATGAGGAATTTAAATATAAACAGGCATTAATCAAGTTAAACATTATAATAAGGCTATAGCAAAGATAATCAAGGAATGAATATGTGGAAAAGAATAACTAGGGCTTCAATCGAGCCCTATAGGAGTTTAGTTACACATGCTAGTTAAACTAAACATTCTAAACATAATGAAATAAAACAAAACAAAAAAAAACCGAAGAAGACTCAGGAGACAAGTCGTCAATTCATCTCCTAAGCTTGCTACTTCGAGACTAAAACAAAAGATATGGTTTATATGTTTTACAGGGCTATTTATAGGGCCCTTATGGTGTCCTGAAACCCTAATTTCCTATTTGGAATCCAGAGACTTATTTTCATATCTGGCTCTGCCGCTTCTATGGTGATTGCGCTCAATCGTACGCAGGATGCACTCGAGCGCATGTGTGTGCTCGAGCTTTCTTCAAGTGCACTCATGTGCCTGTATGCTCGATCACAATGGAGCCCACCTTGCTGGATGGTAGAACTTGACTTTTGCTCCTAAAAACTCCAATTTATCATCTTTTTGTCCAAGTCCTATGAAAAACACATAAAACACGAAAATGAAGTAGAAACTACTGCAATATATAAATAAAGAACCTAACAAGCGTAAATTAAGGGACTTAAATATGACTATTTAAACACTTATCAAATTTTAATACCTGTATTTGTAAAGTAAGGGCAAATAAGTATTTTAATAAATATGGCATAAAGTTAAAAAAAAATAATACATATATATTACAATGTAAAAAGTCCAATTTAAATAAAGTAATTCTTAAAATAAATAAATAAAAGGATGTTTATGTCCCAGATAGAAAAAAAAATCCAAAACGTCCAGGGAGCGACAAAAAAATGAAGAAGAAAAAAAATAAAATAATAATAAATAAAAGTTAAAAAAATTCCCAAGACATCCAGAGGCTTCCAGGGAGGAAAAGAAGGAAAAAAACTTTTTTTTAAAAAAATTAAAGCAAACAAATGTGGCAGCAGATGTTGCCACATGCTGCCATATTATCAAAGAATAGGTGCATGGATTGCACGTTGCAGCAAAGTGGAGAATTGTAGAAGAAAGGCTGCTAATGAAACAACATTTCGAGCAGATTGGTTTCAAAGTGTGTATGTGTGTATGTATATTATACTTACATAAATTTTATTAATATGTACCGAATTAATTTAAATTTTCTTACAATTATTCTATTTCCTTAAACACTTGGAGACCCGAAGAAATGTTGAAATAGTAAAATTTTGAAGGGATTTACTGCAGAATTTCATAGAGAATCACGAATAGCTATCAGAAAAGCAGAAGGTAATAATATAGTGTTTTTTTAAAAAAAATTTAGCATTTATGAAATTTCCCCAAATTCAAAGTGGGAATTTTTAAAGGGTTTGGTTTATGAAGAAATGAAGAAATAATTTGAAATTTAATACAAATATTATGTCAGGTGTTGATGGTCAATAACCGGGGGAAATTTTGGAGAAGAACGGGAAAGGGAAGGAGGTGATCCATGGGTAGATTTAAATGTTGCGTGGTGAGTTAGATTTACTTTAAGTAATCTAAATAAAAATTTAGAAATATCTAGTGGTAAAATTAAAATAAATTATTAGTGTATGTTTTGGTGATAGATAAATATTTGGTTGATAGGTATGTTATGAATATTGGACACGTAGAAAATTATTATGTGAAACAAAATATTATTAGTATAATGAGTTAATTTAATAGTAAATGGGATAAATAAAATTCGTGACGAGTCTTGGTAAATAAATTTATGTGATAGATGAGGAGAAGAAATTAGTGAAATAATAAGTTGATTTAATAATAAAATAGATCAGTAAAATTCTTGATGAGTTATGATTAATCAGTAGATGTGATATATAAGGAGAGAAATTTTGAGAAATTTATTTTAATGATAAATTGAGAATGATCAGGGTAGTCAATTTAAATATTTTTATGCATGTTATTATTATATTACTGTTGATAGACATATTTCATATCATTGCTCATATGCATGTGCATTAAATAAGATAATCAAAAGAACCGGGAAGGGGCCGATCTAATGGAATAACCATGACAGCCGATATATGCTGGAAATAAAAGTGACACCGTGACAACTAGTATATGCTGAAAATAAATTTCGTGACAACTGGGATAAGCTGTAAATAACAGAGAGAGGGTCGGTCTAAGATAATAAAAACATGTCGACGTGTGGGAAGACGTTCCCATAATAATAATTCATGCATTGCATCTGTTCTACTTGCTATTATTTTATTATTGAAATGTTGTGGATATTGTGAAATTATTTGTAGATAAATGAGTCTCACAAAGAGAGACAGTTTCAGTGAGAAAAAGACTTAGAAGTATAATGTAATAGTAATTATTTAAACGTTAGACTATATGTTATTATCCAGTTATATAAGAGATAAATGTTTAAATATAAATGGGTTGATTATGCAGATATAATACTTTTAGTAAATTAAATTCACTGAGCTTGTGAAGCTCACCCCTCATTGTACAATGATTTCAGGTAGCGGACAAGACTAGTAGTCTGGTGGGTTGAAAGTCAGACGAAATCATTTGTTGTAAGCCATGTATGTATCAATATCCTCAAACAAATGAGAAAAGGAAAAAAAAATTATTTGTAAATGTTCATCCATGTTAAGTTGTATATTTTGTTTAAATTATATCAGATTGATGTACCTCCCATGTTGAGGGTTAAGGGTGACAGTAAAAATTCTTGTTAGTTTTATTTTACTTTATTGTTGTATATATGTGTCGTGTTGGGATTTTCAAAATGTGATGACACTGTCTCGGGGGTGGCCAACCCAGGATAGGTCGTTACAAGATCCTAGATGTTGAGCTTGTTTAGGATGTTACTGCTCCGACCTTAGAAAGCTTCATTGATCATCTCTTCCATTATTCGATCCGTTTGTTTAGTTAGAAATTGCTCCCAGAAGAAGAGCCTTCCCTAGATTTATCTACGCAAGGTGGTGAAGACTCTGCAGAGGAGCGATTGTTGGTCGAGCACCCGTGGTCGGGATGACTGGTTTGCCTGAAAGCATGGCAAGGAGATTGAGACGAGGGCTGTCTACCCCTTCCCCGAACTTCTGCGACGAGATCTGTCACCAGGTGAGAGTGTTCTAAAAATTATGCCTAGATCATCGGGATGGCGGGGTGCACTGAGGGGGGTTCCCTAAGATCTTATGGAGGATCCATTTCCGTCAACCTTGACAGGGGCTATGCACTCCCAGAAAAGGAAATGGGTCATGGTAAGAGGTGATGTGCTAAGATACTATGAGGAACCGGGAACCATACTGTTGGCTGTGGGTGCCAGTTCGTGTCAATGCAGCACTAGTTCCGGCGATTCCATTGCTGGTTTTTTTAGTGGTATTTATAGGTGGCATGACAACATATAAGTTCTTTGAAGGTTTCTTCACTTCTACTAGACAACGAGAGATTGTGGTTTCCCATACACGGCGCCAATCTATTGATGCCAAAAATATATAGTCGAGTTTGAAAGTCAAAATGTTGAATCTGCACATGGTAAATGGAAAGGGTGATCTGAAAAGCCACTGGATGGAAGAGGGGTGATGCCTCCAGAGACTCTTCGATACTTCAATTAGTCTTGCTTTTAGAGAGAAAGAAAAATAGTAGTGATGAATGAATAGTGTGTGTTTTTTGTACCTTGAGGACCCCTTTTTATATTAGTGATTTGTTGGGGAATCAAATCTGTTATTTCATATCAAAGACGAATTGGTCCTGAGAATGCCATGTAAGTTCTTGTACCTTGATGCACGAGAAGTTTGTTGGCGATAATGGCCTTGTGATGCCCTTTGCCATGTGTCCTTTGCCAGGTGACGTCGTCAGGTTACTCGGTTCTAGGAATTTTATTTGTCCATATGTTTGATCATTATTAGAGAGGGAATTTTCCTTTACATTACAGAGTACTATGACATGAAACCTGGAAAATAGCTCAAGTGAGAGTTTTTACCATTGTCTAAACAAGTATAATGCATTTGATAAGAAGCATCAAATTTATGCAGTGGGACGCTCGCATGTTTATCACGTTTGTTAGCTATTTTGTGGTTAACAATAAAATATGTAAAATTGTAACTATAAGAATGCTCGTTACAAAGCAATGTTGTTAATTTCATTTCATTTCGATCGAAAGGTTTCAGTTTCAACCCTAAACCAAAACGAAATACCTTTATATTTCGTTTTGCCTTTTGTTTTGGTCTGTTTCAGTTGTTTCGATCGAAATATTAAAATGTTGACTTTTTTTGTATTTTCGAAAATTTTAAAGAGGTAATTTGGAATTTTCACTCTTTCTTTTCAATTAGGAATTGATATTTGAATGATAATTGTTTATTTATATATATATATATATATATATAAGAAAAATATGTAGTTTGATAGTAGGACAAACCGACAAAGTTTCAATTTGGATTTATATCAAAAAAAAAATTATAATTGATTTTAAAGCAAAAATTTGAGTATGATTAATTTATATATTTAAATGATGATTGTTTTCTTATGATTTATATTTATAATTATATATTTTTTTAAATACATGTAGTTTGATAGATATGTATTTGAAAGTATCGTCAAATCCGAAACGGAGCGAAACCGAAACATTTCATTTAAATAACTAAACTAAAACGATGTCCAGTTAGAAATTTACAATCCTGTTACAAAGTGGTAATGAGTAAGAGAAGTTCATTTATGCGCTAAATTATTAATTTACTCTTTGATTTTTTGGGTAAGACTATTTTACTCCTTGTACTTTCAATTGCTTCAATTTAAGATATAAACTTTTAAAATCAACTAAATTACTCGATCTATTTCTGTGAAATTCCGATCAAACACTGGACAGAAATCCATGTAAATATCAAATAGGACAACAAATATACAAGTTCTTCACCTGTTCACTGTAGGGGTGGGATTATTTTCAATAGCTTGACGGAATTTCTACCGGAATGATGGAGTGATTTGGTTTATTTTAAAAGTTGATATATTAAATTAAATCAATTGAAAGTATAAAGAGTAAAATAATCGCACCCTAAAGTACAAAAAGTAAATTCATAATTTAATCTTTTATTAGATTAAATATTAAACATGTATTCATTTGGGGAATGATCAATTGATACCAAGTGTAAGACTTTTTATTCTTACACCATTTTAGATAAAGATTGTAAAGTAAAGCATATCATACAGTGTTTATACATATGATTTATATGTACAGTGAATTTTACTTCACAATTTTTATTTTTATTTTAAAGCAATTGTATTACTATAAATTAGTACCTTCCTCTTGTTTATTTTATTTTCATCTTTCACGGTGGAAAACCACTATAGACAAAAGCTTAGTAATTTTTTACCAAGTAACAGATGTTTCTTCAACTGTGTGAATATAAAAAAGAAGGAATGTAAAATTCAGCCTAAAGGAAATTATTATTTGTGTTCTTTCTTTAGAAAGTCATTAAAACATGTTTTTTTATTGAAAATATTCAATTTCATTTAAAAAAACAATATTATAACCAACGACATGGCTGTTGTTATCTTTATATTTTTTTTCTTCTGCTTTTTTATCAACTATTTTAGATAAAAACCAAGTTGTTCTATTTAAATTAATGGTAATAGTTAGAAGAAAGATTAAAGAACGAGTCTCTCTCGATCTACAGGCCTCAGATTAGAAAAATTCAATGACTACCACATAATTAAAACTAACTAACAGCTTCATATCTTCCTCTATAAATAACCTCATTCTGCATGCAATATTATTCAACTCAAAAGAGAATAAAAGATGGCAAAGATTTTGCCAGCAACCGCCCTCATTGCTGCGGCACTTGCCTTCTCATCCTTCGTTACAGTCGCCTACGGGAACAAAGACTACTTGACTGTTGTAGGAAAGGTTTACTGTGATCCATGCCGCGTCATGTTTGAGACCAGACTGAGCACAAATATCGCCGGTAATTTACTTACAAAATGATCCTCTCTTTTTCTTGTTCTTTTTGTAATTTGATGGTTTTGTTTTATAATGTTGTGAAATTTTATTTATTTAGTTTTTTTAAAGGAGGAAAAATGGAAGGAAAGGATTCGCAAGATTTTATATTTATTATTCACTTTTATATGTGGTTTTTTTTAATTATTTTAAAAATAATTATGAACAGCAATTAAAAACAAAACATATATAAACAAAAACCTGTTTTCGAGAATAATTTTCATTTTTTGAGTATCCAAATATTATAAAAATTAACCTTATTTACGATAGAGTTTTCAATAAAAATACGGTGATTATGAGTTTAGTCTAATGGCTTAAATATCTCTCTTTTTGTAATGAATTATTTTGAAAGTTCGATCTCAATTATTATCATTATCACTAAAAAAAATTAAAAAAAATTGTGTGATCTAATTAATATTAATTGCAGGTGCTAAGGTTCAGTTGGAATGCAACGACCGTGTTAGTAACCAACTGACCTACTCACAGGTGGCTGTGACAGACAAGGATGGAAAGTACGCAATACCAGTTGTAGGTGATCATGAAGATGACGTATGTGACATAACTGTGACTCACAGCCCTGACCCAGAGTGCAGTGAGACAATGGAAGGAGTGCCAGGGAGTAAGCCACTCTTGTCCAGCAATGCGGGTGTTGTTGAGCCGGTTCGCTTTGCCAGTCCTCTTGGGTTCATGACCAAGAAGGAATCACCAGAATGTCCTCAAGTTCTCAGGGAAATAGGATGGATTGGAATCGATTGATCTTGGGCGGCTTTGTCAAAAATTAATGCAAGTGGAATGCATGGCATGTATGGAGAAGGTTTTTAAGGACATTTCTTTTGTAAGAACATACATGTACATCAATGAAATAAGATCACATTCTGGTTGATATTTCTCTTTTTTTTTTCTTTTTTCATGAAATATTGAACATATATATTAATTATGCATGGCTTTTGTCTAAATAAAAAGAGAAATTAGGTTAACACATCATCTTTAACTCTGTCTAATCATGAGTTAACTCTTGCTTAACATTAAAACCGATTAACCGATCATTTCGAACCGATTCGATTAAAATAATTTTATTATTCAATTAATGATTAATTTTTTTAATCATTTCAACCGTTTAAGCGATTAAGAAATTAATTAATATTAAAAATATGTTAAATATATATAAATATGCTATATATAAAATATAATAAATTAAAAAAATCTTAAATATAAATTAAATATATAATATATAATAATTTAAAAAAAAAAAAACTTAATTATATAAACAGTATCAGTTAGCCGATCGTACCGTTTGAAATTAATTCAATCGTTTAATGTCGAAATACTTTAGTTAATTCAATCGAAACAGTTAAAAATTTAACTAAAAAATCGATTAAAACTTTTATAAACCCCTAATAAAAAATATATAAATATTATATATGTAATGTTTTATAATTGTTTAGAGCAAGAATCCTTACAACTAAAGTAACATTAATTGAGTGAGTTAATTCATGATTAACATTAGTTATAGGTTTCCTTTTAATAAAAAAAAACATTGATAAAAGGTATTCACATCTTGCTCACAAATAATGTGTTAGGTTTGTCTAATCAAATAAATTCTAAAGGTGTGTTTGGATCCGAAAATTTTTGAAGGGAATGAATATTGAAAAATGTGAAACAAGTGAAATTAACAATGAGTTTTAAATTAATTTTTTCCTTTTTCATATTATTTTTTTTTTTAAAATCCCATTTTCCAACCTAAGAATTGATTTAAAGCTCATTGTTTCACTTATTGATATGTTATTTTCGATTGAATTTTTTTTAAAAAATTGAATAATATGTTATTTTCTAAAGCAATATAATATAATACTCATTTAAGATATTAAAAAAAATTGTAATAGTGAAAGGTTCCAACTAGATAAATCCTTTGATGATTATACTAAAACTTGAGATCAAATCCCACAGCTTCATCGAAAGTTTCAAAAGTTAGGATTTAACATGTCTTTTACAAGCTTAATTTTGAATATTATTAAGGATAATGAACAATCTGAACTTTATTTTGTCACGTATTTATATATAATATTATTAATTAAGCCATTCTTAAAGCACAAAAAGCATGAAAGCAGAGCACAAACCTCAAACCACAAACACAACACAAAAGCAAGAACAAAGCAAATCTAATTAAAGCATCAGAAGCTCAGGATATCGACCCCAAAGATATTATTAATGTCTCTTCTCTAAAGAAAATGTGGTGCACAATCTGGAATGACATAGTCCATTCCAAGGCTGGGAAGAACATAAGGATCGGTGAGGACGATAGCAGCGAGGAGGACGATGAGATGTATGATGATGCAGCTCCCCTCACTGCCATGGGCACTGACTTTAGTTCACAACATGCTAGACATGGTGGCTTTGGTGTTGATCAGGTTGGACACAACGACGTCCTACAGGCTATTGCGAATCTCCAACTATCCATGCAGTCGAGTTTCCAGAGCTTCACCTCTTTTGTCGACCAGAGCTTTCAGTTGGTGTGGATTGATATTGATCACATACGTCACGACATCAGCACCCTCAGGGATGACTTTGAGTTACTCTGAGAGCACTCAAAAGACTTGTTTTCAAAGATTTGTGATTTCTTCCAGGACAGCTCTAACTTTCCCACTCGCTGAGTCTTTTGTCTTTATCATTTTGTTATTTATGTATAGCTCCATGGATATTTTAGCATGAACATTTCTTTTCTCTATATACATTCATATGCTTGTACTCAATTTTTAAACAGCTTCCTTAAAGCCTATGATGTATGGATTTTTGTATATACTTGCTTACTTTTCACTTATTTAGCTTTTAGTTCATATATATGCTTTACTTTTAAGCTATATGGTTGCTTAGTTTGAGCTATTCTTGCTCATCTATACGCTTTAACTGTTCAAGCTTATGTGCAAATATCTTATTCTTTCTGGGAAGTCTTCTGAACTCCAATTCATGCCTAATTTTTTAACACAACTTTGTTTATGCCTTATCTTCATGTCTATGGTGATTAAATTGTTTCTTTTTCAAGTTTACACCATTTTTCTGCTGTTGTCAAAATGTGGGAGAAAAAGAAAAAAAATTTGTTGTAAACTTAGATAACACAAATTTAGGGGGAGCATTGCTCCAAACATGTCGACAAATGTAAAATAGTCTTGTATTGCTTGCTTGGGATTGATATTACTATATTATTATTGTTTTTTTAATGCTTACATGTTGGTTTTTATCACAAAAACAGAGGAAACTTTGTCCAAATTTTTCAAAAAACCAACACTTAGTTTTTTAAAACTGTTTTCTCTTCTAAGTTTTGTCATCATCAAAAAGGGAGAGATTATTGACCCGTATTTGATTTTAATAATGACAAAACACTACTTAAATTGCACTAACAGTTTTATCTAAGTATTTAAGCGGTAAAAGTATTCAGTTCAGAAACAAGATGCAAAAACTTAACAAGTTCAGACACCAAAAGAAGACATAAGACCAAGAATAAGCATTAAGGTAATTGAATCACTTTGTAAATATCTAAAATCAATTACTTAGCTTGATTTATGTCTCAATTTACAAAAAACTTTGATAAAACTAAAATATAAAAAGTTTCTAAGTCAAAAACTGTTTTGAAACATGAAAACTGGGTTGAAAGACAACCCAGTCAACTGGTTTTATATACCAGTCGACTAGGAAATGGAACAGTAAGTTCCCAGTCAACTAGTACTAAAGACCCAGTCAATTGATAACTTCACTCAGTCAACTGGTACTTTCCCTAAGCCTAAAACTAAACATTTTTCAGTTGACCCAGTCGACTGGTACAAGGACCTAGTCAACTGGTAATTCGAAAATATGACCGTTCGAGACGCGAAACTTGAGCATTTAATGCCCCAAGCCTACTAAGTCAGTGTCAAACAGCCATATTAACTCAAGACTATATAAACCCACTTCAAAGAGTATTTAAACAAGGAAGATAACATATTCAATTCATGATATAGCTCATTAATTCTCAAAAGCTTTGAAAAATTCATTGTGAACCATTATTCAAGCTTGTTCTTGAAAAAGAGATATTATTCAGTTGTAAAAAGCATTCATTGATATCTCTCTACTATTTACTTTACAGTTAATACAATTTATTTTAAAGGGAAAGAGTTGGTGTAACTCTTATAGTGTTTAGGATTAAACACTTTGTTTGTAACTTTCGTGAGGAAGAGATTATTGTAAGGTTGGCGTAACACCCATGAAGTTTCTTGACTAACGATTAATGGATTACTTCAAAGAGGTTCCTTAAAAAGGTTTGACATTAGGGTCGGAGAGATTCCAATATTACCGAACCACTATATACGAAGTTTTCATATTCTCTTCCATAACTCCTTTATTTACATGCATATTATTTGATTGTGTGCTTTGCTTATTAAACTATTTTAAAAACTTGCAAGTTAATTAGCAAAAAGGTTTTCTAAAACCCAATTCACCCCATCTTGGGTTTAAACCTCGGTTTACAATGTTCTTCCTGGTTCGGCCTCAGATTTCATCTAGGAGCTCGGCACTCTTGATAGTTTTGATCGAAGGGGTCTCTGAGGCTCTCTCTGGATCGATCTTCAGATGTTTTTTTTCGCCGTGGTTCAATAAACTCTTTCAAGTACCCACAGCTGATAAAGGACTCAATCTGTTATTTAAGGTCATGACATTCCTCGGTGTCGTGTCCATGATTTCTGTGGAATCGACATCATTTGCTTCGATTTCCACTAGGATAAAGTGGCTTTGGGGGCCATCGAATGATTTCTCAATCCTAGACTTGTATAAGGATATTAGTTCTAGAAGTGTTGAGTGGAATAAAGCTTTCAAAACTAGTGGTAGTTTTAGATCTGCTCTCGTGATAGGGTTTTTTGCTTGCAACACTTTGAGAATTGTCGACATCTTTTCTCTTTTTCTCTATACCATATTCTCTTTCCTTTCGAAAGGCTTGGTCATCCTCAACGAGCATGCATTTTTCAGCCCGAGCCATGATCTCATTCATATCTCTAGGTGGTCATCTGATGAGTTTGGAGTTGAAGATCTCAGACCTTAGCCCATTTTTGAACTCCAATATCTGTATATTGGGGTCAAGATCAGGAATCTCCCAGGCAGCAGCATTAAACCTTGGTAAGTGGCATCCTAAAATTTGGTAAGAGTGTAGTTTCGAGAACTTCTTAACTGAATGATGGATCTTAGATGTTGAGCTTATTTAAGACGTTACTGCTCCAACCTTTGAAAGCTTCATTGATCATCTCTTCCATTTATTCGATCTATTTGTTTAGGTAGAAATAGTTTCTGGAAGAAGAGCCTCCCCTAGATTTATTTGCGCGAGATGGTGAAGACTCTGCAGTGAAGCGATTGTCGGTCGAGTATCCATGGTCGGGATGACTGGTTTGCCTAGAATCATGGCAAGGAGATTGAGGTGAGGGCTATCTACCACTCCCCTGAACTTTTGCGACGAGATCTATCACTAGGCGAGAGTGTTCTAAAAATTGCACCTGGATCATCGGGATGACGGGGTGCACCGAGGGGGGTTCCCTAAGATCTTCTGGAGGATCAATCTCCGTCAACCTTTGACAAGAGTGATGCACTTCTAGAAAAGCAATAGGTCGTGGTCAGAGGCAATGTGCTCAGATACTGTGAGGAACCATGAACCATACTGTTGGCTGTGGGTGCCAGTTCATGTCAATGCAGCACTGGTTCCGGCGATTCCATTACCAGTATTTTTTGTGGTATTTATGGGTGGCATAACAACAGATGAGTTCTTTGAAGGTTCTTCACTTCTACTAGACAACGAGAGATTGTGGTTTCCCATAAACGGGGCCAATCTATTGATGCCAAAAATCTGCAGTCGAGTTTGAGAGTCAAAATGTTGAATCTGCACATGGTAAAGGGAAAGGGTGATCTGAAAAGCCATCGGAGGGAAAAGGGGTGATGCCTCCGGAGATTCTTCGATACTTCAATTAGTCTTGTTTTTTAGAGAGAAAGAACAATAGTAGTGATGAATGAATAGTGTGTGTTTTTTGTACCTTGAAGACCCTTTTTATATTAGTGATTTGTTAAAGAATCAAATATGTTTTTTGCTATCAAGAACGAATTGGTCCCTAGAATACCACGTAAGTTCTTGTGCCTTGATGCACGAGAAGTTTGTTGGTGATAATGGCCTTATGATGCCCTTTTCCATGTGTCATTTGCCAGGTGTCGTCGTAAGGTTACTCGGTTCTGGGAATTTTAGTTGTCCACATGTTTGATCATTATTAGAGAGGGAATTTTCCTCTACATCACAGTGTACTATGACATGAAACCTAGAAAGTAGCTCAAGTGAGAGTTTTTACCATTGTCTAAACAAGTATAATGCATTCGATAAGAAGCATCAAATTTATGCAGTGCGACGCTTGCATGTTTATCACATTTGTTAGCTATTTTGTGGTTAACAATAAAATATGTAAAATTGTAACTATAAGAATGCTCGTTATAAAGCAATGTTGTTAATTTCGTTTTGTTTCGATCAAAAGATTTCAGTTTCAACCCTAAACCAAAACGAAATACCTTTATATTTCGTTTTGCCTTTTGTTTTGGTCTGTTTCAGTCGTTTCGATCGAAATATTAAAATGCTGACTTTTTTGTATTTTTGAAAATTTTAAAGAGGTAATTTGGAAATTTTCACTTTTTCTTTTCAATTAGGAATTGATATTTGAATAATAATTGTTTATATATATATATGTGTGTGTGTGTGTGTGTGAAAAATATGTAGTTTGATAGTAGGACAAACCGACAAAGTCTCATTTTGTATTTATATCAAAAAAAGATTTATAATTGATTTTAAAGCAAAAATTTGAGTATGATTAATTTATATATTTGAATGATGATTGTTTTCTTATGATTTATATTTATAATTATATATATTTTTAAATATTTATAGTTTGACAGATATGTATTTGAAAGTACTGTCATATTCGAAACGACGCATCGAAATAGAACGAAACCGAAACATTTCATTTAAATAACTAAACTAAAACGATGTCTAATTCGAAATTTACAACCTTGTTACAAAGTAGTAACGAGTAAGTGAAGTTCATTTATGGGCTAAATTATTAATTTACTCTTTGTTTTTTTGGGTAAGACTATTTTACTTCTTATACTTTCAATTGCTTCAATTTAATATATATAAACTTTTAAAATCAACTAAATTACTCGATCTATTTCTGTGAAAATTCTGATCAAATACTTGACAGAAATCCACATAAATATCAAATAGGATAACAAATATACAAGTTCTTCACCCCGTTCACTGTAAAGGTGGGATTATTTTCAATCTCTTGACGGAATTTCTACCAGAATGAAGGAGTGATTTGGTTTATTATAAAAGTTGATATATTAAATTAAATCAATTGAAAGTATAAGGAGTAAAATAATCTCACCCTAAAGTACAAAAAGTAAATTTATAATTTAATCTTTTATTAGATGTATTAAACATGTAAATATATATGTATTCATTAGGGGAATGATCAATTGACACCAAGTGTAAGACTTTTTATTCTTACACCATTTTGGATAAAGATTGTGAAGTAAAGCATGTTAGACACTGTTTATGAATATGGTTTATATGTACAGTAAATTTTACTTCATAATTTTTATATTTATTTTAAAACAATTGTATTACTATAACTAGTACCTTCCTCTTGTTTATTTTATTTTCATCTTTCATGGTGGAAAGCTACTACAGACAAAAGCATAGTAATTTTTTACCAAGTAACAGATGTTTCTTCAACTGTGTAAATAATAAAAGTGATAAATGAAATTCTTGATGAGCTATGGTTAATGTTTTGATACGAATTATGAGAAGATAAAATTTAGTGGATCTTGACAAGCTTTGATGGATGATTTGATGTGATTTGGGATGAAATTTAGTGGATTTTGACAAGCTTTAATGGATGACTTGATGTGATTTGGGATGAGAGGAATTTAGTAGAAATTTTTTTATATAATTTGAGAAAAATCATGATAGCCAATTTAAATATTTCGAATTCATGTGGTTTTATATTACTGTTCATATGCATATGCATTAAATACGATAATTGAAAGAACCGGGAAAGAGCCGGTCTGATTGAAAAATCATGACAACCGATATATACTGGAAATAAAAGAGACACCGTGACAGCCGGTATATGCTGGAAATAAATCTGTGACAACCGAGATAAGATGTAAAGAAAAGAACCGGGAGGGGGCTGGTCTAAGATAATAAAAACACGTCGACATGTGGGAAAATGTTCCCATATTAATAATTCATGCATTGCATCTGTTTTAATTATTGCTTGCATTATTGAAATGCTTATGTGTGGTGTGTTATTGCGAATTTATTTATAGATGAATGAGTCTCACAGAGAGACGGTTATGGTAATAAGAACCATCTAAATGGTAGACTTTATAATATGAACCTCATTACGAGGAAATTATGATATAATTGATGGTTTTGAGATGAACCAATAAATAAGAAGAAGAGATTGATAGAGAATGAGACTTATGATATGTGTAGTGATAGTAGAATACTATTATCAAGTTATGTGAAATATAATTGATTTAATATTGAAAGACTATTTATACATATTAAGTACTTCTAGAAAATTTAATTCGTTGAGCTTGTGAAGCTCACCCATCATTGTACAATGATTTCAGGTAGCAGACAGGACAAATAGTGTGGTGGGTTGAGAATAAGACGAAATCATTTTCTGTAAGCCACGTACGTGTCAACATCCTCAGACTAATGAGAAAATAAAATAAAAATTTATTTGTAAATATGCATGCAGTTTACAGTGTATATAATGTTTAAAGATCAGATTGATGTGACTCCCCTGTTGAGGGTTGATGATTGATGTAAAAATCTCTTTTTGTGTTATTTATTTTTATTGTTGCATATATGTGTCGTGCTGGGATTTTCAAAATAGGATGACACCGTCTCGGGGGTGACCAACCCGGGATCGATCGTTACAGGGTGAGATTATTTTCAATAGCTTGATGGAATTTCTACCGGAATGATTTGGTTTATTTTAAAAGTTGATATATTAAATTAAGTCAATTGAAAGTATAAGAAGTAAAATAATCTCACCCTAAAATAGAAAGAGTAAATTCATAATTTAATCTTTTATTAGATTAAGTATTAAACATGTAAAATATACATGTATTCATTAGGGGAATGATCAATTGACACAAAGTGTAAGACTTTTAATCTTACACAACTTTGAATAAAAATTATGAAATAAAGCATGTCATACACTGTTTTTGCATATGGTTTATATGTACAGTAAATTTTACTTCATAATTTTTTATTATTATTTTAGAACAATTGTATTACTATAAATTAGTACCTTCCTCTTGTTTATTTTATTTTCATCTTTCATGGTGAAAAACTACAACAGACAAAAGCTTAGTAATTTTTTACCAAGTAACATATGTTTCTTCAACTGTGTGAATATAAAAAAGAAGGTAGGTAAAATTTAGCCTAAAGGAAATTATAATTTGTTTTCTTTCTTTAGAAAGTCATTAAAACATGTTTGCTATTGAAAATATTCAATTTCATTTATTAAAAAAAAAAAAATCATAACCAACGACATGAAGCTGATTTTTGCATCAACACAATCCAAAACCCGCTTAGTTAATTTATATTGCTATTTGATTTGCACTTTTAAACTCATTCCGTTATCATCTTTATATTTTTTTTTCTTCCGCTTTTTTATAAACTATTTTAGATAAAATCCAAGTTGTTCTATTTAAATTAATGGTAATAATTAGAAGAAGGATTAAAGAACGAGTCTCTCTCAATCTCCAAGCCTCAAATTAGAAAAATTCAATGACTACCACATAATTAAAACTAACTAACAGCTTCATATCTTCCTCTATAAATAACCTCATTCTGCATGCAATATTATTCAACTCAAAAGAGAATAAAAGATGGCAAAGATTTTGCCAGCAACCGCCCTCATTGCTGCGGCACTTGCCTTCTCATCCTTCGTTACAGTCGCCTATGGGAACAAAGACTACTTGACTGTTGTAGGAAAGGTTTATTGCGATCCATGTCGCGTCATGTTTGAGACCAGATTGAGCACAAATATCGCCGGTAATTTACTTACAAAATGATCCCCTCTTTTTCTTTTTTGTAATTTGATGGTTTTGTTTTATAATGTTGTGAAATTTTATTTATTTAGTTTTTTTAAAGGAGGAAAAAGGGAAGGAAAGGATTCGCAAGCTTTTATGTTTATTATTCACTTTTATATGTTGTTTTTTTATTATTTTAAAAATTATTATGAAAAGCAATGAAAAACAAAGCATATATAAACAAAAATCTGTTTTCGAGAACAATTTTTTAAACTTATTTTTAAAAACATTAACCCCGCTACCCATATGTGACAGATAATGGTTTTCATTAAATGAAATATTTCATATTTTCTTACTTATCTTTTCATTTTTTGAAGACTCAAATATTATAAAAATTGATCATATTTTCGATAAAATTTTCAATAAAAATACAGTTTAGTGATTATGAGTTTAATATAACAGCTTAAATGTGTCTCTTCTCGAATTATGTCTGAAAGTTCGATCTCAATTATTATCGTTATCACTAAAAAATATTAAAAAATTATGTGATCTAATTAATATTAATTGCAGGTGCTAAGGTTCAATTGGAATGCAACGACCGTGTTAGTAACCAACTAACCTACTCACAGGTGGCTGTGACAGACAAGGATGGAAAGTATGCAATACCAGTTGTAGGTGACCATGAAGATGACGTATGTGACATAACTGTGACTCACAGCCCTGACCCAGAGTGCAGTGAGACAATGGAAGGAGTGCCAGGGAGTAAGCCACTCTTGTCCAGCAATGCGGGTGTTGTTGAGCCGGTTCGCTTTGCCAGTCCTCTTGGGTTCATGACTAAGAAGGAATCACCAGAATGTCCTCAAGTTCTCAAGGAAATAGGATGGATTGGAATCGATTGATCTTGGGCGGTTTTGTCAAAAATTAATGCAAGTGGAATGCATCCATGGCATGTATGGAGAAGGTTTTTAAGGACATTTCTTTTGTAAGAACATACATGTACATCAATGAAATATGATCACATTCTAGTTGATATTTCTTCCTCTTTTTTTCTCTTTTTTCATGAAATATTGAACATATATATTAATTATGCATGGATTTTGTCTTAATAAAAAAAATAGGTTAACACATCATCTTTAACTCTGTCTAATCATTAGTTAACTTTTGATTAATATTAAAACCGATTAATCGATCTTTTCGAACCGATTCGATTAAAATAATTTTATTATTCAATTAACAGTTAATTTTTTTAATCATTTCGACTGTTTAAGCTATTAAAAAATTAATTAATATTAAGAATATGTTAAATATATATAAATATGTTATATATAAAATATAATAAATCTTAAAAAATCTTAAGTATAAATTAAATATATAATATATAATAATTTTTTTTAAAAAAACTTAATTATATATATAGTATCAGTTAGCTGATCTTACCGAGTGAAATTAATTCGATCATTTAATGTCGAAATACTTTAGTTAATTCAATCGAAACAATTAAAAATTTAACTAAAAAAAATCGATTGAAACTTTTAACTAACCGTTTCAACCATTTGTAAACCCCTAATCAAAAGTATATAAATATTATATATGTAACGTTTTATAATTGTGTAGGGAAAAAATCCTTACAACTAAAGTAACATTAATTGAGTGAGTTAATTCATGATTAACATTAGTTATAGGTTTCCTATTGATAAAAGGTGTTCACATCTTGCTCACAAATAATGTGTTAGGTTTGTCTAATCAAATAAATTTTTAAGGTGTGTTTGGATCCAAAATTTTTTGAAGGGAATGAATATTGGAAAATGTGAAACAAGTGAAATTAACAATGAGTTTTAAATTAATTTTTTCTTTTTTCATACTAATTTTTTTTTTTTGAAAATCCCATTTTCCAACCTAAGAATTGATTTAAAACTCATTGTTTCACTTATTGATATGTTATTTTCCATTGAATTGTTTTTTTAAAAATTGAATAATATGTTATCTTCTAAAGCAATATAATATAATACACATTTAAGATATTAAAAAGAACTGCAATAGTGAAAGTTTCCAACTAGATAAATCCTTTGATGATTATACTAAAACTTGAGATCAAATCCCACAGCTTCATCGAAAGTTTCAAAAGTTAGGATTTAACATGTCTTTTACAAGCTTAATTTTGAATATTATTAAGGATGATGAACAATCTGAACTTTATTTTTTCACGTATTTATATATAATATTATTAATTAAGCCATTCTTAAAGCACAAAAAGCAAGAAAGTAGAGCACAAACCTCAAACCACAAACACAACACAAAAGCAAGAACAAAGCAAATCTAATTTAAGCATCAGAAGCTTAGGATATCGGCCCCAAAAACATTATTAATGTATCTTCTCTAAAGAAGATGGGGTGCACAATCCGGAATGGCATGGTCCATTCCAAGGCTGGGAAGAATATAAGGATCGGTGAGGACGATAATAGCGAGGAGGACGATGAGATGCATGATGATGCAGCTCCCCTCACTGCCATGGGCACTGACTTTAGTTCACAACATGCTAGACATTGTGGCTTTGGTGTTGATCAGGTTGGACACGACGACGTCCTACAGGCTATTGCGAGCCTCCAACTGTCCATGCAGTCGAGTTTCCAGAGCTTGACCTCTTCTGTCGACCAGAGCTTTCAGTTGGTGCGGATTGATATTGATCACATGCGTCACAACATCAGCACCCTCAGGGATGACTTTGAGTTACTCTGAGAGCACTCAGAAGACTCGTTGGCAAAGATTTGAGATTTCTTCCAGGACAACTCTAACTCTTCCACTCGCTGAGTCTTTTGTCTTTATCATTTCTATTATCTATGTATAGCTCCATGGATATTTTAGCATGAACATTTCTTTTCTCTGTATACATTCATATGCTTGTACTCGATTTTCAAACAGCTTCCTGAAAGCCTATGATGTATGGATGTTTGCATATACTTGCTTACTTTTCACTTATTTAGCTTTTAGCTCATATATATGCTTTACTTTTAAGCTATATGATTGCTTAGTTTAAGCTATTCTTGCTCATCTATATGCTTTAACTGTTCAAGCTTATGGGCAAATATCTTATTCTTTCTGGGAAGTCTTCCCAACTCCAATTCATGCCTAATTTTTAACACAATTTTGTTTATGCCTTATCTTCATGTCTATGGTGATTAAATTGTATATTTTTCAAGTTTACACCATTTTTCTACTGTTGTCAAAATGTGAGAGAAAAAGAAAAAAATTTGTTGTAAACTTAGATAGCACAAATTTAGGGGGAGCATTACTCCAAACATATTGACAAATGTAAAATAGTCTTGCATTGCTTGCTTGGGATTGATATTACTATATTATTATTGCTTTTTGAATGCTTACATGTTGGTTTTTATCACAAAAACAGAGGAAACTTTGTCTAAATTTTTCAAAAAACCAACACTCAGTTTTTTAAAACTGTTTTCTCTTCTTAGTTTTGCCATCATCAAAAAGGGAGAGATTATTGACCCGTATTTGATTTTAATAATGACAAAACACTACTTAAATTGCACTAACAGTTTTATCTAAGTATTTAAGCGGTCAAAGCATTAAGTTCATAAACAATATGCAAAAACTCAACAAGTTCAGACACCAAAAGAAGACATAAGACCAAGAATAAACATTAAGGTAATTGAATCACTTTGTAAATATCTAAATTCAATTACTTGGCTTGATCTATGTCTCAATTTACAAAAGACTTTGACAAAACTAAAATATAAAAAGTTTTTAAGTCAAAAACTGTTTTGAAACATGAAAACTACAACCCAATCGACTGGGTCTATATACCAATCGACTGGGAAATAGAACAGTAAGTTTCCAGTCAACTAGTACTAAGGACCCAATCAATTGACAACTTCATCCAGTCGACTGGTACTTTCCCTAAGCCTAAAACTGAACATTTTTCACTTGACCCAGTCGACTGGTACAAGGACTTAGTCAATTGGTAATTCGAAAATATAACCATTCAATAGGCGAAACTTGAGCATTTAATGCCCCAAGCCTACTAAGTCAATGTCAAACGGTCATATTAACTCAATGCTATATAAACCCACCTCAATGAGTATTTAAACAAGAAAGATAGCACATTCAATTCATGATATAGCTCATTAATTCTCAAAAGCTTTCAAAAATTCATTGTGAGCCATTATTTAAGCTTGTTCTTGAAAAAGAGATATTATTTAGTTGTTCATTGATATCTCTCTATCATTAACTTTATAGTTAATACAATTTACTTTAAAGGGAAAGAGTTGGTGTAACTCTTATAGTGTTTAGGATTAAACACTTTGTTTGTAACTTTCGTGAGGAAGAGATTATTGTAAGGTTTGTGTAACACCCATGAAGTTTCTCGACTAACGATTAGTGGATTACTTCAAAGAGGTTTCTTGAAGAGGTTTGACATTAAGGTCGAAGAGATTCCAATATTCCCGAACCACTATAAACGGAGTTTTCATATTCTCTTCCATAACTCCTTTATTTATAAACATATTATTTGATTGTGTGCTTTGCTTATTAAACTATTTTAAAAACTTGCAAGTTAATTAGCAAAAAGGTTTTCTAAAACCCAACTCACCCCCTCTTGGGTTTGAACCTCGGTTTACAATGTTCTTCCTGGTTCAGCCTCAGACCTCATCTAGGAGCTCGACACTCTTGATGGTTTTGACCAAAGGGGTCTCCGAGGCTCTTTCTGGATCAATCTTCGGATCTTTTTTCTTGCCGTGGTCCAGTAAACTCTTTCAAGTACCCACGACTGATAAATGACTCAATCTATTGTTTAAGGTCATGACATTCCTCAGTGTCATGTCTATGATTTCTATGGATTCGACACTATTTGCTTCGATTTCCACTAGGATGGAATGGCTTTGGGGGCCATTGAATGATTTCTCTATCCTGGACCTGTATAAGGATATTAGTTCTAAAAGTGTTGAGTGGAGTAAAGTTTTCTAAACTAGTGGCAGTTTTAGATCTGCTCTCGTGATGGGGTTTTTTGGTTGCAACATCTTGAGAATCGTCGACATCTTTTCTCTTTTTCTCTATACCATATTCTCTTTCCTTTCGGAAGGCTTGGTCATCCTCAACGAGCATACATTTCTGAGCCCGAGCCATGATCTCATTCATATCTCTAGGTGGTCGTCTGATGAGTTTGGAGTTGAAGATCCCAGACCTTAGCCCACTTTTGAATGCCAATATCTGTATATTGGGGCCAAGATCAGGAATCTCCCAGGCGGCAGCATTTTATGTACGCTCGGAGTTTCTTCCATCAAAGTTGAATGATATTGAAAAGACTTTCAGAAGTCTTTTTAAATCCTTTGCTGTTGAGAAAGTGTGAGGCAAAAACATAACTAAGCTCCTTGAAAGTACTAATGCTTTTCGGCTTTAATCTAGAATTTCATATATTGGCTGCCTTTTCAATTATCAAGGGAAAGTTCGACACATGACAGGATCAAAGTGTCGGTGTGACATCATGGTGGTCTTGTAGAGCTGTAGGTGATCTAAGGGATCCGTCAAGCCATCATAGAGCTTGATAAATGGCATCCTGAAATTTGGCAGGAGTGTAGCTTCGAGAACTTCTTGACTGAAGGGTGGATCCTAGATGTTGAGCTCGTTTAAGACGTTACTGCTCCGACCTTTGAAAGCTTCATTGATAATCTCTTCCATTTATTCGATCCATTTGTTTAGGTAGAAATTGCTTTTGGAAGAAGAGCCTCCCCTAGATTTATTTACGCGAGGTGGTGAAGACTCTTTTTTCATGAAATATTGAACATATATATTAATTATGCATGGATTTTGTCTTAATAAAAAAATAGGTTAACACATCATCTTTAACTCTATCTAATCATGAGTTAACTCTTGATTAACACTAAAACCGATTAACCAATCTTTTCGAAATGATTCGATTAAAATAATTTTGTTATTCAATTAACGGTTAATTTTTTTAATCATTTCGACTGTTTAAGCGATTAAGAAATTAATTAATATTAAGAATATGTTAAATATATATAAATATGCTATATATAAAATATAATAAATTTTAAAAAAACTTAATTATATAAACAGTATCGGTTAACCGATCGTACCGATCAAAATTAATTCAATCGTTTAATATCCAAATACTTTAGTTAATTCAATCGAAACGATTAAAAATTTAACTAAAAAATCGATTAAAACTTTTTACTGACCATTTCAATCATTTGTACACCCCTAACCAAAAGTATATAAATATTATAAATGTAACGTTTTATAATTGTTTAGAACAAGAATCCTTACCACTAAAGTAACATTATTTGAGTAAGTTAATTCATGATTAACATTAGTTATAGGTTTCCTTTTTAAAATAAAAAAAAAGCATCGATAAAAGCATCTTGAGTACAAATAATGTGTTAGGTTTGTATAATCAAATAAATTTTTAGGGTGTGTTTGGATAGTGAAATTTTCGAAGGGAATAAATATTTGAAAATGTGAAACAAATGAAACTAGCAATGAGTTTTAAATTAATTTTTTTCCTTTTTCGTATTAATTTTTAAAAAAAAATCCCATTTTCCAACCTAAGAATTGATTTAAAACTCATTGTTTCACTTATTGATAAAAAGCAATAATAATAAGTGAAACAATGAGTTTTAATTTTTTTTTTTCTAAATTCCTTCACATTTCCAAAGTACAAACGTACTCTAAGAAAGAATTTTTTTTTTCTTTTTTGAATTTTCATACCTATCAAAAGTATATAAATATTATATATGTAACATTTTATAATTGTTTAGATCAAAAATCCTTGCAGCACAAGTACCCAACAAGGTTATTGTCTTAACGGCTAAGACTTGTAACAAATCAAAACACGCTTTTCTTAACATTTTTAAAATTGTATTACCTACTTTTCTTTCTCTTTCTTGTCCACGTCTCTCTAAAAGCTTATCTGAAAACGTCACTCAAATTATTAGCTTTAGGGTTTAGTTAGGTTTAGTTGTCATACGCGTACGCTATTAGTTTATGACCTTGACCAATAATTTTTAATTTAACTTATTTTTCAATTTAAAACGTGTTGTTTTTAAGTTTTTATATTCAACAATTAAAAAATTAAAAATAAAACATTAACCTGTTTATGATTTTTCTATATCCAATGAAAAATACAATTATTTTAATTCAATAGAAAAGCACACATATCAAATATATATATTTTTTGAAATTAATATATACAATCGATATTATATGTAATAATTATTTTTTTTCTCCTAATGTGTTTCTCGATTGAATTTTTTAAAAATTGAATAATATGATTATTTTCTAAAGCAATAGAGTACAATACTCATTTAAGATAATAAAAAAAATTGCAAAAGCGAAAGGGTCCAACTAGATAAATCCTTTGATGATTGTACTAAAACTTGAGATCAAATCCCACGGCTTCATCGAAAGTTTCAATGTTTTAAAAACAGGCAGCATGTTGTATTCATATGCTATACTACTATTTTTTTTTTATTATAACGCAGCAATGAACATTTTTTTATATATAATATTATTAATTAAGCCATTCTTAAAGCACAAAAAAGCATTAAAGCAGAGCACAAACCTCAAACCACAAACACAACACAAAAGCAAGAACAAAGCAAAGCTAATTAAAGCGTCAGCTCTTTCTCTCACACAACCAAAACCAAACCCTCAAATAATGGAAGAAGAGGATCAAAACATGCCACCATTCTGGCTCCAAACCAATGACACTTACGGGCGAGCCATTCGCCGTCGTCGATCACCATCTCTCTTCTTCAGTTCAGGCTTTTTTATCATTCTCTTGTTGGTAATTGCATTTGCTTTCATCTTCTTTGTCATCCCTTCATTTCTCTCTTTCACTTCTCAAATCTTTAGGCCACACTTGGTTAGAAGAGGTTGGGACTCACTCAACTTAGTCCTAGTCCTTTTTGCCATAGTTTGTGGATTCCTTGGCAGAAATAACAACAATGATAACCCAACAAGTTCTTATGATGATAATAAATTTTCAAGCACACCAAGAGATTTCCAAAAAGCAAACCCGTCAACTCCACGTCAATGGTATGAGTATTCAGATCGGACGGCCTCCAACAAATCATTGAGTAGATTGAGAAGCAGCAACTCATATCCGGATCTAAGGCAAGAATCCGCTTGGGTCACCACCACTGATGATCGGTGGCGATGTTGTGATGATACCCATCTCTATAACTACCGTTCTTCAAGCTCAGATCAGCTCTATCACCGTAGTAGACCAGAGGAAGAGCCTAAAGAAGACAAAGAAGAAAGTGGTTCCGATAGAATTAAAGACATAGATGTTGATACTTTTGTGACTAAATCACAAAAACAAGAGCAAACTTCGTATACACCATCAACTGATCAATCTCCTCAACCGCCACTACCATCACCGCCGCCACCGAAGGCGGTGAAGAGGAAAACGAAACGGACACATCAAGATCTTGTACCAAAGAGTACTGAAATAGAAAAGGCTGACTTGGGCATTAATATTTCTCAGCCGCCGGCGCCGCCTCCGCCACCGAAGACGGTGAAGAGGAAAACAAAACGGACATATCAAGATCGTGCACCAAAGACTACTGAAACAGAAAAGGCTGAGTTGGGCATTAATATTTCTCAGCAACCGCCGCCACCGCCAGTTGTGTATGATAACAAGCATAGGAAAAATGAGAAGGGAGGAGGTGGCACAACTAAAGATTTCTTGAGTTCGCTAAGAAGAAAGAAGAAGCAAAGACAAAAGAGTGTTGAAAATCTTGAGGGTATCTTCAACTCTCAACCTTCTTCTTATTCTTCTTCTGCAGCTATTGTTTCTTTGCTACCATCGCCTCCGCCGCCGCCTCCGCCGCCAGCTTTCTTCCACAATCTCTTCTCATCGAAGAAAGAGAAAACCAAAAAAGTCCACTCAATTCCATCGCCACCTCCACCTCCACCTCCACCTCCACCAGCTTCATTAAAATCACGTGCATCAAAAATCAGAGCACACGTCTTATCAGAAAAACCTAATTTGCCAGTTAAGGTACGCATCTATAATAGTTTGGACCAAGGTGGCGGTGCAAATATTGGTAACGAGTCACCGTTGATTTCCATACCGCGGCCGCCTCCTCCGCCTCCATTCAAAATCCCTGCGTGGAAATTCGTGGTGCAGGGAGATTACGTCAGATTATTGAGCATCAATAGTTCACGGAGCGGATCTCTTGATTTAGATGGTATTGATGAAGACACAGTGAGCAATGACAGTGGAGATTCGCCGATGGCGGCGCCATTGTTCTGTCCAAGTCCTGATGTGGACACCAAGGCTGATAACTTCATTGCACGATTCAGGGCTGGTTTGAAGCTGGAGAAGATGAATTCGGTGAAGGAGAAGCAAGGAAGAGGAAAGTCAACTTTGGGCCCAGAATTAGGCCCAAACTCAAGCCCAGATACTGTAGAAGGAGAAGGAACTAATTGATCTTCAAAGTTTTTTTCCTTTATTTTTTATAATTTACACTTTTTTAATGATTTTATTTTTTTTATTAATTTTTTGATATGGAGGATATGTTTGTGTTGAAGTTGTCTTACATACTCAATTAATTATAGGCAGGTACATAGGAAGTTTGATCTTCACAGCATAAGCTTATCATCCCTTGCAAGCTAACTGTTTGATTATGTCTTGAAGAGATTGCTTTTGCTTTATGTTTTCCACCCACCTTGCGTTGATTCGGATTTGCTCAATGCTTTTGCTTCAAATTCCTAGCAAATGAAGGGTTCGTTCGGCTCGTGAAAAATACTTCTACCTCATCAGCCTTCTCATTATTGCAAAACTGGCAGATGAACATAATTTGGATCAACTTGTGATTTCAGTAAAAACATCAAAACTCAACAGGTTTAACTGGTCACCAAAGGCCAAAAGAACAACATTCTTTGCACAAAACTTGACCCAAATGCCAAAGGAATGTCGTATTTTCCAGATAAATTAACAATTTGCTCTGCTAAGCTCTACTGCTTACTGGAGTGATAATGTCTCTAGTGAAATATGTGACTAACATCCCACCATATTTGCTTATGATAAGGTCCCACTTCTCCTGCATATTTTGACAATAAATTGTAGTAGTAAAATTGAAAGAGAAACTAACATAATTAAGGATTATGGCTTGTTTGCTTGACCGAAAAATTCAGTAATTCCTCATGCTATTTGTTCACAACACCTCATATGATATAAATGAGCATAGTATAGGATACTGCATCTACACTCTCTGAAAATTGATATATGCAGCAGCTACTTCATACCTTCAACCATGTCCATGCTGATCCCGGCCTTCTAAGCTTATTCCAGCAAGTCCATAGATAATACCTTGATCTCGAACCTGAAATAATTTTGAGAAGAACTCAATAACTGTAAAACGGGCAAGGAAATTCATGGAAGATTTTACTAAACCATTGTTTATTTAGCGAAGTGAGATACCTCATCTGACACAAAAAGTCCAGAACCTCCACAACTATATCTGGGTCTGGACAAGATGCTATAGTACCTATTATATCAGGACTACGGCATAAGATCTTACTAGTAAACTTTCACCTGCTGATAAACATAAATGGCAAGTGCTAGGCAATGAATTTTTAGCTTAAATTGTTATCGATCTTACGCAAAATTTGTTCCTTCTCTTGCACTGCATCAGCTTCTCTATAGACTCTCAATAGGGACTCAAATCCATTCCTCTGTTGTGCTAGTGTTCCTCATTACAGAAATGTAAGCAGCCTGCAGGAAGCGATATGAATCTTTATTGTGTGTATTATATTCCCAAAGGTTCATAAAATAAAGAAATGATATATACACGGAACATGAAGATTTCATGTTACACTTATAGTGTCTGCTGAAAGAAGTGGAGTGCTCTTATCCTCCAATAATGCCTGAAAGCAATAAATTGCTTCTTTCTGAGTTTTATCATGATCAAAAGCAGCCAAGGCCATGAAGACTTCTCCCCTCAATAGCGCATTTAAATGAATTTATCCAGGTATTGATTCCCAACCTAATTTTCTGCTCAAAACAAGTGAATCTTACTTTAAGCCTGGTAGCAAGAAACTTACTTCTCTCTTTTATGATCTATAATTTTAGTTCCATGTTTAACAGAACATTATTTTAAGCATGACCCATGTAGCACTAAGTTAACTCTCTGAATAATTATTCTTACTCTGCAGAAAACAAGAGGAGATCTATAAAATGCTCTTTCAATTCATTTACTGAATCTGGGATGGCCGATCTTCACAACATCATAACTATCCTGTCATAATAATGAATAAAATGGGTCAATTGACATAAATGTTTAGTTTAAAGTGTGCCATTATTAAGGCAGAAAAAGAAACATCCTTACATCAATGAGTTTAGATAACACAATAATATAGTCAAGCTCTTTTCTGTATACGTCCATCAAAACAAGCAAGGACAATGAAGATTTTTCACAAGCCTCACAAAGAGCATATGTGTCATCCAAAATGCCTGCAAATAAGATTGTGAGTTATGTTACTGAGTTTTGCGATATAATGGTGCTACAGAAACAAAGAGAAACAAGCTCAGGAACGATTTAACACATAAACTAAAATAAGAATTTTGGTTGCTTATCATATTAGTTTGCCTAATATTCTAGCCAGCAAAAGAGAGAAATTTCAAATCAATTGATGCACAAAGAAAATAATAGGTGCACTCTTAACTTAACTCCACCAATTTCTTCTTTGAACTCCAATCCAAGGGATATTACCCGGCTGTAATACCCATCAACTGGACTAGGCCCCAAATACAGAAACCAAGCATGATATAGCCCTCTAGATCAGTAAATTATAATATCAGCTTTACTGGTATATGGTACGCACCAAATTTGTCTGTCACTGACAAGCAATTATTCTCTACTGTTTTGCTCAGTTGGGCTGCAAGTTCATCTTCATATTTTACCCAGTAGAAACCACTCTGCTCAATATTGACTTTCACCCATAAATTTTCATCACATTCCTTTTGAATCTTCTCCTTGAATGAACTTGAACTGGAAAACGAAGAAGGAAACAGTTCAGATATATCTACTCTTTCATATTTTGATTCCAAAAGGAAATTCTTGCGTTTTTCTTATGAACCAAGGCACAAGGTTATTGGAACAATCCACTGTCCTTCACCATGCAAACCAGATGACAGGAATTGTGACTGCGAATTTCAAATAAGTGTCAGACTTCTTCGCATAACTGAAAAAAAAGGATTAAAGGTAAAGATGCAACTTGAGATGCTAATCCGACAAACACTGCATGCTTTCTAATTAATCAAAAAGAAGACCTGCTCAAATTCCAAACTATGATCTTTAAATTTTACAGAGATAACTGGATATCCCTTTTTCTTTGTCCAATCATCCATCATCAGGTTTACTTGAACACCAAATTCCTCTGAAAGAACGCTCCATAAATCTCGCCTTCGTATTTTTCCAAGCATATTTCTTCATGTATGAACTTAAGGATTTCTGATTTGAAAAAGAAGTCACAAGGAGAAAGAGATCAACTTATATGGTGACAATTTCATTCTAATAAAAGACTGACAACATTTTAGGAAGTGTAAGTAAATGGTTGCAAATAAACAACATTCTCCCGACTTCATTTCTTTCTGTTCATTACTTCTTTTAGTCTATATTTGATGAAAGTATAGGGACATGGTTATAAAATAGCGAAAATATAATCAACTTATAAGATTTTGAATATGGTCCTCTAAGATCATTTCATAAATTAAAATTATGAACACTCCTACTTGGAATATGTCGTCACCAAGATAATTCTGTAACATTCGAATAACAGCAGATCCCTTATTGTAGCTGATACCATCAAAAATTTCAAGGATAGAATGAGCATGGTCTAAACCTGAAAACATAAAACATGCCATATCTCAAGGTTTGATTCAATCACCAAAACCATTTATCCTGTTGAATTGCTGGGACTGCAATTTTTTCGGACAAGGACTGTGTATTCCTTATCTCAATCGGATGAGTTTGTTCCTGTGAATCTAGACATAGGCCACTTTTAGTTTGTTGAAGAAACTGAGTCCATATTTTCCACTCGCAAAACAAAGTGTCAGTTGCCAAATAACTAACCTGGCAATATATTAGGAAAGAAAATGTTAACACAAAGAACACAAAATTGAATCTAATGATACAATGTCAGGCAAGCAGGAGGTAGTTGAAAAGATTAAAAAAATTACCCATGTTGCAAAACCCTCATTGAGCCATAGATGAGTCCACCATTCCATAGTTACCAGATTGCCAAACCATTGATGCGCCACTTCAGGGTTGTTTGGGTTTGGCTTTAAGCCAACTTAAAGTAACCAATTTTAGGCTAAATTGAGTGCTTTAAGTTAGCTTAAAGCCAAACCCGAACAACGCCTTCACGGGCTACAACAATTGTACGCTGACAAAGAGGTAAGTAAATTGTTGAATACGTGTTAGTGGATGATTCAAACTTGAAAATTGCAAAGAAACAAAAACAAAATAAAACACTCTTCATTTTTGTTATGTTTTATAGAGGAAAGATTGACTAATCACAACAAATGAAATGTGGCTGAAAGTTCATTTCTCAGAAGCAAAAGCTGCTAGGTCTAAGAGGTAATTGTTTACTTTCAGGGTGTGTGCATAATAGATTCAAAATGAGAAAAGAAGAGCTGAAAGGCACATTTAGATATGTGACTTACACACTGCTTTCTAGCAGCTGTAGAACGCAAATCATTGTGAAGCAGCTCGTTTTCACGGTATACAATCAAACCAAAATTCTCCATGGCTCCACCAGAAAATTCAGGGACAGCAACCATATCCAGTTTAGGTAATGAGTACGGCATTGAGAAGTACCTAAAAAACTCCATGGCCAGTATTAATAGATCAATTCAATAGTCCAACAGTGTAATTAACTAGCACCCCAACACTGCAGTCTTGTTTACTCACACTCACATGGACAAAATCAGAGATAGACCAGAACAAGAGACAAGGAAAAAAGCAAAAAAGAAAACACTACGGGAGCCTTCAGTTGTAGAAAATTCCTCAGTTCTACATGAGAATTTTACATTTCGAAGCATTTTTCGTAAAAATTTTGTAATAAAATGAACAACTTTCTACAACTGAGCAGGCACTGAACTTCTCATAGTTATCTTGTATTTTGTTCACTATTTGTCATCAAGATTATAATTGCAAAATTTTCATTGGTAACTTCCGTGTCCAAAAATTATATTTTGAACGGAGTCTGACAAAAAGTTCTCTGTCCAATGCAAAATTAGATGCTGATGTTGCACTTTTGGTGTGTTCTAGTTTTTCACAGGTGGGGCACACAGGTAGCTGAGTTGACTTGAATTGGGTTTACAATTGAGTTGATGGGTTTGTCTTATTCGGCTAGCTTTGTTTGATTTTTTTTTTTTTTTTTGAATTTTTGTTCGATCTGGTTTAAACCTTTTGCTATTCCCACATCGGATGGGTTGGGCCTGATAGAGTAGCGAAATACAGTGTTCTCAGGTACATTTAATGGACTCGTTACTGGTAGAGTTGCATTTCTTGCTATCATTAGCAATTTTAATCGTTTTATTTGCCCAAGCATATAATGGATAAAGAAGCCTTTCGGCGTTTATACAGAGTTGATGCAAACAAGTCCTGGTTTCACCAATGCAAATAAAGATCAAATAACAAGAAGATAGTAAGCTGGTAGGACTTTAATCTTGAATGTGGAAGAGAGATGATGCAACTTAATTTAACTGAGATAAACTCAAGTACAGAGTTATAAAAGCAGGTTACCTCTCAGATACCTTCAGTAAAAACAGTTCCCAAGTTTGATTTCATGAAGAGAACAAAGCAGTGAAGCATTTTCTTTAACCTCTTAACTTTTGGTTTCTCTTTCATAGGTTAAAAATATTCAAGCCATACAAATCAGAAACTGTACATGTAAGATCTCCAAAATAATCTTCTTAAGCTAAGATAAAATGAGCAGATGCCTAGATTCTGAATTTTGTGATAGCAAGCCGATATTTAGACAACTAATTTGTAACTGAACTGCCTGTTCTCTAAGTAAACCTAAGTACAAGAATGTAGAATGACCTGAAAGTGTAGGGTGGCATTAATGTTTGAATGGGCAACATGAATTTGTTCATCTACTCAGATGGAAGTTTGGGTGATACACCTTTTGCAATAACTGTAAAAATATCGAGTTGTCTCTCTCATAAGTCATAACCACAAAATTTCTATAAAACCAGAAACTTCAGTCATCCACACTTCTTGCTTGATGAACTTAACCAGATAGAGAAGAATTGAAATATGGTAGGGATAATAGGCATGAAAAGAAACACATTCTTTACTGATTCATGGGATCATAACTCTTATCAACTACAAGGTCTAATTACACACAGAGAAACTATTTCTTTCCGAAAAGAATCCAGAACAACATAGCTTAAAATAGGCAATTGGATGACACACAAGAAAACCATCTCAAGCCATATAGTCTAGGCTGCACGACAAGAATATCAAATTCCAGTCTCCGGTGGTTACAGCCTGTCTTACAGAGCATTGCAACTAGCATATAAATGCAATAATCTGTTTACGTGTTTCAGACCATATAATCTATCCAGATAATCAGAGTACATTTCACCAAAATTCTCCATAGAAGAAAAAAGTTATGCAGTACTTTTAGCAGCCTCACTGATCTTGCTAAATTCTCTAAATATAAAACCACCCTGATTATTGTTTATTTGGTTCCTTTTTCACAACCTAAAGATCTACTGCCCACATAAAAGAACGAGAATGACAAATTAGAATGTTTTCACTTAGCTAGTTCAGATGAAGAGCCAAATATCCTTGCCTATTGACATATTATAAAAGGACTAAAAATGAAATGATGAAAAGGTGGTTGGACAAAATTGCTGTTTTGAGATGTTTCAACATTGATTTACTTCCAAATTGTTTAACTGAACCATAAAACACTAAAAATGACTTAATAATGTAAATAGATCTTTTAGTCATGCACATTCACTTCTCCTACCAAGCATTGGATTCTGAATAAAGCAAGCCAGCAACCAAAAAGAAAGATATGAACACGCTTGAACTTAGAGCAGTATTATAGAGAGCAAGAAACACTTCAATCAAGAGTTCACCAAACTTAAAATGTCATTAAAATGAAACGATCAAACTTTTCCAAAAAAAAGAGTTCACCGACCTAGAAATGTCATTAAATTGAAATGATGAACTTTTCCAAAACTGACAATAATGCCTTACATCTGGTTCCTTTTTAGCAAAGATTACGCAAACTGTGACTAACTCCCAAGTCCTACCATGCCAAAAGCCTCCAATCCAACAACTAACACATTTAAGAATGACAACACCAATGCTTAAAACCAAAGCAAGGTATTGAAATATAAGGGTACGTGATCAAAAACTTACGATGCTCTCACCAAGCTGCCTACTGCTTTGGCGCTTTACTCAACAGATACTTCTTCAAAACATCCATAACCGACCCGAAATCCGCCTTCACCTGCACGGGCGGGTTAGCGAATGGGCAAGCCATGTCCTTGATCTCCTTGGAGTGGTAATCAATCTTGCTCTGCGTAAATTTCAATCCATGAGCCGTACTCACCACCACCGTCCGATCATTGGCACCTATAATCCCACTCTTCCTGAGCTTAATCAAGGCCGTCAATGCCACCCCAGTGTGAGGGCATATAAACATCCCCGTGGAATCCGCTTGAGCCGTGGCGTCCATCAACTCCTCCTCAGTAGCCTCCTCAACGATTCCATTGGAATTCTTCAACGCAAAAACAGCTCTTTCGATTGAAACAGGGTCACCAATCTGAATAGCGGACGCGAAGGTGGCACTGGCTTTGATGGGGTTAAAATCTTTCCAGCCGGACTTGTAGTACAAGTAGAGCGGGTTGGCATTAGCAGCCTGAGCACAAACAAGCCTAGGGATCCTATCAACAAGACCCAACTCTTTGCACATGTGAAACCCCTTGTAAAACGCATAGATATTACCGAGATTGCCACCAGGGACTATCACCCAATCGGGCACCTGCCAATCGAACTGCTGCAAGATCTCGATCGCAGCCGTTTTCTGCCCTTCAAGCCTCAAGCTATTCAACGAATTCGCCAAGTAAATCGGCAACTCCGCGGTGACTTCCCTTATCAACTGCATACACCCATCGAAATCAGTGTCTATGCTCAAAACAAAAGCCCCATTGGCGATGGGCTGCACCAACTGAGCCATTGAGATCTTGTCGGCCGGCAAAAACACGATGGAAGGAATCCCAGCCGAAGCGCAATACGCGGACAACGCGGCTGAGGTGTCGCCAGTGGAAGCACAACCAACACCCACCACGGGTTTGTTCATCTTCCTCAGCCTGTTGACTTGGCTGACCAGAACGGTCATGCCCAGATCCTTGAAAGAGCCCGTGTGGCTGATTCCGCAGTGCTTGACCCAGAGATCGCCCATGGAGAGGAACTGTTTGCCGTAGCGTTCGGCCCAGAAGAGGTTGGAGTTCCCCTCGAACGCGGAAACGATGTCGTCGTCGTGGATCTCAGGAAGTACCCATTCCTTCTTAGACCAGACGCCGGAGCCGTAAGGCCAGGTGGTCTTGCCGACGCGAGAGTCGAAGAGGGAACGCCAAGAGGCGCCGTCGTAGAGCTTGAGGGCGGATATATCGTGCTGGACGTCGAGGAGGCCACCGGACTGGGAGCGGTAGACGATCTCGTCGAGGGAGTAGGACTCCGTGGAGGAAGGGGGAGCGTTGAAGGGGACGTACTTGGCGGAGAGGCGGTGGAGGTGGGGGAGGTTGTGGCGGCGAGCCTCATCGCGGATGTTCTCTTCAGCCGGGCGGCGGTTCTTTTGCAGTGGAGGTGGCGGTGGTGGTGAAGTGTTGGAAGAGCATTTGATGGTGGTGCAAAAGTGGGTTTTAGGGATGGGTTCTGTGTTGGGGTGAGGTTTGAGAGAGAAGTGGGTGGATTGGAAGAGGGAGGAGGAAGCCATTATGGAGAGAGAAAGAGAGTCGTTGGGAGATTTTAGAGTTTGGAGAGAGAAAGATCTAATGAATTAATGATGATTGGGCTTTAACGGGAAATTGTTGTTCATTTATTGGTAGGAGGAGAGGAATAGTAGTATAGAATGTAGAGTTTGAGACTGCGACCAGCCTGAAACGATTTTACATGTCATCAGAGACCGCCACTGGGCTAAACTTTTGTGGCAAAGTTTGGATATTCATCCACTTTTGAAATTTGACTCCCCGGACATTGTTGAATGGCTGCAGGTAGGGCTACGCAAACGAAAATCGATTCGAACAAGGTAATTCGAACTGAAAATGAAAGTATTGGAATTTTTTCAGATAGAATAGGATTTGATAAATGTCTTTAAAATTTGGATGTTGATTTCGATCGGATCGTATAATTTCGATGGAGCACGTATTCGAAACGAACTGCTAAGTTTTATTATTATTTTTTTATTTAAAAATTAAAATTTATATTAATAATGAAATTAAATATTATATTAATAAATTTAAATTTTAATATTATATATATAATTATATAATATTTAATTTATATGTAAATTTAAATTTATTTTAATTTTTAAATAAAGATGGTTATAATCCAAATACTAAAAGCTTGGATTACTTTAAACTTCTCTTAGATTTGGAGGTATATTGACAGATACTTTATCTGGCTCACAAATATATTAGTCTACCGTTAGAATTTTGGTCAAAAGCTATTCAACATCATAAAAAATGATGAAAGAAAACGTGCTTATGCAAATGTATTGTGATATTTTCATAAGTTACTTAAGAATCTGTTCATTTTATGGGAGTTTTATTTATTGTATTTACTAGAGTTTAAGCTTTTTAGAATTCATTTTGTTTGCAATAAAAAAAAATAGATCAATACTCAAAAAATGAAACTTGATGAGATTGAAGTGATGTCGTGTTAAAGTATGTTGTCCTGTGTTTAAAAAAAAAAAATAGATTACAAATTTAAGATGGTATTTTAATTTTTTTTTTTTTGTCACGAAGCAACATGCTTTGCAATAAATATACCATTATCATATTTTCTCAATCTCTATCAAGATTCGTTTTTATAATATTAATTTTATTTCAGTCACATTTCATTCTATGTGTAAACCAAATAAGACGAGTTAAATTTTACAGGAATAAACTTTTTTATTGTTCGCATATATTTAGAATTTGAATAATTTAATAGAAACTTTGAAACGTTTTTTTTTTGTAAAATGAGGGTTTTTTTTATATAAAAAACGAGGTTTTCTTTCAATAATTTTTTTTTTATATAATTTTGCATTAGCTTAACATTCTAACCTGAAAATTAGAATATAAAATTTATTTCTTAAAATAACTAAAATATTCTTTTTTTTAATAAACTAAAACACTCTTAAAATACAACAAAAACTCATTTTTTTCCTTTGAAAATAAATATAAGTTTGTAAAATTTATTTTTAAGAGAAGAATTTTAACATCGAAACAAAATTTTATTTTGATATATTTAATTGTTGTTAAGGTGAGAAAATGAGAAGTGACATTTCTCTTTTATTTAGTGGGAATTAAAATTTCATGTTTTATGAGAATTGTGATTTCATAAATTATAATTCTTATTAATTTTATCAAATGAATAACCAAAATTTTATCAATTACTAAAAATTTATAATTTTTATATTATAAATTTTTTTTTACATATCGAACTTACCTTTATGAACATAATCTATAAAATACTTACTTTTATGAACATAATCTATAAAATAAAATGTAGTCAAAGAGGATAAGACAATTGTTTAAAGATTTTTGAACCTTTTGTAAGAACGGCAATGAAATGAGTTTTGACTTAATATTTTTTTTGATAATTATTGTGTAGTTATAAACTCATATCAATAACAGTATTAATATATGATATTCATAAAAATATAAATATACCCTAAAACTTATAAGCCACACCGGTGCCGCAAGCAAAACTGTTTGAACGAAGCTTAAATTTCAAATCCTAACATAGATAACTAAAATGACATTGGGTATGCTAAATTTCAAGACAGATGGTACCGAAAATGATATGTATATTTTTTTTATACAAAAAAAAGGGATTTAAAATCTCAAGATGTAACTAATCCTAAGCAGCTAAGCCAATTGTTACTGAGAAAGCTGTAGAGAGAGACTAGGAGTAGCTGTTTTAGTTTTAGGCTGGAAAAAAAGAAGATAAAACTCTAAGATATACTCAAAGTAAAAAATTAATTTCAAAGTAATTATAAATATATATTAATAAATTGTATCCATCAGATCGGAAATTATTTTATTTTTACTTGCTCCTGCACTTATAGGGTATTGTAACTTTTCACCGGTTCGAGTTATCATGTAAAAAGTGGTAGTCAAAATTTTTTCTAAGTCAAATTTTGCGAGTTGCCTGTTAATATGATTAAAATCGTCATCTCTTAATCTCTCGATACCAAAAGCTACCAAAATTATGATGAATTTTAAAAATTACAAGTAGCTATGGAACTAAAATTTAGTTCGAAACTCGATTATATCAAACTTGAACTCAAACTCAAATAATGTTAAACTCGAGTTGTTAGGTTCGCGAATCAGTTTAATTTAATTAATAAATTAAATATATATATTTTATTTTTAAATTTTTTTATTCAAATTTAATAAATTGAATTGAATTCAAATTTAATTTTTTTAATTTAAATAAAATTTTTATTCTCGAAACCGCGCTGGGGCTGGAGCTTCGCTCAACTTGAGCAGCTCCCACCCCAAATTACAAGGATGTAAGGACAACAGAGGTGAAATGTAATTTTTTACCGGCTTCATTTCAAGCTCCCAAGAAAACCCAACGCTGTATTTTGATATTATATATGAAGATGCCATGTCAGCTAATTGGATTTTTGAGCAGTTTTTTTAAGAAACCAGACAGGCTGACCAGCTTGTGCGGACGTGGCATCATCATTTGGACCAATCACGATATTTTCTTTATAAATAATGTAAAATTAAATGTTAAAATATTATTTTGGCAAATCCAGCAAAAGATGAGCGGATATCCCTTTTTCTTGTCGTGAAAGGCTTTAAAACTTGACGATTTTTAAACGACCTCAATATTAATTGATATTTACGTGACTACCCTTAAAATTTAAATTTCTTATGTTGTAAATATAAAAGATGACGAAGATTGCTTAAATCCTTTTAACGTAATTTAAGCATGTTGATTTAAATTTATTTATATTTAGTAAGGTAAATCATATTATATTATATTATTTTTAAATTTGTTAAAATAATATTAATATATCAAATATTTTTAAAATTCATTATTCACTAAAAAAATATCAATTTATATCATAAAACAATCTAAAAATAAATTTATTTAAAGAATTAAAATTTTGATTGGATGTTACTTTTCATTATGATTAAAGTATTCTTAGTGTTAAAATATCTTCAAATGATTATGATAAGTTTAATAATTCTATTTATCAATTATTTATCTCAAAATTGTTTATAATATAAATTTTTAGGTTATTTGAATCCGTATTTTTCTTTAAAAAATAAAATATGCAGTATCATTTTAATTTTTAAAATAGAAAAATTGGTTTTTAATTTTTATGATGTTTTTTATATTCATTTATTTGAGATGTGAGGCTATTTAATTTATAAAAAAATATGTCAACAAACTTTTCATTTAAGATATTTAATTTTCTTTTACGATATTCTTTTATTTTCATTTATTTAAGGATGTGATAAGCAATAATATCATGATATTTTCTAAAATATAAAATATATGAAGTAAAATTTGTTTTATACCATATAATAGAATATAAATCTATTTAAAATATATATTTAACAATTTCCAAAAAAGAATGATGATAATTTTCTTGTTAAATATGTTCCGTTTTTAACACATATTTTTTAAAAATCAATATTTATGATATCTAAAGGTATTTTGATAAAACTAATATCCACTAAAAAATTTGATTTTTTTAAAAAAATTATTTTTAAATTGTTTGATGATAAAAATTAATATTTTATAATGAATCATGAGTTTTTAAAAAAATTAATATATTAATATTATTTTAATAAACTTAAAAGGTAACACAAACTAATTTACCAACAAGCAATTTTTTCTACCGGAAGAATCCGAAACTGTCGGGTCAAAAGACCAGAGTCTTTGCTTTTACATTTTAACTACAACACCAATAAATTTTGTCCGAATCATTTTCCCACAACAAAAAATATCCACAAAATATATTTCCTTATAAAACAAGAAAAGGTTGATTATGTAATTAAACCCCAGTAGCTGCCCAAAACCATTACAAAGTAATTAAACCCTCGTTAATCCTTGCTTGCTTAGTCAATAATTAGTCCATTTTGAGTTTCAGTCTTTGAGAGTTGGAGTGTCGAGGCGCTTAGGGGCTGTGGGACCCGCTTTTAAGCTGACCAGACAAAATCACGAAAAAGCATAGAGAGAAACTCTAAAGAAAAAAAAAATACCTATACATATAGAAGGCCACAGAAATACAAAAGCTTAGAGAGAGAAAGATACAGATAGAGAAGCTCGCAGAGAGGAGGGAGAAGCAACTCAAACAAAAGTTTTTAGAGAGAGAGAGGATTTCAAAAGTTTTTAGAGAGAGAGAGATAGAAAAGAGAGGGTGGTTTGGTATATCAGCCTACGTAGAGTGATTTAGAGAGGGATTTTGGCGGACCATTTGTGATTCTGAGAAATTTGAAAGCCTCTGATCTGGTAGTTTCTCTGTACTGGTGAATGCAGTCAGTTGTATTTGGATGAGTTGAAGATCAGGGTGTTCTTTGGTAGTTTTAATGGTAACTGACAACAAATACCCTTTCATCTAATTTACAACCATATCAAGATAATACTGATCCAGTCCTTAGATTTGTGTCTTCATTTTCATCTCTCTTGTGCTGGGTGTATGTTTATATATTGTTCAGGAGTTCATTGAGGTTTTCCTATGTTTAATTGCGCGTGACAAGTTTGTCATGTGTTATTGAATTTTGATATTTGCTTGTATTTTGGTTTTATCATGTGTTGAGTTGTGTTGTTTTTTATTTTTTATTTTTTGAATTTTGTTTGGACCATGTGGTATTTGAATTTTTAAGAACGGAGTCTTAGTTATTTTCATTTTTTTTAATTCATGTTATGAATGAATTCTACTTTCAATTCATTTGGAAATGAAATGAATTCTATATGATAAGAAAAAAGTGTGTAGAAGTTATTTTAATGCACTAGAGTAACATACAGATGAAGCAGCAAAGTAATGAAAGACTATTTTGATTTTTTCTTTTTGACATTGAAATTAGGCGTTTAGGGTTGACTCTTTCATTTGAATTGTAACTATGCTGTTCTGGTTGTATCTATCTAAGGCAACATGAAGAATGAGTGAGTGAATTTGCAGGCGTATTAACAGTTTGGTTTTCCTTGTTGGAGGCCAGGTGCCGTGTTGGCTATTTTGAGTGTTAGTTTTTGGGTTGCATGATAGGAAAGTAAGATAGTGTTGCAAAAAGTAGTCCTGGTCAAGTTGCAAAATAGAGTGTAGAGTTTTACAGTTTTCAGGATCATCAGTAGAAGAATGTATCCTGTTTCTAGATTTGTTCTAGTTGAATTTTTTTCTTCATTTCTTGTTTGAATATCGATATGTTTCTCGTAGAATAAGCATCTGCATTCCACAAAAGTTTATGTTCTTTGACTCCTTTCCCCTACATATAAATCTCATAAAATTTTGCTGTGTTTTTTATGGAGGATGCATGGAAAAGGAAAATTGATGTTTTTAGTATGCAGTATATTTTTAGGGATTTTAGGTGGTTTCCTTTAATGTTTATGTTTGTTATATATATATGCGCACTTTGTTTTTTTATGCTTGAGGCATAGATTGAGGAAAATTACACATCGTTGTGTTGATTCCTTGGTCTTTATGCCTTAACTATCAATATTATCTCCTAGTGTTTTTGTGTTCTTCCTGGCAATCTCTTGTCCACTTTGTGTTCTATATCAGTTTTGTATCGTAAGTTTTGATGTTAGTATTTCCATTCTGTGCTTTCTTGGGATTGAAATTTGTATATGGCCCATACTTTCAATAAATGCTTCCGATTTCTTCTTAAAATGAATAGCATAATATTTTCAAAGATGTTTCCTAAGTAATGTTACATTTGCAGGCTGCCCCAGATAACATAATCGTAGGCTCTCAGGTGTACATTGAAGATCCTGTTTTGGCATGGATTGACGGGGAAGTTACTTGGATCAATGGCCATGAGGTTCATGTTAAAACTACAAATGGCAAAACTGTAAGTGCTCACTTATGTTTAGCATTAATTATCCGATGACTTTTCTTTCTATGCAGAATTAATTGCTTCTACTTGTATGTGAAATATTTGAGGAAAACATTAGAGGTTTGTGAAAAAAAGTGAGAAAATAAATCTCTTGAACTTATTTGCTTCTTTTCTTTTGTCAATCTTTTAAAAGAACTAAATTTTTTATAATAATACAAATATAAGCATTCAAGTATTTAACTTTTGGTTTTGAATGGAAGGTTCTGTGTGGTTTGGACACAGACTGAAAAACTTTAGGTCAAATAGAAGGCTCCAACCAAAGAAGAGATGATTTATTGTAGAAGTATAAAAAACATGGAATAAGAAATAGCAAACAAGATATTGCAATATAAAGAAAAAAGAAAAGGTGTTCTTGCGCATACTCCCCAATAAAGGCCACCAGATTTTACCTGCCAGTAACAAACTTCAGGGAGGAAAAAAATAATTAATGATCTACTTTGGATTAGTGTTTCGCCAATCAAATAAAGGTTCATGCTATCTAGGCTCTGTGGTCCAGCCATCCGAGTTGCGAACACGTTTAACTTTGCATATCTGTTTGAGTGTTCCAATTAATGATTCTCCTCTCCTCTCTTTCTCTCTCTATCTCTTAAGTGTTAAATGAATGCAATGACCCATGACGGTTGAAAATGCTATAGGCTTCATAAGGGAAATTTTCTCAACATCAAAACTTCATTATCATCTAAACCTCGAAATGTTTCAATAGGATAGTGCTGTACACCTTAGGATATATCTTTTTGCCTCTTTATTCCTGATACAAAGTGTCCATCATGCTTTGCCAACCAAAAACGGAAAGGGTAAAAGAAGAAGTTGCTTATTATAAACCTTAATAGCTCCTTATATTTCGAGAAAAAAACTTGTAAGTTAGAGGAAGTAAAATTCTAAAGGACCTTTATATCTCTCTTGGAGATGCTCTGTCTTGTATATATCAAGCGTACTTCAATTGTGCTACTCTGGTCTCTATGTGTGTTAACACGTTAGCATGTAGTTCTGTCGTGTGTATTAACTGACCACAGTTTGGTCGTAATTGCTGAAATTTTGTATGAACTTATGAATTGTGGTTGATGAGTGTTGCTTCAAAAGCTTTATGTGGATATTGACGTTTTGGTCTTTATAAAATCCATATCTCCTTATAGATTTTTTGTTGTAATCCGTGTACATGGTAATATCATTACATAATTCTGACTGGCTTCATGGCTTCAGGTTGTGACAAATATTTCAAAAGTATTCCCGAAAGATACTGAAGCTCCACCTGGAGGTGTAGATGACATGACGAAGCTTTCATATCTGCACGAACCTGGAGTTCTACAAAACCTAGCTGCTAGATATGAACTTAATGAAATCTATGTGAGTCATTTGACTTCTACCTTTCTGTTTTAAGACATGTTGAGAAGCTGAAGCAGTAGTTCAATATTAAAGGAAGTGCTTTGAAGTGTTCTTATGATACTAATACTTTCATACACCTTTGTAGACATATACTGGAAATATCCTGATTGCAGTTAATCCATTTCAAAGATTGCCTCATCTGTATGACACTCATATGATGGAACAATATAAAGGAGCTGCATTTGGGGAGCTAAGTCCTCATGTTTTTGCTGTTGCTGATGCTGCATACAGGTGATTTACATCGGTCTCTAGATAGCACAATATATTCATACATATTTGTATGTGTATACGTATGTACACACACATGCATATAATGTAAGTATGCTTTTTGGGTGGTCTTATTGATGTACTATGGCATAAGAGAATAGGGCAATGATTAATGAAGGAAAAAGCAATTCGATTCTGGTTAGTGGAGAAAGTGGTGCTGGTAAAACTGAGACAACAAAGATGCTCATGAGATATCTTGCTTTTTTGGGTGGGAGATCTGGAGTAGAAGGAAGAACAGTGGAACAACAAGTTCTGGAGGTAAGATGAACATATCATTTCTTTTATTGCATTTCCAAATATCATATTACTATCTATAAGCTTATTCTTGTCATGTTTCCTAAGTTGATTGAGGTTTATGTCTGTATTGATGTTTTTCATGTCACTATATTACAGTCCAATCCTGTTCTTGAAGCATTTGGCAATGCCAAAACAATTAGGAACAACAACTCAAGGTGTGTAGTAGTATTTCATGGTGCTTCCTTTTGGTAGTCAAAGCATAGCTCATTTTATACTGCTGTAGACAATCTGTATATTTAAGTACTTTCATTGATTTTACCTATAAATCAATCATTGCTCTATCATGCTTTTGGTTATATGCATGTTAATTTTCAAGGTTCTCATTATAATTTCTTCTTTTTGTTCATCATGGCATTAAAATTTAGTCGTTTTGGTAAATTCGTTGAAATCCAATTTGACAACAATGGAAGGATATCTGGGGCAGCTATTAGAACTTATCTGCTCGAAAGGTCTCGTGTTTGCCAAATTTCTAATCCGGAGAGGAACTACCATTGCTTTTACCTTCTTTGTGCTGCACCACCAGAGGTATTTCACAACTCGTCAGTTGGTGTCCCTTTATGTGTTCTTTTAGTCAAGCAAGTGTGACACTGTTAGGGTTTATGTATAATATTATAATATTATATAAAAATACGAATGTTGCGTAAAACATTTGCTGGACATTCACAATGATAGCTAGTGTATATAAAGTTCTGTTAACCTCTTTCTTTAAAATATTTACAGGATATTGAAAGATATAAACTGGGAAGCCCTCAATGCTTCCATTATTTGAATCAATCAAACTATTATGAACTGGATGGTGTAAATGATGCCCATGAATATCTTGCAACCAGAAGAGCTATGGATATAGTTGGAATCAGTGACCAAGAACAGGTTTCTTCCTTTGGTTCAAAGACTGGAGTTTTTCTATGATAGTTCTGATTATATACAGTTTTTATTTTTAAAGTAATTCTGATTATATACAGTTATTCTCAGGAGGCAATTTTCAGAGTTGTTGCTGCAATTCTTCATCTTGGTAATATTTGTTTTGCCAAGGGAAAGGAGATAGATTCCTCAGTCATCAAGGATGAGGAGTCGAGATTTCATCTTAATATGACAGCAGAACTTCTTAGGTACATTTCTTCTACTTTTCCGTATTTGAAGTGCATTACCATTTCTGGTTTAGATGATTACCCCCTCAGTTCCATATTATTAGTCCCTTTTGAAAAAACACAGGTTTTAAGGAAACCATAATAAATGCATTATAGTTGAAATCAGTGACCAAGAACAGGTTTCTTCCTTTGGTTCAAAGACGGGAGTTTTTCTATGATAGTTCTTATTATATAAGAGGAGTAAACCCTTTTTGTTTTGGTAGTTGTGTAAATATTAATATGACAAGGCTATCTTTGGAAAAGTTAAATGCATCATTTATTAATTATAGAAAGTGGACAATATTTTGGGACATCCCAAAAAGGAAAAGTGGACTAATAATTTGTGAGTGAGGGAATATTAATTATAGCCAAACTTGTTTACACATCAAAATCATTGGATAGGTGTGATACCCTGAGCTTGGAAGATGCCCTCATTAAACGTGTAATGGTGACACCAGAAGAGGTTATCACAAGAACTCTTGATCCTGATAATGCAGTTGCTAGCAGGGATGCTCTAGCCAAGACGATATATTCTCGCTTATTCGACTGGTAAGAAGCTGATTAAACCAATTTCTTTTCCTGTTTCCTTCTTGGTGCTTGGATATGGAAATTTTCATGTTGGTGTGTTTAATAGATGGTAATATGTTTTGCATTATTGTTTCCAGGCTTGTAGATAAAATTAACATCTCCATTGGACAAGATCCAAACTCAAAGTCGATAATCGGAGTTCTTGATATCTATGGTTTTGAAAGTTTTAAGTGCAATAGGTAAGCTTCTTATATCATTGGAGGAAAGATATTTCTCGTTCTTTCTCTGTCATTCCTTCTTTTTTTGACCCTCTAATAATTAATAATATTTAACGACTTAAAATTCTAATAATTAATATTTTTTTCAGAATCAACTTGGTTTTGCGGTGCATAATTTATAATTCTATTAGTTTATTACTTAATTTTTGAAAAATTTATCTTATATTATTAATTACTAAACAGAATTTATTTATATATTTATTCATATATGTATTTTTAAAAATAAGGATGAATTAAAAGTATATGAATAATAGTTAGACCAATAAAATATTTATAGGGAGGGTTCCATAAGCTTTTACAAGGGAATCTTGGGGCTTTTTTAAGAATTAGGTTGGACCTGTTGTATGTTCTTTCTTTGAAAAATTTTGCAACACACTTGATAGGCTTGTATAGGGTTAATTTTAGCACCTTTGGTCATATACATGTAATCTATCTTATTTTGTTAATGAAAGTACTGAAATTCTAATTTTAATAATTCTATTAATTAATAATTTTTATATCTCCCAACTTTATTAATTATTTAACGGTCAATTGTATGAGCTTGGATGGTGTGTCCATATCATATTGCCTTTGGTTATGCATGGTATGTGTTTGGATTTCTCAATTGAACCCTTTTCTTGTTTAATTCCATGAAATGAGTCGACTTTATATATCCTGATCATTGTGTTTAAATCTTCATCACCAAAGCATTGCTACAGTCTATGTGATGGTCATCGGTAAAAAAAACAGTCAAATCCAAGTGCCAGCTTTCAGGGTGTTTCTTTATCTGTTGGTTTCCCAAGGGATGGGATTGAGTAATTTTTATTTGGCCGAGCACCTTGTGATGCTATATATCTTTCAGTAACACATAAGGCTATATATCTTTCAGTAACACATAAGCAGGATGCTTGCATCCCTCCTCCCTCCCCCATTCCAGCCACCAGAAAAACAGTAAAAGTACTAAAACAATACAGCAACCAAATACTAGAATGATTTCTTGATTATATGCTTACATGTCTTATAAAACAGTTTTGAGCAGTTCTGCATCAATTTCACAAATGAGAAACTACAACAACATTTTAACCAGGTTAGCCTTTTTAGTCAATGAGTTTGGCTTGCCATTTTGGAAATATAATAATGTTTATAATAGCCGTCTTTAATTGTATGTTCGCAGCATGTGTTTAAAATGGAGCAGGAAGAATATACCAAAGAAGAGATAAACTGGAGCTATATCGAGTTTATTGATAACCAAGATGTTTTGGATCTAATTGAAAAGGTTTTCAGCTGTTTCCATGTGTAATCTTTCCACTATAGGATTTATGTTTCCCATTTAACAGGCTTATTTTATATTAGCGGTCTCATATACTTATTTTCTGATTTCACATTCACTTAATATGTTTCTTGGCTTGGCATGTGTTGGGGAATTAACCCCTGACTTACCCTCCATGCCATCTTATGGGGGAGGGGTGCCATCAGGCTAAAAGGCCAGTGATGTGTTCACTTCATAGTCAATTCATTTTTGTTGTGATACGTCATTTCATATAATAAATGTAATTTGATCATTTGCAGAAACCAGGAGGAATAATTGCACTTCTAGATGAAGCCTGGTATGAGACTCTTCTAAATTCTTGATCCACTCTTGGTTACATAACTCACAAGCATTGTTAGAATTGTTGGTTTGTGGATCTTTCGCTCTCTTTTAGGAATGATAGTTTTTTTATAAAGACCGACGTTATGTTTTTTCTGATTGTATGATGAAGCATGTTTCCCAAGTCTACACATGAAACATTTGCGCAGAAGTTGTACCAGACATTTAAAAATCACAAACGCTTCATCAAACCAAAACTTTCCCGTACTGATTTTACTATATCACACTACGCGGGGGAGGTAAACATATCTTCTCTTTGTTACATAAGCTTTTTTATTTGTGAACTTGGGAAGTTCATGACTTAGTTTCTGAAATGTTTCACTTTCCTGAAGGTAAATTATCAATCCAATCAGTTTCTGGACAAAAACAAAGACTATATTGTGGCTGAACATCAAGCTCTGTTGATTGCCTCGAAGTGCTCCTTTGTGGCGAGTCTATTTCCTCCACTTCCGGAAGAATCATCAAAGTCATCTAAATTTTCTTCCATTGGATCTAGATTTAAGGTAATTTGTGTATATTTACTTCTCAAATTCTCTTGTTTGGATGATGGGGGGTTGTTCGACAGTGTGGAAGTTCCAGGTCTGATTTATTTTAATCGAGATTTATGTACCAGCCTCCTTATTGATCCAATCCAACTATTCAATGAGGAGGTGTGGTTGTGCTTTGCTTACCTGCTTGTATGCTTGGAACAATATGAACTTTTTGTCTAGGGGAAATAACCGGAGTACTTTAATATATTTCTCAGACACAGCTCTGTGACCTTTTACTCGTTCATCCCACCAGATGAAATTTCTGGTACTGTTATAATCTTGTGAAACCAGGTGTTTGAGAGTCTACATGTAAGGTTCTGGGGTAAGTTCTGCTGGTTCTAAGGATGTTATTTTCTTGTCTCTTAGTTCATTCTTGAGTAAACTTCAGGGTCCATAGTGGATTTTTTTTGGATTTCTTGTCTTTTAGGCAGTGATTTTCTTTTTCTCCTTTTTTTCGTACCATTTTCTCCTTTTTGGTGCCCTCTTATATAGCCCCAGTGTATTGGTGCCCCATTTTGTTGTTTCTTTAATACATTTATTACTCAAAATGAAAGTTCTGTTGGTTGGTTTCCTGCACTACTTTGTTAGAGCTTGATAATTTATAAATAGAATACATGGAAAGTCAAGTATAAGGTGGTAAAAGTGGAATGCTGGTAGAGTTATTCTTTGTTACTTATTGTTGAATCATTGTATTGAGATAAATGGGCTCAATTGACACATGGCACGCTGTTATGCGACAATGAAGTTATGAATTCAGGAGTGTTAGTAGTCAATATGAAAGCAATTATACTCTGCCCTTTATGGCTGGTCTAATTTATTTCCTCTTCTTGGATTATAAGCTAGTATTTGTTCACCATGGTTCTCTCTTTATGCAATTCTCTTAAGAGATCCAAGACTCTGATTTTCTGGCTCTTCAGCAGTCTACTGGTGTTGCATTAGCATTGCCATTAATTGTCAAATAATTGAATTTTGTCATGATTATAGCTTATAGTAAGCACTTATTTTGAGAATTAATTTGACATAGTGAATTTATCTAAATTGCAGCTGCAACTTCAGTCTCTGATGGAGACCTTGAGTGCTACGGAACCTCACTACATCAGATGTGTGAAGCCGAATAATATTCTAAAACCCGCCATTTTTGAGAATTTCAATATCATCCAGCAATTGCGTTGTGGAGTGAGTGTTTTATGCTTGATGCATGCCCTTCTTTCACACGATTGCTACATGTCAAATTCCTCACGAAGATTTAGCTTTTTCTATCTTTTTGGTTTGGATTTATTTGGTTTTTCTTTTCCAAGTGACTGCTTTTTATAATTCCCTACACTTCTAGGGTGTTCTTGAGGCAATTAGGATCAGCTGTGCTGGATATCCTACCAGACGCACCTTCTACGATTTTCTTAACCGTTTTGGTCTACTTGCTCCAGAAGTTTTGGAAGGAAAGTAAGTCCAGTTCATCCATAATTGCTTCAGATCTTACAATTAATATATATTCTTAAAGAAATCATGTGATAACCATTGTTTGGATTCTATTGAATTGAACTTCCTGTCGTTTTGTCCCTTCTTTTCAGCTATGACGATAAGGTTGCATGTCGGATGATTCTTGATAAGAAGGGACTGATAGGATACCAGGTGAACTAACATTTCCTTTTTTTCATATCATCTTTGTTTGTGCTACTTCTTAAATTCTTTTACTTAATATTTTCGTCAGTGGCTTATGGCTAATGTTCTCTGATTGCAATTTCTGTTAATCCATTTGCTCATAATTCTTGAGATGATGGGAAGTGATCATTTGCTTGGAAAAGGGTCATCTTTTGCTACCACTTTTCTTCAAAAGCATCTCAAGATTCTCAACTGTGATTTTGGAGAAACCTTATTGCATTTAGGGTTTGACATAACTGAACAGACTACAATAGATTGATTATGTAACCAAAATTTTAAATTGATATTTTCTTTTGTTTCACTCGTAAAAAGATATAATTTTTTTTTTTAGTTTTGTCAGATGCAATTCAACAAAAAATAGAAATAGTTTTGTTCTTATCTTAGTTTCAGTTGTATAATCTTAATCAATGTGTTGAATCTATAAGACATTCAATGCCGTTGGACATTGATTTACATCTTGTTGGACGTTAAGTTACTTAACTATGTTGTACTCAGCTGAGTCAGCTCATCAGCTGCAGTTTATCCTCCACTTGTACTCTTAGAAAGAGAGAATCTAAATGGTTGAAAATATTTAAATAAAATTTCAAATTAGGGAAATAGAATAAGATTGATATCTTGTTTGTCTTTGGTTTTCCAATTTCCCTTTTATATTTAAAACCTACTTACATGGATGTAGTCTTATACTCTTATGTAGCATAGTTAGTGGGCATCTTATTTATTTTCCAAATGTCTTTTTGTATCTACGAAAACAATTTACGTCTTTCCGCCTTCTTTGTTGACACATATAGTAAAATTGTTTACTGCACACTTAACAGATAGGCAAGACAAAGGTTTTCCTGAGAGCAGGTCAGATGGCTGAGTTGGATGCTAGGAGAGCAGAGGTGCTTGGAAATGCAGCCAGAACCATTCAAAGGCAAATATGGACATACATTGCTCGCAAGGAGTTCATATCATTACGCGAGGCTGCTATTACGTTGCAATCTCATTTGCGAGGTATTTTATTGAGACTCTGTTAAGTTGTGATGCTTTAGTTGACTGTTAGATTTTGATTTCAATTCACTGTTATAAAAAAATATGGTTTTATCAACAATAAAGGAGTTTGTTATCGCATAAATAAGTGGAAGATGCAATTTTAGGTTTTGCAAAAATAGTTTTGTTAATAAACAAAATAGTTTGATGAAATAGTATTTTTGGTGTATTGATTTCACAAAATAAGTCATATCCAAGTAATACAGAAATAGTAAATTGATTATGTTGAGGAAGGTATTATATCACAAGATGCTTTGTTGCTTCACCCAGCTTGAAATTTTAATGCCTATTCTCTTGCATTTTGTAGGTGAAATGTCGCGCAAAGCGTATGAGCAATTGAGACGAGAAGCTGCGACTATAAAGGTCCAGAAGAATTTCCACAAGTACATTGCCAGGAAAGCCTATGTAAGTGTAAGGTCATCTGCAATCACGTTGCAGACAGGCTTAAGGGCAATGATTGCACGCAATGAATTTAGGTTCAGGAAGCAAAATAAAGCTGCCATCATCATCCAGGTATAACCACTGTTTAGTTAAGGGCCGTTTTTCTAATTGCTTAGATTTATTCTTGCAAAAAGGGAATTGTGCAACTCAGAATAGGAAATTGTTGTTTACTCTGATCCGGTCGAGGTGGTTTTCGTTTACCAGCGCGTAGGTGGTCTAAGTTCCTATGACCGAGTCTTTCTGGCCCCTGTGAACATCTTTTCTTAATGTATTAAAGAGGGCCTCTCTAACCGGTGAAAAGTGGTGGGTGTCCACTAACGGCCATTCCTGGCTCGGCTCCGATAACGCAATGGGGATATAACTGTACAATCGTTTTTTCTTGTGTTCAAGTGAATTGTATCACTCCAATTTTGAGAAAGTGTTATGAAAATTTAGCTATGAATATTCGATTCTTATCTTCCTGTGGTTTCCAGGCTCACTGGCGTTGCCACCAAGCATATTCTTATTATAAGAGTCTTCAGAAGGCAGTAATAGTTTCTCAATGTGGCTGGAGGTGCAGAGTGTCTAGAAGAGAGCTTAGAATGCTTAAAATGGTTAGATTTCATTGCTTGATTTTTTTTGTAATTTTTTGCAACTATTTAATGTGACATGCAGTTATGTTTTTGAGGTAAGAGCAAGTGTTAACTTATCCTTTACATTTAGGCTGCAAAAGAAACTGGGGCTCTTAAAGAAGCTAAGGACAAACTAGAAAAGCGCGTGGAAGAACTTACGTGGCGTTTGCAATTAGAAAAACGATTAAGGGTAGCTCAGTTGTATTCTTTTTTCCAAAGCATATTTATTTCAGTTTATTGTGGTGTACAAATGCCAGACAGGGAGGTTCCTAATGGGACTGCATTAAAATTTTATTTTGCTTTATACTGAAACACAGACTGATCTTGAGGAGGCAAAAGCCCAAGAAGTTGCTAAGTTTCAGGCTGTGTTGCATACTATGCAATTACAAGTTGAAGAAGCTAATGCTATGGTTCTGAAAGAACGAGAAGCAGCTCGAAAAGCCATTGAAGAAACACCTCCAGTCATCAAGGAAACCCCTGTTATCATTCAGGATACAGAAAAAATTAATTTGTTAACAGATGAAGTTGAAAAGCTGAAGGTAATCAATTACCACGTTTGGATGGTAATGAATTCTTTTCAAACGTTATTGATCCCATATATGCATGTTGTTTAAGGAACTGTCTATACATGCAGAACTATGTATGTATTTCCTAGATGCTAAAATTGATTCTATGTCCAACTTTTGTTCACTAAGCATCCAAAAGTATTAATTAAATAATTATTCAAATCCAATTTTAAATTTAACAACTTATTTATTGCTTGATTTGTTGGTACACAATTTCAGACTTCAAAATAAGCTGAATCTATCTATCAAGAAAAGAAGGTGGAGTTAAACTTGAATAGATTCAGCTTGCTGTGAATGCATGCTTAAAAGCAATATAAAATGGAAATCATTGTTATTGAAGGTTTCTTGTTGCATATTTAGTTGGTCTTTGGTCTCGATTATCGAGTGTAGCCATTGAAGTTATGGCCCTGGGGACTCCATATGATAAACATTTTCTTAACTTGAACAGGATTTGCTGCTATCAGAAACACAAAAAGCAGCAGAGGCAAAGCAGGCTTATGCTGGTGCTCAGGCCCAAAACGGGGAATTGGCCAAGAAGCTTGAAGAAACAGAGAAGAAAATTGATCAGCTTCAAGATTCTTTTCAGAGGTTTGTTACTGATATGCAAGTTGAAACCCTTTGGGTGTTTGGTGACCTCTTTTGGCAATATTGCATTCTATGTTCAACTATTGTCCTCATTCATATTGCCTCCACCTTTCTGTTTTATTCTGTATGTCAGTTGGATAAATTGGAGCTATATAATTTGTTTGTACTTGCTCTTGCATCCAGGTGTTGTGATGCATTTGATTCATGTGTAGATGCCTTCCTTCAAAGGTTTCCTAATTTTGTATGCCACAGGGTCTCTTCTGGCATACCATATTAAAAGACCAAAGCATTTTTTTTCTTATTTATAGAAAAGTAACTTTGTATTGTCAACTCCTTTTTGCTTCCTATATGGTTCTCCGTACGGAGCCTGTCATGGAAGTTGTAGTAAATGCTCTTCCATATATGAGGGCATGCATTTATGAAAGAGTTCTCTGAAAACGTATAATGGTGACCCATTTCTAAGTTTTTCTCTGTATTTCAGGCTAGAAGAGAAGGTTTCTAATTTGGAATCGGAGAATCAGGTACTCCGTCAACAAGCATTTACCATATCACCAACTGGTAAAGCTTTAACTGCAAGACCAAAGCCAACAATTATTCAGGTATCGGTGGCATGACAAATCATTCAATTGAGCTGAAGCACATATTCATCGAAATATATGTTGAATTTTCTCTTCAAATTGCAGAGGACTACAGAGAATGGAAATATTTTAAATGGAGCAGCACAAAAAGTACCGGTAAGAGTCACGCGTTGCCTCTGGTACATGCTACATTTTTTTTTATTTTTTATCTAGGAATCAATAAAATTAGTTGTCACACTATTTTTTGAATGCTCAGGACTTAATACTCACTGTACCTAATCCACAGGAACCTGAAACTGAGGACAAGCCCCAGAAATCTCTTAATGAGAAGCAGCAGGTAATTAATGTTTAAAAACCATGAGTTGGATGTAATCTTACCGGCATGGTTAACATGCATATGATGCTGAATTCTATGTTTAGACGTCCCAGACACGGTACTTTCTTGTAATTTAACTCTGGCTGTCTTCTTTACCATTGCAGGAGAACCAAGAGCTGCTACTTAAGTGTATTTCACAAGATTTAGGATTCTCTGGGGGCAAGCCTGTTGCTGCTTGTCTGATATACAAATGTCTGCTCCACTGGAGATCATTTGAAGTTGAAAGGACTAATATTTTTGATCGTATAATTCAGTCAATTGGTGCTGCGATAGAGGTATAACCAGACCCGTGTCTTAGTTATATGACATAAATGGATCACATATATGCGATTTGATTGTTTAAAGACAATTATTAGCAATTCCCACATTTCCTTATGTTGAGTCTGGGCGTCTGGCAACATGAAGTCCATTAATATAAATGGCTTTAAATCTTTCCCTTGAATTATTTGTTTCTACGTTAATGCTTTGCTTTGTGTACATTTAATATATGCAAATATTACCTTGTTCAAGGTCCAGGATAACAATGATGTATTATCCTATTGGTTATCTAATTCATCAACATTGCTGCTGTTACTTCAACGTACACTGAAAGCCAGTGGAGCAGCAAGCTTAACTCCACAAAGGCGAAGATCAACATCAGCGTCTTTGTTTGGAAGGATGTCTCAGGTTAGTTTTTTTCCAGTCTGTAAACATCTTGATACGTATATCTTGGTTTGCGGTTCAGTATGGATTTTTTTTCCTTCTGACTTCACTACTTAGGGGCTTCGAGCTTCTCCCCAAAGTGCTGGATTCTCATTTCTTAGTGGCCGGGTGCTTGGTGGACTGGATGACCTACGACAAGTAGAGGCCAAATATCCAGCTTTGCTTTTCAAACAGCAACTCACAGCCTTCCTTGAGAAGATATATGGAATGATAAGAGACAATTTGAAAAAAGAGATATCTTCATCGCTTGGACTGTGTATCCAGGTAACACGATGCTTCTGTGTCATACACTAGAGTTGGGTAGAACACTTGAAATTGCTCCATTGAATAGAATGGATGGATAGACATATATTTGAGGATTCCTTTCCCATTTGCTGTATTATTGTATTTGTTTTCTTCTGCTAACTGGATCTGCTATAGATCTTCAATCATGTGACAATCTGTTTGATGCAGAATGATGTGTTTGTTGAGAAAACACACTCCTCCTTACCTTTTTCACTCACATTTTTTTGTGCGATCATTCTTCAAGTATCAAAGATCTTCAAATATTAGAAGAAAATTGAATTTTAGCTACGAGAATTAGCAACGACAATAGTTTTCATTGCGACATATAAAGCATATCGCAACGACCGTTGCGAAATCACGTTGTCAATACAAAAATCAATATGCCAATTTCTTTTTGTTTTTTTATCAATACAAAAATCACGTTGAATTAGCAACGATAAAATGTCATTGCTATGTCTTAAAATCATATCACAGCTACTTGCCACAGTTGCAATAGCTGAATAACATTTTATTATGTTTTTTTATTACAAACTTATTGGTTCGCAACGAGTTGAATGTAATAGAATTTGTCAAAAAGCAAAATGGTTCGTATAACACTGGATGAAATCATAAATCAAGTGAAGGGTCTAGAATACACTCCCTCCCTCACGACACTCGTCCTCTCTCGCTATAATACTCTCTCTCTCTCTCTCTCTCTCTAACTGGTGTTTCTGAGCTAGATTATCCATTTCTCTTTCACAATAGTTCTTTGAGATTACCCATACATGCGAAGGGTCTAGAATACTCCCTCTCTCAGACACTCGTCCTCTCTCCCTCTAATCAGACATTTTTGTAATTCTTGGTGTCGAATTCCATGGATTTCATCATGCAATCATCCATCAATGGTCTGCGCCTCGTTCTTCTCTCACTGATATTTTAGATGGGCATTGGATAAACGACGGACGACATTTGGGGTTTGCACATCAAGGCTTTCCTAAGTGTATCCTTATCTCATAGTTCTAATTTTTGACTGATCATGCAATCCAGGTCCACTTCTTGCATGTATTATGTGCTTAAGTTCTGTAAAATGCATGCTCTGTGTTCTCTGTGGTATATTCTTGCTCCTTGTTAATATTTTATTCATTACGATGTGCAGGCACCTAGGACTTCCCGTGCTGGTTTAGTAAAGGGACGTTCTCAAGGTAATACCGTAGCTCAGCAAGCTCTGATTGCTCATTGGCAAAGCATTGTGAAAAGCCTAAATAACTGCTTGAAGACAATGAGGGCAAACCATGTGAGTGAAAGTTCCAGATAAAATGACTGAAATTGGATCTTTTGGCACTTCAAATAGCATCACTCTCTTCAATGTTATGACTGTACAGGTTCCTTCGTTCCTAGCTCGTAAGGTGTTCAGTCAGATATTTTCGTTTATCAATGTTCAGTTGTTTAACAGGTAAATGTACTGAAAGCACTAGGTCCTGACTGTCATAATTGCTTTTGATATAATATTTTGAACCATATTCCATGATGCCAAATTTATGTTTGCAGCCTTCTTTTGCGGCGTGAGTGTTGCTCATTTAGCAATGGGGAGTACGTAAAAACTGGGCTTGCTGAGCTGGAACAGTGGTCCCATGATGCAACCGAGGAGGTGATGTAATTTATACAATTGTAATATTTCTCTGTTGCCTTCTAGAATACTAAGATGAACTTCTGCTTTTTTTTCAGTTTGCAGGCTCGGCCTGGGATGAACTAAAGCATATTAGACAAGCAGTTGGCTTTCTGGTTTGTTCTTTCTATCTCGTCTTTCACTTCAATGTTGTCATTGTTTCCCAAACTTCTCTTGATAACCTTTGCCCTTCAATTTTCTGCTAAATCAGGTCATTCATCAGAAGCCTAAGAAGTCCTTGAGAGAAATAATGAATGATCTTTGTCCAGTGAGTTTCTTTAGCCCCTTCGAGCTCTCTCTCTCTCTTTCTCTCTCTCTCTAATGTGCTGCTTCTTTCAGGTGCTTAGCATACAGCAGTTATACAGGATCAGTACAATGTACTGGGATGACAAGTATGGTACACATAGTGTATCTGCAGATGTAAGTCTTAACTTTTTAATCATGGTGCCATTATTTCATCCTTTTCTCCGATAACATGAACCGATGGAAACCACATTTTAAATTTTTGATGGCCAGTTTCATGTAAAAAATATGAGAACAGTCATTTTATATTGCCCCAGCTTTCCTAGAGGAAACATTGAACCTGCTGTGGACGTTTGTTATATTTATGATGTTTTCACTTTGAACTGAACTCTGCAGACCTGGATTTTTTTATTTTCATGTAGTACTTGTACTGTTGATTGCCGAACTTGCTCTCTTATTTGATCCATGTTAAAGAAAGAAAATATATTAGAGTATCGAAGGAATTTCCTATTACCAAATAAGGAGTATCAGTTCAGCTACAGATTTATTTATGTCACAATTTCGTGTTAAGAGTTCTCCAATGCAGGTAATCTCAAGTATGAGAGTTATGATGACTGAAGACTCAAACAATGCTGTGAGCAGTTCGTTTTTGTTGGATGATGATTCAAGGTAATGGTGCAAGCTTGTGATGCCAGTTAGTAATTTCTTGTGTTTTGTCTGGGGGCCATTAACCAAGAATGAATGTGCTTGTTTCCTGTGCAGCATTCCATTCTCATTGGATGACATTTCAAAATCAATGCAACAAATAGAGATAGCTGATATTGATCCTCCACCTCTGATCCGCGAAAACTCAGGCTTTACATTCTTATTACAGCGATCAGAATGAAATCAAGTAAATATATTTTTTGTGCCAGCACCTTTCAACTTCCTCTCTATGATCTTTGCACCTCCAAGATCGATGTGCTGCAAAACTTGTGCATATGTATCATTTTCAGCAGCCCAATGTGTAATTATCATAGTTTTCTTCAGGCAAATAGCTATCTCTGGGCTGATTCTTTTGTTTTCTAGTATAAATTTTCTTTTGGGATATTTTTTTTTTAATGTTTTTGCCTGTACCGTGGGTCATGTAATCTTTTATTCTTTTGGCTTTGATTATTTATAACTGTAGCCCCATTATATAGGCTAATACAAGTTGTACCGAAGTTTCTGTAATATGATGTAAAGAAGCTTCTTTAATTGTCCTCTTCTTAGTACTGTTATGAATTCTTGCTTTCGAGCTACTTTTCTGCAGGACCTCCCCTACGTTATCGTCTCTGTGAAGTTTAACCATCAAGTAAGAGATAAACTGGCATTGTTCCTCTACGCTTAAGACAACAGAATATCGAATCATAAATGAAGAAAGGCATGCCAGAAAAGCATATTGGCAGACAAAGGCTTCCCGCCTTTCCATCCCTTTGATATAGATACAGAAAAAAGTAGATTTTTTTTTTTGTTTTTTCATCAAATTTTGGTTTTTTTTTTTTTTGAGAAATGATCATTACTTGAATTAAAGACATTCTAATTAACTACAAATCTAGACCAAAAAAATTATGTATATTGAGGACAACTTTAAGTAAAATTTAATGACAATGAAGACTAAATTAGTAACCAGAACACTAGTTTTACTAATTTATAAAAAAGAATTATGTATTTAAGTGATAATTTCAGAACAACACAATATTATTTTCAAGTAATAAAACCAATTGGCTTAAATGCAACTATTACTCTCAATTGAAGGGTCAATGGCATTTTTTACCCTCATTTTTATTTAAGAGCAATTTATACCCTCAATGGTAAATTGGATGCAATGAATATCCTCCAATCAATTTTCTGATAAAAATGAACATGAGAGGTATGTTGCTCATTTAAACCCTAAAACTCATCATAATCTTAAAAAAAAAATATAAAAAGTAAAATAAAACCAAAATTAAAATGAAACCAAATAAAGTAAAAAGTAAAGTAAAATCAAACCAAACAGCTATATCTTATTATTCTTTTGTACCACTTAAACAGAAACGTCGCTCCACTTCTTCTTCTTGTGTAATCGAAAAGTGAAATCTGAAAAAGAAATGCCACTCTACCTCTTTTTTTTGTTTAATCGAAAATTGAAACATAACGACCTCTTCTCTTTGAGTTTTTATCCAATATATTCAGTGTCAGTTTGTAAATCTTCTGTTTTTTTTTTGTCATAATTTTTTGCTATGATTCTAATTTTTTGTACTCTAGAGAGTTCTATTGTGTTTGTCACTCTTTCTTAGAATATACACAATAAACATATTTCAAGAATACCCTTAACATATTCTAAAAATAAATAAAGAATACCCTCAACATTTTAAATGTTTGGTTAATTGGACCTACCACTTTTATTATCCACATAAGTGAAGGGTATTAAAGTAAAGGATTTTCTTAAAATTTGTGTTGATCCAATGAACAATGGGACGTAGGGAGTACTAGATAAAAGAGAAAAAAATGCATTCTTTACAACAACAAAAAAACAATGAATTTATGTTTTTACATGAGAGCAAACTTAGTTTTAAGAAAATGGTTTATAAACTAAAATTCAATACTTGATTATTTCTCTTTGGTACTTGTAGCATAATAGCATTTCCCCCATATATATTATTTATAAACTAAACATTCTTTTAAAAACTGCCTTTAATTTTAAAGGATTTTTAAAAAACTAAGAGTGAAAATATTATTATAGCGTGATTTATTAATACCAAAATAGTATCACATCAATTAACAAAATTATTTCAAGTAAAAAAATATAAAAATAAATTTATTTTCAACAATATTATTTTGATATTAACAAATCATAAAAATACTCGTGTTGAAGTCTCCATATACATGAAAGAAAAATCATATAGGTATACAAGTAATCAACATCACACAAACAAAACAAAATTTGGGGAGGCTTCCTTGAAGCTTAATGAAATTTGACTTAAGAAACCACGGATGAAATCTGGCCGAAAGTACATGCATGTTCACCTCTCCTCCCTCTCTCTTTTCTTTTTTCTTTAGGGGGATATGATATATAATAATTAACAAGCATTTGTACTGACCTTGAAAATGAATACTAATATAGTAATATATATGGTCACCATATCAATTATTCTAACCCATCTTGACGCGGTATAGCATTTGTATTCTCCTTCTCAAAATTTTTAATTGGTAATTTATATTTAATTTTGGCATGTATAATAAGTTAATATTATTTTTATTGGTAATTTTCAGTCATATGTGTTTTCTATATAAGTATATTAAATTCATTGAAAGATACCAATGGAATGCTAACCCTCCTCACTTTCTCGCCATTTAAACGTCATATGGTTTCATTTGATGGTGACCTATCAATTTCTCTTCAACTCTTAAGTGTGATGGCCTTGCATTGTTCTTTTGGGTTCACTTCTGTGTTGCTAGAAAATGTTCCTCTTTGTTGGGCATTGACGGTTATGGCTAGTTGCCCGATTTTCACTTCAAGATTTTTCATAGTGGCTCTCATATTGCTACAATAAGTCTCGATGTTGTCTAACCGTGAATCATTCCTTTTGAACCTTGCTTTTGTCTCCTCAACAAAGGAAAACGTGGCATCCTCAAGTGACATATTCTTCTCGCTTGGTTGACTATCAAATCCTGGAGGAGGTTGTAGCACATTCTTTGTGTTTCATTAAGACAAATTTTCATGATTTCGAAGCCCTGATGGTAGTAATTTGGCATAGGATTACCAAGATAGTTATAGTTCCGATTGTTGATGTATTGAACTTGTTCTTGATTCGCTTCATTACTCGAAACTGTCATACTTGTAGCTGCAACATATTCTGCACTTTGTGGTATTCCTTGTGTTGTCAAAGCTGAAATTTGATGAGATAGAGAAGCAACTTGAGCTGAAAGGGCTGCTAACGGCTACAATTCATGAATTCCAGCAACTTTCCTAGCCATAGTTCTTTCAGTTGGTCATTGATAGTTGTTTAAGGTCATTTCTTCCAAAAGAAATGCAGCACCTTCAGCTGTCTTTAACATCAAAGTTCCACCAGAAACAGCATCAACTATGGTCCGAGTTTGCCCATTTAACCCATTGTAGAACATCTGAACTTGCAACAAGTCCAACAATCCGTGTTGAGGGTAGCGTTGAATCAAATCTTTATACCTTTCCCACGCTTCATAGAGTGACTCGAAATCATTTTGCTTAAATTGACCAATCTCACTCCTGAGTTGGGCTATTTTTGTAGGTGGGAAGAATTTATCAAGAAACTTTTCAGCCATATCCTGCCAGCTAGTGATACTTCCCGATTGTAGGGATTCTAGCCAACCTCTTGCCTTGTCCCTCAAGGAAAAATGAAACAATCTCAATCTAATGGTGTCTTAAGTAACACCATTAATCTTTACAGTGTCGCAGATCTCCAAAAATATCGCCAAATGAATATTGGGATCATTCAGTGGTAATCCACTAAATTGGGTTGGATGCACCATGCTGATGAAGGATGGTTTGAGCACAAAATTGTTGGCATTAATGGTTTGATGTCTTATACCCAAGTAGTTATGTAATGACCCATCCCGGGTTGGTCACCCCCGAGACGGTGTTGTCACATTTTGAAAATCCCAAAACGACACATATATGCAACAAGAAAAAATAACACCAACAGAAAATTTTATATCAATCCTCAACCCTTAACAAGGGAGATACATCGTTCTGATCTTGACTTAAACATTATATACAATGTGATATGCATGAATATTTACAAATAAATTTTTATTTTATTTTCTCATTAGTCTGGGGAAGTGGACACATACGTGGCTTACAGAAAATGAGTTCGTCTGAACCTCAACACACCAAACTATCTATCCTTCCTGCTACCTGAAATCATTGTACAATGAGGAGTGAGCTTCACAAGCTCAGTGAATTAAATTTACTAGAAGTATTTAATGTTATACTCCCAGTTACATCTTATAATTCAATTGTTTCTAAAAAATCTTCCGATATTCATTCATATTTTTCCTCAAATAATTCAATAACAATATTCTGTAATTACTACTCAATTTTATAATTCCTTTATTACACAATCTCTTCTTAAGTTACTCATCAGATATATTTTCATATTTCTTCCTTAACATATTTGTCTTTCTGTGAGACTCATTCCTCTATCAATAGATTTATAATCATAAATGACACTTTAATATATCAAACAATAACAATCAATATTTGAAGCAAATGCAATGCGTGAAGTTAAATGTTATTATTATTAAGAACATCTTCTCACATGTCGACATGTTTTTATCTTAGATCGATTGCCTTCCTGGTTCATTCATTCTCATTTAGACCGGCTGCCTTTTCGGTTTTTTTATTCTCATTTGGACTAGTTACCCTTCAGGTTCTTTTATTTCCAGCATATACTGGCTGTCACAGTTTTCATTTTGATCGGCTGCCTTTATTTAGACTGGCTGCCCTCCTGGTTCTTTTATTTAATGCATATGCATATTGTAGACTGAGGTTTCAACCCAAGAGGGGGGTGAATTGGTTATTAAAAAAAATTAAATACTTTTTGCAATCTCAAATATCAAAATATATGCGGAATTAAATCTTTCTAAATTACTAGCACAAAGATGAGACAGTTTATTGCTTAATATAGAAATGATAATTGAATTATAAAATAATTAAGCAATCAATCTCATTTACTTGAATAATAAATAATTATAAGCAAGTAATTATGAAAGTAATTAAGGAGATAGAGTTAGAGAGACGCAAACTCAGTTTATAGTGGTTCGGCAATATCGGATTCGTTCCGACCCTACGTCTACCCTCTTCAAGGAACCTCCTTGAAGTAATCCACTAAGAAACTTAGTCGTACAACTTCACCGGTGTTGTACAAACCTTACAATCCCTTCCTCTCGGAAGCTATCCCCTTCCTCTCGGAAGTAATCCCCTTCCTCTCGGAAGTAATCTCTTTACAATAAATGTTGTAAAGTAAATGGTAGAGAGATAACAATGGAAGCTTATACAACTGAATAATATCTCTCTTTCAAAGTAAAGCTTGAAGAATGGCTCAACATGAGTATTTCAAAGCTTTTTGAGTTTCAAGGAATGAATGACTTGATTGTGTGTGCTCTACTCTTTTTGAATGTCTTCTCCTTGTTGTTGAATGCTGAATTGAGTGGGTTTATATAGTCATCAATTAATATGGCCGTTAGACTTTAATTTGAATTGATTGTGCCATTAAAATCTCAGATTTCGAGTCCCAACAGTCATATTTTTGAACTACCAGTCGACTAGGTCGTGATACCAGTCGACTGGATCCTCTTTAAAAATCACATTTTTGCTGCTACAGTGTTACCAGTCGACTGGTATGACTTACCAGTCGACTGGGAACCTTCTGCCCATTTTACCAGTCGATTGTACTATTCACCCGGTCGACTGGGTCACTGTTTAGCGCTGCTACAGTATTTTCAGGATGAACGGTGTTTTCAGCATCAATTTTCTTCATATCTCTTTATTCTTTTTGGATTTTTGAGTTCCAAAAAATCTCCTAATTGAATCAAACTTTCTTGCACATTAAACATATGAGTTAAACACTTCAAAAGTGTTTTGTTATCATCAAAATTAATCTAATCAATTTCTTGATTAATGCATTTTTGATGATGACAAAACATATTACAAATTTAAGCATAATATGTGTGCAAGATATATGAAGAATGATATATTATAAATGCTCAAGTAATTTTCTATGTCAACATGAATTCTTCTTAAATTCAATTAGAGAATGTTAAGTGTTGAGCCCAATTAATTTATTTGCATTTAATAGAATCACTTGGAGATTTTATATCTTCAATTAATTAAGACTATATAATAAAATGTAATGCAAATATAATTAGCTCTTAAAAATTGAAATGCTTACAAAGTGTATCTTAGGATTCAAACCTATAATTTATCCTTATTGACTTTGAAGTCGCATTTAAATTATTCTCCTTGAATTTGATCTTTTGGAGAGCTTATTGACTTTTGAGATCATCAACTTTGATTTACCAATTTCTACAATCGTGATCTCCTTTGATGTATAAGTACTATTAACAATCTGTATTACTTAAGTAATATTCATTAGTGCTTTAATTAAGATTTTTGTCACTATCAAAATCATTTAGGGTCAACAATCTCCCCCCTTTTGATGGTGACAAAAATCTTAAGAATAAGGTCTAACAAGATCTCTAATATTCTTATTTCTTAAGAATAAGGTCTAACAAGATCTCTAATATTCTTTTTTTTCTTCCCCTTTTTGTCATGATAAAAAAGAGTGGATTTCAAAGAAGAACTCCCCCTCAAAATATGCTATTGAAAATATTTTGATGAAACATATTGCGAAAAGAATCATTTTACAAGATATCAAGAAATATAAAACAATTTTTAAGCATTATAAATCTTCAAAATAACCTCAATGCTTATAGTATCTTACACTTAATCAATAAAGGACAAGAGTTTTAACTCGTTGCTTGATTTACCAAAAAGTTTTCTCTTTTACCAATAAATCAGATTTTCTTCCCTTTTCAAAAAGTCTAAAGTAATTATTTTTACTTTTAAGAGAAATAAAATTGGATAAAAGTTAACAAGCCTCATTGGCAGTTGATTATCAATTTAATGCAAAGATAATTATTATTTTTCAAACTCAAGCATATATAATAGAAAGTTTCATATTTAGCTCATGCTTGATAAATAAATAGCTCAAAAGTAATTCTCAAATCTAAATTCAAGCTCATCACTTGATTTGTCCAATGCCAAATCAAAGAGAATTTATAAAAAAAACAATTAATATTTGAGTATTAAATGGCTCCAAACAAAGTCTAGATGTACCAGTCGACTGGATAAGAGTCACCAGTCAACTAGGAGAATTGGTAAAGACTTACCAGTCGATTGAAACAGATTTACTAGTCGACTGAACCCTTACGAAAATTTCAAGTCTTGAATTTTTTGCACGAAATTTGTTTATCTATGACATCTTGAGTGAGACAGATGTTAAAACAAGAATTAATACTCTTTCATTAGATGTCAAACATGCAAATGATGAAATGAAGGAGCATTTAGATAATCAGTTTATCATAATCCAGCAATCCCATCGACATTCTAATCTTATAAAAAGTAGCTTCACTTAGGGGTTTTGTAAGAATGTTAGCTATTTGATCTTCCGAAGGTATGAATTCTAGTCTTATATCACCTTTTTTAGCATGGTCTTTTAAGAAATGATGTCTGATTTCTATGTGCTTTGTTCTAGAGTGCTGAATAGGGTTCTTGGTTAGGTTGATAGCACTAGTATTATCACAGTGTATCGGGATTCCTTTTAGGTTCATGCCATAGTCTTCTAATTGTTGTTTCATCCATATCACTTGGGCACAACAAATTCCAGCTGCTACATATTCCGCCTCGGTGGTTGATAGTGCAACAGAATTTTGTTTCTTGGAAAACCAAGAGGTTAACATAGCTCCTAAGAAATGGCATGTACCGTTTGTGCTTTTTCTATCTAACCTACATCCAGCAAAATCAACATCTGAATATCCTACAAGCTCAAAAGATGAATCTCTAGAGTACCATAATCCTATGGTTTGGGTTCCTTGTAGATATCTAAGAATTATTTTTACTGCAACTACATGTGATTCCTTAGGATTAGACTGAAATCTAGCACACATGCATACACTGAACATTATATCAGGTCAACTTGCAGTCAAATAAAGTAAAGCACCTATCATGCTTCTATAATTTTTAGAATCTATAGTTTTACCTCCTTCATCAAGATCAAGTTTAGTAGTTGTGCTCATAGGCGTTCCAAGTGGCTTTGAACTTTCCATCCCGAACTTCTTTAATAGGTTCTTAATGTACTTCTGTTGATTGATGAAGATACCTCCTTTTAGTTGCTTGATTTGAAGTCCAATGAAGTAGGTAAGTTCTCCCATCATTCTCATTTCAAATTCACTTTGCATGCACTTCGCAAACTCTTGACACATAGATTCATTAGTGGCACCAAATATAATATCATCAACATATATTTGGACTATAAGAGTGTCATTTTTGTGAAGATTGTTGTGTCTATTTTACCTCTAACAAATTATTGCCAATAAAAAATTTGCTTAGTCTTTCATACCATGCCCTTGGAGCTTGCTTCAACCCATATAGAGCTTTAGAAAGCTTGTAGACATGATTTGGTAGACTAGGATTTTCAAATCCAAGAGGTTGCTCAACATAAACCTCTTCTTCTATAAAGCCATTTAAAAAAGCACTTTTTACATCCATTTGAAATAGCTTGAACTTATTAAAGCATGCAAAGGCTAATAACATTCGAATAGCTTATAATCTAGCTACGGGAGCATAGGTTTCATCAAAGTCTATTCCTTCTTCTTGATTATATCTCTTAACAATTAGTCTAGCCTTATTTCTAGTTACTATACCATTTTCATCCATTTTATTTCTATTTACCCATTTAGTTCCAATTATTGAATGATCTTTAGGTCTTGGAACTAGTTTCCAAACATTGTTTCTCTCAAATTGATTTATCTCTTCCTGCATTGCAATTATCCAATCATTATCTTTTTCGGCTTCTATAAATGTCTTAGGTTCAACTTGAGACAAATAAGCTACAAAATTGCAAATATTTCTAATAGAAGAACGAGTTCTTACCCCTTGTGAAGGATCACCAATCACTTGATCAATTGGGTGATTATTTACATACCTCCAATCTTTGGGTAGACTTTCCTCTTGTTGGCTTGAGGATGGTTTTTCCAAATTGGGAGTTTCTATCTCTTCATGTGCTTGAGGTGGACTCTCTTTTAGGTCAACAATGGGAGTAGGAGTTTCCATTCTTGGAATAAAATCTGCATCATCTTTAAAGGAAACTTCTCTACTACTAATTGAGTTAGATTCATCAACAGTTACATGTATAGATTCTTCTACTACTAGAGTTCTCTTATTAAAAACTCTATAAGCCTTATTAGATGTTGAATATCCTAAAAATATTCCTTCATCGGTCTTAGAATCAAATTTACCCAAGTTAGTTTTATTGTTATTTAAGATGAAGCATTTACAACCAAATGCACGAAAATAGGAGATATTGGGCTTTCTCCCTTTCCATAGTTAATATGGAGTTTTATCAAGCAGAGGCCTTATCAAAATTCTATTTAAGATATAGCAAGAAGTATTCACGGCTTCAGCCCAAAAGTATTTTGGTAAACTATTTTCACAAAGCATAGTTCTTGAAAATTCTTCTAGAACTCTATTTTTCCTCTCAACAACTCCATTTTGTTGAGGAGTTCTAGGAGCTGAAAAGTTGTGATTAATTCCATTTTCATCACAAAATCTTGAAAAGCTTTGACTCAAATTCTTTTCCATGATCACTTCTTATGCTTGAAATACAAATTACTTTTTCATTTTGAACCTTTTTGCAAAAATTTTCAAATGCTTTGAAAGCTTCATCCTTGTAAGCAATAAAAATAACAAAGGTATATCTTGAATAGTCATCAACAATAACAATAGTATATTGATGGCCACCTAGACTAATGATACTAAGTGGACCAAATAAGTCCATATGCAAAAGTTCCAAAGGTCTAGTAGTTGAGACTACATTTTTTGCTTTAAAAGAAATCCTAGTTTGGTTTCCCATTTAACAAGCATCGCATACTTTGTCTTTTTCAAAATTTATTTTAGGAAGTCCAATAACTAAATCTTTTCTTGAAACGATTTTTAGCAAGTTCATGTTTATATGACCAAGCCTTCTATGCCATAGCCATGGATTTTCACTAAAAGCAGGAAAACGTTTTTCGTTTTTAGAATGTAAGGATTTCAAATCAACTATGTATATATTTTTATGTCTATGGCCAATAAATTTGATCTTGTTGCTCTTTATGTCTATAACTAGACAATGAGAGGTCTCAAATGTGACTTTGTATCCTTTGTCACATAATTGATTAATGCTAAGTAAATTTGACTTAAGGCCTTGTACTAGCAATACATTATCCAAGGTTGAGAAATCATTATCGACTTTTCCATGCCCGATGATTTTTATTTTAGTATTGTCTCCAATGGTCACAAGTCCACCATCTCTTAAAGTTAGCTCCTTGAATACACTTTTATCACCGGTCATGCGCTTTGAGCATCCACTATCAAGGTACCAACAGTTACCTTTCTCCTTGGTGTGGAGACATATCTACATCACACAAGGATATACGATAGCACTTTTAGGTACCCAAAATTTCTTGGGTCCTTCGGGGTTAGTCCTAGAAAACACAGTTCCTTTTGGAACCCATACTTTCTTAACAGTATATGGCGATCTATGGACATATTGATGATGCACAATCCTAGGATGATAGTAATTAAAATTTCTAGGATATCTTACATTTGCATTCCTATAATCCTTAGGATAATAGTTCCTAGGATACATGTTTCTATCGTAAGGAGTATGAAAATGCATGTCATTTCCAGAAAATGAATGATGATGCATTCTAGGATACATGCTAGCATGTGTATGCAAATTGTTTCTAGTATAACCATGATGGTAATTCCTAGGATGAGCATGTGCAGAGTTCATATGTTGATTATGTACATGTTTGTTATTTCTAGGATGTGTATAAGCATTTCTAGAGTGTGCATACATATAAGCATGTGTATTTCTAGGTTGCTTCATTTTTGTATGAATATTTAAATTCCTAGCATTTAATGAGGGAGTGCTTTTAATCTTGCTAGGGTTTCTTGAAGCAGAGGCTTCACTCACACATGAGGCTTTCATGAATAAGCTCTCTTTTGATTTTTGCTTTCCCAAATGAGAGTATCCTACACTAGATTTTCCTCCACTTAATCTTTGTGAAGAAAGCACTTCATCAAGTTTTTCTTTTCCAAGCATAAGTCTTGATATAGTGCTATTCAATTCAGAAATTTTATTTTTTAAATTCTTATTTTCATCTTTGAGAAAATCTTGAGAAGAATCATACAGTAAAGACGATAATTTTTCTTTTTCTTCTCTAAGACTTATCATCTCTTTAGAGAGAGATGATACCTCTTTCTTGAGAACAGAATTTCTAGAATCAAATTTCTTCAATTCCTCATGCATTTCATTTATTACTTCTAGCAGTTCTTCACTACTACTCACAAAATTATTCTTTGAAGAGGAAGAAGTCGATACCTCACTTTCGTCGTCGATTACCATAAGACATAGGTTGGCAATTTCCTCGTATCCGATCTCTTTATTCGAGGAGTCTTCTTCTTCTTCATCACCATCATGATTAACATCTTTAATTTCCGTAAAAGGTAAGGATGTGGTGGAACCATCAATTTTGTAATCTAAGTAGCTTTCATGCTTCTTGAGGGATTCCACAAGCTCTTATAAACTTTCACTTGTAGAATGCTTTGTAAAAATTATTTTCCATTGATTTGACAAAGACCAAAGAAATATTCTCACAAGTTCAAGGTTAGAATAAATTTTACCCATGAAAGATAAAGTTTTAACAAGTATGGTAAAACGAGTTTGCAAATCAAAAATTGATTCATTTTCATTCATTTTAAAATGCTCTAAGTCATGAACAAAGTTTTTTAATTTGAAATTCTTTTCTTGCTCATTTCCTCCATGTATGACTTCCAATAAATCCCAAATTTCTTTTGCAGTCTTACATGAGGAAATTTGATCAACTTCATTTTGATCAAGAGAATTATAAAACATGTTCATAACTTTAGCATTTAGTTGAATGAATTTACTATCATTTATATCAAAGTCATTTTCATTTTCAAGAATGAAATACCAAGCATAATAATCATGTGCTTGAATAAAAATCTTCATTTGAGCTTTCCAATGGGTGAAATTTGTTCCATAGAGAAGAAGAGGACTAGAAGGATCTCTTCCTTCTAAAAATATAGTTGTTATAGGATCAACTCTAGGATGTTAAGCCTAAAATAGAGAACGAGGCTCTGATACCAATTGTAGACTGAGGTTTCAACCCAAGAGGGGGGTGAATTGGGTATTAAAAAAAATTAAATACTTTTTGCAATCTCAAATATCAAAATATATGCGGAATTAAATCTTTCTAAATTACTAGCACAAAGATGAGAGAGTTTATTGCTTAATATAGAAATGATAATTGAATTATAAAACAATTAAGCAATCAATCTCATTTACTTGAATAATAAATAATTATAAGCAAGTAATTATGAGAGTAATTAAAGAGATAGAGTTAAAGAGATGCAAACTCAGTTTATAGTGGTTCGGCAATATCGGATTCGTTCCGACCCTACGTCCACTCTCTTCAAGGAACCTCCATGAAGTAATCCACTAAGAAACTTAGTCGAACAACTTCATCGGTGTTATACAAACCTTACAATCCCTTCATTTCGGAAGCTATCCCCTTCCTCTCGGAAGTAATCCCCTTCCTCTCAGAAGTAATCCCTATCATTTCGAAAGTAATCCCTTTACAATAAATGCTGTAAAGTAAGTGGTAAAGAGATAACAATGGAAGCTTATACAACTGAATAATATCTCTCTTTCAAAGTAAAGCTTGAAGAATGGCTCAACATGAGTATTTCAAAGCTTTTTGAGTTTCAAGGAATGAATGACTTGATTGTGTGTGCTCTACTCTTTTTGAATGTCTTCTCCTTGTTGTTGAATGCTGAATTGAGTGGGTTTATATAGCCATCAATTAATATGACCATTAGACTTTAATTTGAATTGATTGTGCCTTTAAAATTTCAGATTTCGAGCCCCAACGGTCATATTTTTGAATTACCAGTCGACTGGGTCGTGATACCAGTCGACTAGATCCTCTTTAAAAATCACATTTTTGCTGCTACAGTGTTACCAGTCGACTGGTATGACTTACCAGTCGACTGGGAACCTTCTGCCTATTTTACCAGTCGATTGTACTATTCACCCGGTCGACTGGGTCACTGTTTAGCACTGCTACAGTGTTTTCAGGATGAACAGTGTTTTCGGCATCAATTTTCTTCATATCTCTTTATTCTTTTTGGATTTTTGAGTTCCAAAAAATCTCCTAATCGAATCAAAATTTCTTGCACATTAAACACACGAGTTAAACACTTCGAAAGTGTTTTGTTATCATCAAAATTAATCTAATCAATTTCTTGATTAAGGCATTTTTGGTGATGACAAAACATATTACAAATTTAAGCATAATATGTGTGCAAGATATATGAAGAATGATATATTACAAATACTCAAGTAATTTTCTATGTCAACATGAATTCTTCTTAAATTCAATTAGAAAATGTTAAGTATTGAGCCCAATTAATTTATTTGCATTTAATAGAATCACTTGGAGATTTTATATCTTCAATTAATTAAGACTATATAATAAAATGTAATGCAAATATAATTAGCTCTTAAAAATTGAAATACTTACAAAGTGTATCTTAGGATTCAAACCTATAATTTATCCTTATTGACTATGAAGTTGCATTTAAATTATTCTCCTTGAATTTGATCTTTTGGAGAGCTTATTGACTTTTGAGATCATCAACTTTGATTTACCAATTTCTACAATCGTGATCTCCTTTGATGTATAAGCACTATTAACAATCTGTATTACTTAAGTAATATTCATTAGTGCTTTAATTAAGATTTTTGTCACTATCAAAATCATTCAAGGTCAACAATCTCCCCCTTTTTGATGGTGACAAAAATCTTAAGAATAAGGTCTAACAAGATCTCTAATATTCTTATTTCTTAAGAATAAGGTCTAACAAGATCTCTAATATTCTTATTTTTCTCCTCCTTTTTGTCATAATAAAAAACGAGTGGATTTCAAAGAAGAACTCCCCCTCAAAATATGCTATTGAAAATATTTGGATGAAACATATTGAGAAAAGAATCATTTTACAAGATACCAAGAAATATAAAACAATTTTTAAGCATTATAAATCTTCAAAATAACCTCAATGCTTATAGTATCTTACACTTAATCAATAAAGGACAAGAGTTTTAACTCATTGCTTGATTTACCAAAAGGTTTTCTCTTTTACCAATAAATCAGATTTTCTTCCCTTTTCAAAAAGTCTAAAGTAATTATTTTTACTTTTAAGAGAAATAAAATTAGATAAAACTTAACTAGCCTCATTGGCAGTTGATTATCAATTTAATGCAAAGATAATCATTATTTTTCAAACTCAAGCATATATAATAGAAATTTTCATATTTAGCTCATGCTTGATAAATAAATAGCTCAAAAGTAATTCTCAAATCTAAATTCAAGCTCATCACTTGATTTGTCCAATGCCAAATCAAAGAGAATTTATAAAAATAAAACAATTAATATTTGAGTATTAAATGGCTCCAAACAAAGTCTAGATGTACCAGTCGACTGGATAAGAGTCACCAGTCGACTAGAAGAATTGGCAGAGACTTACCAGTCGACTGAAACAGATTTACCAGTTGACTGAACCCTTATGAAAATTTCCAGTCTTGAATTTTTTGCACGAAATTTGTTTATCTATGACATCTTGAGTGAGGCAGATATTAAAACAAGAATTAATACTCTTTCATTATATGCCAAACATGCAAATGATGAAATGAATGAGCATTTAGATAATCAGTTTATTTTAATCCAACAATCCCATCAACATTCTAATCTTATAAAAAGTAGCTTCACTTAGGGGTTTTGTAAGAATGTCAGCTATTTGATCTTCCGTAGGTATGAATTCTAGTCTTATATTACATTTTTTAGCATAGTCTTTTAAGAAATGATGTCTAATTTCTATGTGCTTTGTTCTAGAGTGCTGAATAGGGTTCTTGGTTAGGTTGATAGCACTAGTATTATCATAGTGTATCGGGATGCCTTTTAGGTTCATGCCATAGTCTTCTAATTGTTGTTTCATCCATATCACTTGGGCACAACAAATTTCAGCTGCTACATATTCCGCCTCGGCGGTTGATAATGCAACAGAATTTTGTTTCATGGAAAACCAAGAGGTTAACGTAGCTTCTAAGAAATGGCATGTACCACTCTAACACTTTTCTACTCTAACTTTTTTCTTCCTTAATGGATTCAGCATGGTATCTACTTGAGTTTTTCCTTAAGAGAGCATAAGTACTATGGAAATCGACAACCACATGAGACCTAGGGCATGGTATCTACTCCTGGTTTTTCATGTTGATTAATCCAAGAATCCGGTGTGGATATCCTTTGTTACTAATATTAAACCCAGGACTTGGTCATCCAAATTGATCTAACTAACCAATCCATACCTAATGCATACGTTGGCCATACACATATATATGATAAATTTAAATAAGCACAGACATTAATCAAGTTAAGCAACATAATAAAGGTTATTGGCAAAGATTTATCAATGAATAAATATATGAGAAAGCATAACTAGGGCTTCAATTGAGCCCTATAAGAAAGTTAGTTACACATGCTGTCTAGGATAAACATCATATATAAACTAAACATAAAGAGAAGAATAAACCCGAGAGAAGAGGCGTCAATTCTCTCCCAAAGCTTACAACTCCAAGTAAAAGATAAGAGAAGTGTTCTCTAAGTTGTCATGATTTGTGTGTGCTTTACAGGTGTATTTATAGGGCTTGAGTAGTCTTAGAAGGTGCAGGAAACCCTAAACTTCCTAAACCGCAAAACTCTATTATTTTCAAAATAGGGTTATGCAGTTTACTGTTCACGCCCGTACATGTGCGCTCGATCGCACACGTCTTGCGCTCGATCGCAGTGTGCGCTCGATCCTTCTTGTATGCGCACGATTGCAATGTGCGCTCGATCGCATTGCATGGTGCGATCGATCGCAGCTTGACCAGAGGCTCCTCCAGGATTTCCAGGCTTCTTCCTTTAAGTGACAAAACTACTTATTTTCTTCCAAGACCCTATAAACACATGTAAAACACATAAATGAAGTAAAATGGACTAAAATAACATAACTAAGGACCCAACAAATATAAATAATGAGGCTTAAATATGAATATTTAAGCACCTATCACACCCCCAAACTTACATATTGCTAGCCTTAGCAGTACTAAACAAAACTAAAATGAATAATAATAACACACAGATAGATCCAATGTTCATAGTGTCCACAAAAGTTTAAGTCATAACACAAAACTATGATGTGCATTCATGAGTAAGCTTAACAGATATAAACATATTAATGAATAAGAGTTTTGAACGCAAATCGCTTTCATAAGGCAATTTAAAACATCACAAGTTCGACTTTGGTGTGTGGTGAACTAGCACATAAAAGATTAGGTTTCCAAATAATTCTAATGTGTAGTGTTTTGATGACTCAAAATTCACCAAATTTCTATTAGAATCAACAAAGATGGCATAAGTTTTCTTCTTTTCTTTTATTTGTGAGATTTTTGCCAAGTTAGTTCCCTTAAGCTTTCTATTTGACTCACGTAACGAGTGTTTAGCCAATGACTCTCAAACCAGATGGTTTTAGGGCATTAGGTGTAAAGACACCCCTAAGGACTTACTAACTCGAGTAAAAAAGGCTACGAAACTAACTGATCTCAATGCTCTAATCAGAATTTTCACCTTTTGACGTGACACTCACTGCTTACTGAGGCAAGAGAGCCAGTTACTCAACGAAAAGTTTTTTTTTTTAATGGTCTTTTGAGTTAACAAAATTTCCACTTTTTGACGTGACACTTACTACTTACTGAGGCAAGAGGGCCAGTTACTCAGTGGAATGTTTGTTTTATTGATCATTAGGAAAATTTCTTTCTTTTTGAGTACTAACAATTTGTTTCTATTTTCTTATGCCAAGATGTTAGTCTAATTGGCCATTTGGTTCACAGTCGAGCAAAAGAAACATACAAATCAAAATTACATGTCATACCCCACACAATTATGTGCTAATGTGCTTGTGATCGTTTAGGTCAAACTTGTGAATCCTTAAATGCCTAAAAGGAAGTGATCTAGGTTCAAAACTTAATTATTGGCCTATATATTCAAGTTGTTAAGCTCACTAATGAAATCAAATCGTATTGCTTTGTTTAGATCACCCAAAATTTAAGAACAGTATGAACATTCATTTATCTACGAAAACAACAACAAAACAAATTAAGAACAAAATGGGACATAGTGAGTGTGTGAATGTGTCCTCATACGCCCAAACTTAAATTGCACATTGTCTCCAATGTGTGACTAGCATTGAAGGAGCTGACCTAGGAGATGGAGAACTGATGGCTGGCATGGCTCATAGCACGCCCCCAAACTTCAACTGGATGCACTCACTCTGTCCTTGAAAAAGAAAGAAAAACAAACATAAAATGGAAAACAAGTAATAATAACAACGATAGAAAAATAAACTAGGAAATACGAATAATAAAATAAACTAATAAAAAGGATATGCTTTGGGGTGCCTCCCATGAGCGCTAAGTTTAACGTCTTCAGCCTGACGTGGTATCCTCTCACTGCTGATCATCAGGTGGTGCAGTCGAAGAAGTACCGGGTGCCAGAGGTAGGCGATCAAGAATAGCCTGCAGCGTAGCCTCCTGTCGTGCTAACCGTGCGTCTAAACTATCCATGCGCTGATGTACGAGTGTGGTAGCGGCAGAGACCTCACCTTGGAAGGAGGATAGCTCAGCTAAAAAGTGCGGGGACTCGGTGGGTCCCATGTCCGTAGGATCATCCTCTCGTCCTGGGCTAACTATAGGGGTCTAGGTCTCCATATAATCCTTCTCAACTCGCTCAGCTGCTGGAGTAGGTGCTGGGAGTCCTCTAGGCATATGCGAGAGGCTATGTGTCCACTGAGCCTTCCCAAAGAAGGGATGCTCTCGCACTGATCCGTCGCTGGTGGTCCCTTTAATCTCTTTCTTCTTAAGTATGTAGGAGAGTAGGAACGGGAAAGGGAGGCCCCATGTATTGGCCATGGTGGTCTGTTGGCCATGGATGTGATCCCAGAATTTGTGCAACTGGCTCCCTATAACAGCCGGAATAGAGTACCAGTGACCTCTGTGGAAGGCATATAGGGTCTGTAGAAACTGGTCTCTCCGCTATATCTTGTGCCCCAATGGACACATATTGCGCTGAAGGATCATGTCGACAAACTAAAGTCGTGGAGGCAACTTTGACCAGCTGGCTGCATTGTTGTGTCTGTCGGCGTACTGACCAGTGCACATGTCCGTAATAATCTCAGCCAGGACAAAGGAATCCGGCTGCTCCTCGATATTAGTGTCCTCCGGAGGGGACTTGTCAGTGCAATGAAGAGCAGCGGCTATATCAGCACTAGTCACCTCGACGGGTGTGCCCTGGACTGAAGAAGTCAGTACTCTCGGTCTGCTGCAGTCAAAGGATAGGCTCGCATAAAACTGGACTACGAGCTGGGAGTAAGCAGTCGAGCAAACCAGCTTGAAAAGCCTCTTCAACCTTCGATGTTTAAATGCTTGGACGGCCCATTGAGTGGTGTCCATGTGCTTAAATACGTCATCGATGGCGAAGATCTCGAATAAGAGTTCTCGTTGCTCGATGCTGGGTCGGGATGACGAGGCACGACTGCTGGATGCACCGGAGGTGGAAACTGATGGCTTGGATATGCTGCTGTTTGCTTCTGCCTAATTTGCGATCGATCTCAAAATAGGTGCGCTCGATTGCACACTGACTATGCGCTCAATCGCAACAGCCGTGCGCTCGATCTCACACGATCAGGCGTTTCCTCGAATGAGTGGTGTGCAACAGAAGACCAAGCTATGGTCTTGAAGATTGGAATCCGTTCCTAACCTCCTGTAAGCAAAAAAATGCTCCAATCATGCACAAGATACATATATAGAATGAATTTTGTAAATGAAACATTAAAATTCGTGTGTGTGTGCAGAAGGAGTACCTTGTGGATTGATGGAATATGTAACGGGGGAGGGGGTATGTGGTGTTGCGGTAATGGTTGGTGATGGTGGTGATGGTGGATGACGGTGGTGATGGGGAGTGGAGAGTGTGAAAGTAGTGGCAGAGTGCGAGTGAGTGAACTGAGTGAACAATGAAGAGAGTGAGTGCGAGTGAGAGGGAGTGTGAGGGTGCGAGTGAACAGTGAGTGCGTGTGAATGAAAATTTCCAGATTTATATCTAAACTTTCTGCCATGAGTGTGCTCGATCGCACGTGGGGTGCGCTCAATCTCACTTGTGCGCTCGAGCACATTGACTGGAGCGCTCGATTGCACCCTTGCACTCAATCACATTGAATTGTGCGATCAATCGCAAGCAGTGTGATTGGAAAAAAATTGAAAACTTACCTCAGCTGAAAAATAATAAATCTGGAACAATACAACCTTACCATGTGTTAGTGGCCTCAGTACCACTAACCTCCGTAGAGATGCTTGAGCTTTATGGATAATTGAAATGGACTTGCTCAAGCACTCTCGTGCTTCAGTGCTAGTTGGTTGGAAGGGGGCACTTAGAGCCCACATCAGGTAGTTTAAGTGCGCTTGACAACTACTGCATGTCAAGTCTTGGTGCCTGGTTAATAAAATAAGGAAAAGTAGTATTAGTAATTTCAGGAGGGTCAATTTGAAGAACATACTTACTTGACAGTTGTGGTGTGTTCTTGAAGAGATGTGCAGCTGTTTTGACGTCTTTAATCACATTGTCCTCCTTGGGCCTAATATCCACTCTTGTGTCCTCATGGTTGGGGATAGTCCCCAATGTAGTGGTGTGATGGACCTGGGAAGCTTTCTCAACAACACTTTGCATGAAGCTCACATTAGAATATTCATTATCATTATTGGTTGATTTTAATGTATTAAATATTTGAAATTCTATCTCCTCATCATTTACCCTCATTGTGACAATGCCCCATTTTACACTAATATTAGTGTCAGCAGTTATCATAAAGGGGCGTCCTAGGATGATGGGGAGAGGCAATGGCAGAGTACATTCTTCCATATCTAATACTATAAAATCAGGAGCTATAATGAATTTTCTTACTCTTACCAACACGTCCTCAAGGATACCTCTCGGTCGTTTGATGCTTCTGTCAGCTAGTTGCAAAGTGACGGAGGTTGGTTTAAGCTCCCCCAAACCTAGTGTCTCGTATACACTGTATGACAGCAGGTTGACACTCGCTCCTAGATCCAATAGCGCATGCTCGAATAGTTAGTCACCTAGCCTGCAAGGAATAGTAAAACTACCTGGATCTTTCAGTATAGGTGGTAATTTTCGTAAAAGCACAGCACTCACCTCTTTAGGTTAAGGCAACCGTCTCATGTTCTTGAAACTTCCTTTTGTTAGTGCAATAATCTTTCAGAAATTTAGCATATGCAAGAATTTGTTTCATGGCATCTAACAGAGGAATATTAATCTCTACCTTTTTCAATGTTTCAAAAATGTCAACCAATTTGGTCTCTTTCTTAGGTTTCACCAACCTTTGAGGAAATGGTGGGGGTGTATTTACCTTTTCCATCTCACTTACCTTAGAGGTGGATGCTTTGTCAGGTTCGTCGGATCCTACCAACTTGCCATTTCTCAAGGTTGTCACAGCATTTAGTTGTTGATACCCTCCAGGTTTGGGTAGTGTTTGAGCTGGGAGCTCTCCTTGCTTTCTGCCACTGAGGTCTTTAGCCAGTTGTCCCATTTGTACCTCTAGTCTTTGAATTGCTTGCTCATATTTTGCGGTGGTTTGTTTTTGCTGAGTCATGAACTGTTCTTGTGACGTCATCAATTGCTGCTGCTGAGTGGCCAGTTGTCTCACAAGACTTTCGAGGTCGTTCTTCTTTGGTTCAGGAATAGCATGAGTAGTGGGCTGGGGGTTTCATTGCTGTCTTTGATAGTTCTGATTGTTGTTCCATGAGAAATTCAGGTGATTCCACCATCCAGGGTTGTATGTGTTTGCATAAGGGTTGTTCTTCGGCGGATAGTTATTAGGTCCCACATAATTTGCTTGTTCTATATCTGCAGGTGAACACAAAGGACAAGTATCAGTATTATGGTCGTATTGGGAACATATTTCACATACCTGGAGTGCGGTAGATGGTAGGCTGGATGAGGCATTTTGAGTAGCCATAGCTTTTACCAATAAGTCTATTTTCCTTTCCAATGTTGTTATTTGAGGGGAAGATCCTCCATTCAGATTTACCTCATACACACCTTTACCTTTGGTTACATGTCTACCTCGAGAGAAGAACTGCTGAGTGTGTTCGCTGAGTGTTTCAAAGAGCTCCATTGCTTCTTCGCTGCTTTTCTCCATCAACACTCCTCCACAACCTGAATCAACAACACTTTTATTAGTGTCGTTCAAACCTTCATAAAAGGCTTGTACCAGTTCATCTTGAGATAGATTCTGGTGTGGGCATTTGAGTAGCAATTCGTTGAAGTGTCCCCATGCTTCGAAGAAGAGGTCCCCATGCTTTTCTTGGAAGGACTGGATTTTCTTCCTCATTTGCCTCGTCTTTTGGGCTGGAAAAAACTTCATCAGGAATTTGCTTGCCAACTCCTCCCAAGTGTGGATGGAAACTGCAGGCAAAGAATAATACCATAGTTTAGCATTATCTTTTAAAGAAAAAGGGAACATAATTAACCTTATTCCTTCTTGGTCTAGGCCTTGTATGTGCTGGAACTTGCAAAGATCGAAAATATCTCGGAGGTGCAAGTGTGGATCTTCATTAGGAGTACCCCTAAAGTGAGTCAAAGCATTCAATATTTGTGGAGATATGTAATAGTTTCCTGCCGCCTCAGGTTGATATGCAATGCATGATGGTTGATCAATGTTCCGTGGGATGAAGGAGTGCTTCATCGGTACTCGTGCAGGTGGTTGCTGGTTTTCGAGCTGTTCTGCCATTGATGTTTCGTTCTCAACTTCTTCTTCGTTCTCCTCGAAGTTATCCCTAAGCCTTTGTCTGATGGTCCGCTCAAGTTCGGGATCGAAGAGAAAGACTATTGGATGTCGGGATCGAAGTCCGTGCATAAATCAGCAAAAATAGTTTCAGTGCAGCAACTTAACTCCGCTACTTGGGTAACTCTCTATCTTATTTGTGCTCGATCGCACAGAAGGCTGTGATCGATCGCAAGTATCACAGAAAGTGTGATTTAGGGTTTGATGTACCTGAAACAAAAAGAAATTGATTAAGGTTTGATGAAAAGTAAAAATAAAGATGGTAAACAGAAAATAAAATAATAACGATGATTAAACTAAATGAAAGTAATCCTAAAACGAAATTTAGCGCAATTCCCGGCAACGGCGCCAAAAACTTGTTGGACGAAAATATACCTAAATTAACAAGCAGATAATCGTACTAGTTTTACTTGCAAGTGCACAAGGTCAACAATGTAGTATAGTGTGCAAAAGCAAGATCATCTCCACAGGGATTGGTAAAGTTTGGTTTTAGAATTAGTTTCTTTAGAGTAAAAAGAAATAAATAACTGTTGTATATGATTTGATAATAATAAAAACATAGGGCTTTGATATCCACCACTAGTCATACTTTCCCAATTGTATAATGTATCAGTGCACTTGCCTTATCATGTATACCTAATGGTTGCCAACCTAAGGACATGGTATCTACTCCTTAAGCTATTGATTTCCCTAAGCAACGAGTTAGGCATGGTATCTACTCTAACTCTTTTCTTCCTTAAGGGATTCAGCATGGTATCTGCTTGAGTTGTTCCTTAAGAAAGCATAAGTACTATGGAAATCGACAACCACATGAGACCTAGGGCATGGTATCTACTCCCGGTTTCCCATGTTGATTAATCCAAGAATCCGGTGTGGATATCCTTTGCTACTAATGTTAGACCCAGGACTCGGTCATCCAAATTGATCTAACCAATCCATACCACATGCATACATTGGCCATACACATACATATGAGGAATTTAAATAAGCACAAACATTAATCAAGTTAAGCAACATAATAAAGACTATTGGAAAAGATTTATCAATGAATAAATATATGAGAAAGCATAACTAGGGCTTCAATCGAGCCCTATAAGAAAGTTAGTTACACATGTTGTCTAGGATAAACATCATATATAAACTAAACATAAAGAGAAGAATAAACCCGAGAGAAGAGGCGTCAATTCTCTCCCAAAGCTTACAACTCCAAGTAAAAGATAAGAGAAGTGTTCTCTAAGTTGTCATGATTTGTGTGTGCTTTACAAGTGTATTTATAGGGCTTGAGTAATCCTAGAAGGTGCAGGAAACCCTAAACTTCCTAAACCGTAAAAACTCTCTTACTTTCAAAATAGGGTTTTGCTGTTTACTATTCATGCCCATACATGTGCGCTCGATCGCACGCGTCTTACACTCGATCGCAGTGTGCACGTGATCCTTCTTGTATGCACATGATCGCAATGTGCACTCGATCGCATTGCATGGTGCGATCGATCGCAGCTTGACCAGAGGATCCTCCAGGATTTCCAGGCTTCTTCCTTTAAGTGCCAAAACTGCTTCTTTTCTTCTAAGACCCTATAAACACATGTAAAACACACAAATGAAGTAAAATAGACTAAAATAACATAACTAAGGACCTAACAAATGTAAATAAGGGGACTTAAATATGAATATTTAAGCACCTATCAGCACTTAGCCTAGGAACAGTATCCTTTTGTCATTCCAAAGCTTTTCCTTATAACTCAAATGAAGCAAAGGAAACTCTCTACCTATCAGTTACTGGTAAAATACTAAATAATCTCTCTACATGTTGCACCCATAGCTCGGGCTTATAAGGATTCATAGATCTTTTAGACAACAAAGCATTCAACTTAATATATCTAACAAAACAATCTCCATGCGTCTCATGTATAACTTCACCTTTCCCTTTTTTAATGTCTACCATTATTGGACTTACAACTACCTCAGGCACCGCTCCAGCCTGTTCATCAAGTCTATGATATAGACTATCAACTCTATCATCTGTTACATCCATTTTCTCAAGAGCATGTGTAAGAACTCATCTTAGCTCATCTCTTTCAACTCTATATTCTCTCATACCCCTACTAATTTCAATTATACTGTCAACAGGTTCCCTTATAGGAACCACAGATTCAAACTCAACCTCAACTTGTCAAAATATTGGGGGCCTACCATGCCCTTTCAAATCAAAAACTCTAACTCTAGCTCTAGCACGTCCACGTGTCATCCTCAGACTATTCATTAGAATATAATTTGTTTTAATCTTTTACTTTCTTACTTTTTATGCAGTCTACAGAATCATAAAACCTAATGCTCTGATATCAAAATTGTAACAACCCTTCCCGGGTTGGCCACCCCCGAAACAATATTGTCACATTTTGAAGCATGACATATATATGCAACAAGAAAAAATAACACCAACAGAAATTTTTACATTAATCCTTAACACTCAACATGGGAGATACATCATCCTCATCTTGACTTAAACATTATATACAATGTAATATGCATGAATATTTACAAATAAATTTTTATTTTATTTTCTCATTAGTTTGATAATGTAGACACGTGCATGGCTTACAGAAAATGAGTTCGTCTGAGCCTTAACTCACCAAACTATATGTTCTGCCTACTACCCGAAATCATTGTACAATGAGGAGTGAGCTTCACAAGCTCAGTGAATTAAATTTACTAGAAGTATTTAATGTTATACTCCCAGTTACATCTTATAATTCAATTGCTTCTAAAAAATCTTCCGATATTCATTCATCTTTTTCCTCAAATAATTCAATAACAATATTCTGTAATCACTATTCAATTTCATAATTCCCCTATTGCACAATCTCTTCTTAAGTTACTCATCATACATATTTCCATATTTATTCCTTAGCATATTTGTCTCTCTGTGAGATTCATTCCTCTATCAATAAATTTACAATCATAAATAGTACTTTAACATATCAAGCAATAACAATCAATAGCAAATGCAATGCGTGAAGTTAAATGTTATTATTATTAGGAAAGTCTTCTCACATGTCGACATGTTTTTATGTTAGAGTGGCTGCCTTTTCGGTTCTTTCATTTTCATTTAGATCGACTGCCTTCCCAATTCTTTCATTCTCATTTAGACCGACTGCCATCACGGTTCTTTTATTCTCATTTACACTGGCTGCCCTCCCTGTTCTTTTATTTCCAGCATATACTGACTGTCAGTTTTCATTTAGACTGACTGTTGTCCCGGTTCTTTTATTTTTGTTTAGACGGGCTGCAGTCCCGGTTCTTTTATTTCATGCATATGCATATGAATAATGATATGAATATGCATATGAATAATAAAATAAAAACAAGCATGTATTCATATATTTAAACTAGCTATCCTAATTATTCTCAAATTATTATTTGAAAATTTTTACTAAATTCCTCTCCTCATAAATCATATCAAATCATCAACCATAACTCGTCAAGATCCACTAAATTTTCTCTCCTCATAAATCATAACAAATCATCAACCATATCTCATCAAGAATTTCACTTATCGCATTTATTATTAAATCGACTCATTATTCCAATAATATTATTTCTCATAAAATAATTCTCTACACATCTACTATTCCTATCATATATATCAACCAACTTTCATCTATCACCAAATCATAAGTTAATGATTTATTCTAATATTACCACTATATATTTCATATTTATCTTGATTACTTAAATTAAATCTAACTCACCATAGAGCACTTAGAGCTATCCGTGGATCACCTCCTTGCCTTTCCTGCTTCTCTCAGTAATTTTTCCTGGTTGCTGATCGTCAACACCTTACATAATATTTATATTAAAATTTTAATTTATTCTTCAATTCTTCCCTAATTAATACCCTTGGAAAATTCCCACTTTGAATTTCAGGAAATTTCATGTATGCTAGGTCTCAAAAATAAAACTCACATTATTACCTTATGTTTTTCTTTGAGCTTCTCATGACTCTCTATAAAATTATCCTGTAAACCCTTTCAAAATTTTACTCTTTCAATCTTTCTTTCGATCCCCAAGCGTTTAAAGAAATAAAGTAATTGAATTGAAGTTGAAGGAAAACCAAACAAGATTTGGTAAGTAATAAAATAAACTAAAGTTATATATATATATATATACACACACACACACACATACAAAATCTCACAAAGCATCAACACCTCACCCCCAATTTGCTGCCATGAATTTGTGGTGCTGTATTACATGCAGCACCACAATTCTCTCTTGGTAATAGGTGCTGCCACCTGTTGTCACCTTTTTTTTTTTTACTTTTACTTTAAATTTTCTTTTTCCTTTTCTTTTCTTTTTCTTTATGTTGTTCACGTTTTTTAGAGTTGTTTTATTCAAATAATAAACCTTTCACATATATATTATTTTAATTTCATGTCATATTTATTAAATTACTTCTTTATCCTTACTTTACGAATACAAGTATGACAAGTTGCCATTCACAACTGGCTGTACATAATCCTTCAAGGTGCGTGGTTGTGCATCATGTTGTCTGTCAGCCATGGCTAATACTTTATTTTTTCTTCGTGATCTAAGAGTTCATTCAATATCCATATCAAAATAAGTAATGTCAAGATATCTAGCACAACGCATCCAACGTCAAAAACACACCTGTAGAACAAAAAAAATAAAAATAAAATAAAATAAAATTCTAAATTAAAACCAAGATTACTTTGTATCACTATTGGCAAAAATAAGAAGAAATCAATCCCCGGCAACGGTGCCCAAAACTTGATCGGCTGGTAAAACTGCAAGTGCACAGTATTGTAGTTTTATAGTAAAGTGATGAGAAAAGTATCGTAAAAACTTGATCGGCTGGTAAAATTGCAAGTGCACAATATTGTAGTTTTATAGTAAAGTGATGAAAAGAGTATCGTCCTCAGGGATTGGTAACTCACTTTTGACACGTACCGAGATTATACTAATCTCGAATTTATTTAGAAAAGTCACTAAGGTTGTTTGTAATTGCAATTTGAAATAAAATCAATTCAAAGAAAGTATTCAAAGGAAAATAAAGCTGTTGTTCGAAGATCAAATTAATGAGAAAAAGAACTTCTAGGAAATCAATTTCACCTAATCCCTCACTATGCTTTTCTTATCTAACTAATTGAATTTAATTCTCTTTATTTGTTAGCAAAATCTCCAAACTCATCCAAAAGCCTCTTTTGATAGTCAATTGAAAATATTATTGTTCATCATTTTACACAAGAGTATTCAAATTAATAAAGCAAGAAAGCATTAAGACCAATGATTTTTAAGACTACATAGGTTCATATTAGTATTTCGATCTCTATATTTACCTATGCTGAAATATCCAAGTTCTATCCTATAATTCCCTCTTTCAATAGAAAATCACAAGATCAAAATCATCTAATTAATGTCCAGTTAATTAGAAGCAATAAGCTCAGAATAAATTAGACAAACAAAGAAGAGAATTACTTCAAATTAGCATAGAAAAGCAAGCATAGTTTGAAACTAGATTACACCGTTTTCCTAGAATAAAGAAAATTTAGTTTGTGCTAAAAATTAAATTCAACATAAACAAATTCACCATATTTTTCTGAGAGAAGAAAATCCACAGTGAAAAATATTGTTGCAGTTGGCAGCTTCTTCCTCAAAATGAAAAAGAAAATAATTTCTCCTTCCACGCATCCTCTTGTTTTGCGTCAATAGCATCCAGAAAAACATGTTCCATCTGTGTGTCCAAATCCAAGCAAAAGACCCAGCATGCATGAAAAAACTCTGGTCGTTCAAAATGTTCCTAGCTGCCCACGTATCTTTTATTTTAGCACCCCCTATATTCAAATAAAATCTTCATTTAAAAATGAAAGAGAGAGAGAGAGTCCCTGGTCGATAGGCTGCTAAAATTTGGATCTTACACTCAAATAAAATCTTCATTTAAAAATGAGAGCGAGAGTCCCTGGTCGATAAGATGCTAAAATTTGGATCTTCTTTTTTTTCAAATCTGAAATAAAACTTAATGACAACAATGAAGCCTAAAACCAACAATAGATAAATAAAATTATAATAAAGTTTAAAGTTAAGAAGTGATAAAATATAGGAAATTATGCAAGGCATCAAACACCCCCAAACTTAAAACTTTGTTTGTCCTCAAATAAAAATAAAATAAAATAACCCCATAGAAAAATCTCATCACTCACCAAGCCATGATTTGAATTTAGATTCCATTACTAGTATCTTACACTTTTAATATCAAGGATAGCAGGAAAATCAAAAAAAAAAAATAGTAATTTGTCAATCAAGAGTTAAGAGATTACTTCAACCTAAAGCTAAGACCTTGAGTGTGTGTGTGATATAGTCAATTTAACTCCAAAACCACCTTTAAACTCAGATAAAAGTATAACAACTGAAACAAAAGGAATTCTATCAAAACTTAACCCCATAAGTCCAATTTTTAGAAATCCTCTCCACTAATGTAGTCAACACCAAAATCAGAGATCAAGAGGTCTTTAACCAGGTTGTAATGACAGGCCACAAAGTGAGGGCTAAGAAAGAACTAGATAAGGAAAATTAAAGCAAACTGTGAAAATACTTAGTGGAAAGAACAATAAAAGAGATAACCACAAGATTCAAATCATAACTCTTTCTCGACTATATGCTTATACGGGTGACATTATTGTTGTTGTAACCAATGAAGCAATACCAAGTACACCTTTAAAAAAATCTGAAGTGATCTGCACTCCATTTATTGAGTTTTCTCTATTTTATGCTTTCTTTTATAATGGATAAATCACCTCTGGGCAAAAGACAAACCCAAAAAAAATATTTCTTCTTTTTTTTAGCCTCCCACCTTTTCTATTCAACCATCTCGGTTCTTGTAGCCTTTTTAAATTTTCAACCTCTTAAGTCTTTTTATTTTATTTTTTTTTTACCGTTCCCTTTTTTTTCCACACACTTTGATCAAACAGAGCATAACTTCCTTTGAACTAACTTTCTCTTTAAATGTAGATTTCCACTAAAGTATTTTCTCAAACTATAAAAGGTAAATTCATGGTTTTCCAGACTTAGAATGAGAATTGTTAATGTAGTTAAAAGAATAAATAAAGGTTTATGTAAAATAAGGCTCAAGGGGGTTGACAATGGAAATACACCATGCAATAATGGCATGATAATTAGGACAGCTGAGAAAGTTTTTTGGTTATGACAAAAAAAATGTTTAGATCGTTTCTCTAATATTTGGCATCAACTAAGATTTTTCATCACTTTCTCACCATTCAAACGCTCTTTTCTCTTTAATTTTTTTTATTAAATTTAAAAAATGCTAAATTGTATAGGAAATTTTTGATTTGATTTAATTTTATAATAAACTTTATATTTGAAGTTAAAATTAATACCGTTAACCCTGATTCATAAGGTGAGAACTAAAAAGCTTAATGTGACCCAATATGATTCTCGCTTTTTTTTTTTTTTTTTTTTGTAACGTAGTCTTATATTTCTATCGATACTAATAATTGCCACTTGTCTTTTATACAATCAACAAAGCATGCTCCTTTTAGAAATATGACAGCCACCGCTGCCAATGCGGACGGCGAATTAATGGACCAAAATAATTTTTTTTCTTTCTTTATTAATGGACAATGAGAAATATTTGATTAGATGTAGTCTAAATTATTGGTTTTAAATTTGTTCAAAATTTTATTAATAACGATATTTTTAGTGTTACGTATATATTGATATTATCAATAAAATTTTTTAAAATTATTAATAATTTTCGGATGGACCTAAAACATTAACTTAAGTATTTTTGCTTAACATATATTCAACTTTTTGCTTTTGGAATGGTTGGGGTTTCTAAGCAGAGCGACTTTTGAAAATATACAGCTAATTTTCATTTCACATGCTAAACATATATTCTCATGCACCACAAATTTATTTAGTTCTCTTAATTTCTACAATTATCTCATACTTAAGCATGGAAGTAAGGCATGAAGAGGTTAACATTTTGACAAAATACCTTATAAACCAAGGAGATTGGTTGGAGAAGAAGCGTGGAAATTTGATGGTCGTGGCTACTGTGATTGCAACTGATGTGGCTCAAAATACTCCGGCCCAATGAGCACTCCGGTCCAGTAAACTCTTCGGTCCAATAAGCGCTCCGACCAGGTGAGCACTCTGGCCCGGTGAGCATTTCGACCCAGTGAGCACTCCGGCCCAGTAAACTTTCGGCCCAATGAGCGCTCCGGTGAACTCTCTAGCCCAATGAAGAACGGTCTAATAAACCTACATACACAGCCACTCTATGCCACCCTACACACACAACTACTCTGTGCCACCCTACACACACAGCCACTCTACACCACCCTACGGCACGCTGCCCTGCAGCCATCCTACGGCATGCCGGACTGCGACACACCTTCCTCTGGGCATATAATCAATGTCTTCCCACACATAGATGGCTATAAATAAGCTGAGGTATAGAATTCATATTCATTAAGACTTATCCGCTTATACTTGATTTACTTAAGCCCTCAGCCTCTCCCTTAAAGCCCTTGTGCTAACTTAAGCTTCGGAGCGCCCTCAGAGGTCTCCCCTCCCCTCATGCCGAGGGTCTTTAGCTCATCCCTGTTGTCTATGCAGAGCCCAGGCCACGTCAGCACCTAGGCCACATCAACATCCAGGCCACGTCAGCACGAACCGTTTTTTTGGTATCAACAGATTGGCGTCGTCCGTGGGAAACCATAATCTCTCGCTATAGTAAAAGCGAAGAAGCACAAAAGAACTTATCTGTCACGATGCCACCAAGAAGTAGTATCAGAAGGACCGACAAAGAAGCCCCAACAGCATGCTCGGCTCCTATCCGAGGCAGCGCTCGCAGTCACCAATCTAGACCTAGGCTCCTTACAATCCCTGAGCATGCCACCCCTGGACCGAGCAGGAGGCCCCCTGACCACCTACAGCATTACAAAACAACTATGATGCTGCACTGACATCGTGACCATATCATGTGCCGTGCCTTCCTTTTAACTCTCGAGAAGGTCGCGGGTACTTGGTACTCACGTCTGAGACCAGGAAGCATCAGCAATTTTAAAGAACTCAGTTACACCTTCGCCTCGCACTTCCTCAGTAGTAAGGGGCCCAAGAAAACTTCAGAAAGTCTCTTCAACATTATTCACCATCAAGGGGAGATGCTTCGAGCCTACATATCCCGGTTCAATACAGCGGTATGAGAGATTCCTGACCTCGACCCAAACGTCCAAGTAATGGCATTTAAGAATGGATTTAGGTCTGGTATCTTCAGCTCCAAACTGACTTGGCGCCCGCCTAGAGACATGAATAAAATCCTGGCCCGAGTTCACATACTGGCAGAGGATGACCAAGCTTTCAAAAGAGAGAGAGAGGGAGAAACTGAGAAGAAGAGGAAGGACCCTGATCCCCAGAGAGGAGCAGTCAAGAGACCCCACCAGGAGAACAGGTATAGATCCCACCCCCGAGTTGACGGCTTCACTCCCCTCAATGCAACTAGGACCAACGTTCTCATGCAACTTCAAGATAAGTCTGTTCTCCAGTGGCCGCCTAGGAAGCCGCATCTCGGGGGGGACCAGAGACGATGATGCCAGTTCCATAAGAACTACGGTCATGACACTGAGGAATGCCATGACCTGAAGGAGCAAATCGAAACTCTTATCCATCGGGGATACCTAAAGAAGTTCACTGAACCTTAGAGAAGGGATGAACCTGCAAGAAGAGATGTTGGGCATCCTTATCGCCAACAGCAAGAGCGGCGGGACCCTCAAAGGAACTCCAGGACTGAGCAAGAAGGGCACAGTCAGAAGAAGCAAGAGGTGGCCACAACCACTTGCATCATCAAAACAATTTGTAAAAAATTAAGAGTAAAAATATTATTATAGCGTGATTTATTAATACCAAAATAGTATCACATCAATTAACAAAATTATTTCAAGTAAAAAAATATAAAAATAATTGTATTTTCAACAATATTATTTTAATATTAACAAATCATAAAAATACTCGTGTTGAAGTCTTCATAAACACGAAAGAAAAATCATATAGGTATACAAGTAATCAACATCACACAAACAAAACAAAATTTGGGGAGGCTTCCTTGAAGCTTAATGAAATTTGACTTAAGAAACCACGGATGAAATCTAACCGAAAATACATGCTTGTTCACCTCTCCTCCCTCTCTCTTTTCTTTTTTCTTTAGGGGGATATGATATATAATAATTAACAAGCATTTGTATTGACCTTGAAAATGAGTACTAATATAGTAATACATATGGTCACCATATCAATTATTCTAACCCATCTTGACGCGGTATGGCATTTGTATTCTCCTTCTCAAAAATTTTAATTGGTAATTTATATTTAATTTTGGCATGTATGATAAGTTAATATTATTTTATTGGTAATTTTCAGTCATATGTGTTTTCTATATAAGTATATTAAATCTATTGGAAGACACCAATAAAATATCAACTCTCTTTACTTTTATACTATTCAAATGTTATTTTTTTTTAAAAAAAATTCTATTGAAATTAAAATAAATATTAAATCATATAAAAAAATTTGTTATTTAATTCAGTTTCATAATAAACTTTTACATATAAAGATAAAAGTTAATGTACTTAGCCTTTCTACAAAAAGTGTTAACTAAAAAGCTTAACATGATCCAATCTGAGTCAAACTTTAAAAAAAAAAATATAATGTAGTCTTTTATACAATCAACAAAGCATGTTACTATTAGAAATATGACAGGTACTGCTGCCAATGTGGACGGGCGAAATAATGGACCAAAATATTTCTTTTTCCTTGTTTCTTTATAAATGGGTTTGGATGGTTAAAGTCACGCATAAAATATTTAAATAGATTGAGTTTAAATTATTAGTTTTAGATTTGATTAAAATTTTATTAATAATTTTAAAAAATTTTATTGATAATATCAACTTAAACACAAGAAATGAAATTAATCTAAGTATTTTTGCTTAACAGCTATATATATTCATCTTTTTGCTTTTGGAATGGTTGGGGTTTCTAAGCAGAGCGACTTTGAAAATATATAGCTAATTTTCATTTCTACAATTATCTCATACTTCAGCTGAGAGAGAGAAGGGAGAGCAGGCATGGAAGCAAGGCATGAAGAGGCAAATCACCACGAAGCACATCAAGCAGAACAAGAGGTTTACTATTGGACAAAATACCTCAATTACCAAAGTGATTGGTTGGAGAAGACGCGTGGAAATTTGATGGTCGTGGCTACTGTGATTGCAACCATGAGCTTCCAAATAGCGGTTAACCCACCAGGCGGCGCATGGCAAGCAAACCAAACATTCGAGCAAGGTTGTCCTTTGAATAATCAAACCTGCATGGCTGGAACTTCAATATTGGCCTATACCAGTCGTCAAACAACATACAACAATTTATTAATAAGCAGTACAGTCTCTTTCTCCGCTTCTCTAAGCGTAATCTTCTTGCTTATAATCGGATTACCTCTCAAAAACAGGTTTGTGACGTGGGTTTTGATCTTATCCATGTCTACTGCTGTTTTATTCATGGTTGCTACTTACATTCTTTCAGTCAACTTGGTTAGAGCACCACATGATAAAACGGTTGACTCCATTGTTTTGGTTTATATACTCTTTTGGGTACTGTTTCTTTCTCTTATTGTTTTGGTTGTAGTTCTCAGATTTCTGTTTTGGTTGTTGAAGAAGCTCATCATGTGTATAGCATACGTAATATGCTGCTATCCATTTAGGCACCGGCACGAGCCAACACGTGGAGCGAATTACAACCGCCCAGCAAGGGCTGCTGTTTGATTGGTTAATAATCAATTGGGTCACAACTTTTATGTTACTTTTGGATTAGTTTGTTAATGAAGAAAATAAGTCTTGCAAGAGATTCATTATTCTAAGATTACTCTGTTAATTTGTGTTATATCTATTGATTTGAATTCAAAATCCTGTACAAAGAACCCGTCAAAACACTCGATGAACAGTAAACCAAACAACCCAACACCACCGCATTTCCACTTATCATTGCCATACAACCACCAAGCCTTTCATATGGAGGCAAGGCATCAAGAAGCAAGTGAAAGCGTACCCTCACCAAGCATTAATATTCATGACCATGAAGCACAGCCTGCAGCGCAACAAAGGGTTAACTATTGGATCAAATACCTAAACTACCAAGGCGATTGGTTGGAAAAAAAACACGTGGAAAATTGATGGTGGTGGCTACTGTGATCACAACCATGAGTCTCCTAGTCTCAAGTGTATGGCAGACAAACACCACCTCTCAAGAAGGTTGTCCCATAGAAACATGCAAAGCTGGAACTTCAGTAATTGCCTACACCAATCATACAACATACATCCTTTTGATCATTTGCAGCACAATCTCTTTCTCTGCATCACTTAGTTTAATCCTTTTGCTTATCAGTGGATTGCCTCTAAAGAATAAGTTCTCGATGTGGATTCTGATGATATCAATGTCTATAGCAGTCTTGTTTATGGCGAGTAATTTCATGATCTCAGTCATCTTGGTTAGAGGATCAGATGATCAAACAATTAGCAGAATCGCAGCGTATTATGCATTGTTTTGGTTGGGGTTGCTTGCTCTTGTTATCTTGTTTTACGCAATCAAACTTTCGCTTTGGATTTTGAGGAAATTGGTTATGGGTGTAATTCGTGCAATAAGCTTTTCGTTTTGACTGGTGAAGAAGACGTTCATGTTCATGTTTATGTTGCCTGCACCTCGTGCGAGCAACCACATAGGGACTGCTGTTTGAGACATTGGATTCCTTCCTTAATCAGTATGTTCTCTTATTATCAGTGATAGTAGTACGTAGCTAGCTAGATCAGTTTAGTGTTTACTAATATAGACCATTTATTGTAAATTTTTCCTTAAATAGAAAAAACATACAATTTCTAGTATCTTGGATGGAGACTACTGCTTCCCTAGAAAATAACTCTTTTATTTTTCCCATGTTTATCACTTGTGACGTTTGGTGTTGCACAATTTCATACAAAAATGGGTATTGGATTTTAACCCACCATTATTCATTTATTCTGGATAATTGTTAGCTTGAAATTCGATCCCATGATTACAATTAATTGGATTGAGATGGGAACACTTAAGAGAAAATTTCAAGTTAAGGTGAAGATATTTTGAACATAATTTTTGACACCGCACTCAAAATCGGATATGCCACTTGTTATAATGATTTTCAAAAGGCAATGTTACAAATTTACTGTTTGAGTGCGTGTCACTATTGGGCGTCAAACCCGAGTGTTGAAATATCAGTGCCCTTCAAGTTACGGCCTTATGGCCAAGTCAGTTCAACTCACGTTAGTTTAATATGAAGTATATATGGACACTTACCTTGAAAATTATAGTTTGGTTCAGGGCTTTTTAGAGCTTGATTGTCGCGCTATATATTCATCATTTTGTTTTTGGAATGGTTGGGGTTTCTGAGTAAAGCAGCTTTATGAATGCATGTTGAGGTAGTAGCATACCAGAAGCGTGTTGAATTGCACAAATGACGACATTAATTATTATGCAATCAGCTATATGTGGGGTCATATTCGGGTGGTGCTAATAACTGATTTAATATCTATCACATATCTATTTAATGATATTTCTATTTTCAACGAGAATATATATATATATATATATATATATATATATATATATAATTTTCATTTCACATGCACTGGTTTAATATCAATCACATATCCATCTAATGCAATTTCCATCACATTATATTCAATAAGAAAAAAAAATATATATTTAATTTTTATTTCACATACTAAACATTTATTCTCATGCATCTTTTATTTTTTGAAAAAAACACCATTAAAGATAATAAATTCATATATATATATATATATATATATATATATATATATATATATATATATATATATATATATATAATTTTCATTTCACATGCACTGGTTTAATATCCATCACATATTCATCTAATGCAATTTCCATCACATTATATTCAATAAGAAAAGAAAATATATATTTAATTTTTATTTCACATACTAAACATTTATTCTCATGCATCTTTTTTTTTTTGAAAAAAACACCATTAAAGATAATAAATTCACCCAACCACGAGATTGCAAAATAAGACTTTGCTTTGTCCAACGGTTCTCCTAATTTCTACAATTATCTCATACGACAGCTGAGAGAGAGAAGGGAGAGCAGGCATGGAAGCAAGGCATGAAGAGGCAAATCACCACGAAGCACATCAAGCAGAACAAGAGGCTAACGTTTTGACAAAATACCTCATATACCAAGGAGATTGGATCGAGAAGACGCGTGGAAATTTGATGGTCGTGGCTACTGTGATTGCAACCATGAGCTTCCAAATCGCAGTTAACCCACCAGGCAGCGTATGGCAAACAAACCAAACATTCGATCAAGGTTGTCCTTTGAATAATCAAACCTGCATGGCTGGGACTTCAGTATTAGCCTATACCAGTCGTCAAACAACATACAACAATTTATTAATAAGCAGTACAGTCTCTTTCTCCGCTTCTCTAGGCGTAATCTTCTTGCTTATAATCGGATTACCTCTCAAAAACAGGTTTGTGACGTGGGTTTTGATCTTATTTATGTCTACTGCGGTTTTATTCATGGTTGCTACATACATTCTCTCGGTCAACTTGGTCAGAGCACCACATGATAAAACGGTTGACTCCATTGTTTTGGTTTATATAATCTTTTGGGTACTGTTTCTTCCACTCATTGTTTTGATTGTAGTTCTCAGATTTCTGTTTTGGTTGTTGAAGAAGCTCATCATGTGTATAGCATACGTAATATGCTGCTATCCATTTAGGCACCAGCCAACACGTGGAGCAAACTACAACCGCCCAGCAAGGGCTGCTGTTTGATAGGTTAATGATCAATTGGGTCACAACTTTTATGTTACTTTTGGATTAGTTTGTTAGTGAAGAAAATAAGTCTTGCAAGAGACTTTTATTATTCTAAGATTACTTTGTTAATTTGTGTTATATCTATTGATTAGAATTCAAAATCCTGTAAAAAGAACCTAACACCACCGCATTTCCACCTATCTTCGCCATACCACCACCAAGCCTATCATCTGTGTTAATCCTAAATTTATTTTGATAAGAAATTGCTTTCACCTTAATAGTGTGCGCTCTAGCGATATAGCCACCCTTAAATAAAAAGATTTTATGACCAAATTACGTGTCACATGCTTGAATAAATTCATTGAAATCTCAATTACAATAGATCTTTGCTATACTGCTAATTTATAACAACAAAGGTTGATGGAAAAGAGATTAGCAGCATGAGCAACGGATTTACAAGAGCAATTGTACCAATGCACCATCTCTCCTAGGTGTATGCTATTCATAGCATTTTTTTTTTTAATTTAAAGGGTATATTAAACAGTTTTCATAAACTAAAATCAGTTTTAAAAAACTCAAAAAAAATGTTTGAAAAACAGTTTTCAAAAGTAATTTTCGAAAACAATTTTCAAAAATTGTTTTTTGAAAACCCAAAATTGGTATTTTCTGATATAATTTTCAAAAAATAGCCATAAAATCAATGTTCACTTCTCTGTTTCATTCTTCCTCCATGATATACAAAAAGTAATAAAAATTTGAAAATAAAATAATGTTAATTATTTTAAGGTATTTAGTAAATATAAAAAATAAAATTAATATAAATTTTAAATTTAAACTCAAAACTGAAAATAATTACAAGATGTATCAAAACAGTTTTTAAAATAAAATTACTCATGCAACATTTCACTGTTTTTTGTTTTGGAAACAATTTTCGATTTACAGTTATCCAAACTTGTTTCCTTCTGAAAACATCATAAAACTGTTTTCAGTTTTTATTTTTGAAAACTCAAAATAAAAAATTGTTACCCGAACATGCCCAAAATGTGGAGGGGCATCTTTTCAAGTATGAAATAAACATATTTCAAGAATACCCTTAACGTATTCTAAAATAATAAAGAATATCCTCAACATTTTAAATGTTTGGTTAATTGGAACTACCACTTTTATTCTCCATATAAGTGAAGGGTATTAAAGTAAAAGATTTTCTTAAAATTTGTGTTATTCCAACGGACAATGGAATACAGAGGGAGTACTAAATAAAAGTGTAAAAAAATGCAATCTTTACAAAAAAAAAAAAGAAAAGAAAAAAAAAACCCCAACGAATTTATGTTTTTACACGAGAGCAAACTTAGTTTCAAGAAAATGGTTTATAAACTAAAACTCACTACTTGATTATTTATCTTTGGTACTTGTAGCATAATAGCATTTCCCCCGTACATATTATTTATAAACTAAACATTCTTTTAAAATTATTATCATAGCGTGATTTATTAATACCAAAATAGTATCACATCAATTAATAAAATTATTTTAAGTAAAAACATATAAAATAATTGTAATTTAAATAATATTACTTTGATTAACAAATCATAAAAAAAAAAAAAAAAAACTCGTGTTGAAGTCTTCATATACATGAAAGAAAAATCATATAGGTATATAAGTAATCAGCATCACACAAACAAAACAAAATTTGGGGAGGCTTCCTTGAAGCTTAATGAAATTTGACTTTAAGAAAATAAATGCATGTTCAGCTCTCCTCCCTCTCTCTCTCTCTTTTCTTTTTCTTTTGGGGGATATGATATGTAACAATTAACAAGCTGTATTTGACCTTAAAAATGAATACTAATATTGTAATATATTTGGTCACCATATCAATATATATAAAAAAAAGTTGCTTGTACTTTTGAAAGCCACAGATGTAGAAGAAGATGGATCAACATGAAAATCGATGGACTCGTAGATTTGATCTAAATCGGTGTAATGGATTGAGTTATGGGTTAAAAAAATTTCATTTCGACCTAAATCGGTAGGGGTGAGCATGGGTCGGTTTGGGTCGGTTTAGCCTAAAAATTCAACCCAACTCATTCATACCGGATTGGAAAAATCTCAACCCAACCCAACCCAATCCATGAACCCATCCAACCTCAATTCAACCCAACCCATTCTAATCAGTTTGGG